>OZ059796.1:15509223-16109223 GCA_964057025.1 Standfussiana lucernea
CGCGCGCACGCGTTGGCGGCGCTGGCGCGCACGGCGCACGCCGCGCGCGCGCTCTGCACGCAGCCGCCGCCGGCCATCGCGCACACCTTCTCGCAGGTAACATAACCTAACAACATTATTGCAATTCCCGAAGGGTTACATAGAACTGTACCCTATACTACACCCACCCATGGGTGACTAAGTTATTTCTGTTTGAAATCGTGTACTTTTTAACGTATTTTTATAGTTTTTCTGATATAAGCTTTATCTTTTCATACACGAAATATTTAAGAGTAACTTCTATAAGTCGTACACGGCATACACGGACTTTTCGAGTGCCTTTGATAAGGTCAACCATCAACTTTTATTACAGAAACTCGAATCTTATGGTATACATGGTTCCCTTCTTGCTTGGTTCAAATCATATTTGAGCGAAAGGAAGCAAGTAGTTTCAGTAGGAGGCTACGAGTCTAGCCTGTTTTATGCCAAGTCTGGAGTACCACAGGGATCACACGTGGGTCCTCATCTTTTCATTATTTTTGTCAACGATCTTGCTTCTCGAATTAGCTGCGACTTTTCTTTCTATGCTGATGATCTCAAAATCTACAAAAGTGTAGAATCATCAGCAGATGCCAGTCTACTTCAACACGATCTTGCTCAAATCAGTCTTTGGTGTGAATCTAACGGGATGACCTTGAATGCTGAGAAATGTTTTTGTATCCGTTTCAGCCGTAAATTACAGCCTTTGATCTCCCCTTACAAAATAAATAATATTACTTTACAAGAGGTTATGGAAATCCGTGACCTAGGAGTAAATTTAGACCAAAAACTAAAGTTCACCTCTCATATCTCTGACACTGTAAAGAAATCGGCTCAAATGTTAGGTTTTATCAAGAGAAATGCGAAATCCTTTGGGGCTAAAACTAAAATTACCCTTTTCAAGGCTTTGGTGCGTTCTCAACTAGAGTATGCCAGTATAGCGTGGAATCCTATGTATACTGTTCATTCGCAGCGTCTCGAGAACATCCAGCGAGCGTTTACAAGACATATAGCATACGTGTCCCCAGGAATATCCCACAGATGTCCATACGAACAACGTCTGGCATTTTTTCATATTGAGTCACTTCGAAGCCGTCGCACCATCCATGACTTAGTTTTTCTGCATAAGGTTGTCAATAATCAAATTGAATGTTAACAGTTGCTAGAACGCATTATGTTGTCAGTCGACCTCGACAGCCAATTTCTAGACTTTTTCAACCTCCAGCCAGTAGAAGTTGTTTACATTGGGAGACACTCACCAGTATCAAGAATGTGCATTCAATACAATGAATTTAATTTGAAGTTGCCTGACTTGGATGTGTTCTTTAGTTCCCTGCCGAAGTTCAAAACCCTGTTGCGCTCTCATTTAAACCGACATTTAAAATATAATCACAATTAGTTAGTATTTATATGGATTTTTTGTTTGTTACTTGATCTCTGTTAGTCATAGATGTTTTGTTTTCAATTTTTATTTTCTATTTTATTTCTACTTTTAATTTTATATAACTCTACGATGCTTTATTGAACTTATGAGAATGTTGTGTACACCTGTAATTGGTACCTACATAAGAACCTTATCCTATACATGTTTATTCTTTAATGTTTGATGTATGTACTGTTGGCGTACCTATTTTAAATAAATAAATAACTAAAGTCGTAAAGTTGCCATAGCAAAGAAAAAAGAAATTTTAGAGGTGTTTTTTTTCGAAATTATTATAATTGTAAATTTTCTTGAGACATTTTGCATAAAAAATAAATACGACGTAGTAATCTAGCGTAATGGATGTTAAAAAATAAGGAGTCAGTATATATTTTGTGGGTCAAGTAATTTTAAATTCTTTATTTTTTTATAAAATATACTTAGAAAAAAAAACATTGAAAATTTGTTATAGCCGTTAGATGATTCTCTGATATTTTTCGTGTATGAATAGTTAGACCAAATGTAAATTTAAAAAAGATGCAAAGTTACAACAATTTATTGCCACGTTATAATGTTTTCTTAACGACATTGTAACTACATGGCCACATTATGATCATAAATAAACTTGCTGCAATCTCTTCTTGGCGTGAAAAACCAGAGTCAAAAGTTATGTATTCAAATGAAACTAAAGATGGCGCAACAAACTTCCCAACAACACATCATATGTGAGGAAAGAAGATTTTAAAACCAAAAAAAACGCCAATGTGGTTTGGTAGAGACTTTATTGTAAGAATGAGGCCGTATATCGACACTGACGTCCGCAGAGCACCCGCGACCCCGCGCTGCGTGCGGGCGCCTTCGCGCTAGCGCTGCGCAAGGCGGCGCGCGCGGTGCTGGCCGTGTCGCACAAGTACGCAGCCATCGCGCGCACGGCCTTCCACGCGGATGACTCTACCCTGCGACATCTGCATATGTATCCTTTTTATACAGAGTTTATGCAACCATAGTTTGGTTTATCCATCCCTATTCCAATACTCAATTCTTTATTGCATTCCACAATGTAAGCTTAAGTGGTAAACATTTGCCAAAAGAAACAATCGTGAACCCTGTCGAGCACAGCAAATAAAGAACCCCTCCCACCTCCCCTCCCTCCCTCCTTTTTCAGTCTCTCTTCCTTTGCAAAGGCCATTGTAAACATAATTTTGGACCAGTTTTACTATGAAACGAATATTCTGAAATAGATTGCTAAAAAATTAACTCGTAAGCAAGGTGGGCAACAAGACCCAATACATAATTTCTAGTCTTTTATCCCGTAGAAGCTCTATAGGTTTGTTTAAAAAATATGTCAAATGTTATATCAATGAATGTACATATAGGACAGCACATTATTGAACATAGTTAATTCACAAAGGACATTTTGATCAACTAATGACAACAACATGAAATTGCAAAATGTTACAAGTAGTTTACTGAAGTTTATCCCCGCTGTCAAAGAATTATTTCCTGAATTAACACCACCAGTTCCCAGCACACATACAGCCAACTAGCCCAGTTCCTGGACCGCATCGCCTCCGTAACCCAGGAGCGTCCCGCAGAGCTGGACCACGTGGACCTGAAGCCCACCACCCTCGAGGAGATGATAGCCTTGTCAGCCAGCAACAGGCTCACCGACATATCCAGCAAGCTGTTCGATAACCCGACCACTAACCCCGGGATCACTCATAGGGTAAATATCTACCGTCTTAAGCATGTTTTAAATGTCTTCACAAAGGGTTACTTTTTGGAAGTGATATCATTAATCATCAATCTTGAGAATGAGACTAGAGGTTTTTTTTTAAAAAGCTTTGCCATACATTTCTGTATCGTGGGTTCGTTTACAAACATTTAAACTCACATACACACAGAGCCAGACCCGGAACAACTATTTGTAGGCTATACAAATATTTGTTCCGTGCCGGGATCGTGAGTCAGTCGGTCAGCCACTGCGCCAACCGTGTCTATTATTTGGAAGATTAATATTTTTAAGTACTTTTTTGCAATCATATATCTACGCAACGTTTTAGGTAGGTAAAGGGACCTCTTTTGAAGCAGATGAATTTGTTAGTCCGACAGTGTTTAATTTAACACCCGACAACTAATTTGTAGTCGGTATCTTTTGCAAATCATCCACTTTGACCACGCTGCGATTTTAGTGTATGATTGTCCATGTCGTGTAGCACATGGAAGCCATCCTAGCAGCGGTGCGTGCGTGCGCCGGCGGCACGGCGTGGCCGCGCGGCGCGTGCGCGGGCCGCTCGGGCGGCGCGCTGTGCCGCGTGTCGCTGAGCCCCGCGTGGCGCGTGGCGGCGGCGGCGGGCGCGCCGCCCGACCACGCCGCCACGCTGCCGCTGTCGCACCGCCTGGCGCTCAAGCTGGAGGGCGTGGTCTTGCCCCCGCTGCCGCTTAGGTGAGGAATACCCACGCGACGAGAATTGTCGCTGCGGCTGCGATACTTTGGAAATTGAACTATACATATCCATACTTTACCGCTTCTTATTATATTCAAGTTGAAAAAACAAAACTATCTGACATAGTCTATTGTGTTTATAATAATATGAAGACTAATAATAATTAGTTACTGATTATTTAATAACGTTTTATTCAACAGCAAACGCCAACGTGTGCGTCAAGTAAAGGGCGTGCAGATCACAGTTACGGCGACGCCACACCCGCGCACCAATGAAAAGGTATGATCTATTAACTTTTTTATTTAAATTACATTTTTGAAATCCATGAACACTAGGATCTGTTTGTAAAATTGTTAACTAAAACCCTGCCAAAAATATTTTCACTTACTCGGACAAGCCAAAAAAGACTTTCAGTACCGTTTTGGGGTTCCGTAGCCAAATAGCAATAATGGACCCATGACACAACATGGGTACACTGTCACGCTGACGGTCGCTTATTCTTTATTTGCACAGTAACACGATCTGGTTGTATCATTCGACTAATCGATTCATAATTGAAAGGTTTTAATAACATTTTAATGGAAACATCGCAAAAACGAACGAAAAAAACAAAGCATAGTGCATCTGTGGTTGTATGACGCGGCGACGCCAAATAGTCAAAACTCGATAAAATCTTTCGTCATAATGATAACATACCACATCATTGAGATAAGGTCAATTTTGATTGCTTATTGCATTCAATAACCAATTAAAATTTACCATATTAGTTCCCCTAACTTATTAAACTCATAACGATGCCGGAAAGGTAATAATAAATATAGACCGTGTTTATGGTTTCATATTGGTGAATTCTCCTTTTTTCCAAGGAACTACCCAATAATCAAAACGTCCTTAAGATAGACATTTAGCGTGTTTTCGCTCTCGGAGGCCGGACTTTCAAGGGGTTGTTAAGCCATAGAGTATATAACCACTAGAGAGCTTATAGGGCGACTTCTTCTAAGTACACGACTCACTACCGCGGGCCGGGGGACGAGGAAGAACGCGCGCCTGTAATTGGTCAGTTCAAGGTCAACTTGCATAGGTATGCATATCGTTAGGGCTGATCTGTTTGATTAGGGGAAAACAGTCGATATCGATAAAATGGATTTTAACATTATGAAAATACTCAATTAAAATCGTATAATGATATTTAATCAAAAACAATCGATTACAAAAAACATGTATCCTGTTATTATTGATTTTTAAAATGAATTTATTTGGTAAATGTTTTTCGAATTAAAGTTTTAGGGTCCCTGCCGGGTGCTGCGGGTTGTTCGAAAGAGATACCGCGGCCCCGGAACACAAAGGGCGATGAAGGAACATGGATGGGTTTTAGTCAGTAAAAGTCTGACACTCCCTCCCGCTCAGCCCAGAGCGGGAGAAGTCATTTGATGATTTCCCATCCGAAAAAAAAAAAAAAAAAGGGTCCCGACTGTTCTTTGTAAAAAATGATAAACGAGCGTCTACATATTTCTGAATTATGCATCTTGCTAAATCAATTAAATGATTTGTTGATTCTATTTCAAATTTATGAAAACTTTATTACATCAAAGACCACTGCCCTCAAAAACTACAAAGTGAAAAATTGCTAGCACCCAAACGCACTGGGATCGGCGGTGCCTGAGGACATCAAAATTATCCTGCACAGATTGGTCCCGGTCGGTGACAGAAAAATATTTTTTCAAATCGGTCTCTTCAAGTAATTCGGCAACATAAATACATAAAAAAATCCGACGAACGTATAACCTCGTCCTTTTTTAAAGTCGGTTACAAGTAGATAGGTATTTAATTGCAGTATTTGAATTGAATAACTTTTTTATACATAAAAATTTTATAATTGTCGATATCAACTTCGGATATTATAGGTGACAGCACAGGTTTTTACGATATGGAAAGAAAGGGATAAAAGAATTAGAATTGTCTAATAAAAGAACGCGACGTTTCCAAAAGTCATCAACGCGGAAATCTAACGTATGATCTTTCACCCAGCCACCATTTTAACGAGACCTCTCCGGTCGCTCATAATCTGATTAAATCAAAAATAATTTTCTTACTGTTTACTTACCGGTGAAAAGTTATGCCATCCTTTTTGTAACTAGATGTTTTGGAATGTTTACCACACCACTTCACCGCGCATGAAGGCATTTTGATGCGTTTTAATTGCATAAAAAGTTTTAAAAATTGCAATAATTTAACGTGCACACAGGTCTAATACTTGGTCACAACTAAAATGGTGACTAGTACCGTAGCCTATACATAGGTGACAAAACACTAATAGTTTTCGAGGCATCGGGGCACTGTATGCGCAGTCAAGTGGTTATATAGTCTTTGGGTTAAGCACTATTTTTACGTATACCATAACAGTTAAATATTTTACCATCATATTTTTCTCCCCACAGACGGTAGAACTAACAAACATCCCGCCAGTTCTCACCGCGGTACAGACAGTGACCCCGGTACGCGACTTCTTCTCGGCACAACAGCTGGTCTCAGTGAGCGCCCCTGGCTTATACACAGTGGCCGTGGAAGCTGCCTTCGTTGACCATGCTGCCCAGCTGTGGAACACTGGCCCGAGGACTGCTATTGTCATTAAGGTCAGAGAAAGATAAAATCATTAACACTTACCCTGCTAAGTTCAAATAATCCATTTTTACTAGTATGCGCGTCATCTATAGCTACGTATAGCGACGACTCGGGAGGCGGGTTGTGCGCACACGAACGAATTATTTTTAGACCCGTATGCTGGGTGCTTAGCACCGAAAGTGTTAAAGAAAAGATGAAGTGACTAGTAGTAAACTGGGAATTAGTTTGACCAAGGCAGAAATCTACATATTAAATAGAAGTTATATATGAGATAGTCTCTTTCCTGGTGGACCTAGTGCGATTTTTTATTACTGACAAAACCTACTCACTACTGCGTTAAGATAAACTTCAATTTGTATGGAATTATTGCGTGTCCTATTTTTGTCGCCAGACGGCGCAAGTTTAGTTTCAATACAAATTTGATTTTCCGTCAAAGTTGCGGCGGAATTTTGCCGAAACATTTGGAAAGAACATTTCAAGGTCAAATAGCGATCTTTGCCTCCAAATTTCTCAACAACGCGACACTTTAGGACATCATATCCATGGGGACAGTATTTGTTTCCTTTGCCCGTATATTTATAAAAACAACAAATTTCATGAAGATGTGAGTTTGCCAGCTTCAACAGCAAAATTCACACCTCTAGGATTAAGATGACACATTCTCATTTAGAACGCAGTCATGTTCCTGTTAGTTTATATCTGTATTTAATCGTGTCGTGCGATGACTAGGTATGTAATACAATTCCGAAGGTCATTATAACAGGCAATGACATAAACACCGAGGTGCACTGAATCAGTACGGGGTGGAAGGGACGCCGACGCTAAAAACGGTGCCCACGTCTTCAGTACATCTACATCATTCTGAATCAATACAAAACTGCAATACCTACATGGTCAAAATGTATGGAACAGCTGTTTATCTATGTATGTCACGGGGTTCAGAATGATGTATTGAAAACGTGGAAACCGTTTTAGGGTCTGTGTCCCTTCCACCGCGTGTAATGTCCAGTGCACCTCGGTGTTTATGTCATTGCCTGTTATTGTACTGTGAATATTATTGATAGCGTGTACTGTCCCACAGCTGGGCAAAGGCCTCTCTCTATTATTCCATTCTCCACACATTCATCGTATTCTTTGTTCCAGGCTCACGAAGACCCCAGCGCCAAAGGAAGCGTCCAAGCGAGCCGCGGTAGATTTTAAGGAAATATCTTGTGTATTAAGTTTGTATTACTGTTTTATGGAAATGTAGGTTAGGGCTAGCCCCAGTCGCGATAGAGAGTTGAGTTCGATTCGGTCAATTAAAAAAACTTTTTTCTTTTCAAACGTCAGCTCCGTAATAGGTGAGTGAACAACAAACATACAAAAAATATCAAATCATACCTCAAGTAAGACTACCTAAAAAAGAATCGTCTCGCCAACTGTTGGGCAAAGCCCTCTCCCCACTTCAAATCTTTCTATCCAGGGCTAATGTGGACCACTGGTAATTTCGACCGTGCGTGTGTATGAAATTTTCTAATTAATCCTTTGACTACAGAAATCTCTAGATAATCTATTTAGTGGTATTATGATTATTTTACTGAAACTAGTTTGTTTATATAATAAAGTAAAGAAAACAAGACTCATTTTATTTTAAGACCGTAAACATCTTGCGATAAGAAAGAAACAAAAGAAATTAGGGTAATAACCGTTGCAAAACAACATGACGACATAACTTGAAAAATACCTAATCTATGAAACATAAAACGCCTAACAAAGTCATAAACTGTACAATATTGTCCTGTTTCATATCAATATCATTTCTAGTTGGGCGCTGAAATATATCGGTCATCCCATATTCATTTTATTTTTCATACATTACTTAGTTCTCCTGTTGTGTCGTATACACCCGGTCTCTGGAACAATTCAAAGTGAAGTGATGCGATTGGAACATAATACATTCAACCAATCCAGAAATTGATGCGCGCTTGACAATTTGTTAGCTGATCTTTGTGTAGATGAATTTCGTTTAAAAAACCGGGCGTAAATAAAGTCAGAATAAAAGTACACTTTCTACACAAATACGCAGTATTTGAAGTAAATGTCCTACATGTCTATCAACTGATAACACTTCATTGTGCCGCCTCGACGAAGCAGTGAAATGACCAAATAAATATCGATAACAATTATCTAGCCGCGATAAGTTTTCATACTTATCGCACAGTACCATAACTACAGACGAAGGAAAATGATCGTCCACTTGCTTATTCTCGCTCTAGTTCTACAAATAAACTGTTCATCGATATGTGATAGTGATGTTTGTTTGTGCAAAAGATACCAAAGTGAACAAAATGAAGAGTTTGAAGGTGAACAAATCGTGTGTGCGCACAAAGACTGGAATATCTTAGGAAGCAATTACACGCTCCCCGATATTATGCACTCATTGGATTTATCGTTTATTAACATATCTGTAGTACATTCGTCACCTTTACTAAAATCTAACTCTTTAATAGAACTAATTCTAAACAATAATGTTATAACGAAAATTGACGTCGACAGTTTTCAGTTACCAGAACTAAAGAGATTAGATTTAAGTAATAACCAACTGGAATTTATAGATAAAGAAACTTTTACAAGTGTCAAGAAATTAGAATACTTGAATCTGTCAAACAATAGATTCACCTCATTCACAAAACTAACGTTCCACCATTTGAGCAGTCTGAACGAAATTGTTTTAGACAATAACGACTTGGGACCTGCTTTGAGAAACTCGAATTTATTCGATAGAAGTGGTTTCGGACTTACAGACAAGATCAGAAAGATTAGCATAAGTGGAATCAATCTTAAGACAGTTCCAGACAATTTCTTTGTCGACGCGTATGATTTGCGAAAATTAGACATATCGAACAATAGTCTTACTGAAATGTTTGAAATACCATACACTTTAGAATACCTAGATCTTTCGGACAATCCTATAACAGTCATATTTAGCGAAGATTTTACCGACCTTATAGCCTTGAAAGTATTAAAACTGAACAATTTACAAATCAAAACAATTCCTGAAGCCGCTTTCCAGTATTTACCAGCGTTAAAGACTTTGGAACTAGAAAGGAACAGAAATCTAACTTCTTTTAGTAAGCTAGCATTTGGAAGAGCAGTTCTGGCTGATCCAGATAACTTTGGACTAGAAAGACTGTCGCTAAAAGGATCAAGATTGACGAAATTAAACGAAGCGTTGGAGACGCCATTTGGGGTGTTGATGGAGTTGGATCTGCAAGGGAATCCTTGGACTTGCGACTGTGAGATCGTGTGGGTTAAGCAGCTACAGATACCCGAGGAGTATTATGATCACTTGAGGTGAGTGTTTTCGTTAAAAAAAATAATGAAGTCGAAGTCGGTTATTTTTTTGCAAAAAAGTTTTTATTTTACCCTTTTAAGTTATCGTATCACACAGAAATCCTTATCAACTATCAATTTCGCAATTTCTTTTACTTGGATAACATATCTTTACCAGATATTTTGATTTAAAAACCAAACTACTAAACCGATTTCGATAAAATTTCTATGGGACCAATCGGGAAGTATATCCTTTCAGACAAAAGAAGAATTTTTCAAATCGGTTCATAAATGACGAATATATGAGGTAACAAACACAAAAAAAAATACAACCGGATTGAGCACCTCCTCCTTTTTTGAAGTCGGTTAATTAGCAGGATTCGTAGTATAAACAAGGTCGTTCTAAATACAATAATCTAGGAACAATATTGAGCGTATTATGCATACCTATTACCCGTAATGAACCTAATAAAAACACACTAACACCAGTAATGCACATCACAAGAGGTTGCACTCCGAAAGTTGGCAACGTCGCAAATAGATTTCAAATATAAATAAATATTTGGTTAACCTATTTTGATTCATCTGTCAATATTTTATCTGAATGCAATTTTTATGCATTTAGACATATTAATCATAAAAGCAGGTAACTATCTGACAGCTATTTGCGTCGTTACCACGTTTTAGAATAGCGTGCATTTTGAAACTTAAAACATACAGAAATACAAATGATAATGTTCTAGCTGAGAATGGTAACAGCTCATACAGAGATCAACCTAGGTAATAGAAATAAAACAAAAGAGTAAAAATAGCTCAGTATTCAGTAGCATAGTCATTTCATCTCGTAAGTTATGCGCCTGACCTTGTCCGGGACCGCACAATGCATTTAACGATAGATTAAACTGTTTACCGCGCTCTTAGTCACGGCCACATGTTGACCGGTCTTATCAGATGCTAATAACTTTCAGTGGAGAAAAATGTGATCAATATTTGTGTACTGAGTTCAGGTGGTTTTGTGTTTGCAAACAACACGTGGTTGGGAGGAGTAAGCTTCTTTAGAGAGACTGACGTAGGGTAATTGTCTGGGTAATTTTAGGGCTGAGTCGCGGCAGGTCGCAGCAATAAATCTGAGGGTATCGTTAACCCGATAAATGTCGTATGAACCGACACCAAACATATCGTTAAAACCGTGGAGCTCTCTTTCGAGACACTTAGTGAGTTAAATACAAATTAGGGATTTATATAGTAGCTGACTATGTTAAGCCTGCGGGAAAGGTATGGCTCCTGAAATACAGGTATTCTAACCTAGCTCTGGAGCCAGGGTCTCAAATTTTTCTGCAACCTGTTTTTGTGGCAATAAAGAAATTTAAAAATTTAAAGCACCCAGCGGGCCACCAACAGCCACGGCCCATCTGCAAATTCCTACTCCGACTACGAAGCCAGGTGGGCCGCTGCAGGTATAACTTTCCGATGTGGGTACTCCGATAAAATAAAATGTGATACTGCGGAGCCTCATCGCAGACGATGACCCACCTCCTGTCCAGCTCCTTGTGTATTTCCACCTGCACTTTGAGAGACCTGACCAGAGTCCACTACTAACGCTATTGAGGTGACCGAGTTCTGGTCGAAGCTTATTTTTACACGAAAGGAATCATCGGCACGATGAAGAAGAAAAGCTCCAACCACCCCCTACGAATATAGTTCTCCTGGTTCCATTTCACTAATAATAATTGTTTACAAAGGCCTAAATCAGATTTGAAAGCAATGAGGTCAATTAAAACATCATTCACCAATCCAATATGACAGTGTAATGATGAATTGCAAAATTTTCTGATGATTGTGGCTTGACACATATTAACGTACTAGCTTATGCCCGCGGCTTTGTCCGCGTGTTCAGTAGTTTTTGCGTGAAAGAGTAACAAACATCCATACACACAAACTTTCGCGTTTATATTATTAGTAAGGATATTTGTTGGTAAAGAGTTTTTGATTTCGAGCCAAACACTTACGTACCTACATACATGGCATTGCAGATGAAACTCTAGGAAGTGGCGAAGAACATTTTGGGGGGGAACATCCCATATAAATTTTGACGTACAAAATGTGCTGATTATCAGCCTCATTTGAATAAATGTCTTGATTTGGTACGTAGTTACCAAATCGTCATTCATACATTCGCAGAAGCAATATTGATTCCTACTTACCTCGTTTATTTTTCAGATGCGCAACCCCATCAAACTTATTCAACGCACGCATATTCGACCTGAAGCCCAAGTACTTCTCCTGCAACGTGCAACAGCAACATCACATCGGTATAACTGTAGCGGTCGTCACTCTTTGCGCTATGCTCGCCTTCATAGCCATGTGGATGTTCATCTGCTTACCTCAGCGGCAGTCCAGATGTAACTTCATCAAGAACATGTATACGCCAACCACGGCGTATACTATACTTCCTATGGCTGCCAGTTTCCCTAATGACCATTTGAGATAAGATATTTTAAAAATGATATTGAAATAAGATATGAAAGAGTTCCTGGAAGGGCTTGAGACCTCTCTCAAGCCCTTCGCCCAGCAGTGGAACAGTATAGGCTAAAAAAAAGATTTCGTTTACGAGACCTTCGATGTGTACGTACCTAAATTGATTTGAAACCTTACGATGGTGCTATAAAGTTAAGTAAAAATCAGTGGCTGTTACTATGGTAGAAGAAATGAGTGATTGTTATTTTAAGTGTTGATAAAAATATATTCATTTGTTACTTTGGTATTTGTAGTTTTTCTTTGTCTTTCTTAGGACAGAACTTACACACTTTCTTAGCTATGAAAAGAACAAAAGTTTCGAGAGTGGGGTCCTGGGTTTAATCATCGGGTTAGGGCGTACTGAGACAAACATAAAAGAGCGGCGGGGCTTATAGAGACACCTCCAAGATAGACCAAAAACCTGGTGAAGGACGCTAAAAACCGTTGGATGCAAGAAATGGAGCGGTCGACGTGATAACTTCTGGGGGAGGCCCACGTCCAGTAGAGGACGTCTTTCTGCTGATATAATGGTGAGATGTAGGATAGAAGATGGATTTTTTTGTCTGTTATTAAAAGAAAAACAGCTTTTCCCTACAAAACTGCAATACCTACAGCTACACAGTCAAAATAAATGGAACAGTTGATTTTATAAAAAAAAAAATACCTATGATAAATTTATATGTGGGGTTCAGAATGATGTACTAAAACTTAGTAACCGTTTAAGCGTCGGTGTCCCTTCCACTTTGTTTGTTTGCATTAAAATAAGGTAAGTATTAAACACGAGATAAGATTCCTTTTTAATCAATGAGTCACGATCACATCCACCCTTTGTGTTGTTGTGACAATCCAGAACAATGTTCTGTATATTGGTACCTAAATAGAGAGATAACACGAATGTCGTTGACAAATCCGATGACGCAGTTATCAGTATGAGGAAATCTATTAATTCCGGAAAAACACCTGCTGCGATAAATATAAGAAGAAATGAGTGCAAATGTGAGATCCTACATAGGACAACATGGCAATTATTTGGTCCCTATGCGCATCATGCGCATATGCTAATCACAAGTAAGCAGTTTTTACGGTTCATTTATTATTTATACTAGTAGCCAACTAAGAGTTCCAGTATCTCCTTTTCTGCTCTACATCATCACGCCTTGTTTATTCACTGCAATGAAGGGACATATTTGATGGTCAAACATCCCGGGGTGTCATATTAGGGAGAGATAAAAATTTGTTTCTTTTTTTTACCCGAGATAAAATGGAACAAAGCCAGGAAGATGGTGATTTTACATTGCATGCTTTGTTGACGAACATGTTAGGGGTGGCCCCTTACAATTGGAGACACAGCTTTAGGATTCAACTAACAAGTATAAAGAGGTTTTTAAAATAAAAATCAGAAATAAAAAAATCACTTTATATTATTTAAAAAATACAAAAGTGTACAAATTGTTTTACAACGATTACGGTATTGTGCATATAATTACATCTATAGGCAAATACTTTGTGCATTGTATCGAGTTTCTCCGTCGAAATTATAACAAATACGAAAAAGTCTTTTATTGGAATAAATTGTCATATAGTTCTTTTGTAAATACTGATGGCCAAATCATACCACTAATATCGTATTCTGATAAACACGCTTAGGTTTTGTTTACCGTACCTCCGTTAACATTGGATCACCCGATTATTTTTCTCTATTTCAGGATTCATCCCATAGTATAAATTGTTCATAATGATGAATACAATGACCCCTTAGGGTGTTGCCACACCGATCGATCGATCATCAATCGAGGCCATCGATCGATGATAGAATGGATTAGTCGACGTCGATCGATAGTTTCTACTACACTAATTGATCGAGCGTCGATCGATAGTAGAATGGATTAGTCGACGTCGATCGATAGTTTCTACTACACTAATTGATCGAGCGTCGATCGATAGTAGAATGGATTAGTCGACGATGATCGAGCTATAAGTGCCATCAACTTTTAGCTGTTCATGTGGATAAAATTGGACTACAGCCACCACTTTGAGAACGTCATTCCGCTGTCAGTATCTGTACAGGATGAGTCTTTTTTTGTAATCGAATTTTAGATGAAATTGATTGTCTGTAATTAGCATCCAATTTCGCAATTGAAAAGGCAATCATGTTTAAGAGATTTTCAATATCACTGTTACTCATTCAAAAGGCATCCAAACCGCTATTTAAAATGACCTTTGGATCAAAAATAAGCGATCTCTAGCTCTAAAAAACGGTTGCATCCATAGTATTCTGTGTTTGCGTCTTTGTAATAGTACGAGTAACAACATCGTATTGGCCAACAACAACACGTCCTCTTCTGAATACATTTTGGAAGATACTGATGGAATATAGCCGGACAGTATCCGTCGATCAACCAAAGCTATCACACCAGTCGATCAACGTCGGTCGATGGTGTCGATCAATTGTTTATCGCCCGGTATCTGTCGATCAGCCAAAGCTACCACACCAATCGATCGATCGATTAGTGTGGTAACACCCTTAAGAGCTCTAGGGTCGATAAAAACGAACGATCTTTAAATAACTACAATTTTTACCTTCAATTTTTTTTTTCGCAGAGGCCATCAGTTTGGCCTAATAAAACAATTAAATCAGTTCTCTTCCTAATTTCCATCTAAAAAAATTATGATAAATCATTTAAAAATGTCCTATTACACTAGAATATTTACTGGAATAACTTCACATTTTACAGTACTTAATACTAAGCAGGCACAAGCATTTTACAAAAGGCTGCTATTTGAGCATTGTTGATTGCACGCAACGAGAGTTGCATAGCCGTTGGAGGCCTAATCTCAAACTGGGAGTTTGGGTAAAAATAGAGAAGTTATAATATGGCATTATAGGTTTCTAGGAGCCAGTTCCAAGTCACTGATCGGCAAATCTTATTCCCATTTTTACTAAATAACAGTAGAAAACTTAATGATTGCTATAGTAAAGCGCTGTTGCATTTCCAACGCTGTGCTTACTGCCGAGAGTTGAAATTGCAACGGGCCATTACCATTTTGGCATTTAGCTTAGTGTTAGCGGAAATGGGCAATAATGTATATTACGTTTATTTAGCCAAGTTGCCAAGTTATTCGATAAGGCTTCCAAAAACCGATAAGTATCATCTATCTCTAGTAAATTCTTGACTTTAAAAAAATGAAATATGTAAACGAGTATTGATAGATATTCTTTTCAGAAAGATGATTGAAAGTGACTGTGTAAAAATGTTACATACTCCTCTCTTTCAAGTTAGCTCGAGATGTATTATTTACAAAAATACGTCTGAAATGTCTTTAAAATACTTTATAGAAATATTGGCAAAACTTCCTAACATTACCTACTTTAAAATACTTTCAAGCCAATATTCTTTAAAAAGTTTATAATTAAAAATTTCCGCCTAGCACATTCAAGGCTGCCAAACGATTGTAAACCTTACGATATGTTACAATTAGCTACAAATTCCAAGCGCTCTTTGGTCAAATCCGCGACACTCATACATTAACACATTCATAATTGTTTTAAGCACAACCTCATTCACTTGCAAAATGTAAAGAGTTCAAAAATTCCATTAAAACCAGTCTTACAACTGTCTTTTAATAATTATGGTAGATATATTTTAAAATGCTTATAATAACAAACAAAATAATGCTTATCGTAATTTTTCAACGATAACAATTTTTATAAATAAATAGAAGAAAAGTAAAACTCGTTTCAAGAACATTTATGCCTGTTTAAAATGCTTAAACATTATTCTAATGTTGGATTTTCAACTCTCGTACCTAAGCCTAGAATTGAAAATCCAACAATACGTTTTTATACGGGCATTACTTTTATAGAAATAATAAACATTTGAAAATACATCACTTAATATTTTATCCTACAATTAAATAGCTGCCTTAATACTTATTTAATTACACAATAAATATAATATAATCCTATGATATAATTAGATTTAATAAAAGAATATACAATACATATTCGAGATTCATTCAGATCCACTGGGCTAGAAGTGAATGTACACGATGCGTATTTTTGTATTTTGAACACCGATTTCAGTACAGTCTCAGTATTGTTGTTATAGTTAATTTTACGTGATTTTTTGTAATTCCATTCCACTGGCAATAAAAAATGAGAAGGAATGTCAACCGCATGGCCGCGTCAAACCCAAACGATCATCGCGCGAAAACGCTACATTGTTCGGCGAAAAAGTGGTTACACCGACAGAGGGTGGTTTTGCGAACAAATAATTGACTAAAATAAACACGATGATCGAGTGTGATTAGCGTGCGGGGTATCAGAGGCATACCATGGTCCATCACGCCACCGTGTAAATCCATCTTCATTCATAATATTTATTCTATGCCTTACTACAAAATTGTGCTTAATACATTTGTTATTAAAATATGACACAATATACAAATTATAACTATCACCTAGAATTCTAGATATAAAACGTTAAATGCAGTCTAGTCTTTTATAATTTAACAAAAATGGCGACTAAATGTCTTGATACTTAAAATACTTGAGATTCATGTAAATTGAGATTCCTTTGTTTAATTTAAGTAGTTGTTTATAAACTCGATTGTTAAATTTCAGTTAAAGTTACGCTAAAGAGCTAAAATGGCTATGCTATTGGTAGATTATCGCTCAAAGAGCAACGAGAGTATTCCCAATCTAAATAGGTTTCTTTCAAACAAATAAATCCTAAAAAATTTTCAGTTTTAGCAGAGCATACACTTTGTAGGCTTGCACTGGGCTCATCTCATTATTATTCTAAGAATTCCATAACAAAATTTTCTATCAAACCTTAGATCTATGATAAAAAAAAAATGTGACATTAAGAAATTATTTATAATATACAACATTTTCAAGATCCATGTACTCTTATGAAAACCACTTCACTGGTTTTTTCTTCCTAAGATATTTTTTTTGCATAGAAAATCATGTTATGCACAGCATAACTCGATAGCCTTTATTGATATTTTGGAATTATAGTCAACAATATTCACAGACTTATATTATTTTGCAAAAGCAAAATCTCAGGCCATTTTGGTCGCAAAATTAGTAACATTTAGTCTCGTAAGAATAGACAATGAACAGAAGCTTAACTTCGCACCAAATTGAACACAAGCGTCGACAAACACACGTAAATTATTTAGCTAGTTGCTCTATTTACATTATTATTTTCTAACCGACGAGAGCTTCTATTAGAATATTGATGTTTTCACTAACATAAAGCTTCACACAAGTAAATGTCTAAATGAAGACGAGCTATGTGATAGAGATATGATTATGAACTATCGGCGCCTGCGTTGAAAATCCAACAGCACGCTCTCATTTAGACATTCATATAGGTGTCGCCTAGTGTTTGTAAAGATTATAGACTTAGCGACTTGATGGTCAATCATCGTAATTTAAACCTTATACAATAATCATGTAACACACTCGCAATTTGCAACAACTATACAGGACAAACACTGGACTTTAACATCAAGCAAAAATGTCAAAATCACCGCAATATCGACCTTTCAAAAGACCGCAATAAACTTCTGTCCATTACCTAACCTAAAAGAACTCCGTATGTCATACGAGTCTAAAGTCATCCCTGCTACAGTACTCCTCCTGTCAAACTGACGTTTCAGAGTTCAACCGTAAAATGAACCTGTTGCTCTTAGGGTCAACAACCTCTTCGGTCAAAGAAAACTTGGGTAGTTGCTTTATAGTACAAATAAGGGAGATATCACCTTGTCTCAGTTGAAATTCCACGTTGTCCGCTAGTGGTCTTGCTAGGAGCTCGTCGGAGATTAAAGACCATCTCTGTATGGGTCTGGTTTCCTGGTCTGCGGAGAGTACGGGACCCTCGACGAGGAATGGTTCGAGGAATGCCCGGGGTGATGCGTCTTGTGAGAGGCAGCGAGCTAAATGGGCGAGGACCTGAAATGGAGAGTTAGTTATGTTAGATATATGTTTAGATTGCAATGTAAACTTTAAGTTTCATTGTTTGTATTTCAATTAATTGTGAGTAGTTAATTGTTGTAGTTCTAAAATTAAATAAGACGTGATGGACCCGTAAAAAAATCATTGTTTTATCTTCTTTGGATATCGTAACATCTAAAACATGTCTCACTCTCTCTTTTTCTCTCTGATAAGAGAAACTTTCAATATAAAGAGGAGCTAGCACACTACCGAGTCGGCGGAGTGTCGCGGCTGCTGCCTGGTCGCGCGCAGGTACTTCTGCAGCGCGCGCGCCAGCGACGGGAACACCGCCTGCGCCGCCTCGCGCGGGCCTAGCGCTCCACCTGGGGACATGGGAAAGGTGATGTTTAGGCAACACGACTTAATAAACAGGTTCAGTAACTGCTAGAAGTAACAAGAAATCTGAGAACCGGAATTGCAAAAATGTATAATTTTACTCATGCTCATGCTCCACAACAGATACTGAGTGAGAGATAGGTAGTCACTCCATGTAAAATAATGGTATTCAGCAGCGTCCGATTATGCGCGACTCACCGCTAGTAGAGACCCGGACGCGCCGCACATGCGCGAAGGCGTCCTCGGCGGCGCTGAGAAGACGCGCGCGTCGCTTGCGCACGCGCCGCTCCCGCTCCGCCTCCTCGTAGTAGCGCTCGTTGTGCGCGGAGCCCGAGTCGCGGCGACGGGTACTGCCGCCGCCGCATGAGCCCGTTGTTGATCTGGAAAGAATTAACAAATATTTTGATATTGCCACTAGAAAAAAGGGTTCAATCAAAGTAATTTATTTCATTTCCACTACTGCTAAACGATGAGGTTTACTAAGATGGGAATTTTCAATTTTTTAAGCAGCCTTGACTAGAGCTATGACCTCGTAATTAAAATGAACTCGGAAGTCGAATTCGTGGCAGAAGCATTACGATAATTATCTACCAACCAACATTCGGCAATCAGTTCCACTCTTTAAAATTCGATTCGACACAGTTCTTTTTATTTGGCATAGCTATAGCTAATCCATTACGCCATGGCGGAATACCAATTAATATTGACTTCCTAACTGTTTTTATTTCGCTCAATACCCAGTCTCTGTGACCTCTGCAGTTCAAAGATAATCATGAGAAAACAATGAAACGGTTGTGTCTGTATTTCTCGAAATACTTGTGTCAATGATACAATAGACCCTTTAATGACCCAGTATACTCCGTAAACTTTAATGATGGTATACTAGACGGAACGTGGAGAACAAGGTGTTGTGGCGCAACTTAGGAGGGAGAGGCAGATGACCAGCATTTTACTAAAATAGGCTAAGTTGGTTAAGTGACAAACTAGATGTGTAGCTAATAAGTTGTGTTTTGATTTAGTTTTATCTGAGGACCTAATTCTTCCTCATAAAACCCATGTGCTAATGGACTCAATGAATTTTATTTATTTATCAATTATTTACTCACCTAGCTTGTCCTGGCTGTGCATTAGTAGACCCATCCACTTCATAGAATTTTATACTAGACTGTGCTTTCCTCTGTGATTTAGATATTGGTATTTTCTCCAAATACGGATTGTATATTGGAAACTCCGTGTAATACTTCTGTAGACACCACACTGCAGCTCTTTGTATGCTCAACTGCCCAATAGCATAAGACCTGCTTTCTCCATCAGGACTTCTTACAATCTTCACATAATACACAGGCTCTAAATGCCTGATTTCCATTAAAATAACAGCTATATAGTGTATAAACAGTAATGTATCCGCAAAGCTAGATACATAAGATACTAAGGCATTGTAATCCATGGCTTCCTCACCTACTGCAAGGGCTTTCGTTGCTTCAGTTATCTGCACAATGTAGAACAACCAGTATGAAAATATACAGACAGCTAGAATGACCAGTGTCATAGCTCTGAACACGAATATCCTTGGCAGAATTGCATTTCTTGGCCTAAGAAATACTGCCCAAACTCCTATGGCAAGTAATACCAGCTTGAATGCTAGAGAAAGGAGTATCCCTTTACATTCGGCTGTGCATGAAAGCAGCTGTATCCTCTGACTTGGCTGTATTGCAATGTTATCTGACAGTCCTGGGAAGAATCCAATCTTTGGCAGGACAACCATTGCTAAAGGACTGACAAAGGAAACAAAAGACAGTCCAAGAGCTATTGTAGTCCCAAAATATCTTGTGCAGACAAAACCTATTCCATTATCTGACTCCATGGGCCAGTTGCTCACATCCTCCATGGATTGTGAGCCTTCGGAAGTGTTTCCTGTGACCGCAGTTGTGTTTTCTCCCCAGTTCTCGTCCTGTGGCAAGATTTGGACCTCTATGACTTCCTGGCCATCTCGACCCATCTCAGGGTTGATATTTACACTGGTTTGGAATGGCGCCATTGTGTTGTCTGAAGATTCTTTTCTCTGTGATTTGGTGCTCCTGAAAATAGTGTGAAACAATGAAAAGCTGTTTATTTCTATACCTATTGTGCCCTTCTGTACTGTTGATTAGTGCTGTAAAATTAGACAACATTTCCTGCTTTAGGTCAAAAAGTAGGTCGAAGTTTTGTTTGACAAAAATTACATTCATAAGGACATCATGTCTTTTTGAAGAATAGTAAAAGATAGTAGACAAAGCTATGTCAGAATAACATTCTCATAATATTTCCCTTCATTTAGGTTTGAGTTACACATTGAACACACAATATTCCATTAGAGCTACCTTCTCAACTCATTTCAGATTACAAGCAGAACACAGTTTTATGTTTATCTACTTTTCATACAGATTATCTCTGAGAGAGATGTTGCATACATAAACATCCTATTTCTTGACTGAACAATCATGAAACAGTAGTTAACAACATTTACATAAACCTGCCTGGCATACTTTATGTTTTACAATAATCCCAAAACAACCTAAGAATATTAATGAGGTTGTACTTGGGTCTTTAAACTTTTTGGTTAACTAGCTTTGCTGGAGGGCCCTGCCTAGCAATGGAACTACAAGCTGACAATTTAGTTACAGTAATTTGGTTGAAAACTAGTAATTATTTGATAATTTATGACTGTAATTAACTTGGGGTATTTCCCATAGGAATTCTAGCAAACTCTCAGTTTTATGGTGAGAACATTCAACTGTGAAGGGTTTTATCATCAAAGCATCTAAAGAGTCAAGAACCCAGCCGGGAGGCCTATCATACCGGGTGCTGCGATGCGTGTGCTGCCGGTGCCTCGAGCTTCTTCGCGACCGGCCGCTCACCTCAGACCTCACAGACTCCGTTTCCATTGTACAGCGGCCACTCCCCGAAACTACCCATCAGCACTGCACCAGAAACACCTGCACCAACACACAATCATGAAACCACAAAAATTACAAGCAATTAAAATGCTTCACGGGGTATGAACACGATATCACACAAGTTGTGTTGAACAAGTTGTCACTACACCAGTTAGATATTATGGCAAACTTAGTACTATCAGTTTCAAATAAGTTTTCATTGAAAATACCTTTGCATTATCGAAATAAACGGGAAAATTCTAACTAGAGCGTCTTTCACAAATGTCGATCAAACGGACTCATTCATTTTGTACAAACCCAACATGTTGATGCTGCATTGTACAGTTGTCAAATATCGGAAGTCTTTGTCTCTCTTGTAACTCTTTGTTTCTATCTCTCCTATTCGGTCAACTAAGCGGAGTGTTCTTAATTTTGTAGCTTTTTATTTCTTTCGCTTTCGTTCAGAAACTAACCAAATTACAAACAGTATAGAAATGATTGACTTTTATTCTTATTTTATTCTTCGATAAATAAACCAGCTGTTGCTTTACACAATATTATTTAGTAGGTAGTAATTATTATCAATCAGTACCAAAACTATAGGAATGTGCTTCAGTTGTGTGTTGTGTTGGATTAAATTGGCGCTGATTTTAAAAATATAGAGCAAGTGATTACGCGAAAAGATAATGATAAGATAACACACCCATTCCATATAGATAACTGACAAACTACACGTATTTTTACCATGAAGTGATTGTTTTTGTGAATAAATCATGGAGGTCCAGCAATTTCCGACCGCGAATCGATTGGAGAGAGGTGAAAGCAGAGTGGACGACCTGCATTTGGACAGGATAGTGGCCTCGCAGCCTGAGATTGGACCTACGCCACCCGACGGCGGGTATGGATGGCTGATTGTTGCGTCCGCAGTGATATATCACATCACTGTCCCAGCGTTGCTGTCGATGTACGGGCTGATCATCCTGAAGGCGATTCGAGAGGAAGGCCATGAGGGAGACGATGTGATGAAGATATGGGACGTGGATATAGCGCTGGTGCCAGTGATAGCTGTGGTGATAAGACTCTTACTGGAGTCATGGTGTAGAGCAATGGTGAAGATCTTCCACATGCCGAGATTCATGGCGTTGTCTGGACTCTGTCTGACAGTTGCCGGAGTCTTGCTGTCAAGTTACTCGACGGAGGCAACAAGTAACGATCACATCGTAAACATATTCTCCGGTATACTTACAGGTAATTACTCTCGCTTCGTTCTCAAGGTCGCTGTTGAATAGAATCAATAGAATAATAAAAACGTCTTTAAATAGTTTAGTGCACACTTATTAGACAGACCGTGATAATGAATAGTCAACTACTTGAAGTAGGTTTTGTACCTACCTAATTGTTCTCTGAAATATTGAATGAATCGATCTTATCGTCCTAGATTGCGGTAAAGTAGGTAATAGAAATTGTCAAGAGGGGTACCTTACAATCCTAAACCGTGAACAATCTAATTATTAGTCATCCCTTTTCAAAGAAAACTCCTACGAGTACCTAAATGGTGCAATAACTGAATGTCGTATTCTATTCTCTATCATGTGGGGACATGCAAAACGGCTTAATCCGATTTGATTAAAAATTTCGCCAACTTCAGAGGAGGCACTCCCTAAGATAATACGAAAACAAGAATGTTATTTAAAATTTTAAACCAATACCATACCATATAGGTAGGTACCTACATTATCTGTGTTTAGGATTACCAACAATGCAGAGGTTTCTGAATCATGATAGTTTATCGTAATTGATAAAATCATTATAACGAAAACGAGAAGCATCCATTAACTTAATGTCTTTTCCAATTACCGTGGGTTGTTGATTTAACTTTAATTTAAACAATGGGTTTTATCATGAATATTTAGATGTATCTAATGTTGTTTGAACAAGTGGTTTTTGCGAATCGAGGTGGAAGCAACTTACTTGACTATCAAAATATATCTTCGATCTTGATTGTTAATCTTCATTACCGTATGAGAGATGTAGAACCGAGTAGTTCGGCGTTGTAATGCATTGTGCAATGGCTTCAGGTACTACAGCTGCCAATCTCCAAAGGTCATTATGTCGTGAAGATGTAGGGCGTTATGCACCCTAGGTACTTACTTACTATTTTGTCTTCTCAATTTGGGAGTTACCCCCGCCAAGATCAGAGTGCGTTTTGCTGGATTTTCGGTAAATCCCTCAAATGTCAGACCAATGAAGACCATTATTCATATACCTAGCTTATTAACTGGCGCATGATCAAAGTGTTTACCCATTCGCTGGTTTGTGGGTAGAAACTTAAATCAAAACCATAATCAGCCAATCACGTGCCCACTGGTGGGCTAGGTCTCGTTTCTGTGAGAGCCATTATCCACCACATAAACGGGCCCAGAGCGGGTTGGTGGAGTTTCATTATCACCAATTAAGGTACTTACATTATTTTTTACTGTAGGTACAAAATCACGACATTCCTTCAAAATTATTGCTAATAAATGACCCAGACACGAGATAGGGATGCTAAAATTATCGTTTGGAATACTTACATGTTAACTAAGTTAGAACGTTACCTATCTATCCTACGTAATTGTTTCTCTTATTTACACAATGCGCGTGCATCAAAGCGGAAGCGCCTTGATGTAAATGCATTGGCATTGTTTAAATAAATAAATACGAACTCCTATGTCTATTTGTTGATGATTTTATCCAAACTCTACTAAAATCAATGTGAAACTTTAACTGTTTAAACTCCATACCTACTACTATACTATTATGATAAATGCTTTTTATCCCGATAGTATCTACATACATATATGTTTCCGTGGGATTATTTTCAACTTCCACTGAAGCCGCAGGCAAAACCTGTGTGGGTTATGGTTATGAGTTTATGACTAATGTATGAATCAATAGCTTTTAGTTTCATAATACCTACCTATGCGGCTATGCCAACTACGATGAGTGGATGACATTTTCATTATGAATCCCTAAGCTGTCTTGAAACCCATAGGATAATCATAGGTACCCTAATCAGGCGGCACTGTTTACCTAATAAAGTTTTTTTCTTTTGCTGTAAACACTACAATGACCGATTACGAGCCAGCTGTCTGGTTGTCAAAAGTAATTATTTGAATAACACTATCGCGGTCTCACTAAATAAACGTGTTTCGTTTGTTTCATTAAGTAATTGATTAACCTTTACTGCGGAAGATAAAAAGTTAATGCCCCAAATTATTTTACACGGTTGAAAGATCATGATCGCGATGCTAGTGTTTCGCTAACTGATGCATTATAATTCTCTTGTCCTTATCCCAATTATTTATTTAGGGTCGGCGCAGCATCGGCAGCATGTCTTCTTCTTCCATACTCCTCTATTAGCATCTCTCATCTCAGCAGTTCCTTTCTAGCCATATAAACCTTCACACGG
The DNA here is from genome assembly GCA_964057025.1 of Standfussiana lucernea. Lineage (NCBI taxonomy): Eukaryota > Metazoa > Arthropoda > Insecta > Lepidoptera > Noctuidae > Standfussiana > Standfussiana lucernea. The sequence goes on from OZ059796.1 coordinate 15,534,266, forward strand.
TCCGTCCATGCTAACACATGAATTTTTATTTACAGGTATCGGATGCGCTTTATCTGGACAGCAGACAGAAGTGATCATAACCCACTACTTCAGAGAAAAGCTGACCATGGCCCAAAGAATCGTACGCATGGCGCCCTCTGTCGGCAACTGCCTCGTCCCAATTCTCATTGGCTACCTTTGCACCGTATACACCGGCGACGTTGTCGTCATGATCTACGGAGCTATCGTCATGCAGAACTGCATTTTCCTAGCGTCATACACAAGGCCTATCTACATTGAAAAGGTTATACGTCACACGTACAATATGCTCAGAGAGGCTGTAGAGGACGAAGATGAAGTAATATTCTCGAATCAAGCTCGTCTACATGAAAACAAAAACGCCCCAAGAACGAACTCTCAAGAGGAACCGTCTCAAAGCACAGCGCAAGAAGAAGACGGCACTGATGTAGTTGTTTTCAATTCTAAGAAGAATGCCAAAGAGATTCTAGATCCTGCCGTACAGTTTAGAGAGAATAGATCAGTTTCGGCTAAAGAGTCCAGGTTTTCGTCGGATTTCAGCTCAATTTACGACACAACTCCTGAAAGGTTTTCTTCAGATTTCGGGACTTTGGACATCACAAGTTATGCTCGAGGGGTTAACGGCTATCAGGAATTGGAGAATATCGACAGACAAGTCCCTCAGCCTTTATACAGGGAGACTACTGTAAATGCACCAGCGAACAGTGTGGTCTTTGCAGCTGAAGTATCTCCGGGCACGGCTAGAAGGACGGCTTCTATGAAAAAGAATTTTATCACGATTACGAACATGCTGTTGGATATCAATTTCTATCTGTATGCGTTGCTGCATCTCTGTACGACGTTCTCGATTCTAGTGCTGGGTGTGGTCTTCCCACCTTTGATTTGGGAGCAGAATCCGTCTATGAATATTTGGTCGGTGAGTATTTTTCACTTATCAGCCACTATAGATAGGGAAGTGATTCGGTAACAGTGAAAATTGTCGCTTAATGCTTTTGGGCAGTACCGAAATTGCGATATTAAATAACAATAGCAGCAACAGTAAATTAGACATTTATACACCGTTGGCGGTTCAAGAACCTGCGCCATTGTATTAGATAATTTGATGAGGCTGTCTTCTAGAAAGTTGAATGGTCTTGATACAGAAAGTGTGATTCGCAAATGTGTTTTCCTCCGTAATTGTGCACAATTCTTACCCAGAATCATAGTATATCTTACTCTTTTTGGTATCTTTCCACTACATCAAAATTTATTCTATTTTTCAGGTAGCAACGCTGATAGCAGTGGCTCACGGCTCGGCGTTGTGCTTCATAATGCTGTGCGTCGTGCTACCGAAGTCCATCAACGAGAAGGCAAGACTGTGCGCTGCGTTCTGCGTGGCTGGTGCTATGGGCTTTTATGGTAAGTTCATGGAATCCACTAGATTAGTTGCCCCAGATAGACTCGAACACAACTTCGAGCCAATCCTCGATATCGTAAAGGTCTAGAATACTCTTCGACGTGGGTTAATCTCGGCAAGAGATGTGCATTAACCGTTCAGTTTTGACCAAATTCATACCAAGCGCGACCCGCCTAGGCCTGTTCAGGAATTTACTCACGCAGGCCAAGGAAGCGCGGCACAAGAGGGTGGAGACCTATACTCAGAAGCAGTGGAACCAAGCCACCAATGACCATGATGAGGATTCATTTTTACTGATCTAAAAAAGCCACCGCCAAAGCTCATATTGCGAGATTCTATCTTACATTATCCATTCCCATGAAAACACCCATCTGAAAAAAAAAACGAAAGCAGAATCTACAATACTAAGAACCACGTTTTTATTACTAAGCAATATCAGATAGCTAACTACCCTCTTATTCTCCAGGTATCACACTAACAAGCAACAAAGGCCTACTAGTAGTATGGTGCATGCTTGCTAGTTTCGCCACAGCTGCCTCAAGCATACTCCAACAGCCTCTATACAACAGTACACTGAACGAATTCGACACTACAGCCACCATGACAGCTTCGAACACGATCGTCGCCATCTTTATCATGGCATGGTCTTTAGTCTATAACTATGATTATAGAACTTGTTTCTTGACAGCCAGTGTTTTGCAAGCTGTGACCGCTTGCATGTTCTTCGCTTTGTCTTTTAGGAGGAGGCGGTAATTTTGTAATTTATAGTTTTACCTTTCACAGCAGCAACTTAACACCAGCCTTATTCCAATGAGAATAAAAATCAATGTGATCATGACGGACTTGTCAATAAAACAGCAACCTTGTTGTAATGTAAATAAAGATTACTGTTATTTTTACAGTGATGTAAAATCAGACGTAAACTATTGTAAAAGGACTGTAGTGTTTCACAGTTACCGCCTATCTTTAGCAAGATAAATGGAACAGAGTTCTTTATTGGTTTGCTAGGTAGATAACCGCAAGGTGGTGAAACAAGTCGTAAGAGTATTTAACGCCTGTTTTCACGAACACTAAGCGGCATCCAAATAAATGCCTAAATAGTTTTGCTTTGTTGGAATTTCAACTCTGGACGCTAACGTTGAAATTCCAATAGCATATTTAGACTTTCAAGTTAACCTAATGTCTGATGCCTGATGTAAGTGAAAACGAGTAATTAAGAATTATATAATGTTTAAGTATTTTTAGATGATTTTAACATTTAAGCGTTTTTAGCAAGATTGCAATATTTGTACTAGGTATTCTTAAGATATGTATTTTCTAATTATAAATTTTAGCTATTTTTTAGAAGCATTGTCAAACTGGACAAAGTTGAACTGTTTGTTCTAAAACCTAGACTTAATTGCTATTTTATGTAAATAGTAAACTTCTTGCCATACCTTAATAATATAACGCAAAATAATTTAAAAAAAAACATCGCAAACAAATTATTAAAACAATAACATAGGTATATTTTAGTAAGTTGTTTATTTATAAGAGATCACATCTGTTGCAGTCTGTGTAAATAAAATAATGTATCACATCTATTGTCTATGGTACAAAACGCACTCGGCAGCATAGCTGCTTAAGATCAAGACGATATGTCTACAGGAGTCGTCTGCCTAGTGCGTATCTACCTCTTTCTACAGAATATCATGTGACAAAAGTATTTATACGATTTAATATTAATTTTATATAAACATAAGATTGACTTTTCAATATAAGGAAAAAAAAACGTATATTCGCGGCTTTCTGCTGGTGTCCAAGAATAGCGTGATTACATTTTGAAATCTATTGACAAGAGAAAAGATTTTTAATCGGTTTGCCAAATATGCGGAACCAAATACTAAAGTGGAGGTTCTATTGCAAAATACCAGATACAAGTAGAAAAAGTTGTAAAGGCGTAGCCAAGAGTCCCGAAGTAACCCCCTTCTCTTCCCCCCGCCCTGTAAATTCTATATACATGTCAACCCATCCCTATTCTACTCTTTCGAGAACAAAGTAAGTATTAAATTTTAATTGAAGACCCAATGGAATCTTTGCTACACCTATTATTGCGGACCTATCAGTGAAGCATAATATTATTCAAATTTCGTAAATCATTATAACCAAATTTCGTACATTTTGATAAAAGTGGGGAAACTTTGTCATTGCATTGCATTGAGATGGAATTCAAAACCAAGCCGTAGGCGAGGGTATTAATTCCGCCCCGGCTACATAACTAAGATTCTCCACTTGTATCAAAATGTACTATTTAATCGTATAAATAAGTATTTTTAAAAGCATTCACTGTTCAAAACACTACCTTATTAAAAACGGTACACTCAAGTGACTAAAAAGCGATGCGTCCGATAGCGGTATTATGCCAAATGATATGGAGTTTTAAGGTGTCAAAGGATCTCTTACAGGTCCACAATAAATAATTCAGTAAATAAATATGATATGTACGTAAAAAGTAAATAATTTTAAAAACTATTCTATTTTTAATATTGTAATTTATAATTCGAATAAATAATATTTTTAATACAAAAGACTTCATTTTAATTTAATTATTTCATAAGTACCCTCACTTTTGTTGCACTTAAATTATAATAAATCGCAAATTAATCCATAAATTATGGAATGTATTATGTGATAATAACAAACAATTTGTTTGAAAATTAAAAGCCGTTATAATTAAATGCAAGTCGCTAAACTAAGAATTTTTAGTTTTACGATTTTTTTTTACGAATTTATCAAGTGATCACTCACGTACTCATTGCGAATCACAATTTTAATTTTGAACATTTTTGTCTGGCTGTCCCGAATAAAATAACTAATAATACTTTTCTAACTCAACAAGTCCATCATTTCGTTATCTGTTAGTTTCTTAACATCACTGTTCGGGGTCGGGTTGTTGTTGGCTGTCGGTAAAAGAGATTCGAATGCTGACCAGTCCTGTTTCGCTTTATTTTGATTATTTTGGTTGTTCGCCCATTTATTGTTGAAATTCGCGGGCCCGGCTGATGACGTAGACAGAGCATCGAACCCAGCAAATTGGTTCTGGTAGGAGTAGTTAGAGGCCATAGATGGACTGCTGTAAGTTGGACTGGCCAGTGAAGACGCCGTATGTTGGTTATTCGGGTGCGAAGCTGATGAAGGCAGTGGTTTTGTCAACTGGTTCAAGTTGGACTGTAGCAGCGAGGAGGTCAAGTCCGTCGGTTTGGTGATGGACTTCCGAGGAGCGGGGATGGCTTGCGGCTGAGGTTGCGTCGAGAACTTTCTGACGATTTCTTGCTGATGCGCTATTCTGGAAAAATTAAAATGTTTGGCTGAAATCTTATTCTATAAGAAAGTTGTATACGTATTAGGCGCATGTCACACCGCAGTTGAGGAAACGATTTAGCTATCGACCATGTGCTTGCTCCAGAAACAGCAACTCGGACTAATAACTTGTTTATTTATAGTTGCTAGCTCTCTTCTCGCCAATCGGTGGGATATGTGCCATAGACTAAGGTTTACTTATACAAGGACCATCTGCGTCTTGAGAACGTTAATGAGAGTAAAAACAAATGTAAATTAATAAGATAGTAAATGACAACTAAATAATTATTTTAGGATGTTACCTAAAATCTTGATTAAAATAACTGTGTTTTTGTTCTCTTTCCTTTTTGGACCTGCAAAACGACTCATTTATTGAGCAAGTAATTGTAAGGCAACAAGCATACTATTGACAACCTAAACTTTTTAAACTTTAACATGTCACAATTTCCGTTTTTTTTTTGTTTGTTTATAAGGTCTACTAGATTCCGCTTGTTGCTTCACCGACATGGAAGTCGGAAATTACCTCACGGGAACTTACTAAAAAGTGGGATAAAAAGTATCTTATGTTGGGACATAGCGATAATCTTGGGTTAGGTTAGCCAACAAGCTCACTTTCACTTTAATAATTATTAGTTAGGATAATACCTATCCAGACACTAAAACAGACCTTAGGTCTACTTAATCCCATACCTCTGCTTATCCTCCATGGTGAGATGCCCGCCGTTATTGTTAACAGCCGGCAACGCAGGTTCCTTCTCTTTGGGCTGGTTGAAGGAGAACGGGTCTATGCCTAGACCTGTGAACATCTTGTCCAGGTCTGACTGTGGGGGTGGCGCGTTCACAAGGGTGTCGTTTGACGGAGACATCGGGACTTCCATTATCCTGAAGAGAAGAAAAAAAAAAGTATTGCTTTGTTGGACTAGTGGTCGGAATCGAGACTGCTGAATGTGAGATCCTGGGTTTGATTCCCGGGTCGGGTAAATTGTTATTGGGTTTCCCATCAGGAATTTCTCAGAAGCAGCCACTGAGTCGGGATTCGTGCTCGGTTGATGGCAATAGGCTCGCCCTCAAACATTACTGGCGAAATGTGGGTTTGTACTACTATATAGGCACACCTCTGCCTAGCCCTTCGGGAATTACAGGCGTAATGTTATGTTAGTTCTTCAGACAGATGTGTTGCTGGGGAGTTTGTTCCGTCACATCTTCTCCCCAGCTAAAAAGTAGGAAATGGTGGAGGGTGGGCTTTTTGGGGACTGTCTCAAATAATTTAGACGTTCAAAAAATGCTATGTCTCAGCCTAATTCGTTGTAAATGAATTTTGTTTTTAATTAAATAATGAAAACTGGAGAATAAATTCCGAGATTGTGCAAAGTGTTATTAGGTTTTTACATCAGGAATTTCTCAGTTGCAGTCTTGAGTCTGGATTTGTGCCCGATTGATGGCAATAGGCTCACCCCTTTTTCATGAGACTTAAATAAAACTGGCGGAATGTGGCCGTTCAGGTATGCCTCTGACTAACTCTTCGGGAAAATCAGACGTGTTTTTGAGAAATTTTTGTTTCTTCACCATAAATGAGTTTTAAATCCTAAGAACCAAATAAGAAGGTAACTTACCTAGCTTCATTATTGATAGAATTCAACTGCTCCAACTTGGCTCTATGCTCAGTCTCCATCTTAGATATCATCTGCTTGACCAGGCTTATCAGTGCATTGAACTGGTTCAGGGTTAGGCCGTTCTCCACGCAAAGAGGGATGAGGAATGGGAGAACCTTCGTGGCTAACACCTCCTTGGTGATGCCGAGTTTCGAGTGGCTTAGAGCTAGCTTGTATATACCTGGAAAAGGCTGGACATGTTCACTTTTGTTGCTAAAAATCAGCTAGGAACACCTAACGGACATGCGGACATCTTAGATCGGATAAAAATATCCATAGTGGCATAAAATTGAAAATGAACCCAGTCCTACTCAACCGTATCCGTGGGTTATCAATGGCGCATCTATGCGGACGCAGGTGCACGTGTCAAATGAACTATTATCGACTTCAAGAAGAACTTCGACTTCGAAGATAATGTTGTCAATATTTACTTCTAGCCACATGTCCCCTGTCCTGAATCCTTCTCTATTAATAATGCGTCAGTTTAGATAAAAACATTCATATAATCATAAAAACGTGCGACCCTGATAGGATACTTTACGATTCGCTTTCTAAACATATACAAAGCAATTTTTTATAGCGAGCTTTATAACTCTACTACCCATAACGGCTATTGTTTTAAAGCATTTACTCACATTACCTACCTACATTGAAGCATCAAAAGAACAAAATTGCGTACGTTACGTATTTACGTATGTTACGAAATTAATAACTGAGTATGGTTGTCACATACCCAAAATCCCCATCAGCACAGCCGGTTCCCTCGACGGTATCTGCGGCAAGAACGGTATAATTTCGTCCAGCACCAACCACTTGTCCAAATGCTCCAACAGTTTGCCCAAGCACAGCAAACAGTTCACTCTAACCGACAAGTAATTCGTACTCAAACACAACTTTTTAATACGCGGCAGGAGTGCGTTCTTCATCGCAGGGTAATCTATCAAGGAGGCGAAGGTTGGTAAGACAGATAAACACAGCTCCTGTATTTGCTGGGCATCAGATTCTAACGCCCTGTACAACATTGGTAGGATATCAGACTTAACTTCCTCTCCTGGTGTCAATTTTAATAGCAGTTCCATCTTCTGCATAAATATTAGGAGGATCTGTATAGGATCTTGTATCAACATAACTGGTTTCAAAACTGGCAAAATATACTTGATATATTCCTCTTTAGAACTGTTTTCTGCTATCATTAAAACGTTTGGTAAGACGAAAGGAACCATGGGCGGGTTGATGAACTCTTTTGTGAGGCAAGGTAGAACCCGGTAGATGCAGATTCGATGGGGCATCTTTTGGAGGATTTGTGGTAAGCCCTTGTAGAATTGTGACTTTTGCAGGTTGTCCCATTGGAATAAAGAGTCTAAGTAGTTGAGAGTTTTAACGCCGACGTCTTCGAAATATGGTATCTGTGAAAAAAAATTGGAATTGTATTTTTTGTCACCAAAATTTATATTTGTCATCAACTTCTATCATCTAAAGATCTAGATCTATCGCCAAGAAATATTTTCATTCTCAGATAAATTAAAAGTGTCGCCAGGTATGACTTACCAAATTAATATTTATCTAAAATAAGATATGGATTATCAATAAAATCGTAGTGCATTCCTTCGATAAAAAATTTGTTCTCAAAATAATAGGTTTATCCTTAAATAATAGGTTTATCCCTTAAATAATAGCTTCGTACACAGAATAGTAAATCCTGTCACCAAATAAATCGATTACTGGCCTCAGACTGCGACTTGTTTTTATTTGTAAATTTTTCACCAGTACGGTAGTTATATTTTATTTCGTTCAGTTATCAACATAATACAATTTGTTACCAATTTAATAGTTCAGTTTATAAATTTAGTGAAAAAATGTTCAATGTTTTTTTTTTTCACTTAACTAATTTAATTTTAAATGTAGGTAACATTACCATATAGGTATAAATTTGATTGAAAGATTGTGTTTTATTGTGATTTTTTTACAATAAATATTGATTATTGTGACTTGAAATTGAACATTATTCAATAAACTTAACAAAATTGGGGATTATAGACCAGTCTGACAGACCCACTTACTGAAATGTCCTAAGTCTCAACTGCACTTATAGAATGTAATGAATACCACTGACTTGGCTATTAATGTGGCCACTCACAAAGCTAATATCTAAATCTGTCATCTAAAAAGTACCATCAACTCGAAAATAAAAAGAAGATCCTGGTATTTTAAAAATTCATAATTTTACCTTCAAAAACTGATGAGAGTCTGGCCTCAACTCCGGAGTAGCATTCAACATCAGCTTCACATACTCCTTCAAGCCATCGGTGACACACAACAACCTCGAGTTCGGCAGGTTTCTGATCTCATTCACAAATCTCTTATACTTCGAGTAATCATTCCCTACATTACCCAAAGTCTGATGTCCAGTACTATGGAGAGCATATATCATCATCCCTAATGAATACATATCACTGCCAGGAGAGTGAGTGGCCGAGAGAATGTATTCTGGAGCCAAATAATCGAGCACTGGTTGAGTCAAAGCATGCATAGCAGGACAGTACTCCTGGAACGGCCAATACGGAGATGATCCCGGCCCTCTTTGGTTGGCAATACAGAAGTCGAACCCAAATATCTTCCAAGCACCTTGCTGGTTCACTATAATGGACTCAGGACATAGATTGTGATGGAGGAGCTTAACATCATTGTGTAGGAATGTCAGCCCTTCAGCTATTTGCATCAGACCATATTTAATTTCGAGCTCATACAACTTATAGTTATTGAAATGGTTTGGTACAGGCTGTGGCATGTTTTCTGTGTTCCCTAAAATATTTGCTAAGCTGGCAAATACGGGTTCTGTGGCAAAAGCGATACTCTCTCTGCTTTCCTCAAGACTGTGTTGTACCGTCAGTATCTGTGGATGCCTCAACTTCGTCAGCTGTACAATGCCACGTTTTAAAGTTTCCAACATAATATCCCTGTCAGATTTTGACCATCTGTCCAAATGTTTTTTTTCGAAGACGAATATTGATGCCTCTTGCTTTGTTGATTTCTTGTAGCCTTTGTAAATTTTCCATAGTAGACCTATAAAATGATAATGGTGTTTTTTATCAAAACTGAAACTTTCTTTGATAGTTTAAAAATAAATTAAGAGGTCTTAACAAAAGAGTGAATTAGAGTCCTCATTTTCTGTTAAAATGTCTCATGTCAAGGTTGGCATCACAAGGTAATAATGGAATTCAGCCCAGCATGGTTTGAATAAGAACATTCTCAGTACAGAACCCAGTACAATGATATCAGTTGTAGTATCAGTATACAAGTGTTTTCCCAGAGTGTGCGAAATTTTATATTTGTGGCACTTTAGTTGACAGCAGTATTACATCATCTACACTGCCATTATTTTAATTTCATTAATGGTTTCTATTTCCAAAACCTATTTTTGTAAAGATTTTTTACAATTTATGACAATAGGTAATTTAGCATTCCAATGTTATCTTTATTTCAATGTTTTGATGATGTGTTTCAGTTTATGACAACAGTGTAAGTTAGTTTCATTTTGCATATTTTCTTTTAATTAGGAAATTCCCAAAGATAACTAGATCACTGAAGTAATGAATCAGATAGGAAAAGTAAATAAAATACAAATCAGATGTATTATTTATAAACAGGCCCATTGTTTATATGCTTGTGTTCACAGTACAGTTATCTTTAGTTGATTACTGACATATTTAGTACAAGAATAAATCATGGATGACTATTTCATACACTGGTTCATGTCAAGCTACAGGAGATAAGCACTTCCTGATGCTATACTGTATTGTTCCTATTACTACACAGGATGTACTCTCATTACAAATAACAACAAACACACATGGTGTTACTATAAACTTATAAATTCAGAACAACCTGTAAAGCTTGGAAACTCTCTATATAATTTTCGAGATATTTATTTATGTTGTAATATTAGTTTTATAGAATTTTATGTCTATGTATTACTGGCAGGTTTTAAAGTCTATGGTCTTTTAAAAACCTTATTGTTGTTAGGAAGGTTTTTTAAATGTATAAAAATGACAGAGAAAAATAACTAGAAAGATTTGGAGGAGTGTGAATAGAAAATTGGATAGGGTAACATGTTGTAATTTGGAGGTATTTATTTAGTTTGTTATATATGGTTGAGTTGTTTACATATGGGGTTTTAGATGGTTTAGTTATACTTAAATAAAATATGTGAATGTTTGTTGGAATTTAATTGAAGAAGGATCCCACCCTCACAACATGATGGTAAGCAAACATAGATTCCATAACAGGTTATGGGCTGCCCCCGGGCAAATTTGAACTGCACCTCATGTTGTGAGAAGGTCGAGGAAGGAAGACCCTGGAAAATATTTTGGAGTAAAAGTTAAAATTATTGGAAGTAAAATTTTTTTGGAAAATGGCTGACGACCAAAAATTGACAAAACTGACAAGCGAGTCAGAATATTTTTTATGGAAACAGAAATTGTTGTTATTATTGATGGCAAGGGACCTTGATGATGTTTTGGAAGAAAAGGCAAATTTAAAAAAAGATTTCATAAAAAAAGATGCAAAAGCAAGATTAATAATAATATGCTCTATTAGCGATAAATACATGGTTTACGCTATAAACTGCAAAAGTACAAAGGAAATTTTAGAAAAATTTGACACGATATTTCTTGGACACAAGGATACACAAATTTCTAGGCTATTGGAAGAATATTATAAATTTAAATTTGAAAATAGTGATTTAATGACAGACATAGCAGAAATTGAGAATAAAGCGACGAGGATAAGAGATTTAGGATACGATTTTGATGACAAGCAGATCATAACCAAAATACTTTCAAATTTACCGGAAAAGTTCATTCATTTTAGAACAGCATGGGAATCAACATCATTAGCAGATAAAAATTTAATTAATTTGATATCAAGACTTAATCTAGAAATAAAGATGAGACAAGAAAATACAGACAGACATGAAGTATCAAAACCAACAACATCTGTTGAGAATGACTCTGTCAAACAAACAGAGAACATTTTTCATGTAAGGAGTTGCTTCAAATGTGGGAAGAAAGGACACATTGCAAGATTCTGCAGAACATTAAATGGTGACGGTAATGCATACAACAACATAGCACAATGCTATAAATGCATGAAGAGTGGACACAGACATGCAGACTGCAATATAAAGTTTAACTGTATGAACTGTAAGGATAACTCGCATTATACAAAGTTCTGCCTAAAACAAAATGTAAGTAACTTCTACACAACTAATACAACAGAAACAGAGGTTGAATTCATAATAGATTCAGGTACCAGCAGTCATATTGTAACATCAGAAAGTTACCTTAAATGTAAGAAGAAGGTAGATTATAAAATCATGACTGCAGATGGTAATATTCACCATGTCAAAACCATGGGCAATATTTACACTAAAAATATTGTTTTTAAAGATGTATTATGTGTTCCCCAACTCAAAAAGAACTTAATATCTGTATCTAGATTAGCTGATGATAATTATTTGTTAAAATTTTTCAGAACGAGTTGTCGAATCGAAAGTGAAGGCTCTGAATGCATAGAGGTTGGTGAACTGAAGCAAGATGGTCTGTATTATTTGAATGTTAATACAAAACCAGTCGTATTTTCAAGCTCAGAAAACATCTTTCACATAAATGCTAATTTTTGGCATCGTGCATTAGGTCATGTATCTATTAACAAGACCAAGGATCTTGTTCGAGGTATAGATAGAGGCCTGGTAGAGGAGATTGACATCTGTGAAGTTTGCACACAATCGAAATTATGTAGAAAACCTTTTAAAACAAATAGACACAGAGCTAGTAAGCCATTAGAAATTATTCATAGTGATATCTGCGGTCCTATTGAAACAGAAACATGGGATGGTTACAAATATTTTATAACGTTTTTGGATGATTATACTCATTTTGTTAAAGTTTTTATGATCAAAAATAAAAACGAGGCATTTTCTAAAATAATTAACTATATTAATTTGGCGGAAAATCATTTTGAAACAAAAGTTAAAACATTCAGATGTGATAATGGAGGTGAATATACTAGCAAACAGTTTAAAATGTACTGTAATAATAAAGGTATTAATATTGATTACACTATTCCCTATACACCACAGCTGAATGGTAAAGCTGAACGATTAAACAGGTCATTAATGGAACGAACAAGAGCGTTGCTTTTTGATATGCAGCTACCTCATGAATTATGGGGTGAAGCCGTTTTAACTTCTGCTTATTTATTGAACAGGAGTGCAAATACAATAAATGTTAAAACACCAGCTGAAATGTGGTTTAATAGAATACCTAATTTAAAACATCTGAACATTTTTGGATCTTTAGTATATTATAAAAATAATTTTCAGTTACATAAACTTGACTCCAGGAGTAGCAAAGGGCTTTTAGTAGGGTATACTAACAATGGTTATAAGATATGGGATCCTTCAAGTTTTAGAATTGTTTATTCGAGAGATGTGGTGTTTAATAATAATAAGAGTGATGTTGCAGATTATTTAAAAATGTGTAATTGTAGAGTGAAACAGTGTGATTTAGAAAATTTATTTAAACATGGTAGTGTTGATATTGGTGGTGATGGTTTTCGTGGTGAAGGTGGTGATGGTTTTTGTGGTGAAGGTGGTGATGGTTTTTGTGGTGAAGGTGGTGATGGTTTTCGAGGTGAAGGTGGTGATGATTTTCATAGTGAAAGTAGTGATGGAGATGTTGGTGATGAAGAAGTTTTAGGAAATAGAGCTGAAGTTAGTGATGAAGATGCTGAGATTTTTGAAGGCAGTATTGAAGATGTTGAAGTTGGAGTTAGTGGTGAAGATGTTGAAGTTAGAAGAGTTGGTGTTGAAGATAATGAGATTTTTGAAGATAGTGTTGAAGACATTGGAGTTGGTGTTGAGGAAAATAATAGTTTGAGAGGGGAAGTTAAAGATGATACAGTAGTTGAAATTAGTGATGAGTTTGAGGATGCAATTGAACCAGTTATTAATGATGGATTGCGGATTTTACCGAATAGAGAAAGGAAATTGCCATTTAGGATGAAAGATTATGATTTGGAGACTTCGTTTTTAACTTATACAGATGTTTTTAATAGTTTTGATAAAGATTTATGGAAAAGAGCAATGAATGAGGAAAAAGATTCGTTAGAGAGAAACAAAACTTGGGAAATTGTTAACAAGTCTGAAGCAAAAGATAGGAAAATAATTTCGAGTAAATGGATATTTACTATAAAGCCTGGTGGAAGATATAAGGCTAGATTAGTGGCAAGAGGTTTTCTACAAAAATACAATATTGATTATAAGGAGACATATAGTCCAGTGGTAAATACTACTAGTGTTAGATTGTTTTAGAAAAAGGTTTTAAAATTAAGCAATTTGATGTAAAGACAGCATTTTTATATGGAGAATTAGATGAAGAAATTTTTATGGAAGTACCTTTAGGATATGATATAAAAGACAAAGAGAATAAAGTATGTAAATTAAAGAAGAGTTTGTATGGATTGAAACAAGCACCACTTATGTGGAACAAGAGATTAACGGAGTTTTTAAAAAAATTGGGATTTTTACAATTAAAATCAGATCCATGTGTGTTTGTAAATAAAGATAAAGAAATATATTTGGCTATTTATGTAGATGATGGTATTTTAATTGGTGAAAATGAGTCTGATTTAAATAAAATTATTACTAAGTTAGAAACAGAATTTGAAATGCGGAAATTTGATAAGACTGAAAAGTTTATAGGGTTTGATGTTAAAGTAGAACGAAACTTTATTAAGATTTATCAGGAAAGTTATATAAATCAAATTTTGGAAAAGTTTAAATATGAAAACTTAAAAGATAGTAGTCATCCAGATATTTTAGTTGATACACATCAAGAGGGGAAAATGGGAGTTGATGATGTGCATCAATATAGACAATTGATTGGTTCATTGTTGTATTTGGTTAATAAAACAAGACTGGATTTGGCTTTTCATGTTGGTTATTGTAGTAGACATCAAGAACATCCTAATTTGAATGATTTTGCAAATATTAAGAACCTTTTTAGATATATTAAAAATACAGTCAGCAATGGTATACAGTATGTTCGTGGTAACGATTTAACTTTAAAAGCGTATTGTGATGCAGACTTTGCAGGTGATCCTGATACTAGGAAAAGTACGACTGGCTTTGTAATATTTTATGGTGGTGGTCCAATTCATTGGTGTTCACGTAAACAGTCAGTCACTGCTCTTTCCAGTACTGAGGCTGAATATATTTCTGCAGCCAAATGTATAAAAGACCTATTATACATTCAGAGTTTGATCTACGAGTTGACAAATAAATTACCAAAAACACAGTTGTTTGTTGATAATCAATCAGCTATAGTATTGATTAAAAATGGAATTTTGAATAGAAGAAGCAAACATATTGATGTTAAATATCATTTCATTAAGGAAAAAATAGATAAGAATTTGTTGGAAATTCATTATTGTCCGACTAAATATAATTTGGCAGATATACTAACTAAACCACTGGACAGAACAAAGTTTTTGAGATTGAGACAGTGTATAGTGAGTGATACGTAAAGGACATTCTGTAATGTGATGAGTTATGTAGGTTTATTAGGATTTAAGGTTGTTTGAGAATTAATTTGAAATGTTAATGTGTAAGTTAGATAAGTAAGATGTTTAGATTAATTAATTCAAAAGTTTGTTTGTTATATTTAGTTAAGTTGGGCGGGTTAGTTAAGTTGGGTTTTAAATGAGTTGATGGGAGTTATCTATGAGATGTTATTCTAATTGTAATAAACATAAAATTCAGAGGGGATGTTGTAATATTAGTTTTATAGAATTTTATGTCTATGTATTACTGGCAGGTTTTAAAGTCTATGGTCTTTTAAAAACCTTATTGTTGTTAGGAAGGTTTTTTAAATGTATAAAAATGACAGAGAAAAATAACTAGAAAGATTTGGAGGAGTGTGAATAGAAAATTGGATAGGGTAACATGTTGTAATTTGGAGGTATTTATTTAGTTTGTTATATATGGTTGAGTTGTTTACATATGGGGTTTTAGATGGTTTAGTTATACTTAAATAAAATATGTGAATGTTTGTTGGAATTTAATTGAAGAAGGATCCCACCCTCACAACATGATGGTAAGCAAACATAGATTCCATAACAATTTAAAACTTTACAGTTTACGACACATCCAAAAGTTTAAAATCTGTTTTGGTCAATCCTAAAAGTCACCGACGCATTCCATAATATGTCACCCGTAAATGTACACAAAACAACTTGAATAAAATGTATAGCACTCCCAGCTCTATATCACTGAACTGAGTAATCAAAGAGTTCCGTATCAAAGCAAATAAGGTGCACAATAGACAGCACCTGAGTCTGAATGCAAATTATAGATACATCAATCGTTTTTTTTACCTGGACCAGCGCTGGCAATAAATTGAGTCGCCTCGAACTCTCTTGTCACAGGATTTCCAGGTAAAACGCCAGATAAATGCGAAACTGTGTTGCTGACCGACGAATAAAACTTGTTAAACACCTCCATGGTCGAGTTACACTTTTAACTTTTTATTGTATTGTAAAACTAAAAATCATTACGGAGCCAGACAAAAATGTACAGACATGAAATGTCA
The DNA here is from genome assembly GCA_964057025.1 of Standfussiana lucernea. Classification (NCBI taxonomy): domain Eukaryota; kingdom Metazoa; phylum Arthropoda; class Insecta; order Lepidoptera; family Noctuidae; genus Standfussiana; species Standfussiana lucernea. The sequence continues at coordinate 15,550,321 of OZ059796.1, forward strand.
CTTTGACAAATTGACTTTTAGGTCTTAGTTCGGAAATTGTGCTTGCCGTCACTGTCGCCATTGTTAGCGGCAGTGAGATTGGGCTGAAAGTGTTCAAAATAGAGAAACAGTAATAGTTTAACCTACGATTTTTCAGCGGTTAGGGGGCTACCAATTAGTCGATAAAAAAGAAGTAGTGTATAATAAATAAACCAAGAGGTTCACAAAGTTACGAGTAAATTAATTTCAAAACGAATGTAATATTAAGACATTTACAAATCTAGCTTTAATAATTACTTTAAAAGACAAAATCTTCCAAATAATTAATTGGCATCGGCCTTTTCTTAAGCATCTAAAAATCACTAAATATAGATTTAGAGTAAAGATAGGAAAAGTAAATAAAATATTTTTTCTTTATTTCTAAATGATAGTTATGTTTCTAAATTCTAAACTACTACTTAATGTCACTGCGAAATATTCACGAATACGATTTGTTTTTGTAAATGAATCATTAAAAATAATTCACATGTGACGAAGAAAAACGAAGACAAAATGTGGCTAAGACGTTCCATAATCATAATATCATTATTCCTTACAATCATACCAACGATATTAACAGAGAGCGACCCATATTCGAAAGAACCATATCGGCCTCTTGGTCCACTTGTGAAATGCAACTTTTTACCACTGGAATTTTTGGATTGTGATGAACCAATCGACCATAAAGGAAACCACACTGCCAGAGAAGCTGTTGGTCACGGCTGCGTGAAGTTTGGAGGCGTTAGATACGACGAAGTGGACAAAACGAGAGTGCAGTGCAAGGCTTTGGATGGGATCGAGTGTTATGGAAGCAGGAGTTTCCTAAGAGACGGTTTCCCTTGCGTGAGATACTCCGGACACTATTTCACAACCACCTTAATTTACAGTATATTATTAGGTTTCTTAGGAATGGATAGATTTTGTCTTGGACAAACTGGGACTGCAGTGGGAAAACTCCTTACATTGGGAGGTTTAGGCATATGGTGGATAGTCGATGTAGTGTTACTGATTACAAACAGTTTGCATCCAGAGGATGGGAGCAATTGGAATCCTTATGTTTAGACTTTGACTGTGGTTTAATTAGAAATGACTATCATGAAAACTAAGTGATTGTATAGAATTACTGTGAATTTTGTATTGTGATGTTTCAAAAACAAAAATTGGTACATTACATTGAAACCACCTTTTGTCAATATGAAGTTTAACCACATACAGTGGCAAAGCTAAGTTGAAGAATAACATTATCCACAGCAGATACCCCTCAACTTAGTGGAAGAGTACTTAATTTGAGAATCAGAAGAATGCCTAAGTTGTAGAAATTCATATTTTGCAAGATATACATAGTTTAGTCTGTTTTGCTTGCCTTGTACATCAAGCAATTTCAATTATAATGTTCATGAGTTCTTTATTTTCAGTATTCAGAATTCCCTTTACATGAGTTGTTTATGATCATGTACCAATTTTATAAACCTTAAGTAAATGAATGTTGTTTTTGATAACTATTTTGTTATTATGTGTAAATAGTAGGTTTATGAATGTTAAATAAATAAAAACTTTTATAATAAAATTATTTGTTTTTCTTATAATTTATCAAGCAGCCCACATTTGCGGCTGTGCCAAGGTAGAATTTTCAAGTAAAAGAAATGATACAACAAAATTGGAAATTATTTAGTTTATTATAACTTAAGCCACCAGAGCTGAAGCGGTGCTTGACTCATACTTCCAGTTTGGTGGGAGCACGCTCTTTGTCTTGTAGTAGCGGGCTAGCCTGTGAATTCTGGACTCCACAAGAATCAGCCTGAATTTGCTGTCCTTGTCCTTCCTGTTGCGTTCCAAGTGCTTCCTCATGGCAACGGCTTTCTTGATCAGGTAGTACAGGTCCTCCGGTAGGTCGGGAGCGAGACCCATGGCTTTCATGATACGCAGGATCTTTTTGCCAGTAACGAATCTGACTTGTGCAACTCCATGGGAATCCCTAAGCATGACACCTGGAATAGATGAAAAGGATCTTGTTAATATTACATATTTCTAAATATATATTTTAAGAAGAAAATCTCGTGAGGAACAGTAGGATACAGGCAGCTATTAGTTGTTTCAAGTGCCAGCCTGATATTAAATATTGAAAAGTGGGAAAATTTCACTATTATGCACTTGATAGAGCCAAAGTTCAAGCTACATTTTGTTGCCAGTGTTATACATTCTTCAAATCTTGGAAATATTAAGGATTCCCAATTTACCCATAAAAGCTATAAGTAAAAGGATAAATTATTGAAACAGCTGCCTGTTTTTTTTAATGTTCAATCTTAGCCGTCCTAGCAATTTAAACTATTGTTTCTATTAGAATCAAGTAGTCTGTCAAATCACTTAAATTTAAGTTTTTAATCCATCACAACACAAACTGCGTGTCTCCATTGCAAATTGGAACAAGGGCAGGAGAATGATGATAACCATATGGGACTAGTTTTACCCAAAATTTTTTGACAATGCAGTAAAGTTATCAGATAAGGAATTGAATCCTTGAAACTAATGTTATCAGTATTGAGCTAGACCCTGCTAATCACAATCAAAAGCCATTTATTTAAATTAGGCTGAGAATAAGAACTTTTTTGACACGAACATGACAGAAGATAGTCCAAATGCCTGCCTTTCAGCTCTTCCTAGTGTTTTAGTTGAGAAGCAGCGGTGGAACAAACTCCTCAGTAGCTCTGTTTACTTATGAACCTCTATGGTAGTAACCTGGTGCTCAAAACCAGTTCTAGGTCACTATTATTTCAAGCTTGTCTCACTGCAGGGCATAAGCTTAATTAAACCTTCCAGACCAGTACTTATCAAAGGAGTCCAGCTCATCTTGCCATCTCTGTATGGGTCTATCTCGCTAGAACCCATATTTTTTAAGACTAATAACTAAACAGAGGAGGCCAGTACTTGTTATGCCATCATCTAATACTTATTGACAGTTTCAACAGACATCCCTCATTATGCAGGGTGGTTGGATAAATAATCACTTCAGGATGCTGTTAATCCATTCATGTATTCCAACTGGATCAAGCAAGGAAATCAATTTAAATATATATTCAACTGAAGATCAAAACAGGTGCACATAACCACCTTATTACTTGCTTTAAACAAGATTTATAATTTTAGGGCTACAATACTAGGTAAAATGCCATCATTACTTCACAAATGCAGAATACGAATCGTAAGCAACCTTCCAAGTCACATTTACTGAATAATAAGATAGAGATTGGCACTTACCGATTTGGGAGGGAGTGAGGCCTTTCTTGCCAAGTTTGAAAATCTGTTCCTTTACATCATCTGCTGTCAGTTTTAACCAGGTCGGCACACTGCGCCGGTATGGCAGCGCCGATTGGGAGATACCCTTACTGAAAACATAAAATTCACACTTCGCTGTAATACCATGTGGTGACCGCTTGATGGGTAGGTTATGTTAATGTCACAAAAACTTTGCTTAATGAAAATTTTATACTGTATCATTAGTATGATGTTGTACACTATTAATTACACATAAAATTACCCAGGTGCGTGCATACGACCCATGGCTGCGGCTTTTAATAAAAATCGCCGATCTGACAACGACAACAAGAGAACACGAAAAGATGGTTGCCGGAAGGCGGTTATTCATTCAGTTCTCGTTCTTGCTAGTTTATGGTCGTTCTTCGTTCAATGGTGTTGTACCTTTGAAAAACCGATATTGCGACTAAATGGTCTTTGGTATGGCCTGTTTGCTTTATCTTCAAAAATGTTACAACATCACAAATCGTAATTTTGGTGTTTCGAAAATAAAATCCCTAAAATTTAAATGTCATTAACGTCAGAATCAAATGACAGTTCTACCTTTCTGCACTAAATCCAAAAGTCCACCTAACACTGATATTTTCTCACTAATTAGTCCCAAAAATGACGAACCCTTACGGCGTATCTGATGCTGAGTTCAACCTCATCAAGCAGCAAGCCGAAAGGCGTGCTGGGCTCAGGAAGGAGTTCTTAAAACAGAAAACCAACCCCTTTAAACATGCTTCTGAAGCTGGATATGTCGTGAGTGTTAAATTACGTAATTTTATTATTGAGGGTTCAAGTATAAACAACCTCTAAATCTTTGGGGACTAATATTCGGGCAATGAAAATATTTGTTTGAATTTTCAGTTCGATCCAGCTTTACAGAAGTTTCTGTCAATGAAAGTTACCGGTCTGGAGCACTTCACTGCTAACACAAGAACTAGCTTGTTTGGGATCTGTGCTATTATAATCCCAATGTTTACTTATGGTTACGTGCTCTGGAAACACAGAACGACCCGTGAAGCGCAGATCAGAAGTGGAGAACTTCGTTATAAAGACAGAATGTTCAAATTGCAGTAATGGTTAAATTCAGTGTAAGATAAAAGAATTGTGTAGAGAAATTAATAAAATCAAGTAACTGTTAAATCGCTTTATTATTGGTGTAACACTTATGTTAATTCTTGTTATATTTTAACAAAAAGCACATAAATATGATTTCACTCGTTGCTTTTTTATTTAAATCACTATCTAAAATGCTACTGGCAGTTAAACTTAGGTACCATTAGCTAATTTAAAAAATAACAAAATGTCATTGTATTTGAGTGTTTGATTCTAAGGTTTGAGTAAAACTTGCATTTTTACATAGTAATAAAATTATGTCTTGTAAATATGGATTTTCTGATCTGGAGTGCAAAATTTTACTGGCTCAAATTGAGAGACGAGCTAAATACAGAAAAGAGTTTTTAAAGCTAAGGACTGATCCATGTCAACATTCTAAGCAAGCCGGTTATGTTGTAAGTAATTGAGTATGAAATACATATAGACTATTGTATTCATTTTACAATTATTATATAATATTTATTGTCTACAATTTTGCACATGAAGGCTGCCTAGCTATTGCCAGTGGGTCAGAGGAAGCAGGAAACAGTGCAGCAACCCTATGAGGAGATAGCAGAACTTTCTCAAGAGATAACCTACAATATTCTATTCAATTCTCTAGGTCTAAGTCCTCCAGGACTAGTGAAGAAATAATGCCTTTTTCCGCGTGAATTTATCCGTGTAGGTTACTTCTTGTTTCTCCTAGTTTACATTTAGTGAGTCGTCGCTCGTCAATAAGCTGTTTTCGTAGTTTAATTGAGTATTAATCGCCTGCAAGAAAATGCGCGGCAATTACTGTCCATCAGGCGTTTAGTGCCTGACCGAAGCTTCGCATTCGGCCAAAAATTTCACCTTAAGCTTCGGCCGAAGCCTATCTCTGCTATCGCATATTCACAACGGTTTGTTCAATGTTGGCGCCTATTTTAGAAACCTTTGGATTCGGCCAATTTTTAATTTTGTTTTAACAACACGGTTTCTAAAAATTGCATATTTTCATATTTCAGTTCGACAAGGGGATCCAACACTTCGTATCTATGAAGGGAACTACTTTGGAATACTTCCCGTTTAACTTTCGAACAATCAGTTTCGGATTATTGACTATTGTCTTACCAATGACTTCTTTTGGCTATTTGTTATGGACGGTGCGAACTGAAAAGGAACGCAATATACGCTGCGGCATACTCAAGCCTAGGGACCGGGGTCATAAGTTCTCATAGTTTTTCTATGTTGTTAAGTTATGCAGAAAGTTTTTTTTTTTTAATTTTGCAGCCGGCTATTGATCTATTTAGAATTACATAATAATATACATAATGCAATCTATAACTACTATACCACGTTTACCTTTACGTGTAATCCTATATAGTAAGCCGCAGATAAACGTGGAATAAAGTTCACTGCCCTTTCCTTAATAATTTATCTGCGTAGGTACGCGGCCAATCAATATTATGAATAGTTTTTTATTACAAAAAAAAAAGAAAAGGATCACGATAGATGTCGATTCAGGACAGCTTTTTGTCATTATTATTGTTTTCGGAATTATGTGTGTCAATAAATGTATGTGGTTCAATGACCGTTATTCCACGTTTATCTGGCGTTTACTATACCCATAATCGTATTTGTATCTTGCCTATTACTCGTTTGCTAATGCTTGGCAGTAACTAGTAGAAGCGGCGTGATACCATGTTATTGTATATAGCTGAAATTGTAGCAAGCGTACCTATATATGGTCTTTCGCGATTCTAATAGCGAAAAGGCGATGTCTAGCTAGACGCCATTAGTTCTGTCATCATCACATCAGCCAAAACTGCTAGATACAGGCCACGTCAACCGGTCTTGAGCTTCGAGCAACCAGGGGATTCATCTGGCCTTTTAATATACTTAATTTATTGAGCTTTACTGTAGCATAATTATTGAAATAAAAAAATATGTGAATTAAAGTCTTATTCTATTGAAAAATCATCCAACATAATAGCATCTTATTTATTAAGATTAAGCGTGGGTTAGTATAGTTAAGTTAATGTAGAACATTTAGCGGTCATCCAGGGACTTGTCCCGAGCTATGACGCTGTCTTCGAACTTCACCATGTAGGTTGTGCCTTTGTGCCAGTGGGCCGTCACTTTAGCGGGCTGGAACAAAAATGGGAAGGATTTATTTGTCATTATATTTAAACACTAGCTGTTGCCAGCGAACTTCGTCCGCCTGAAATTATTATAGAAATATTTCTTCCTTATTTGAATCGATTTTTGTTAACAATTACAGGGGTTTTAATTTTTTAGCCTGGAACCCTAATCTTTTTTCCAAAATAAAAGTAGCCTAAGTTAGTCCTTATTCCATCAGCTATCTGCCAGTAAAAGGCCCGTCAAAATTGGTCGAGCTATTTCGGAGCTTAGCCAGAACAAGTTTTTATGCAATGTGTGTTTTCGTGTCAGTGTCGGATTGTATGTTGATTAAAATATGATTTGCGTAAAAAATGGCTTTACTGAGATAATAGGTTGAGGAAAAAGTTTCTTCGCATTTTTTAAGAAAATTCAAAACTTTTTTTAATATATGTAGTTTTTTTTTTTATTATTTCGATGCTGGGAAACGCGGTACTGATGACCCTCCAGTTAAAGTAACCTATGCGGAGGTTGATAAGGTTATTAAGCAGATGACCAGAGGCAAGTCACCGGGACACAATGGTCTCAGCATCGAGCATCTGCAAAATGCGGGTGTTCATCTGCCTAGGGTCCTATCCATGTTGTTTACTTTCTGTATTCGTCATAACTTCCTACCAGACGATCTTATGAAAACCATAGTAGTACGTATAATTAAAAATAAGACGGGCGACGCATCGGAAAAGGCAAACTATAGACCTATATCTCTGGCCACGACCCTAGGTAAGGTGCTGGATGGTGTGCTTAACAGACATTTAAGCCAACATGTCTCTTTGCATGACGCTCAGTTCGGATTCCGACCTGGGCTATCCACAGAATCTGCCGTACTGTGTCTTAAGCATACTGTCCAGTAATATACTGACAGAGGAACACCCGTATACGCCTGTTTCCTGGACCTGTCAAAAGCATTTGACATGGTGTCATACAATATTCTGTGGAGAAAGATGAGACTCGATACTAGGCTGCCTGTAGAGATCATCAATTTATTTAAATATTGTTATGACAACCAAAGCAATTTTGTCAGGTGGGCGGGCGAATGCTCGGATGAATATAGGATGGAGTGTGGAGTAAGGCAGGGGGGGTTAACCTCACCTACCCTATTTAATTTATATGTAAATGGACTGATTGAGGAGCTCAGCAGTGCTGGTGTCGGCTGTTCAGTGGATGGTGTTTTTACGAACAATATTAGTTATGCTGATGACATGGTACTGCTGGGCCCCTCTATCAGTTCCGTGAGGTCACTATTAACCATATGTGAACGATATGCAATGGCCCATGGGCTCAAGTACAATGTTCAGAAGAGCGAGCTGCTAGTTTTTAAGGCTGGGTCTAAAACCTACCCTGTTCCTCCGATCACACTAAGTGGAACCGTCCTACAGCAAGTGTCCAAAGGAGAATGGCAGAATAATAGGTGACAAAAATGATTGCGTCTAGAAATGTCTTAAATATAAAAAGACTTTAATTATTTTTCTATGATTTTTCAAATAAAAATGTATTTTATTTAAAACCACAGTAAAAAACATACATTTTTAGGACAATCAAATGACTTTTACACTATCCAAGTGTTGCAATGTAATAGATTTATTCTATTTCGTCTAAACTTTTAAAACCACCAAAATAACACACAATACAAAATATATTTTTGAAATAACTATACTATCGGTACTAATAAAACTGTTTTTTTTTTCCAAAAACACGTATTTTGAAAAGAATTTCTTGGAATAATTAAACATTATCGCACTCCACACTCATAATCTATGTAACAATTCTATTTAATGTTATGGCAACACCAGCTAAAATAAAATGTCAATGTCACATGAAGCGCGGCCTGTCACTGATGCTTCCGCGCTTCTCGTCTCTCTGTCATGACTCGGTGTGGTATTTAGGATGGGCCAGACATCAGTCACCTAGTATCGCAGCGCCAGCAGAATTTCTAGATTCAATTATTGTACGAGAAGATGAGGACTAATAAAAGGGTAAAAAAAAAGAATTGTTTCATTTTTTATTTTTTAAAGTATGAAGTAGGTACGCTGCACCTAAGCAGATCACGCCTTTTCCCCGTAGAAGTAGGCAGAGAAAACATAGACTTCGTCTTTTCTTTTTTTTTATTACATTCATGAATCTACATGGCAACCATTAAAAGTCAAAGAAATCTTCTAGGCCTCGGTACTTTGTGCAATACAAGTAGAAATCATTTGTTAGTACACAGTACCTACAGGTTGACTGACTGACAATTGAAGGTTCAAAAAATACATTAAGATTAAAGGAAATAATATTTTAAAATGCTCAACTCTAGATAATTAGGTATGTTATGTTGAGAATTCATTAGGATAGCAACAGAAAACCACTGAATGTATGAATTTCTTCAAGTGACATAAGACATAACCTAAAAAAGTTCAAATCTTTATATCTTTTTTTTGGAGCCCTATCAGGACATAATTCTTAAACAAAGTTATTCAGGGTCTGAAGCTTAACATTTTAATATATTTTTGACAGGTAGACACTACAATTTATTCTCACCTATTTTAATGTATGAAAGCCTGCCATTGTTCTTTAAGTACTTGGGTCACTGGGTCAATGAGAAACTGAATGATGATATTGTAGGCTACTATCCTACCTACAGTTTGGTCGCTCGGCCGACTTACGAGTTGCGCGGCTAGCGGCTCGACACGCCGCCGCCTCCACCCCGCGCACGAGACGCGTCCCGCGGTCGCCCAGGCAGTCCGCGCAAACCAGCCATAGTGCTAACTAGTGTTTTTCTGTTTTGATTTTTTTATATTGTGTTATATTATTTTAATAAACTTTCATAAATAGTTAGAGCTGTGTTTATTGTGAAGAGTTCCAATTCCAAACCACCAATAGACACACACACTCTACAGTGGTGACCCCGAGAAGTTAACACGTGCAAGTGCTACCTACCTAATATACCTAGTGTAAAAGACGCGGACTCATAAACTGTTATAATAAAGGATAACTTTAGTGACAAACAAAATGAATAATACCGTGCAGGTGAACGTGGATGATCCAGAAAAGTCTCAAGATGTTTTTCGAGTAGGTGTGCGCGTCCCGCCATTTTGGCCGGAGAAGCCCGCGATTTGGTTCGCACAAATAGAAGGACAGTTCGCGATATCCAACATTACGGCGGACACAACCAAATTTTATTATGTCGTCAGTCATCTCGATCCACGGTACGCAACAGAGGTCGAAGATATCATCGTGAATCCACCAGCGACCGATAAATACGTAATATTGAAGGCGGAGCTCATAAAGCGACTCTCAGAATCCCGCGAGAAAAAGGTGCACCAACTGCTGACACACGAAGAGCTTGGCGACAGGAAGCCGTCACAGTTCCTCCGACACCTGCAGCACCTCGCTGGTCCAAAAGTTCCTGAAGAGTTTTTAAGAACGATATGGTCGAGCCGCCTGCCGAGCAACATACAATCTATAATCGCATCTCAGGCATCCGCGCGTCTCGATGTGCTAGCTGATCTTGCTGACAGAATACATGATGTCGTGCCGAGAGGTCATCAAGTTGCGGCGACATCAACAAGGGGTGAGTGAAATGGATACTATGTGTAAACAAATGACCGAATTAACGAAGCAAGTCCAGTCATTAATGCAAAAGGTCAATGACCTTTCCCGCCCAAGCCGATCAAATAGACGCGAAGACCGCTCGAAATCCCGCCAAAACCGATCTCAGTCACAGTCACGTAATAAACATCCAACTTGTTGGTATCATTACAAGTTTGGTGCTAAGGCCACCAAATGTGTTCAGCCGTGTGATTTTAAGCCGGAAAACTGCACAAGCAGTCAGTAATGGCGGCTGACGACTGCTCTGCATGTAAAGGCCGCCTATTTATCACAGATAAACGCACTGGCATACAGTTTCTCGTAGATACAGGTTCAGACGTGTGTGCCTACCCTAAATCGTACTTACGTAATCAGCTGCAACATAGTAACAAATGTAACTACGAACTTGTCGCTGCAAATGGCACTCCGATACCTACATACGGTACTTATCAGCTAAATCTTAACCTCGGATTACGTCGTGAGTTTACTTGGAAGTTTATTATTGCTGATGTTTCAAGGCCAATCATAGGTGTTGATTTTTTAAGTTTTTATAACTTATTAGTCGACTGCAGGCAACAGAAGTTGATCGACTCAATAACAAATATGACCGTCGGCGCGCCTTCATCTCACGGAATAACACACGAACTGCTGTCGTTGAAAATGTTTACAGGTCATTCAACTTATCTCGACTTATTACGATGCTATCCAGAAATAACAAGACCAGCTGGATCACAAAATGTGCCAATTCACAATACAAAACACCACATTAGAACGACGTCTGGCCCACCGGTAACATCACGACCGCGTCGTTTGGCACCGGACAGACTGAAGATCGCGAAAAAAGAATTTGAGGAAATGTTACAAAATGGAACAGCTCGTCGCTCTGAAAGTCCTTGGTCGTCCCCATTACATCTCGTACCGAAAAAAGACGACGGCTGGAGGCCATGTGGCGATTATAGGCAATTAAATTCACGAACCATACCTGATCGGTATCCAGTGAGGCACATCCACGACTTCGCATACCAGCTATCAGGATCCACCATATTTTCTAAAATTGATCTCGTGAAAGCATTTAACCAAATACCGGTTTTTGAAGACGACATTAAGAAAACAGCGATCACAACACCATTCGGACTTTTTGAGTTTAGTGCCATGACTTTCGGTTTAAGGAACGCTGCGCAGACGTTCCAAAGATTTTTAGACGAAATCCTTCAGGGATTAGACTTCACGTTCGGATATCTAGACGATATCCTCGTGTTTTCAAAAGGGGAGACAGAGCACGTTGGGCACTTGACACAAATATTCAACCAGTTAAAAAAATATGGAGTAGTAATTAACACCAACAAATGTGTCTTAGGTGCTAGTGAAGTTACTTTCTTGGGTTATCACGTATCTGCAGCTGGTATACGTCCCCTCCCAGAAAAAGTAAAGGCGATCCAGGAATACCCCCTCCCTAAAAATGCTAAAGAGTTGCGAAGATTTCTAGGGATGATTAATTTTTACAGAAAATTTCTCCCTGGTGCCGCTCAAATCCAAGGCCCTCTCAATCAAGCTTTAAGTGGCCCAAAAATCAAAGGAACAACGCTCATCACTATAACACCTGAAATACAAAAAGCGTTCGACGCATGCAAAAATAACTTATTAGAAGCCACTCTCATCTCACATCCCGATCCACAAGCTGAGTTAGCACTTTTTACCGACGCTTCGGATGTGGCCATCGGAGCGGTCTTACAACAACAAATAAATGACAGCTGGCAACCACTAGGATTCTTTTCTCGCAAGTTATCTCCTGCTCAGACGAAACATAGCACTTACGATCGTGAATTGCTCGCAATACATGAAGGAATAAAATACTTTAGGTATATGGTCGAAGCGAGAACATTTAAAGTGTTCACCGATCATAAACCCATTACATTCGCCTTCACGACAAGAAGAGACAACTGTTCACCTCGTCAACACCGCTATCTCGATTATATCTCTCAATTCACAACTGACATCAACCATATATCAGGAAATGACAACGTAGTCGCCGACGCATTTTCACGACTGGAAAGCATCGACACTACCATCAACTACAAAGAACTGGAAAACGAACAAGAAAACGACCAAGAATTACAGAGTTTGCTACAAAACAACACGGCGTTACAGTTAGAGAGAGTGAAAACTATGGATGCCTACATTTACTGTGACAAGTCTACTTCACGTCCTAGGCCATTCATCACACCAACTTTTCGAAAAGCAATCTTCAACAACCTACACAATCTCAGTCATCCAGGCCCCAACGCTACTGCCAAACTAGTGTCAGAAAGATTTGTGTGGCCTCAGATTCGTCGTGACTGCAAAACATGGGCTCAACAATGCACTGATTGCCAACGCAACAAAGTTACCCGCCATACCCACTCTCCTCTCTCCTTATTCCCTGTTCCTTCTAACCGTTTTTCCCACGTCCACCTTGACATAATAGGCCCTATGCCACTTTCTGCTGGTTTCAGGTACTGCCTTACAGCTGTAGACAGGTATACTCGATGGCCAGAAGCCTACCCTCTAGCAGACATCACAGCGGAGACCTGCGCTAGCGCTTTCATTTCTGGCTGGGTCGCTCGTTTCGGATGTCCAGAGAAAATTACCACTGACCGAGGAAAACAATTTGACTCGCAGCTGTTCCAGTGCATGTCGTCGATCATAGGCGCCTATCATTGTCCCACAACAGCTTATCACCCGAATGCAACGGCCTAGTGGAGAGAATGCACAGACAGCTGAAAGCCGCCATAATGTGCCACAACAACGCGCAATGGTCGGAGGTGCTTCCTCTTGTTCTCCTGGGTATGAGGAGCGCCTGGAAGGATGATCTTCAAACCTCATCAGCTGAATTGGTGTACGGTGAGCCACTCCGATTACCTGGTGAGTTCATTAAACCAGTAACACACAACATCGTAGATGAAGCAGACTTCGCAGCACGGTTAAGAAGACACATTTCGAGACTGTCACCTGCATCAACATCCGGCCATGGTGAGAAAACGTTTTACGTGCCTAAAGACCTAAATACTGCCAGTCACGTGTTCCTGCGGAAAGGACCTCTGAAGAAGTCTTTAGAATCACCTTATTCCGGTCCACACAAAGTCATCGAAAGAGGATCAAAAACCTTCACAATAGACGTCCAAGGGAAATCCACAACTGTTACCATTGATAGGCTAAAACCAGCCTACATGGCTAACAACAATGATAGCCCGAAAATACCACCGTTACCGCAACCACCATCACCACCGCCGTCAGCTTCATCGCCAGCATCGCCACTATTGCAGCCAGAAACTACCACAAGAAGCGGGAGAACTGTCAGATTCCCGCGACACCTATTTCACTATCGACCGTGAACCGGTCTCAGCGGGGGAGTGATGTAGGCTATTATCCTACCTACAGTTTGGTCGCTCGGCCGACTTACGAGTTGACACACTCTACAATATGGACATGGATAGGGAGCGCAGGGCATTGTTGGTAAGGGGTAACATGCTTTCTCGCAGGTTCGCGCGATGCTTACGTGACGTTAAAGTCACACTCTTCAAAAGTTATTGCCAAACGTTATACACGTGCAGCCTGTGGAGCAATTACACTAAGAAAGCCTGCAATGCTCTGCGCGTCCAGTATAACAACGCGTTCAGGGGTTTGTTGGGGCTCCCATGGAGGTGCAGTGCCTCCGGCATGTTCGCCGACCACAGCACGGACGGCTTCCAGGCGGTGCTTCGCAAAAGAACGGCCTCCCTGCGGTCTCGGGTTAAGGGCAGCACCAACACGCTTCTGAGCGTGGTGTCGGACAGAGTGGACAGCCAAATCCTGAGGCACTGGTCGCTCATGCATGTCCAAAATAATAATAATTTTAAATTCTACTAACATAGCTGTAAGTATCTACCTACTAACATAATATGGACTTGTATTATTTCATGTGTGCTAGTCTGAAATAAATATTTTCATTCATTCATTTACATTTAACTAAAGTATGTAGGTACAATTTTGTTCTATAACGTTTTTGCCATCTTGTAGGTAGGGACATGATCCCATTGGTATAGAAATTTTGGGACTTCTGATCAAAATACCGCGACAAGTGGTTTTGGCAGTCCTCTCGTGATGTTAACCTGACACTGCCTAAAGAATTCTGAAGAGACCGAAACAGGTGGAAATCTCAAGGTGCAAGGTCAGGACTATACGGCGGATGCATTAACACCTCCCAGCCAAACTCTCTTAATTTTTGCAGAGTGGCTAAAGATGTGTGAGATCTAGCGTTATCATGATGAAAAACCACACCCCTTTTGTTGATTAATTCCGGCCTCTTTCTCTCAACTTCTTGCTTTAATCTCATCAGTTGTTCGCAGTAGAGTTCAGAATCGATGGTCCTGCCTGGTGGTAACAGCTCATAATGAATAATGCCCTTCCAATCCCACCACACACACAGCATCACCTTGTTGCGAGTTAACCCGGGTCTCGCCACAGTCTGTGAAGCCTGACCGGCCTTTGACCACGACCTTTTTCGCACGTTTTGTCGTACGTGATCCACTTTTCATCACCAGTTATCAGCTTCTTCAAAAATGGTTCGGTTTCATTACGTCGTAATAAAGAATCACAAATGAGTACACGGCTCATTAGGTTTCTTTCAGTGAGCTCGTGAGGTACCCAAATATCGAGCTTTTTTGTGTACCCAGTTTTTTTCAAATGCGCCAAAACTGTTTTGTGGACAATTCCCAGTTCTTCAGCTACGTCGTAACTACTGATATGCCGATCTTGCTCCACTTTTTCAAAAATGGCATCCATTTTATCCGTAATAGGGCGACCAGAGCGACGTGCATCTTTGACATCAAAATTTCCGGATTGAAAATGCTTAAAGCGTGCTACTCTCACAGACACTGCACTATAATAGGTCTATAAACATCGCAAATTTTTTTCGCGGCTTGCGTTGCATTTTTACCTTTTTTGTAGTAAAATTTAAAAAGGTATCGAATTACAAATGAAAATCAAACATTTTCCTAATTTGAATTTGGAATTATGTTCTTTAAAATTTAAACTTTCAATGATACCAAAGCCAGCCAGATACAAATAGTATAGCCAAAGAGATTTTATTACAAGTTCATACATACTATAATGCGAAAAGACTTTTTCCCCAACCTAATATAAATAAAATTCTGTATGTTTGTTTTTTACTATAATTACTTTTACTGTGATTTCCTCGACTATGGAGAATAGAGATGGCGCCTAAGCTGCCTTCTCAGTGTTTTAAGAAAGAAGAACAAATAATTAAATAACAATTTAATGATACTTACAAATCCACTCTTCGTAAGCACTGCCTCTATGATCCCAGCATTGAATGTGGCGCAGTTCAGAGAGCCCTTGTCCTTTGGCACACTTATGAATTTGTTGATCTGAAACATCATTGACATTTCTCGACATTAGAAGCGTAAGGTCGGATGTACCAATATAGAGAGTTTGCACATCTGACCTTATGCTTCTGAGCATAAGGTAGGACGTTCAAATCCAGAGAATTTATAATGCGACCTTATGCTTCTGATATCGAGATTTATGGTTGATTAATGTGTTATAAAATGATAAAAGTACTGCTATTGATTGAAGTTTAGTAGCAAAACCAGGTCTTTGTATAATATGTTTTCGAAGATAAAATCATAAAACAGACACACATTTTCACAAATACTAAGCAACACCTCTATGAAATAAATGTGCATTATTGGCATTTCAACAGTGCATTATTTTGGCATTTACTTAGATATCATCTAGTGTTGGTGAAAGCAGGCATTAATGAAATAGATAAACTTGCTTTACTGGCCATAATAGGGTAAGAGAGATGAGAGCTCATGGAGAACCTTCCAATTTTACTTACAAGTGCATCCTTCTCAATGATGTAGTAAGTTCTCTCATCATCGTTGGCATGCTCCAACTTGTCAGCTTCCTTGCCAAATAGGACCTGGAATCATACACACAACACAAGTTAAGAACACAGAAAGTAGAATAGAGCACAGTTCAGCTGCCCTTTGAGGGACTTGTCCAAAGCCACCACCAACGATGTTGAGGTGGCAGAGTTCTGGTTGATGCTGATTTACTAACTCACACACAGATATCAAAATGAAAAATAATTTATTCAAAGTAGGCTGAAAATCAGCACTTTAGTTAATATTCAACAAATATTATACATTAAGTTCTGGAATATATTCTTATTGTTCATAGCTGAACCGTGCAACTTCGTCTGTGTAACATTTTAGATTGACCCTCCACTCCTTTTAGTCGCAGCGTGATGTTATATAGCCTATAGCCTTCCTCGATAAATGGGCTATCCAACACTAAAATAATATTTCTATTTGAACCAGTAGTTCCTGAGATTAGCGCGTTCAACCAACCAAACAAACTCTTCAGCTGTATATTAGTATAGACATACACAAATCTACATACCAAGATATTCTTACAATATTGCAGCTTATGTATCAAGGCGAGCTTAACCCCGAATTGGAGAGTATTCAGCAATGCTAGATTATCTTACCTTCCATAGAGTAGATTTCACAAACAGAAGCATATTGAGTAGCTTAATTTCTCGCTTGCTATTTCTTTCTCTTACAAAGTATAAATCCAGAAGTCTGGTTCCTACATCATGACCAATGTCTGATAATCTGAAATATTTGAAAATACAGATAAATGCACTAAAGAATTGGAAATTATTTATTGTTTGACGACTGCAAAAATGGTTCAACACTTACTTGGTTTGGAGTTCATGAATAGAATGTGACCGATTCTGACAATATTGGACTATTTCTGAGAATAAAAGTGCATATAGGGCTAATGAAACCTCCCCTTTGCCTTTACTGAGTGGTTTGTCGAGAATCGACGACTTAGATCGACCTGACGACATTGTTTTTACTATTTGACCAAGAACACTCTATACTCTAATAGATAACTAATTCACTTTATTAATGATAACATTAAACCTATTAATTTTCACTTGAAAAATGTAACACCACCCAAAGAAACGACTTCAGTTACCTACTAAATAATATTTGGGTTCCAAAATAACAAGTTTTGGAACATCCCTGTCGCTCTATTTCAGCCACATTTGTACTAAAAACGATCTAATTTCTTGCTTTTGAATGCACTAAATTGTTAACTCGATGAGTTCGGAACGCAATGTAAAATTTCGCATCAGCCTGTCAGTGTCAGCTGTGTCAGAGTGACACTTTTCACAGAGAAACTGTTTTTTTTTAAATGCAATTCCACTTCTAGTCTTTTGATCGTCGTAGAAGGTCTTTTAAGATTGATGGAACAACAGTTTGTTCCATCAATCTTGACCCAGTGGTTAAGCATATTTTCCGGACTTTAGCAGGAATCCGACGCAGTTACTGAAATCTACCACGAAAAAAACAACCACAAGAAAAATTGCCATTGCCATTTATTGAACTAACGAACTTCCAGAGCATATTGAATGTGTCTACATGGTTACAATGTAGCTTTGTCATGGTAACATCAGTCTGGCTGCCCATTTTGGGTATACAGACGTGATGATGTGCGAAGGTCTTACTAGGAGGAGCAGGAGCCTAATACCTAGCTGGATTTACTGATAGGTCAACGGTGTATACCCAGCTCTCCCGTATACCAACCTATGTCAGGGTCATGCAAATCACTACAGTAAAGCCACTTAACCAATTATAAATATTACAGCTAGGTCATTGACTTTGATCGGTCGATTAGGTTAATAGATGCAGTCTACCTACGTAATTTGTACGTCTCACATCTTTCCACGCAACTTTACAAAGTGATCATGTAGAAATCTACAACCTTGGTTTTTACGTTAACCCTTTACTGCATGATTTTTTACTACCCCGAACTACCGCTCAGCACAAAATTTTTATACCCCCATTTGTGGGGCTTTTTTGGGTTGTACTGTCGCATGGTTGACCTGCTTTTCGTCGGTATTATTTGCTCGTCTACTGCCATGTATTCTTCTTTAGGTACTGTAAGAAGTCTCTGTCTGAGTTGCTCCAAAAAAGGTCGTAATTTGTGAAGAGGATCGTGTCCTGGTTGACCTTTGGGTACTTGCGTCGAGTTGGTGTTGAAATGTATAAATCTTTTAATTTCCTCAAACCTATTGCACGCCATAACGTTGTTTATTTTTGGGTGTCCTAGGCTTTCATTCCAATAATGTCTTGTCGATGGTAATTGTATAATAGATATGTAAAGGCACATCCCTACAAACTGTTCAATTTCTTTTGCTGTGGTACAAAAAATCTTTTCGGGACGTTTTTCAATCGCATATCTAATGGTTTCTTGTTCTATGTATTGGAACATTTCGTCAGTAAATAAATATTTGAAAAATTGAATCGGGGTTTCTAAACTCATTATTTCTGCAGGCAAATCTAAATTACCTCTGAATGCGGTTTCGGTCTCAACTTTTTCCAGAAATCCGTCCCTCCATCGAGGTTTTTCAGCTCTTGCGCTTCTATTTGATGAAGACGGCAATTGGGACAAAGGAGTATTATCGTCTGATTCTGAGTCGGATTCGTCAGATCCAGGAATATATCGAGGAGGTAAATGTGGAGCTCTCCTTACCCGATGTTCATCTTCGGACAGGTCTTCGTCACTGCTACTTTCAGGGAAATCCTGGATAATTGTATGAATACCTCCGTAAAATCGACGTGGATCCATGTCGCAAGTTTCCTGTAAATAGATGTTCGATTAAATAAGCATAAAACCACGTAAATAAGAAAATAAGAGGGTACATCACAAAATAAGCTAAAAAACTTTACATTATAAAGTATCATATTAGTGCATGTTGGTACAAATAAGGTACATAGGAAGAAAGAATATTTCTGTATGATGTGCCAAATATGTTCCATTCAGTTAGAACCACTTATAAGTAATTACTACTTGATAAAACAATAAAAGCTTACCTTAGTACCAATATTTAGATTACTTTCTTCCCTGGAGTATTTATTTGCAAGCACTAACACTGAGATTTGTATTTTTTACACAATTTCGAAAATCAAAAACTCGCTCCGCACCGGATCGTACCTGTTTACTGACTTTGATGATGGATTTAGTTCACACAACTTGCTCATAGATGGCGGTTTTATACATAAATTGACGCTCGTAACGTATGGTACGAATTTGACACAGTATGCATAAAATAAGAAAATCCGTTTGAAACTTAAAAATATTGAAGATAATTTGGTTTGGTTCATTTATGAACCACAATGCGGTAAAGGGTTAAATACCGAAGATATATTTTTCATTGTTACACCTACTAACTTAGTAGAGCGCTAGTGAATTGAAACTTGACGTATTACATGTTATTATCAAAACATCACTCTCTTTTAACCCGACTGCTGCAGACCCGCGAAAAGAGGGTGACTAACTATGTTTTTGGTAGGATGTGGTAGCTAGGTAAGGTGAAACCCCAAAAGGGTGGCGCGCTGTGGTTCCTGCGCGCTTTCATGGTGAACATGCGGTCGTTGGATAGGCCGCATTTGGTGATGGGGTCGGCCGGGAATTGCGGGCTGATACCAGTCGGGGGTGCGCGCGAATGTGCCTACTTGTATGTTCCGGGCTCCCGGACACATGGTAGTTGTAGGAACAGTGGGGTTTAGTCGGATAGAGTCCGACATAACCCTCCGCTCGCCAGACGGATGGTATCCATAAGGATTGTCCCACTCAAAAAAAAGGTGATACCCAAGAACAAGACTTTCCAGTAGACTGTTGAGCACTGGATTTGCACAATCTCTTAAATAATAGCTAAATTAAATAATTCAAAACTGTTATAAATCCTACTTTTTGATCATGCAATATGATATCATATTATGTAACTTTTCGTCATGCTGAGTTAGCAGGGAGAGCGGACTGCGGACTAGTGAATTAGATTACGGCAGGCCGCGTATTTTTTTCTTAGTTTTCTAGCTACATAGTGTTGTTTCTTTGACGGCAATTACGAAAAATTACGATACCTATATGAAACTATCAAATAATTCAATCGCTGGTAAATATTTAAAATTTAAACATCCAGGTTTTCTCTTTAAATCTACGCACTACATATCGTACCGCGTATCAACATCATGTTTGTATTCCTAGAAGGGCTAGCAGAGAATAACTGGCGAACCTATTGCCATTAACAAGGCAAACATTCAGACACCTGGCCACTACCTTTTGGAAAAACGCAGTCACACATACTTTGCCTGACCTGGAAATTGAACCTCATGGTCAGCCGTAGCGTTTGTGACCACTGGACCGATAAGTAGGCACCTACACCTATTAGCTTAACTATGTAAACAATACAATAAACTCGTGCATGCAGTTATGAAGGTACAGCTGTGTAAATTATTTAATTAAGAATTAATTATATCCGTGGTCGATATCTTTGATGCATGGGCATTACAATCACTTAGTACTAATTGGGTCATTTACTTGACCCACTGGCTAGTAGTGTGACCTCATTAGACAATGCGTACTGCGTAGTTTCTTGAAAATAATGTAAGTACCTAAATAAATAAAATGAGTCAACTGCCTGTGGTTGCTAACTCTAGTGATAAGCTCAAGTTCCTTTTCACCAGGAATTTCCAAGTAGCAACCGGAGTCTGAATGTGACTGGTTGATGGTAATAGGCTCGCCCTCTATTTAATGGGACTTATAGAACCGATAAAATGTTTACTACAGGGTACATGACTGCCTAACCATTCTTTAGTTTCAGGCGTGATCGTGAAGCTAAGTTATTTATTAAAATAAATAAAACAAGAGGTAATTAACAAAAAAAAACTTTACTTCATATAAAGCATTATAACAGCATATTATAAGCTACTCCAATAAAACAAACTGTTAAAACATAAGATTAAAAAATAACATTTAAATCATTCGTCCAAAAGTACATTTTCGTTACGACAATCCTAAATATTGTCAATCGACTACATTTTTGTTTCGTGTTATCTTTTAGTCTTATGCGATGACCTTAAAATTATTTAAATTACATTAACTCGTGTTCAAATGGTATTACAACATGAAGGTTTACCTCAAACCGTATTAAACATACCTGTGACCAATATTAAAATGTCTAGCCAATGAATAAACATGTCAATACATATTTTATTTTTTTCTTAGATTTTCGAGAATAAAACCCGACATCATATTAAATTGTGTGGCAAAGCGCTGGGAAGTATTTGTGCCGCGGAAAATTGACAGGTTTTACCAATAATTCATATTTTTGTCAATTTTACCAGTTCCATCATCACTCTAGTAAATCTACGCGTACAAAGATTATCATTAACATTAATCATAATTTATAATTTAATTGTTACCATCACGTTTAGTTGCAAAGATTTATGAGAAATGACTGCATAGCGTAACACCTTGTCATAATAATTTACGAGTTGAAACTTAGGCTGCGTTACATTGGTAAAATGTACTTTTCTTCATACTTTTACTTAGGTTGCGTACACATCTTCAACATTTTTGTTTACGCACACATTAGTAAGTTAATGTACTTTACTTCAAACTTAGGGTACATTACATTTATATGTGAAAATGCACCTTATGAACACTTTTTGTTGAATTATAGAGTACGTCTAAGTACATACATGAACATTAGTGAAAATGCGTCCTATTCGCACTTTCTGTCTAGACAAAACATATTATCATGTTGGTGTAGGTCAAGAGTTCATCGCGCATATTCCAAAGTATTTGTACTACGCATCCTAAAACAAATTGAAGTTTCATGTTTTAAATTTGTCCGTTGGACGGCTCATTTATTAAGTTTTAAAATGATCTTGTCGAGAAATAACACCTTTATTTTAAATGTCTGTAGATTCTAAATTGCGTGACAGTATTTTTGGGCCTAATGAATGAAAATTACGTAGATGATGTGTATCTACCATCTAATTTTAAGGTTTCACTGAGAAACGCAATGGATAATCCTTTCAAAGGTTTCTAAATCCATATTAACTTTACATTTATAAATAGAGCACTCAAGATACGACGTTGCGTAAATGGATCATCTTAAACAATTACAATGTTTATCTAACGATTATACATGGTGTTGCAGGTACAATATTGTTTTAACTTAAAGTTAGTATAGGTTAGTTAATGAAACAAAGAGTATATCTATACAGTTTGAAAGAAACAAAATCGTAGGGATTGTTTTCGAATTCTTTGGTTCAAATTACACGCGTAATGTATAAAGCGGTCCAAATGCCACTGTGGCAGCTAAGGAGAGCCGTTTTTGACCTTCGAATAAACCAATCCTTTATGCCGGTTCCGGACCAAGAGATAAGCTAAAATGGCTTTGCTCGCATAGTTAAAGTAATTTTTCACACTTGTATTCAAAGTTTGCTGCTCACTGGTATACCTCATACATGCGAGTTAAGTTAAACTTACTTACTTTAGCTTTTGGATCAAACTACCTAGTTTACCAAAACTAAGCTGTGTTACTCCTATGCTCGTCTAGGTAGTCAAGTTACTTATCGTTTAAAAACTGGTTCTCAATAAAAGATCGGTTTAATTAAATGAAAACCCGTGGCATTTGGATCATAAATATACTTTGTGGGCATATTTCTTTTTACAATATTTACATCGTCTCATTTATGAGTCATTTATAGCGAGAGCAACAATTCATCTTTGTTTGTAAATAAAAAGGATTTCTCAAATTATAGATAGGTAGGTATTTAAGTTTTTTTAGAGAAAAGTCTATGATTTGCATTGCAATAATTAAAAGGAGGTCTGTATGAAGTACGAAAATCTGAAATTGAGTCACAAATGTTTTTTGTAACAAAAATGTGACTTGACTTTTTAGATCAGACTGGGTCAAGATCACTTTCAGTCCAGTCTTGAAATTACTCGCTCACTCACTTTTACACATTATAAACTGTAATTTTTTACATTGTTGTGAAATTACTGCCATGAGTGTTTACAAATGAATGAGTAAAAACACATAATTCCTGTATTACCATAAATGAAATCTGCTTATACATTTTATATTTGCAATGCAAATGATTTTTTTCTGATACAATGTTATATTTAGTGCTCGTTATCATTTCCTTTGAGCATAAGTTATAATAGCCTGTTTTTTTAGTTATGAATGAAAAATATAATTATGACTTTACTAGAAGAGAAGATTACATGACATTTGCTTATAAACATTCTCATTTAAATTTGCGTACTTGATAACTTACTAATTTGTAAAAATATAAGTCATTTTAGTCCATTGCTGGAAATACGACGGCTATTTTTGAATAAAATGGAAAAATCTGTTTGATGTCTAATTGCCACTTTTGCAACAACTGTGTTCACATATTTTACTATGTAGATAACTACTACCAAAATAAATAATTTAATAGCAAAATTGCAGTCATAGTAACTTGGCAGCATTAAACAGAGCCCACACCAAACTATTTATTATTTAATGATTGGAAATTCAAATATTAGATTTCTGAAATCTACCCGTTTTAGTAATCTGAAACCTAAAAGTATAATTATTTTATTATTTTTAGTAGCTGTTGCTAAAAGTTGCCATACATTTGTGTTATTATTATTCTACATATTTAACTACTCCACAATTTAAGTAGTAACTTCTGGTCTAAAAATAGAATGACGGTCATTGTGTTAGCTATAAATGAATGATAATAATTGGAATAACAGTATCTGCTATTTTTATTGTAAGAGAACAATGTTAAATCACCAGAGAGACCAACACCAATAGTTGTACTTTTTGTTTAAATTCATTTGAAGTAGTCATTATTCCAAAATAAATACCATTCAACGTATGACCACCAAACAAACAAAAATGTTTATAAGTAAAAGTTCAACAATAAACTGAATTAAACAACTTTTTCAGCAGTCGCCACACCTTATCTACCTAATATATATAAAATTATGCTTACACATTGTATAATAACTAAACTATTGTGAGTCAAATATATACACTTATTTCTTTCTCCCCTAGCAACATGTGGACTGAACCGTCTCGGCTTCAAGGAGGTTGAAGTCCATGCCATTTGGACGGTTGAAACCAGTCTTGATCCCGTCCCATCCATCCTCCACTTTATATTCTCCTGTCTGGATGCGGTTGTATACTTCTTGAGCAACTAGTACAAATGCTTCTTCTACGTTCAGACCACTTTTTGCTGATGTTTCTACATGATGTAAACCTAAAAATACAAGGTTACATTAAATTAGCTGGCAATGCACCACAGATGTAATGGAGATGGACATTTAACAAGAACAATAATAATTTGTCCTTGTTTAGTAATTTTAAAATATTTATATGCACAGATTTGTATGAAGACAGTGTTACTTTTATTTTATTAATAAAAATAAAGAAAGTTTTATAATAAACTAGTGACCCGCCCCGGCTTCGCACGGGTAGTAGAGTATATTAGGCGGCTTGAATTTTTCCGACACTTCCAACAATTATCTTCATATTTCAACCAATTTACACAAAACCTTGACAAATTGCATACCTAAACCTTCCTCTTAAATCACTCTATTTATTAAAAAAAAGCGCATCAAAATCCGTTGTGTTGTTTTAAAGATCTAAGTATACATAGGGACAGTACAGACAGCGGGAAGCAATTGTTTAATACTGTTTTGTTTTATACTATGTAGTGATTATTATCTGTGATTAGTTTCATTCAAGTGATTTTGTGTTATCAATCTCATTGATAAAGGCAATTTTACATTTGCCATCCATTCATTTCCCATTATTACTTCCCCTAATAAATATCCTTATTAACACATTGAAGTTTTCATTGTCATCATCTTAAACACTGGAAATGAACATAAGTGAGTATTTCCTGTTGACCTTTCATAGCCAATAAAAGATCTTGACACATAGTGACGACAAGAACTATGTTTTATTCATAAGACTAATTTTTTCATTCATATCACGCAGTATACGATTTAATAGCAGTCAAGTGGTTTTAGGAATACGAAAATGTTTTTTTTTGGTTTTTAATATCTTTGTCATCATTAAGTACAACAAGTCTTGTCCTTGAAATCATACATGTTACTATTATGTAAATATCACCTGAATAACATGAATTGCATCAGGTCAAATTAATGAAAAAATAAAAGATTTCAAAGCGCTCCAATTTCAAAAAAAACAATTCAAAAATATACCTACCAGGACAAATTAGCATACTAATTACTATTGACCTACATTTAACAAAGTACTATATAACTTAGTGGCACAAAACAGAAACTGTTTTTAAAATTATGAAATAGTTATACGACTTACCATTCTCTTCTGCAAACATTCGCGCCTCCTCACATGTAACTTCCCTTCTGGCTCCGTTTTTGTTGTCTGTGCCCACCAGATCCACTTTGCAACCAACCAAAGCAAACACTGGTCGGTGAGGCTCTATGTGCCTCTTTGCTTCCATCATCCACAGGGGTATATGCTCAAAACTAGATCTATTACACACATCGTATACTAGTAATGCACCCACTGAGTTCCTATAGTATGATTTTGTTATAGATCTAAACCTCTCCTGACCCGCCGTGTCCCATAACTGCAGTTTGATTCTCGTGCCATCTTGCACTTCTATAATCCTTGCAAAGAAATCGACACCCACGGTAGGATCCGACAGCTAAAATTTAACGCGCAATTTACATCACAAATTGTATAAATAACATCAAAACAAAGGCGATTGTATGTACTCACCTCAGCGAATTTCCCATCTGTGAAATATTTCAACAGAGAACTCTTGCCCACTGTACTATCACCAATTAGGATAAGCCTAAATTGGTAATCGAATATTGGATCAACCATTTTTTAGATGCACTTGCAATAACATCAATTGTTAGCAACAAAGGTCTCGTCAAAAATTACGTATTTTATAAAAAGTGACAAGACAAACAAGAAACATCAGTCAAGTCATATCATATCACTTCACGAGTCTTCTACTTTGTCCATGGTTTATGATTCTTATCAGTTTTTGAAAAAAAAATACGAGACAAAAGCCGTAAAATAGTGCATATAAAATTATGTGGATATTATACAAGATAATATTTGCTAATCATCAGCGTGCTATACTTATGGTCATAGTTTATTTTTAACCTTAGTAAAACCGTACACCATGCAACTATCTGTGCGGCAAGCACATACCTATTCATTTCCGTAACATAAAAATCGTTCAGTAATGAATGAATTTTGACTGATACGAAACAATTCATTGTTTATGTCATTCAATGCTATGATTCAATGCTCATGCTCAATCGTTCATGCCACAAATTTTCAGTATGGGAGTGTTTTAAAATTTCATTTACGCGCTTATGTGTGGCTGTAAAATACAACTGCGTTATAAAAAGTAACAATTATTGTGTTTTCTTTCGGTTACCGGTGGTATCGATAAAATGTTAACATAGCGTAAATGAATTAGAAGCGAGTAACCTACTTTTTTCATATGGTTTTCGCTACCGGCCATTCCAGCCCAAATAGTTGTTGGGCAAAGTAATAAAGTAAGTTTCCATACTTTTTATTGTTTGTACAGAGGCCTGCTTCCATTTGACTCTATTATGAGCTATTTACATACTTTTTAGACAACATAACCAATCTTTTTGTGATTTTTCTTGGAGAAATGAACTCTATTCTCAATGAAATACTTTTTGACTTTTGACATATTTTTTCAGATAGGTAGAATAGTATGATGAATACAAGCCAGAGTTATAAAATGAAGGAGAATGCAACGGAGCACGGCGATAGTAAAGCGAAATCTACTCCTATAGGTTGGTTGTTGTTTGAATTCAGAAATAAAACTAGTGTTCTATGGCGTCAGGTTTGTTTACTCATGAAACAACATTGACTTTCGTGATAATTACACAGTAGCAACGTTGCTGTATGGATTGTACATGTCCTTATATTGTAAATCCAAAATGTTCAGCCTGCCTGTTTTTGAATTTGTGACTGATACACTAAGACAAAATTATCAAGTTATCAGAAGAACAGTTTGAGTGTATTTTAGTTTGTTACATCTACCACAGCACAGTATACCAAACAGGCTCCTGTAGAAATTGAATTAATACAATACTAAAAATTAGTATCCAACCTAAGCCGAACCTGATTAATCGGCGATTACCACATTATTTAACTAATCTGTAGCTGAAGGTTTAGTAAAGGTTGCCAATTAATTGGCTTCAGCTTCAGTTGAAGACTAATAATAATATCTCAACAGCAATGGTGGCTCCGGAATTAAAGCAGTATGCAGATATTGATACAGAAATAACAAAGACATGTGCAGTGTTGGGATGTGAAGACTTCAAGAATTTAGATGCAGAGTCCTTTTTCAGGTAGAGTTTCTTTTTGCATTTACTTCTCAAATTATGAATTGCAATTAAAGAAATAGTAATTAATTAGTTGATTGATTGAAAGTTTCTATTTTAGGAATAAACAACAAAATTATGCTAATGCTGATCCCAACACGAGCATTACACAGACTCATATTGAATAGTAATATTTCTCTTCTTGTTCATTTGTCTAGATTTCCAGAAGACCCTAGCCTCCGACAGATCTGGACAGACCTGACAGGCCGCAACAACTGGACTCCCACCGACTTCTCCTACATCTGCATGCAACACTTCTCCATTGACTGCTTCAAGTGTGACGAGGATGACCAGATGGTCCTAGTGGATAAGGCAGTACCATCACTTAAGTTACCGAGACATGTTTTAGAGGTGAGTAGTTTAGTTTTCTTGGCTCTTTAAACTTTAGAGCACCATCCTCTTCTTTTGCATTAAACATTGAAAGCCCATCTGTTTTTTTTTTCTGTTCTCAATATTTGCACAGACAAGTTCTGAAGAAAAAAGAAAACAAAAAGGTCAGTTACATATCTTGTGTTTTTTGGTTAATCTTTTTTTATGTTGATTTGTTTCCAAGTTTTATTCTTATCTGGCTTCTACATGCCATTTTAATATGTATCATTTACATGATGATGTTTTAGTTAATCTAGTTAGTTTCTTGTTCACCCTGACACTAACAAACCTTTTTCTGTATCAGGTTGAATACATAGATGAAGAAACTTTAGACAACGAAGAGGATGAAGACTACATGACCACCGATGAAGACGAAGACAAGGCCGCCAATGCTGCCAACAACACGTCATTAGACCCAAACATACCCCAGAAAGAACTAGATAGTATTGAACTGCTCAAACTGTTCTCTGAAGTTCAAAGACTACAGAGACAAGCTGTCGGACTAAAAGACAAACTAAAATACAACATGAAAGTACACAACAGACAAAATAGATTCCTAAAGAGAATAAAAGAAATCATAGAGATGAAGAAAAAGGTTTTGAATCAGAAACGAAAGAAAAAATGCAGGATCTTGCTATCATTGCAGGATAAAATCAAGGAGGATTCTACAGGACTGGTCTTGGCTATGCCAATGAGACAGACAGAAGACTTGAAAAACTTTGCGCTGAGCATTTACAAATACTCGCCGCAAGCGTACATTTATATTAGGAACACTTTAAGAACGATGTTGCCAAGTACTGAAATATTAGATTCTTGGATCACGGCGGGATACCAGCCCAGAAATGTGTTAGCTAATAGCAACCTGATAAAAGTGGTCGCTGAACAAACTGATACACAACTGTCGTGTAAAGTAATGATAGGATAATAAGTGAAAATCACGGAAATATTGTTTTATAAATAAATTAGGAATTTTTCCAGTCACTGGTGGTTTTTATTGAGATATTATTTACGAAAAGCACAATTTAACATGGATTGCATAAGGCAATCCGTGTTAAATTAGTGGATGAGTTGGACGGGGTCTAGTACCTACAGTTCCTTGCAGTACTCCTTTTTTTCCTTTCTTCCTTCCTTTTAATACCGGACTTTAAGAAAATCATTTAGGTATTCATTCCACTTTTTCTTGAATGGTAAATGGGGCCCAGCATATTCCCTTGCGGTATCCCGGTTGCATAGTGTTTTCTTTTGAATGATGGAAATAGATCTAGCAAGCCACCCTTGTTGCATACTATTTTTCATTGCAAGATGAATGACCAAGGACACTAGTACGTATCCCTGTGGCACCCCTATCACGTTTTCTTCTGATTTGTTGTGTTCGTAACCTTGTCGATTTTTATATCAAAACTGGTGAGAATATAAGATCTTTACAAAGAATCGGTATCGATTTTTTGAGTGACTCCTAAACATAAAACAAATATACGATGTAATTGTATCGAATGCAGGTGTTAGATCAAAACCAGCAATATTCAAATGAAACTCGCTTTGATCATGTTGAAGAGTAATAATTGATGCTCTTTTCTTGTTGGACAAAGACCATGTTTGCAACATTATTTTTAAATCAATCTCTCTTTTTATCTCATTCTAAATGTATAGTTCTATGCGTATAAAAAACGTTATTATTGTACTCAAAAGCGAAACTATTGATTCAGGTGCCAATTTTATTGTCTTGTAGGGCGTTTCGGAATTAGTAATGAAGGTTAATCTAATAACGAATTAAAGTCCGGAGTCTTGTGTTACAGTTGAGCATGTTTTATAAATAGCAGCAATTAACCTTGTATTGCTTGCTTAGAAGTGGTTCCAAGTTCGATTCAGTTTTCATTATTTGTTGCATTGCAGTCTTCAAATTCTGGTCATACGCGCACAGTGGTTGTATTGTATAGAATGACATCTATACGAAAATGCTCACTTCAGCAAGCACCGCAAGTAGCTAGGAACTGCTCGTTAGCCAGTGGGACACCTGGTTCAACCGGTATCCGTTAGGTGGAGCTGCCGTTAAATTCTTATTAGAAAGGGAAGGCGAAGTCTGAACCAAACAAACGCGAAGTTCCGACTCAGTGCCGAGATTCCCTCCGCGTGGACGGCGGTACGGCGTGGTATCACTCCGCACGATCTTACGTCGCGCGTCAAACCAAAATAAATATCCCATCTGTTCAAATATTGTGCAAGTTTTTTTTTATTGTTTCCCCAAAAACGTACGTAAAAGGATGTGTGTGTTTTACGTTCCGCCATATGTTACAACGTAAGCGGCCCTAAGTTTCGTTATTTTTGTGTTCGCAAAGTGCTCGAGTGGTTTTTGTTTCGTATTGTGAATGGATTTATAAACCCGATTATGAGGAAGGACGCCTCATAAGGTATGTTTTTGTTAAAAAATCTTCGTTCTATTTTGGTTATTTACGTTGTCTACGATTGGTCGGCTGTATTCCCATGTGTTTTAGCTAAAACAAGGAGAATTGGACGTCTAAATTGGCTAGAATCCGAGTGTAGCGAGTGGCCAGTAACTGGACTTTCGCAATATTTATTCCTTGTGCGTGTTTCCATGCCTTAAGCGTCAGGCCCAACGCCATAAGAGCAGCGGTCGTACGCGCTTCACATACGTGTAATATTTTTAATGTTCACTATCATGCTGCTATAAGCAATTATAAATATAATAAAATGTTAATGTCACATTCAAATCATGTGTTTAATAAATTTCTCCTCGCTTTTATGGCTTGGAAGTAATTTTCTACTTGTTACGCCAATTGAAAGTATCCGTTTGCCGATTTCTTTTGTGCACATTTAATTACTGTATTGTTGTTTAAAGTTTTGTGTTTTTTAGGTGCGGTAACTAATGTTATTTAGCGCTCAACTGGTTTTGAAGTGGAGAATATATCTTCACGCTAAGTATTTCCGGGTAGCTAACACGAATGGCTGTTGTCTCTACATTTGTTTCCTTCACTTCCATATTTAGAACAGTGCGTGGATGTGCTTGTAAGAAAAGAAACTTCGTTGGAAACAATAGTAGCAGGTACATTTACATCGAAATTAATCCTCGAAAAATAGCCTTGAAATCTTGAATTAAGATAATCCGTCTGAAACGTTCCAGTACTCAATGAAATATTAAATTAGGTACTTACAGCTTTCGATTCGGTACATCTTTAAGTGTTTGGAATGCCCCTCTCTCCCTACCTTGTTAATCTTATCTTATGGGGGATTAGCCGTCTTTATGCTCTCCCTCGTTTAGCTCTTCAACATCCGTATCGGAAACACAGCATGTTTCCATGTCCCTTAACTTCATCTATTTTGGATTAAAGCATTCCGAAACAAGGATTGCGGTCAACTCACTATCCGGAATTCTTTATCGGAAACAGCTGGTTTCATTAGTCAAGAATTGAAAAAAGTTTCCGTGGAAATCGTGAAATGATGTCAACGCATTTCCGTTATCTCGGAATTATCCTATGTGGGTGACGATTCGAACTGAAACATATAGTAGCCCTGACAAATATTGTCTGTTTGACCTATTTTGTCTGCAGAAAAGTAATTTAAGAACCAGAATGGTAGAGCGAATACAGATAGGTGTCAAAATCCGATCCTCACTAAAAAGAAAACACTTATATTTCCAGGATTTCAGGTGTCAAAGACAATTGTGGGATTGATTCAAGAGTACGTAATGTATGTACATAGTATCATGATGCCGAATAACATCACGCAATACTTAAAGACTCCGATACGATGCTTAAGTGCGACGATGACGGCCATAATTCACATCTATCGTTCATTGTAGAGCTCGATTAGGCGACCCATGTTGACCACTGGACATTTACGGTTGACATCAACTAGTGAATCGAATTTACCCAAAATGGCGACAGTGCCCAATATGGACCCAAGTGTAGCGCTGCCACTCACTTATAAGCCTGACGTAAAATGTGGTTATTTACTCCGTGTACAGAAATAATGTTGGAGTAGGTAATGGTGCCTACACAAATAGCTTTGGATTATTAGATTCATCGCCCACTGCCCGCTGCTTCTAGTCCGTTATTCTCCTATAGATGAGTCATGTAAACTTGCTATAAGAATATGGTAATTCCCTATCTACTACGATTTGCTACGTTTTTTGTTTGATTTGTAAATCTGATTTACATTTCACGTGGAGAATAAATTAATTTAAATCAAGATGCGCCTCGTTTACCTACTTCTAATTTCAATACATGTGACTGCATTCATAGTAAATTCCTTCAGTCGAGTGCAAGTAGACAAAAAGGTGGAACGAAGATTATAGTGGTTGGATTTTCATGGGACTTTTTGGTTGAGTTCTACACGTTCTTGAACATTTTTAGGTCCACTTATCCGTGAAAAATTATCAGTTACCAATGGCAAAACAATTCTTAGTCTAAAAATTCGGTATTTTAGAAATACTCAATTGAGCAAAATAGGAAATTTTCAAAAAAATACTTGAATTATACATTTCGTCGAAAACAATGAACGAATAAATAGATCAAATTGGCATTTAATGGATGTACATCGATCACACTATCACGCCACAATATAAATTCGTCGAATGAAGTTCTTCATAAACGCAAAAATATATATAAAGGAAATTAAGAAAAAAGTCGCGATCGGCGAAATTCTTTTTTTAAACTTTCTTCTTCACACCTCTAGGAACTCAACAAAAAAGTCGCATGAAAATCCGACCACTATAAACTTCGTTCCACCTCTTGAGTATTTTTCGGCTAATCGCACTCGACTGCTTAGAGTATTTATTCATTTTCGTTCTGTTCTATAAATTCTCGAAAGACCTTTATGTTTCATGAATCCACAGAGATATTAATTTAGATTTCCGTGGTTGGACTGTTGTCAATACGAGCTTCCCAAAGGACCGAAATAGCCGTGATCCTTAGAACTCGCCTACGCATTTATTTATACCTATACAAATTAATTAGCGAATCATAATATCTTGACATAATTATGATCTCCAATTAATCGAGCAGAATTAAAATAGGTACCTAATTTGGTACCGAAACACAAACAGAAAGCCGGCTTTGTGAATCGTAAATAAATCATCCTCTGAGGAATTTATTAAAGGTATCATTAGAGAACTAAAGATAGACTCCCTCCCTTGTTCAATATGAGTTTATTTTGAACTCTATATATCAGGCCTGAAACTCCATAAACCGGTGACGCACGCAGCTGTCTATCAGCTTGCAATGCACTGCTGGACGTAAACCTTTCCCAAGCTGCTCCAAGACACCCTGGTCTCCGCCTTCCGCATCCAGTCATATTTTTAAGGAAGTCGGTTCATTTAGCTGGGGTGCGTCCCACAATCGATCCGCGTCCTTCGACCATTTGACATCCATCGCAAAATCAGACCGGAAAAAAAAGCAATATCACATCAGGTAATAACACACTAATTACTATGTTATTAATAACAATCATCGGCATCGATGAACAGTCGTGAGCCGGCTGTTCCACGTCTCCGGCAGTCGATGCTAGAAATCGCCGCAAGTTTCGCAACGTCCACACGATGCCGATGCCATTTACCAGTTTAACTGCCCACTTGTTACGCGCAATCGTAATTTGAGGGACTACCTATTTCGGTTTGGACAAATCTGGAAACAATTGGGTAGTTTGTTTTTAGGGTTTTTTAAATGGTACAGCTATATGGGGCGAAGTAATAACTAACACTATCTTCCTATCTTTAATCTGGCTGAAGTAAGGCTAGGATGAGTCGGTTTTCGGGTTGGGAGAGTAGTGTCCTGTCTGTCTTTTTCGTCGTATCGATGTTGTCGTTTATATTATTCACACCAGAACTTGACCACCAACAACAGGTTCAAGATTAAGTGCATACCGAGTGTCTAACTAAATCATTAACGTCAATACATTCATCTATTTTTTGATGTAGCAAAAATATGATGTTTGAGAAAGAGATGTTGTATTGACTATTAAAATGAGCATTTATGTCGATAAAAACCTTGCGGGTAATAACACTTTTGATTGTGACTTGAGAATTAGAAATGTGCAAGATTTATTGCTAGGATTTATGATTTGTGTGGGCGGGTAGTTTGACAAATAGTGTGGCTCTCACCTAGAGAAGAGATTGTTGCTCAATTAGCATAAAACTCGATGAGGTTATGTAAAGTAATACGAGCTCCCTTGATCTTCCCGAAGGAAAAGACGAGCTAATATTTCATCCATATAATTCCCACTTACTAAACGTCATAATTTTCCCATGAAATAACATTATAATGCTTACAGCTTTAAATAAGCTCATTTGAAGACTGAAAAGGTCTTGGTTACAACAATCATGCTTCCGTCTGTTTGGCTTTGTAATAATGTCATGCCTTTGTTGAAGGTAGTAGAGAAACTTACGAACATCATTGCTATGATACGGTCTTTACCTTTCGTGTATTATATCGTTATATCATTCTAACACATGTCGTATTCATCGCCAAGGACTAGAAACCTTGACCTTTTAAAGGACATCCTCAAAAAGGTCAACCAACTTCTAAGACATCCTACGAGGACAACTTTGGCAAAACGATAGCATTGAAAGATCGCTAGTGACGTTCTTCAGAAAGGTCAGGTGCGTAGTACTCGCAATTGGCGTGCGTTTATGCGCAGTTGTATGATCTTAACTACGCAAAAGCAGTTTGGAAGGATCGTAGGAGGTGGCGTTTTGTAGTTTCTGCCTGTCACAATGGGAACAAGTCGTGAGTTTGAGTATGTATGTCGAGTATCGGATATGTATATTTGCTCTATGGAAGAATCGACCAGATCTACAGGATGATGCAATAGGCATAATTAAAAGCATGCCGTCATTTTAAAACAAAAAATGATTAATAAACGTAAGGCGTATTAAATAATCGTATAGCGTTTACATCGCAATACGAACGTCATTCACCTACTTACACAGTTTCAACGTACATACGTACGCACATCACCTGAATATCTATTTATTACTGACTGTAGGTCAGCAGGACGCCATGTGAACACTGTATAATTTTGCAGTAACGGATGGTAAATGAGTCCTAAGATGGCCGCACATTTTTTGTAGGGTATGCCAATTTTTCTAGAGAATCATTTCGAATTCTAACCTTTTTTAAATTATCAAAGAGTCAGTCAATCAAAAACAAAAGAATACGGCTATAAAGTCGTCCATGGCAGAAGAATAAAATCGACGCTGGAAAAAACAAAAATAAACTATTAGGAGCTGTTTTCACCCACTTCTTTTAGGTGTGGTTTACTTACGAACTGGTATAGGTAGATCTATGCTAGTCCTAGAAAACAACCTAAAAATTACCAATACATACACATAAATAACACAATGTTACAAAATCACCTATTTGTAAGCAAAATTAATGTTTGTAACGAAATTATAAAATTACATCCACAGTATAGTAACATTCATTAATACAGAATACACGTAGGTCAATCTAGATAAACCGATAACTGGTGGCTAGACGCATGTCGTACTAAATTACGTTAGGCTGTGGTGCGTGCGAGGAAATTAAGTAGTTTCACCAACAAGATTAACTATTAAGGCACGTCATGTTTAAGTTGGGTCTATGTGTTTAATTTAAGTCAATGAGCAGCAATTTGGTGAGAATTGGGGCTCTACTAGACGAACTTTTGATTCAGGCCTAGCGAGTTTCAAATTATTTAGCCTTTAGCTCTTTTTAGGTCCAAACTTTATGATATCAAATCGATATCATGTTGTGCCTATATATTTTTTTTACTCTTTTAAACATTAAATTTCTAAGTAAGTATTATAATCACGAACGCGATGAGCGAGGGTGATCGGAATCAGAATAGCTAGGTAGATGTTTGTGGAGAAAGAATATGTTTGCACCATAATCAAGGCATTATAAGGATTGTTCATTGTAAATGATTCAAGGGAGGACAATAAACATTCTCAACAACTTCTAGTCTGGTATGCATTATAGTGTGGACTTTGTGGAATTACGACAATAATTGATAATACCTATGTACCTAAATATTCAATGTTTAAACTCCAAATTATTACACTTCAAAAACCGGAGCATATCAAGACCCGAGGACCGTTTTCCCAACATCTTTAGAATCGGTATATCAAGTCAACCGGCCCTAGAACCCGAGGTACAAGCAAGGAGTATTTACTCAAACGTTAGAGGTAAATCGATACATCGTTATGGCGCTATTTACTGGCTAAATAACGTTCCTGGGGGATTTTTCTCGCTACACGTAAAATTAAGATTTCCTTCTGCCCCGAAGGAATCGCTTTTTTCTGGAGCGAACGGAAATGGTCGAATGAAGCGAAGCTGTGGTTAGGGAGAGCAGAATGTTTTTCGGATACACAGATTGGCGCCAAGGAGGGTGGACGAATTGAACGGTAAACGGCAATTGCAGCTTAATCTTTGTTTAATGTGATTTAACGTGGATTAAAACGCAGTTACTTTGGTCTGTTTTATGAGCATGGTTTCTTGATAAGAGTTGTTATTTGGAACTGTTAATGGCATTGACAAAATTGAGCTAGAGTCGTGTAAGCGTGCTGATTTTGTTAAGTCTTAATTATTTGGATCTCTTGGACAAGTAGGTAAAAGGAGGAAAAACTAGGACGTGCTGTGTCTTCTATAATTATCCTATTTCTAGAATAGAATAGAATGCTTTATTTGCATA
The DNA here is from genome assembly GCA_964057025.1 of Standfussiana lucernea. Classification (NCBI taxonomy): domain Eukaryota; kingdom Metazoa; phylum Arthropoda; class Insecta; order Lepidoptera; family Noctuidae; genus Standfussiana; species Standfussiana lucernea. Next base: position 15,586,849 of record OZ059796.1, read on the forward strand.
GAATGTAGGTAAATTTACAGTTCAGGTGTTACAATGCTTAGAGAGTCCTTGTACATTCTGCCTAAATGTTTCTTTAGAAAGACCGTTTCTCATACGGAGGAGAAGGAATGCGCTTGATCACCACACTTGTTCAGTGCGGGTTGGCGATTTCAGACCGAAGTCCAGGGTTTCCTCACGATGTTTCCCTTCACCGTTAGTCAGTGGTGTCTAAGTGTAGAAACTACTTAGAAAGTATATATGGCTTTGAAATGACTTTTTCAACATTGGTACTTGCTGAGTTTGAACTCGCAACTTGGGGCGTAGGAAGCGGATCAGATAAGAAACGGGCCACCACGACATGTATGGCCTACATGGTATGCAAAATTAATATCGACGGCGAAGTGCCAATAACACCTAACTGACAAAGTCAAAATTTTACACAAACTGAAAAAAAAAACGCTTAATTACTTGAGAAGTTAAAAATTTGTTAGTTTATTTATTTATTTTGAATAATAATTATGTTGGATTTATATATTATGCTGAATTCGTATATTTTATGATAGTGTAGTAGGTATTCGGTTAGATAGGAGGTATTAACTTTGTACTTATTTTTTTTATGTGACAATGTTGTGATGAGAATGAAAAATGAACTTTATCTAACAGCATGAAATTAATATTTGGTACATCGTACAGTCATGGGTTTCGTAATGAGTCATCCAAAAAACTTCTTCGAATTGGATCGGGAAGGGCTTCATTCTGAAATAGTGTCAAATTAAAACAACAAAAAAAGCAACGTTTATTGTTATTGAACAATTACCGTAATTTATATTGATTATTTACGTCTTCCATGACAATCTCCTGAAATTTGACGAGGATGCAAAACTATACCTTGTATATAAACGTTCCCATGGGATAATTTCTGACCATAACGTGAATGAAGCCACGGGCAAATATTCAAGTATACGAATTCGATGTCCTCTTCCCATCACAAGACACTACAAGTTCACGGATGCAAGTTATCCTACAATGGTACCTGTTGTGTAACCGAGTGTGAGCAGAATTACCATAAACATGTCTTGTTGCACGCCTCACTGGGTCCAGAAACAAACCGTATATTGTGTGCCGAGTGCTTCACGGTGCAAATCAAGGGGATTTATTTTATTATTGAGTATGTATGTGGCTTGATTAGTTGTAATGGAAAAAAGAGGAGTTGGCAAGTAAGATTGGTGGTTGTTAGAGCAGCCGTGCGTGATACAGGAGAAATTTTAGTGTGAGAAGTGGTGCTGGATAGGCATTTTGCGGAAATAACACATGTAATTTTGACGTTAGAACAGTGCTGATTCTCGGCGTTTAAAAATTGATTCTGAATTTAATTTGAAAGGTGAACACATTGCGCACTTTGTCAGTTAAATAGCCTTCTATAATTAATCAAAGCTCCAAGCAATGTCTAAAATAATTTCATGGATTTATTACATTTTAAACTTTCTATGTCAATTAACTTAATAAGCCTGAAATAAACAGTGATATCAATTTAATTATTGTTCACACAGACAGACTCGTGTAGTTAATATAATAAACTTGACAAATTAATCAACTCAGCTTTTCACACGAGTTGCTGTCACATTTAGCTCACCGTAAAAATATTTCAGAGATAATTTAAAAACATCCCTCCTAAAATGTCCAGTGACAGATGAAACAGAAACATACTGACATTCAGCAGCTTCAGCGAAGGCGCACATTACGAAACAGCTGAAACGCATACAAAAAGAGCACCTGTGAAAGATTTTCAGCGTTGAAATGTTTCAGTAAAGGAAGATTTCGCAGGGACGAGACTTAATGGTCGCTTTTGACCCAGAGAGCTTTGGTCCAGAATTTTCTCTCTTATATTTTTATCGGTTTGCACTCTCTAAAATGAATTTTGGACGGACCATATTGTGGTGTTATATTTGAAGTTTTAATCCTTATTGAAATTCATGGGGTGAGGGGTGGATTAATACGTGTTTGGGCTTATGCGATTATGAAAGATGTGTTTTAATATTCATTAAGGATACCCTATTTGTTTGATATGATAGGCGTTTCCGTTGATGGGAACGTCGCACATTGTCTTGTTTTGATTTTGTAATCAATTTTTGTTATACTTATGTGTTTGTTTTCGTCACTCCCTTGTAGGTATCATCTAATTTCTTTCGAAAGAAAAATAGCCTACCTTATTTACAAATCCATCTTGAACAATATCTCAAGTAGGTACTAATCGTTTTAATGGCAGCGGTGCACGAGTTTAATCCAGTTCTATCCAGTTTCAACCAGCTCTCACCGGTGTTGACCGGTACGGGGCGGTAATAAGTCTGTAAATCGGTGCACGGCCCCGTGCACCAGGCACAGGTCAAGCTACCTTCGATAGCCTGTCTAGATGGGCTATTAATTAAGAAATTAACTAGCTACCTCCAAGACTCGACTGCTAGGCTAACTGCGCTTGGGTCCACGTTTCGCTACAAGACGCAAGCTTGCAAAAAAAAAACTTGTATGAAGTCTATTTATGAATATTCTGCGTGGGCTATTTTTATGCTGACATGGGAATATCAGAAAAAGTTGCGTAGGTTTCTGTTGATTCTCACGTTCATTAGAATAATAGTTTGTTAAATGTGTCTGGTGACAGTTTGAGCACAAAAAAAAAATTGACACGAACGCAAACGACGAAAATATCGAGATGTGAGAATATCGGTTTTATGAATTAACAATAATTATGTGATAATTATTTAGTTTTTGTTCTGTCTGTTGCAAGTACGAGTGTTTTTTGTGTCTCTGTACCTATATTTATGTAGAAAATAAAGAATTAAAACAAGAATATTTTTGCAATTATCTGAAGGGATAAAGGCATTTGTTTAATTTCATGCTTAGATGATTGCATAATATAGTCTTGGTCTATTCTAGCTTACTATGATGTAGTAGTTAATTTCATTCTAGCCAGCTATATTTTTTTATCACACTACATAATCATACAATCATCAGCTAGTTTCAAGCTCTAACTTTGTGATAAATTACAGTGATAACGTTATGTTGAACAATGATGAGAATGTAGACATAAACATTTGCGTAGTAGACATGAAATATTATTACGATGTTTGCAAAGTAAATGGTCGAAAGTAGTCGAAAGGTGGTTGTTACTGAATACGTGGATACTCACATGGATAAGGAGTTCAATGTATTATGTAAGAGACACATTGTTAGTGTCTGGTTTTGTGGTAATCTAGATCCACAAAGAAAGAAAGTAATCTGTCTTTCTAGATTCGTTGTTTTCTATTGGATTATCTGTTTTTGACTGATGCTTATTTTGTGGGATTGAAATGACACAAACGACACGAGAAATTAGCATTCAAACTCAAACTCAAAGCATTTAATTTAATTAGACCATTACAGGCACTTTTGAATGTCAAAAGACAAAAAATAAACTAAGCTACAGTCCCTGTCACAGGAAATAATAACTTTTGAAAGTACTGTAGTTGCCCATTCGAAAGCGTAGATCCTATGGAGAAGAATGGGCAAGAAACTCCATGGACACTCTTTTAAATCAATATGTTTTTACAAAATCTTGGTTACATCATTCATATCGAGATTATACATACATGTGAGAACGATGTTGAAAGACGTGCGAGTAAGAGCGTCCAGAGTAAAAAGATAAAATTATTGCATTTAACGCCCATATTTTATGTTTAATTACAATGTATTCATTTGTCAAGACTCGTGTGAACTGAATCGATAGCTTATTGTTACTGGTATCAACCTATCACGATAGCTGATGTTCCGTTTTTTAAGATAATCAAAATCACTTTGTAGGAAACCGTGCCGACATTTCTGCTTAACTCTTTTAACATTACATGCGCTAGTACATCCATGTTAACCAATCCGTCAGAATACTTTCCCTGCTAACAAAGTTATAAAAACATATCGATACTATACGGGTTAACCAGAGATATGGAACGAGGAAAACCTTCAAGAAAATGTTCGATCTTCACAAGTCACATAAGACAGACTTGTGGGTTAAAGGTGAGAGAGATTTTGACTTTAGTATGTTTAGCATAAGGTCAAATCACCTTTGTTCTCACGACAACCAAATATTAATAAACCCTTACTTATCCCTTGAAATCAAATAACCGAAGTAACAAATATGATAGCCGCAAAGACTTCCTTGGGGCTATTTTTAGCCTTATTTTGTTGGCCGTTAGGATGGATCAATCTCAATTTCTTCAACAATACTTACTGCTCTATTGAGTTGGATGATTTTAATGGACAATACGGAAACATGCACTTATCAATTTATTTGAAGAGTTATATTCACACGCCAATAAATTCACGCTAAAGACAGGGACAGTCTAGCGCAGACAGGTGATTGACTCATTACTTACCTAGAATTCTGTGGAAATCAAGATTGGTGCCTACTTCGTCTACAGGTATGATATAATTATATGGAAAGGCACCGTTTGGAAACTCCATGGTTACTGTTTTACAAATATTTGGTTTTACACGGTTATTTAAAGTAGATACATTGTTGGTTTATGTAATTTGAATGTACCTAGGACACTGGTGTTAAATAAAGAAATAAGGATATATATAATCTCCCGATTTTATTACATAAGTGCAGCAATCAACCAGCGACTCGCATCACAAAGCGATCCAATCTCCGACAACCGTCGATTGTCAACCGCAACTAGTGAAGTACGATCCGAGCCGATACTACGATATTTTGAATCGATCAAATACGAATAGGATGCTTGCTTAAATGCTTGGATAGATATAAAGTATTGATTAGTGGATTACAAAACGTACTTGGAATTTTGCCTGGTATATTAATAAGCACAATACGTTATGTAATTGCATTTGTATCGATATCTAAGATCAATAACTACTAATTCAAGTCCTACCCATCGTACATCAAAGGTGGCGATACAATTTTTGTAGAATCGAATCGAAGTCATTTACGGCGCTTAATCTGGCGATCGATCGGGCTCTTTTCTCTAACAGCTCTAACATCCCGAGGATGCGATGGAAACAGCGGTTGACGAAGACTTGCAGTTCCGCGTGGGATGTCCTTTGTAACCTTCCACATTTCGCACCCGTAGAGCAGTCCTGACCCGATCATACGCTCCGCAGTGATTCCGATCACATACCCCAACAAGCGATGGATTTGAATCCTCAAGGAAAAAGGAATCGTGGCCGTCCCCGACAAACCTGGCGTCACACCGTGTAGGCAGAAGCGACGAGCATCGGGGTGATATGGAGTGGAATTAACCGTGCTGATCAAGACCGTTCGCGATGGACGACTGCCGTGGAAGCCCTCTGCTCCGTCTAGGGGACATAGGATTTTATGTCAAAAAGTAAGATCAAAGCCATTCATCGATTTAAAATCGTATAGCATAGCTGCGATGCGGATCGATCTAAATTATCGATAAAATGCAAGTATCATCGTGCATCCCTAACCGCAAGCAACAGAGTCAACATGTGACTAGTTTTCTCGCAAATTACTCGTACGTAGGTACATCTCGCAAGACGGTACACTTCCCGCCAATAAATCAACCCACCCCAGCGCATTGAATTAATGGCTGACTTACTTACACTTGAGGGCAATAAAAGGTTAACGCAGTTACGCGGCGCTTGTCTTTTCTGTTATAAATATTAAACGTGTAGACATGATCTTGTTACTTTGTGAAGTTCTGTGTTAGAATACTTGTTTTAATTTGCAAGTGGGCTTATGCACTTAAGTGTCGTTTTCGAGGGTTTTTTTTTACGTTATCATATCGTTACGTTATTTGGCATATATGAAATCTTCATCTAAATAGAAAAGATAGCAGAGATTTAGCTTTTATATTTATATTCCAACCGTAGATATTCGTTAGATAGGTATAGGTTATCTAGATAATATTATTAGGTCTGTTAATGACACCGTTTTATGAGGATATCTGGCGTAGGTACCGTACCTAATAATAATTAGTCCCGTTATAATGAACCCACATTAGCAATACGTAGGTACCTACTTTCAAACGGCGCTTAGGTATTTCTCTTTTTACGTAGGTATACGATTTAAAATGACCAAATTGATACATAGTACAGTTAATGCGGTTTCCTGCGATAACATTCACAGAATTAAAGATAATTTAAGTTGAAAACATTAAAAAATATACGTCCTCTACACCAAATGGACCCAATTTATATTTACGCAGAAAAAGCTTTTGTAGATTACTTTTACGGCTTCATTTTAAACATGGATTCACTGGAAAGTCCTACGTACCATTTCGGAGAATGTAAAATTGTGGATCTCAATGGTAACCGTATCCTATATTCTTTAATTTAAAATGTCAAAGATATAAATATGAACCTCTATTACGACTACTTTTAGTTGGGCTTTTTATGTTCAATTTCGTAGCTTACAGGCGACTCGTGGAGTAGAAACACATTTTTTTTTATAGCCGACAATGTCGCTCTGTTGCGTTGGGCAAATGCGTCCCCTAAACTTTTACAATAACTAATCCTTTTCCTGAGTCACTCCCGAAGCCCTTGCGGTACGTGTCTAGTCGTGTCGCCACCTCCTCCTGGGCCGGTCTCGGTGGTGCCGACCATCCTCAGGAGCAGAGGATTGACTTAAAAAAAAACATCTCACCTAGAAAGGGCTCAACCAAAGAGATTTAAAAGACTTATAGAGCGGACATTGGGAATATTTTCATACAATACTTTTGATCCCGAACATTTTCGATTTTGACACACGAATGACAAGCGGGCGTATGGCACTAGACAGAACGATTTGTTACCAAGTTGTAACAAGTTTTTGGATTACGATTTTCTTCGTCTTGTCCCGTCTAGGTCTATCGCTCGTAAATATTTGAATGTCTTTGGGCTCAACTGACATTAGTTTGACAGCTGTCAATGTCACAATATGGCTCGTGGTCAAATAAATTCCTAATTTGCAAAACTGAAGCGGTTAAAAAGTGAAAAGTGAACAAATGACCTAGTAATTTATAAGTACCTACAAATAAAATAATGAAAAGAAAGAATTAATAATATTGCGTTGGAAACTTTACTTTCCATCGTTTATTTCACAGTTAAATGTCTGAAACAGTTGAGACTTGTCCAACTTCAGTAATTGGTTCCGCGGCTAACGTTACAACCATCCAACATTTAGTTCAGGGTTGAACGACTTTTTGAAATGATAGTACCTACACGAGTAAAAAGAAACAATTTTTATTATGATGAACCGAGCAATATTGTGGTCTGTTTTTGTACCTAGGTACAGAATTTGTAGGTAATTATATTACATAGATACAGACTTAGGTTTGCGAATGTGTTACTAAGTAGAATCAATTCTATTTCCTTGTCAGGTTTCACATTCAAAAGTGACTTTTAATGGCCTAATTGAAATAAATAGTTTGACTCTGATCTGACATATCTAATGTACATAGATAAAAAACAGACGATTCAAGCGAATAATTTCCTGAAAAACTAAAATATCCAAGCAAATCGATATTTAAATTAGATTCGATTAGATTAGATTTTTCCCTCAAAGTGGTTTGTTATAGATGTTTTCGGGTTTTTTTGACAACATTCTTTTTTTATACATGTCTTTCATTCGTTAGCCATCCCTAAATAGAACGGTGCTCTCATAATCTGTGCGCGGAATTGAAAAATGGAAGTCCAGAGCCATCCAAGTGCGTAATTTTGTGCTGGAGACTTTAATATCTTGCTCGTTACGAGCGAGAGGAACTGAGTATCTGCTGCAATGAGCGACTTAATATCTTTTCTGCAAAGTCTGGTCTAATAGAGAGAACTGAGGTCTGCATTGAGTGGATAGCGATTCCTATGTTTTTGCACAAATGTTAACTATTGGTCAGCTGGCTGGCTGGTCGTCATCTTCCTGCTCGTACAGAGGGACATCTCAAGGGTCAGTGCAACACGATTTTTTTCACACAGGTGGTTCTTTCAATCAATGTTATATAACTAGCCAGTTGTGTCCCACTACAGAGTCAAAGCCAAGGACAACTCTGATTGCTTCAGCTTTGCTTGTTGTTAATTTAAACCCAGACTTCGCAAATCTCAGTTCACTACTGAACGTCTATCCAAGCTTTCCACAGTCTGATCAGACCCGTTAGACATTCGTTCTTTGACAAGAAATCCCAAAATCTTTGTACGGTCACAAATAGATGAATCTAGATTTAAACCTGTTACAAAACTAGAGAATATCTGATAATAATCTTCAAGCCTCTCCCGTACCATCCACTTCCTATCTATGTTGTTCCCAATTATTATTTTAAGCCTCTCTTAAGTAAGATAGTTATTTTAAGATCTCCAATGCTGAATATAGACAGGGATCAGCCACCTGTGTTCTTAGATCACTATAATTAGGCGGGCTCGGAGACACGAGGGAGACAGGATTAAAACAAATTTCTTGTGGCTTATGTTACAGGTATTATGGTGCAATGACGTCATTTTATACGTCTGGTTTAGATGTACTTTCAAATCCCAGTTTCTGTATCAGTAAATTTAACGGGTTTTCTTCTGGTAGTCGCAATCTAATCGGTGATATAGGTAATTAATGATAGCTTATATTTTACCGCAGTAGGGGATTCGAGTGGGTCTTTCAGTTACCCCGTAACAGTTCCCAACTTCCACTTCATTGTTCCGATAACTGCATTTTTCGAAGTACCTAGCCGATAACGTTGAATTTTAAAAGCTAACTTTTTCATGTTGCCTGTTCGAAAAATTCAGCCAGTACCTAAATTAAATATTGGTTTTGTTGTTTCATTTCAAATCGGATATACTTTTATTTTACTGGTTTAGCAACAGGTCAGTTATTTTAACTCTGATTGTACCTCACTGTAGGAGTTGCTACTGTTGGGTGGCTGCCGCTGACAAGTCTGTCAAAATTACATTCAAAGTGGGTCAAAAGTGACAATGATCTTTATTCTTTTAACAATAATTATGGTTGCTGTTGGATTGCTGCTGCCAGAGGTGTAAAATAACTGTGAAAGAACTAAATCTTTATTATCAGGGGATCGTTCGATATGTCTGCGGACCTCGAGCAAACGTGTTCGCTCAATGTGATTGATGAAACAAAATGACACATCGCTTGACCACCCGACGCGCGTACTGACGCGGTTACACTGACTTCTATTACAACGACTTTTATTTGCGCACTAGATGAAACAACTAACTAGAATAATGCTTGATTTAAGGACCAACGGCCCGTACCTAGTTTAAAGTTTACACAGATGTTAGTACATATCCAGGTACAGCCGAACCAGTAAATAGTGTGATCAGCTCATCAGTTGATTTTATAACTCAGTCGGGATATAAACAACGGATATCTACTTCCTGTGTTCTCGTTTATCTGTCAAGGTTGTGACTTACACCAAGTATGAATAGTTTGGTACAGCGGGAGTACCCAGTACCTACCTACCCATTCTAAAGCATGACGCCACATCAATTTATTGTAGGTATTCCACGAACAAAAGCTTGCTTATCGATGACGGAAGAGTCAAAAATTATACTGAATTGACACAAGCTACCGAAAAGTCCTTGTAGAACTACTCGATTCCCGCTGTCTAGGACCTCTGGTGGCAGATATAAGTGTGGCTACATCTAGTTATACTTGTACATGGGTCTGTTGGCGCGTGGCTTTAACCGAAACTAACGCCGCCATCTTGTTTTTCAATACAATAATTTCCACGGACAATTTCACAAATGTGTACAAACATTTAACCGCCAAAAGAACCACGCTGCACTGTATCTTAGTCCATAAAGAAGAACGAAAGGAAGGAAGTGGGAACTTGACTAAGTTGCGCCATCAGTAAAACACTTAACAAAACAGTAATTTTAATTGCTTTAATCTTTAAATCCGCTGCTGTTTTCCGATGGGCGCGCTCGGAGCCACCACTTATCGCCTCGCGAGTAGTGCTCAGATCACTGCGGGTTAACTAGAGCATGAACAACATGATTTATATTGCTCATATTGTTACTGCTTAATACTGTGTACGAATGTGGATTGCTACAAGAGTAGGGGATGACCAAAGATACGATGGATGGACTGTGTGAAGGATGATATGGCTAGAAACGAGGTGACCGCTGAAATGACGAGTAAGAGAGAAGTATGGAAGAAGACATGCTGCGCCGACTACAAATATATTGGTATAAGGGCACGGAATAATGCTGATGTTGATGATTGGTACCGCTAAATAAGTTCCTCTCCGGATCAGTCTCTACAACTTTTATAGGCTATTTATTTATTTATAAAGATTTACCAACAGCTTCACCTGCCTAGCTTTTTCCCAACTATCTTGGGGTCGGCTTCCAGTCTAACCTAATGCAGCTGAGTACCAGTATTTTACATGGAGCGACTGCCTATGTGACCTCCACAACCCAGTTAGTACTGGGTAATACGATACCCCTTGGTAAGACTGGTTTTCAGACTTTCGGGTCACTGACTACCCGTAACAACTGTCAAAGAACTACAATTGACAGCTGGGACTAACGGCTTAACGTGCTTTCCGAGGCACGGAGGAAACTCGGTATGTAATGGTGGTCACCCATCCACGGACCAACCCAGGCAAGCGCGGCTTAACCTGTCGATCGACCCAAGCGACTGTTATTATATAGCCACGAGCCTCATGATGTATGATGTACCTACTACTGTTCCATTTTTGCCTAACCCTTCGGAAATACAGCCGTAATGTAATGTTATGTGTAACTGACTTCCCACGATCAATTTCTACAACTGTTATAGGCTATAATTCTTGCTATATCAACGATCTGATTTTGATGGCTCATAAACTAAATGCTGAGGGGAGATTGTGATCGATATGTGTCAACCTACCCTTCGTGACGTGTACGTTATGTGAACTTATGTCACGTTTACCCTCTGTACAAATTGTGTCAACTTGCTTAGGTGCATAATATGTTGATGGCGGTTTCATTGAAGTTATAGATAAGAAAGGCATACAATAGTAAAGTAGGTAGCTCACGACACGATATCCCCACAGTTTAAAAATGCTTTTCAAAGTAGGAACAATTTTAGTTAAACCGGCGAAAGTTTTAATCGGATTTAGCCGGACTTCCACGGTTTAAAAGATAAGGGTCCGATGAAAATGGTTTTAACAATAGACCGTACGTTGCAGTTGCGAGGATACGAAAATCGACAAGATAACAACAAATACATATTATAGAATAGAGTTTATTGTCCATTCTTTTTCAAACGAAAATTTTGAGAATGAGCAACTAGAACCAATTCTATTTCCTTGTAAAGTTTGACTTTCAAAGTGCCTTGCTAAAGTGCTTGGCTATCGTTAACACATAAAACGGTTTTTTTTGTATTTGTTAAGTACCTCATATCTTGGTCATTTATGAACCGATTTGAAAAATTCTTTTATCTGAAAGGATACTTACACTTTCCGATTGGTTCCATAGTAATTTCATCAAAATCCGTTGAGTAGTTTGGGTTTTAAATCAAAATAGCTGGAATAAATATGTCATCCAAGTAAAAGAAATTGCGAAATTGATACTTGACAAGGATTTGTGGGCGATACGATAACTAAAAGGTAAAGTAAAAACTTAATTGCATAAAAATAACCGACTTCCGAAAGTAAAGTTATCTTTCGAGTAGTCGGGTTTTAGTTTTTGAAATTATTTTTTTTTGTGTCCGCAGTCGCTTAGTGAGAGGGTAGCTCGTGGCCAAGCCGTAAAGCTCATACAGCACGCACTTGCAAAAACACAACCATGCTTTATTAAATAAAAGCATTAAACGCAAATCTGCACGTTTAAGAAAAATATGAGGTGCCAACAACATTGTTCTACACGTAGTGAAGGGTCGTCCACATATTATGTCACGTGCACGAGTCCGGAGGGAAGAGGAGGCGGGGGGCGAAGGGAAGAACAATTGTGACTAAATGTGACATGAATTTGAATGCACGGCGCATTCATAATCATAAAGGTAACATGTTTTAGTATTCGGGGTAATGTGCCAGTCCGCCAGTCGGCTCGGCTCATGACGATCACGTGTGTAATCGGAGATTGAAGATTATGCCAGTCGGAAGGGAAATGTGACAGAGAGAAATAGAGACCGTTTTTCTTGGGAGGATTACTAGGGAACAGTTTTATTATGCAGCCTTCATAGGCAGGTGCGTTAGCCACACTGAACTCAACTTTTCGGGAAGCATAATAACTTTTTCTTGTCAAAATGGACGGTTTTATAAAGTAACGAATGCAACGACATGAAGAAAATGAGCTTTAAGTTTAGCCACCTGTATTGAATTTTTTTAGGTCTCGTCGTTTCTTGCCGGTCAGACAACATCTTTGCTAATTTCCTGGCACTGAATAGTTCCCAATGAAAAAAGGCTAAAAATACAAAACTACGTGATAATAGCTCGCAGTTTCACCTTCAACCTACCTTCAATATTTACAAGCCCGGTGCGTTAACCTCACCCGAGGCCAAACTAACGACACATTAGGCTTATACAATCAATTGTTACTACGCGTCCGTCGCTTCATTAATTCCATTAATCAAATCGACACTTACGCATAGGGTTGCCAGCCATCCGGATTTGTCATTTGTCTAAACATAAAAAATCCCCGGGTTTTTTTTTTTCGGAAATAAAAATAACCAATTGACATACTATACATATAACATCATGCCTGTGATCCCCGAAGGATTAGGCCGAGGTGGTTGTGTTTTAAGTCCTATGTAATAGGGGGCGAGCCTATTGCCATCAACCGTGCATCCGGACTTGGTGGCTGCTACTATGAAATTCCTGATAAAAAACCCAATAACTGTTTGAACGACCCGGGAATCGTACCCTGGACTTCATACTCAGCAGTCGCGCTTGTGACCATTCGGCCAATGAGGTAGTCCAATTGACAGTCGATTAAAAGAAAAACGTCCGGACTTTTCAGCTAATGTCATTATTATTCAACCAATCATTTCAGCCAGTCAAAGGACTTTTCAAATTTCGAAATGTTAACCCTACACGTACAGTCCAGGCTCATGTACTTGCGTGCGGGTGTACCGTCGAGTACATCAATCATTCGATGGCCTGATTGATGTCCTGACGTACGCTGACGCTCCGACACGCTATCGCTACGGTCGTACGACCCGACCACGCGACTCTAGCGGCGCTGTTGTGGCTGGGCCTTCAATTTCGTAATCAATAATTTATTAACGAAATGAAACCGTATTATTATGGAGCTGTGTAAATTATGTAGGGCGCAAAACTTACAAATGCTTGATATAGATAGGCCACTAAGGCCACTGTGTAGCATCGCTGTTAGCATTTCTGCCTTATCCTAATTCATTTTCAATCTTGCCTTCGTTGTCGTTTCAGTATTCTCCCCCACCCCCTTTGCTAGCCATATCGCCATTCATGCAGTCCAGCCATCGTTGTGTGTAATTATATTAAAATAATATGAAACAAAACGAGCTCGTTTATGTCTCTCCTGTCCTCCCACGCACACCTTGGTTTGACTTTTTGAGTGAACTTTGATACAAGTTGATTGTCCAAAGGTCTCTTCAGTCACCAATTCAAGATAACTCACGTGATGATAACAAGTATTTCCTTCTTTTCAGAACACATCTCGTCAAGGTAGAGATATCATAAGAGGGTACCAAGTCGTAAAGCAACTCAACTACAAAATCATAGTAACGCGATCCGTCGGCTTTTCACTCATATTGAATGATACCAGCTGCCAATACTGATTTTATTCCCTTGCCAGATTGAAAACGGGGAATATTTTCTGATATTTCTTCAAAGGGACTTGTGGTCGACACATGTGTGGGTGTACCGGGAGTGTTATTGCGTGTTTTTTGCGCAAAGCTTAGTTTCCAGCGGTGGTGTCTGATTTACATTTTGTTGAGTTGTTTCTTGTGACGAGTCTATTCGATGTGTTGTTGGAATAAATTGGTTTTGGTCTTGCGTTTTTTGGTCTTATGTTGCCATTATCTGCATTCACAGAGCTTGAATAGGTAGGTACTCTAAATAAATGAGCTGCTGATGCTGATGCGTCAGTAGGTACATCGATAGTGTCTGTGAAGAGGTCAGCTCGGGATTTAGGTATTAAATTCTTTCTTCGTTGAACTTCTAAGTACGAACAATTGTATTCCAATCCATATAGAATTGTGCTCAGACTCTAGCTCCTCCTCTCTTTTTCTATTCAACATATTCTATTCACAAGTTCTCGAGAGGAAAGACAGTCAATTTTCCTAAATGATCCTTACTTCCAAAACCGCTGTGTCATCGGGTTTTTAGATACATCCAAGTTTAAGCAAAAACTTTGAATGTATACGCCAAACTTGGTTGATACAAAACTGCGAACAGTTTCAACATAATGAATAAAGTATGAACCAAGCCTTTTATGCGTTGCAAAGCGTGAATAACCAAGTAAACAAATCTTATACTTACTGTCAGACAACGCACAGCCTCAGCTGTTGGGTCAAGACGCTTGAAATTATGCACCAGAGTTTCTTTTATGTGTTACGAAGATGCGCACTAAAGAAGGGCTTTTGAAAATACATCCCCTCAAGGGGTTAGTTAAGGGATGAAAATTGTATGGAAGTTTCGTATGTTTTACGGATGGAAAATGCCATCGGGCAGTAAGATCTTTCTGCTTGATTTAAAATAAGGATGCAGCAATAAAAATGTAGAAGGTCGGGTAAAGTGTTATTGGGTTTTCCTGTTACAAGTTTTCAAATTTGAGTCAAATCACATCAAATGGAATTTAAACAATGGTACACCTCGGATATAAACTTTTTTTTGACACGAAATAATCTTGCGTTTGGCCGCAAATCACTAATAGATCACACATGATTACGTAGTATACTTTATCCCATAGCGGTTAATAACGCAGATGACGAGATTGCGACTAAGAATAGATCCTATCCCTTTCGTGGGTGTCACAATCGGCGAGTGTAAGCTCCCTACGTCACGAACTGTTAGGTACCTAAAACTCTGCGTAGGTGTCGTAAATGGTGGATGATCAAGATGTAATCAGTTATTGCTGGATATACGACGTGGATATAATCCATTATATCCACGTCGTATATCCAGCAATAACTACCGGGTAGGAGTACTACCGGGCGGTACCTTTCAGGATGTCCACATCCTGAAAGGTACCGCCCGGTAGTACTCCTTGGCAAGCGGGAACTGATCAATGAGGGAATATTGTCACAGTCATTCAGAGATAAATCCGTATTATAAATTCGAAAGTGATTCTGTTTGTCAGTATGTTACGTAAACAGCTGAACCGATGAAATGCACAAATTAGAACATAACCTGAGTTTGGACGTAGAATACTTTTTCTCGGTAGGACGTTCGTGTGGGAAGAATTGAAAAAGACCAAAGAGTGTTCAAAACAAATATAAGAAGCCTTCGGGATCTCCAATGGATCATACCGATGTCACGGTGCTGTGAATAGTAAACAGCAGTGTTTGTAGTGACATATACGAACTGTAAATATTTATGACAAAAATAGTCCCGTTGACGGTGTGCGACATAAAATGTGGAGTATATCAGCTGCTTAGTATTCCACGCTAGAGGGGTGACTCAACTGATTGACTAAGCATACTGTACTGCAGTGGGCTTGTAACCGCAGAAACGTATGCGCAGGGCAGGTGGCTTGTTTAAGCCACAGCTGATTATTGTCGAACAACCTGTGTCATATATTAACTTTGTTCTGATCTAAATAAGACGTAAATGTTCAAAAATGGAGGGGTAATGTGTTTTGTATTGTAGATAAAGTTTGTAGGCCGTTTGAAAATATCATTTTGAGTGAAAGTGGAAGGGTATAAGAATAGTGTAAGACCAAAGACAAGGTGGATGGACTGCGTGGAAGAAGGTATGGCTACAAAGACTGAAAACTACTGAAAAACAAACGAAAGGAATCAAATTGAGATAAGGGCAGGAGAACGACCTATAGCTAAAATTTTAAACACCTAGCTGGCGTACATTAGTCGTACTTTGCAGTTTTACATTGATCAATTTATTAACACTATCCGATAAACCAATAATGTTTGTGTAAGATTCTTACAAAATAACGTACCTACAAGTTGACCTTTGAATCATCCGACATTTGGTGGCCCAAAGTTGCTGCTATAAAAATATACAACTCGCGCCTTGCATGTTGTATATTTTTCAAGTATTTTTTTAGCAATTTATTTAATAAGCTCATTATTCTGCAGAGCTTTACCTACTTTAAGTTCTATAGTTATTTACCCAGCCATACCGTAGTTATTAAAACTCTTTGCTAAGCGCCCAAGCTTATATTTTGGTTCGTAATTAGCCAAACTAAACTCTGGGCGCTTAAGTAATTGAACCTTCTTTGTATTTTTGAACGAAATGAACTTAATAATTTAGTTAGGAAAAGTTTTCAAGAAGAAAATTAAAGCAATTATTTTTTTCTTTTGTAAAATTCTGTAAAAGTGTTCTGAAGATAAAAAAAGATGGCGGCGTAATTATGGCAACTTAAACAACGAAAAAAAGTTACCGTCAATATTTACTTGGGATTAAAAGGTTGTAATTTATTGGTTCCTGTTTGTTTTCAAAATGGCCGGCTTCTGTTATAATTTAACGGAACTTGTACTGTGCTTACCTACCTCATCATCTGCCTAGCCTTTTACCAACTATGTTGGGGTCGGCTACCAGTCTAACTGGATGTAGCTGAATACCAGTATTTCAAATGGAGCGACTGCCTATCTGACCTCCACAACCCAGTTAGTGCTGGGTAATACGATACCCCTAGGTACGACTGGTTGTCAGACTTTCGGGGTCACTGACTACCTGTAAAGACTGTCAAAGATCTACAAATGACAGCCGGGACCAACGGCTTAACGTGCTTTTCGAGGCACGGAGGAAACTCGGTATGTATGGGTGGTCACCCATCCACGGACCAACCCAGGCAAGCGCGGCTTAACCTGACGATCGACCCGAGTGGCTGTTATTACTTAGCCACGAGCTCCTCCAGCTACCTGCTGTGCTGCTGTACTTACCCACCTGTAAGTTCAAAAAGTTAGGAAGTAGTAGTTAACTTTAGTTTCAACTCAAGTCCTTCATTTTATTTGTTTTTCTACGTGTGAATGACCAATAATTTAGTAGTACGGTGTCAAAAAGTTGCTCTTTAACACCAAGGGTCCAAGGCACCATTTTTAAAGTAATAAATAAATAACTACCTAACCTACCCCAGGAACACACTCTTATGTGAGGACGAAAGAAGAAGAAGAATTTATTTGCAACATTTTCAAAACTGGTCCTTTCTGTAATGTTTTTTTTTTGTACGCATGTCTTAATCTGGGTTCAATAATCTTTTTTTTATTGCAAAACCGAGAAACAACAAGGATCACTTTTAAATGTTACTAATGGCAACTGGGAATCCTAGTTGTACTTATCCGTAAGAGCTTCAGTACCGAGTGCCAAATATCCAATAAAATAATGATTAGCAGTGGAATCTTCAGAAAGATAGTAGATGGATGGCAGCCTTTAGCAGTTACTTTTGTTTCCTTTGTGGATATTTTTAGATTAAAGCTCAAAGTACCCAGGTAATAAGGTACGTACTTATTTACTTAATCATTCGATTTTTTATCAATTATTTTCTACCTAGAAGTTTTATTTATTCATAGTGAGTATACACACTTTACCGCGGTAACACTTAAGCTGATCCAGGAGTTTCAATATGAGAGATCAGCTTCTACTGGTTTTGGTATTACTGACGTGCGAATGATTCGAAATAAATATTGTTTCGGTGTAGGTAATTGGGGTAATATGAGTAACCTAATTAGGTACTTACTTGGTATATTTTTACCAAAAGCGCAAAAGCACAATAATAGATTGATTGATTTACCCGAACAGGGAAAATTACAAAACCAATCAAACCTAAACAATCATTTACTTTTTATTGACCCAAAAATTCCGACATACTTTCTAACCTCTCTTTAGAAAAAATATTCGCAATTTTTTGTACAGGACCTACGTTCGGTAATCAATCGGGTGTTTCACACGAGCGGACTCGAAGCGCGCCGACTGCCGATCAATCAGTCGCTATCTACACGACACGAAGCCGACACGACATCGCTACAGGCACGCACGACCGACTCCAATACTCCAGCCTTCATTTCCCTCGCTTTTCCCTTTGACTAACGCAGGCAAGGGGAAAAAATGCTCAGATTAAAAGTTCGTTTTCCCTCTAAAAGTGTCAAATGAGCTTAGATGGAAATATTATTAACGATGTTGGCTCTTTTTTGTAGTCGTCGTAATTTTTTTTTGTGAAAATGTGACTTGAGAAATTATGATACTAAAATATGCCAGGCAGTGCATTGTTGTTCTCCACAGTCACTTGTTTCGTTTACACTCACAACACAATTTACATCTACCTATAGACTCGTTTCTTTAACCTCAGTTGAATGTCATTCTTATCTAACACTTATAAAACCAAAGAAAGCAAGTCATTGAAAGTACAAAGAAATATTTGCGGCCATAAAAGAAAGTGTGCCCGCGTTGGCATAATATTACGGCGTCATTACGAAACATAAACAATGGCGGAAAAAATAAAACGACAGAACGTAACCGTCACGGGTCAGTCGACGTAAATTGAGTGGGAACGATCTCTGTAATAAATTCTTTTACACCATGGTAAAGCATGGGCCATTCTATGCCCTAAAACTGTCATGGTACAAGTATTTTGCAATAAATGTATTGTTTAGAATTCGCATAACTTTGTGTATGTGTTATGTGTAATCTTACCATTTTATTGTCTGTGGTTTCTGAATTGTGTGATTTTCGCGCGAAAATGTTTAAGTTCACTATTCGAAATTGTCGTTCAAATTCGTGGCATCCATTTTGCTTGTTACGCAAAGGCTTGAACGTTTAAGAACCATTCAATTGCAGTAATAGTAAAGTATTTCCCACCACATTTTCCCTAATCGCCTGCAATAATAATTCAATATGAGACCTAGTTATCGTCGTTTGAAAGAAGGCGGGTGGTTTAAAGGAAAATGTCTGTAAAAAGTTCAGTAGGTGAGTGGACCTATTCAAAGTACTTCCAGGAGGGAAACATCATTATGTATTCTAACATTTTACGCCTCGTTTGCTACGAGAATACCAATATTTTCACGTTGTTGTCTCCTATCCTTTACATGTTTTTTTTTTGCGGATACATAATATTATGAAATATTTATAAATCCCCTTCTTTTCGTATGGTAAACAGTGGACATGCGGTTGCGTTTGAATTCACTTTGGCGTGACTTTTTTAACGAAAGTGAGTGGGTTTAATCCCTAGGCTCTAAATAGGTTTATTATTTGAAGTATAATCTTTATAACTACCACAGCACCTACGCTCTATGAAGTTCATTATTTTGAAGCTGACTTCCAAGTATGTGAGTAATAAAGTCTTGTGCAATGACCTTTTTAAATTCATTTATTTTGTCTTCATAAGTCCTTCATGGCGGAGGAGGTATCTTAATTGTTTTTCTTGTTCAACCTACACAAAACATTTTTTAATTATTTTACCATGAATAAAAACAAATTTTGATACACATAAATAAAACGACATTCAAGTTTATCCAACAGGACCTTAATAATAGAATGTTTTTCCTGCATGGATAACATATTTTGCCTTCATCCCAAGTTCCCAACCTCACTATAGAAAAGCCATCGATCATGTTTCCCTCCATAGAAATAACATTTATCATAAATATTCCGAATACGGAGGGTATTCAAAGCAGAGGGTCCATTTTGTATTCTTTGGGCCAGTCGGTCCTCAGTTTTCGGCAGTCCCACAAAAATATTGGTTGCGTGCAGTCGTGACCCAGTTCACTGCGGAGATTTATTTGTTATTTATGCTTATTATGACGCTACGGGTGAATAACTTAAGCTTATTATTAATTATGTGTTGGTTAGAAAAAGGCTATCAGAATTTTTGTGAATAATTAATAGGCACTTTTATCATGTAGGTACCCATGTATCGACATGGATACCTACTACTACTTGTCATAAAATTATTGTTTAGTGGCTGATGTAGAACAAAAATGAAATAAAGTGTTATAAAAAGAAAGAAAGGAAATACATTTATTGGAGCCAGGTACACACATGTTATGAAAAATTAAGCATAAACAATAATACTTTTGGTTGTAGTTCCGCTAAAGATTGAATTCAGACAGCCAATGGCAAATGGAAACCCAAGAACTACGCCAGAGACTGCCGATTACAATGCTACCATATTTCGCAATGTAAATTAGATTTCCTCTCACTGTACTCTACCTAAGTTAATATTTTGCAGGAAAAACAGAAATCGATGTGGAAAGAGATTTGAATATCAGTAAGAATGCGAAGAACATAAGAACCAACGAACAAATATGGAAAATCCGTGTTCTTCAAGTGTATCAGATATAATTTAATACGTGAGCCTATTACCATCAACCGGGCACAAAATTAGCCTACGTGGTGGCTAATAAGATATTCCTGATGTACACACAATAACACTTTCCCGACCTGTACGTACAGATTTCCTCGCACTGTACGAACCTCTTCTACACTCTACCTATGTTAATATATTGCAGGGAAAACAGAAATCGAAATGGAAAGAGCTTTAGTTCAGTGAGCTGTTAGAAACATTCAAACACAACGAGTATTTTGAAAGTAAAGTAAAGCTTCTATAATGATTTGTTTTGCTGCATTTTCAAAGCCCATATTACTCAACTTTTTAACATGAAAGCCCTCTTGCAACCTGTCTAGACGGCAAAAAACTAATTAGATATAAAGTAATTATTCCTCTTAAAGCTTGTTCAGCTCGAAATTGATACAATTAAGAACAATAATAAAAACTTTTTTACATTTTCGTTCTTTGGCCCTTAAAACTTCAAAGACTCGCTGTAAATGAGTGCTTTCGATTCGAATAAAAAGCATTTAATGTTGTAAAAGGAATGCTTGAGTGATCCTGAATCATCTGGGTGAGGCATTGGGGTCATCGTGCACAGGTTACCTTTGAGTTAGGTCTGAATTAGAAATAGTACATTTTGATACAAGTGGGGAAACTTTGTTATCGCAGCCGAGGCGAAATTCAAAAACGCCTGCCCACTATATTATTATAAATAATATTTTTATTTCCGCACTAGAGCACATAAATAAAAAAACACGAGTGTGAAATACATTGCACGTTGAACCTAATCGTAATGATATAAGAGCCAGTTTTCGAGGAAGTGTATTGAAAAAGAAAAAAAAGATATCGAACCTTCTCAGTGATTCAAAACTCTTTGCACCCCACATCATGAATAAAAAAGCTTGTGTGCTAATAATATAACAACTACTGAGAAATAAGATTGACATACGATAAGATATCGCTAAGCCAGCTACAAAATCTTGAACATTTTTCTTAGTCGAGTATTTCAGGGAACGAACTTCAACTAACGCCGTGAGACTAAAAGACGTGATTAACGATCTCCACACGACTTTACACCTTACTGGCGCTAAATATGGTTCTTTTTAGAAAGTGTGGAGTCAGAAATAGAGGGGTTACCCCATGGTTCAGGCAGGCAGGAAGTGACGACGGTAATAAGGAGACTTTATGCATGTTTCATTATTTGAATACGGACTGTTTATTTTTAAATTCGTGTGAAGCGGAGATTTTGTCGTGGCTCGCGTTTCCGTGGGTATTAATTGCTGTGAGTTTATGGGCTGTTTGTGTTACGGGGTAAGCAAAACGTGTACTGCATGCACATGTATTTAGGTGCGTGAGGAGGGCACTTTAATTAGGGATGAATAAATTGTGACTGATATGTAAGTTCTGGTGGTGGTAGACAGATTGTGGTTTCATTTCACCACCATGTGATTATCTTAAGACGACTTAGAGAACCAACTGCCTTATTTTATTAATACCTACTCAAGCTAAAATACTTCCAAGCTCATCGTGCTGTGCTGGTGCTGCCGCTGCGGCTGCAGAGAACCTCAAGCGGCGTAAATATAGTAACCTTTGTGGAAACTATATTTTCGAGTCGATTGGGGTTGAAACTTTGTGGCCGTGGGGTCCGAGTGCATATTCAACAGGAATGGTCCATAATCCCGTGATCACCATTCACTTGATATCCACAATTTCAACATAACTCGATTGTTCGCGCCATGCTCGGCTAAAATAGCATTACAATCGATCGACTAGCCCTCGCTCTATCAATTTTTCACAACACTGGTTCTGGGGTTGCCATCACAAAATTTTACGGGCGGCGCCTCTAGTCACAATGTTGCTAATATAATTTTATAGTGGCTGTTACGTCGCCTGCGATTGTCTTCCAAGATTGATGTTCCGTTACATACGTTTTTATTAGAATTGGGAAGTAATTTCTGTCTGCTTTGTATTTTTATGTTTCTTTCTTCGTTCTTACTATAAGCGGCGTCGTTACGAGATATTGGTAATGCGTTTGCCATTTTCTGTAATAGACTTTCTATAGGTTCTGTAGATATAGAACGGGATAGAGAGATTATGGAAAGGCAGGATCAAACCACATATAAAGTGCATCAAAGGATAAACTCGCAAATGTCATAGACGTTTTTTGTATAAGTCGAAATGTTACCATAAAAAATGAATGAAAAAAAAATGCACTTTGTTAACTTCGCCAATTTCACTTTCTATTTGAATTAACACAATAATGCTCTGGTTTTCATTAGATTTGCATTTTTATGTGTGTATACACATATTATTATGTTCAGTATGCGCTCCACGTAATAATTACCCGACGAATTTTAATAATACTTTCACTATTACGATGCTGAAGACGAGACGGAGGATTTATCAGATGTTCCAAACGAGTCCGAACATAAATATTTATTAGCACAAGATACGGATTATGTAACAAACTTGAGAATATCCTTTTCAGTAATCGCATTTGAATTTGTGAAAAGGCTGCCAGAAGGATTTCCTCAGCCAAAAAATGGCATAATGTGGTCGGTAAAATCAAGCTAATAGAGCAAAGAAACACCTGGCAAAAAGGAATTATTATTCCACTGGCAGAAATCCACCCTACATTAGTCGCGAGAACCAATACTTTGACTGTAGACGCAATAAATCAGAACATCACAGAAAAAGAAAAAATAAAGGCGGGAAAAAAGGCAAAAACTGTCATGGCGTCTGAGGGATTCCGACGATTTGTTATTTTCCCGTTGAGTGAAAGGTCCCGTTGAAATTGTTTCAGCGCGTTGAAATATGTCTGTTTGTGTAAAATGTGATGTAACTGTCTTACAAGCACAGTTAATGATTCAAATTAAAGTTATGTAAACAACTTGGTCCATTTGCTTTCTACCTACTTACTTGGATGTTGCAATTTGTCTTGCCTCTTTTAAGTGCTAAGAAAACTGAGCTTTATGAGTGTAATAAACTAATAAATAACAAATTCTAATAACAGTTGAATTAGATTATATAATTTACATTTTATAATAGGTATTTCTTTTATTTTCATTACTTACATCAATTAACAATAATTTCATGATTGTAACTGCATTCATTCTTGCACTACTTTTGGTATGTAATTGTTAGGTACAGTAGGTACTTGTTTGAATTGTCTACACTACAGAAATGTTGTTAGATTTTCAAGATCGATGTCCTCAGACATCCACCAGACGGCGCAATATCCAACCAATTTGTTAGTTGAAACGTAGAAAAGTAAGACAAGAGTCGATTTATTACAATCGGTAGGTACTATTATATTGTCGTCACAGACAATTCTTTAGTCAGAAGCCAATGAGTAGGCAGCGATATAAATACGCACTTAATACATACATACATCATTGTTATTCAAAGAGCATACAAACACGGAAACCCTTCACAGACCCACGAGAATAGTACAAGAATTACCAGCACAAACAGTAACTAATCCACTCCATCCGAAAGTAACATAAGATTAAAGTTGCCAGTTAAAATAAACACGCCGAAAAAGCAATCAAACTAAGTGTTAGTGTGTTAGATAGCTAATCTTTCAACGAAGCGGTCAGATCAGAACGATCCACGGGATGTAAACACGAGTAGCTAAGTACCTACGTCTCGTCTGTCAGTAGTATGTTGAGATAACTAAGCGAAGCGATTTTATGTGCTCTGGCAACTTTTTTTAATTAAAACATCAGAAAAAGAGCGCGATTGTTCTGCGCTTGTAATACTGACTTTTTGTGGTTTGTTGTTCCGATGTTTATCTGAGATAATGAGGGATAATGTTATGTACCTATATTTTTAATGTTTGTTGCTTCATGTTAAATTACTGGTTTCAGAATTTTGTACATAAAAAACTTAAGATTCACACAGACTTTCAAACAACTGTAGGTTATCTATAGATGAATGGACAAAACACTCGCGTCTAGTGTCAACCGCTCGAAGGTTAGGGCAATGCTTTGTGTTCAGCGAATGGCTTTGAGTGAATTGTGAGTGCCTCACAAGAAAACAGGCTGTTTTCTCTCCTTTAAGAATCTCAATGGAGCAGAAATTAAGTTGGTCTTGAGGTTAGCTACTGAGCTATAATTTTTCATAAAAATTCCATTAAGTAATGTTTGTCTAGTTAAATCCGTTTAGACCGTCGGACAGTAATCCCATCGTTATATAGGCACAAAAAAGAGGGTTAAGAATATTTTGGACAATAAATTCCCTTTAAAAGCAATTCTTCCTTTTAAAGCAACAAATCTGAATATTATGCATAATGAAAACATTTAAAAGCAAGAATGATTTATTCAGTAGGTATTTATTAAGTAATTTGCAGTTAGTTGAGTGTGAATTGATTAAAACGTAATGCCTTTCCTGTGTTTCGACATACAGTCGCATCCGTACGACAAGTAACTTGAACGCAACCTCCTGTTGAATAACAACAATACTTACTAAACGACAATAATATTGTAAAGTTTACAAAACAATAAAGCATTCCATAACATGAATATATTATTTACTTATGCGTTACGGCTCCAAGATCCTTGCCTGCTTTACCAAATCTTTTAAAACCCTTAACTGTCAAACGTCTTACGTCATAGATTATGAAAAAAAAACAAAACAAGATTACGCAAAGGAAATACGGAAGCGCCCTATTGGTCGATTTGATTTAATGAAAATCGGGATAGTGATGTGCTTAACTAGTTGAGAAGAGGGGTCCGCAGTCGTCGTGTCTAATTTTAGACTAGAATGATGGGCAGATTAAATTTTTAACGCGCTCGGTTTCAACACGGAAAACTTCATTGGTATGCACGTATAAACTTTTTGGTACAGACACGAGTGGTCTTTTTTTAAATTAAAAGTTTCACATTGTTGAGCAAAACGGAAGAGATTATTTCTACGAGTACTATTGAAGGTACATACTTTTGAATGTTGATTTAAAATGCTTTTAATTTCTTATATCTGGTTGAGAGAACAATTATAATGATGAATGCTATCTTTAGCAGTTATTTAACAATGTTTTCAGTATTGAATTTTAATCCGTATAATTTTTAATCCTCTGAGACTAAAATACTAAAATTACTCTGCTCTCTTTGCCCTTATTTACTATGACTTTATTTGTTACAGGTATGTCATCTCAATTGGAGAGGGATTTCACTTCAAGTAGTTCATTTCAGAAAATTACGGTAAAACTACATAACATAAAATCACGCCTATAATCCCCGAAGGGTTAGGCAGAGGTGTACCTAATAGTGCACCCACATTTCGCCAGTTATGTTTAAGTCCCATGTAAATAGGGGCCACCCTATTGCCATCAACCGGGCACAAATCCAGATTCCGTGGCTGATACTGAGAAATTCCCGATGGAGAAACCCAATAACACTTTGCCCGACCCGGGAATCGAACCCAGGACTTCATGCTTAGCAGTCGCGCTTGCGACCACTCGACAGGCTCCAGTTGTTTAATGGCAAAACTACCTTATATAATATCTACAAGATATATATAAGAGATTGCTTTGTTCATTCAGATCTACATATTTCCCTTTCATCCAGGATCTATATCAAAACGCTTCAACTCCCCAATTAGACCCATTTCCCCCACAACTCAATCTCAACTCAAAACCAGTCACAATTTACATTTGAAATACGAACCTAGTTCCCTCGACGTCAGTCCTACAAAGAAATTACCTTGAAATTATAATTGCAGGCTCGAGATGGAATAATAAGCAAGTCTAGGCATACCAAGTGAGCGAAGCAGGGACGTCTTTGAGTTCCCTCCGTAATTGTGCGCGACTCGAGCGAGCTTGAACGTCTTGCTAACGTTGCATGGAATATACTTTATTGAAGTTGCACATTGAAATTAAATGTAACGACATTTTTGATGTGATTTATGTTTTGGGTAGGTAATGGTTGGCTCAAAGGATTTTTGGGACTTGGAAGTTTGGGTCTAGTTTGGAGTTGAAGTATTGAATTGACTTTTATTACTAGATAATTATATTGATTTATTTTTAGAGTTTATATTTACGAGTTATTATATTTGTAAACCAATTTTTATATCGGCAAAGGTAGTCAAGTTATGGGGAGCGTTAAATAAAAAAATAGTAATACGTGTGAGCAGAAGCGCATGCTCTCGTATAATGCTATGAAACTTATCCTATGGTTACATGGTGTTACTGCTAAGTACTTAAAAGTGCTAAATAAACGATAATGCATCAACGGTCGGGAAGGGCCACCCTAAACTGCAATCGTGCGTTTTATGCTCTCACGGTGATAACTCGTTGCGGTTCAGGTTGCATAACTCCTCCCTCCTCAAGAACGAAATTATCAGGGTTGTTATAATTCTGATCATTTCGTCGACATTTTAATAAATGGATTTTATATCTAAAAACAAGAAAAGTTACAAATCCTAAAGGTAGAATTACATATAGAATTACCGTACCTAAACTAATGTTCTTAGTGTTAACCGCACTATAATTTTCACTGTATTTCACTTGGCTCATTTTCACTACTTGAGCTAACTCTTTCAGCTCATCTAGATTTATACCTTTCATATTCACTGCACTGACACTGTTGGTACGTTTTTCTTGTTTCAACGCTGGTAGAGTAATGATTGGAGTTATTGGATAATTCAGATGTGTATAAGAAAATTGGTAATTTTGTAGATGTATGTGCCCAATGTTAATTTTACAGGCATCTTCCAGGGTTACTATGTATGTTCCTTGTAGAGACTCGTGGCTCATGACGTCATCATGGCATTTTTTACTTGCTATAATGTTATTCTTGGTATATAGAATCCAGCTTCCACGGCCAATTCGTTGTACTTTCAAATCTTCTATATCAACTGTATGCTGCTCACATGCACTTGCATTGGAATGGAACTTCATCAACTGTTCTTCACATAATGGCTCTAGGTGGGTCAACACATTGTCATCGGTGCATAAGAATTTGTCATCTATTGCAATCTGTTTACAGGCTCTCACGACTGGTAAGTAATCTGAGTCTTTCACCAAAAGGTAGGGATATTTAGGAACTACTATTACAGTTTCGTTTAAATCTGTGTTAATAATAGGTAAAGAGTAAAGTTTAAAATAACTATAAGTACTGTTTTTAATTAATGGAATCTCTATTATGAACGTGATCTGGTTTCGTTTAATAAAGGCTTTAACAGTTAAACAATCTTCAAATTTAACTAAATTATTCTCATTCACAGCATATAACAGATTTTCTGTCTTGGCTATAGTTTGTAACATGTGTAATAGTTCAGTGGAATTAACAATTGATCGATGCAGTACAGATACCTTACTAAAGGCTAAAGCCGTTTCAATCTCACTTAGAATTATATTAATCGTTCTAAAGTTTGTTAAAAACATATTAAACATTCCTAAAATGTAAGTAGAGTAAATAGAATTTTCTTCTTTAGTGATTATATTTTTAACCAATCTCTCAATTCTTTTTAAACGTTCATCTAAAATTAATGTATTGTTATGTAAGATTTCTGTACTGTTAACAAAACCATCTAACATTTTAGAGACCAAAGTTATTTTCTTATCTACTATTAATTGATTGCTTTTTAACTGAGAAATGAGGGAATCATATTGGATTGCGTCACTATGATCTAAATTACCTGTAACAATTTTAATCATAGACCCAAGGGGATCTATTAGTCCTCGCTTAAATCTTTTAGCTGGTACAAGTTGCTGGAATTTTTCGATAGTTCTATCCTTCAGATAATCCGATTGAGTGCGAATGCCTAAGAACTCATGGCGGTAAGGTTTGTTAACATCTACTAATTTACTGAATTCATTATATTTAATTAAACTTAACTCTAGATCGCTACCTAAACTATCTAAATTTAAAAGTTTTATAATTAACCACTTATCTACTTGTTTAAACGCCTGCCCTTGTTTCACGGGAAGGATACCAGGGTTTTTCTCAACCTTTTGAAGTTGAAGGGCCCATGTTATTTGCGCTACTGCCAATAGCGGGAGGCACCACCTGCGGAGGACGTTTAATATTTTTAACTGGGACTTTTGTGAGTCTAGTTCCAATTTTTACTGGAATTACATTACGTTCTACATCACCGCTAACAGTTGCCTTTCTATAACGTGGCTTATCTTTACTTAGTCTGGTGTTAACCTCTTTTGCATAAATTACGTCACCTATTTCAAAATTTTCATTTATCTCACCACCCTTGTTATTTCTAATCTTTTGCTTTGTTTCGATCATCTTATCTGAGATGGAAATTGTTTTAGAGTCGTCACTATCGGTATCATTTAATTTATCTATTTGTTTAGTAGTTTGAGATTTTTCCGTTCTTTGCTCTTTCTCATCTAAATTAACTTTCATAGATAATCCGTCCTCATCTGAGCCTAATGCATGTAATTTTATACGGGACAGGGCATCAGCGTTTGTATTCTGCTTGCCATTTTTATATTTAATTTCAAAATCATATTCTTGGAGACGAAGTCGCCAACGAGTGAGCTTGCTATTCGGTTCTTTAAGGGAATAGAGCCAGGCTAAGGGTCTATGGTCAGTATAAATGGTGAATTTATTACCATAAAGGTATGGGCGGAAATGTTTTACTGCCCAAATGATTGCTAAAAGTTCACGTTCTATAGTGCTGTATCTGGTCTCTGTATCACTTAAAGTTCTACTGGCGTAAGCTACTGGTTTATCAGACCCTATGGTGCCTTGCGATAATACTGCACCTAAAGCATATAACGAAGCATCTGTAGTTAAGATATAATTCTTATCTGGATCGGGATATTGGAGTAGAGGGGCATTAGTAAGAAGCTCTTTACATTTTTGGAAAGCATCTATGTACGTTTGATTTATAATAATTTTGTTTCTTTTCTTTAAGCAACTAGTTAGTGGTTGTGTTACCTTGGCAAAATCCTTAATGAATCGCCTGTAATAACCGATTAGGCCCAAAAAACTTTTAATTTCTGTCACGGTTTTTGGCAGTGGGTAATTTAGAACTGCTTTAATTTTATCATCATTTGGTTTAAGACCATCCTTAGTTATAACATGACCTAAGTATAAGACTTCTTTCCGCAGAAATTCGGATTTATCAAGTTGAATTTTGAGGTTATTGGACTTCAAACGATCGAAAACTGCTCTTAATTTTTGGATATGCTCTGCAAGAGAATTTGAGAAGACTATTATGTCATCTAAATAAACCAGGCAATGGATTCCATGTAAACCTCTAAGAACGCTGTCCATTGCTCGCTGGAAAGTAGCTGGAGCGGTTTTAAGGCCAAACGGCATTCTTAAAAATTCAAAGTGTCCGTTTTCAGTGCTGAATGCTGTTTTCTGCCTATCATTTTCCTCAATCTCAATTTGATGATAACCGCTTGCTAAATCTAATGTCGTAAAGTATGTACTTTTACCTAATTTATCGAACAGATCAGTGATATTTGGAAGTGGGTATCTATCGTCAACTGTTATTTCGTTTAGCCGCCTGTAGTCAATTACCATTCTATATTTTATTTCTCCTGATGCATCTTTCTTTTTTGGAACTAAATGAACTGGTGCTGACCATGGTGAATGAGATTCCTGAATAACATTTTCTTTAAGTAACTTCTCGATTTGGTTTTTAATTTCTTGTGACTGCCTAGGGGGTTGTCTGTATGGTTTGACATAAATAGGATCTTCGTTTTTCGTCCTAATAGAATGTTTGACTTGGTTCGTAAAACTTAATGGAATGCCATCACAATAGAAGATATCTTTATATTCTTGACATAATGTACCTATGGCTTGGCTTTCTTCAGCTGACATGTGACTCAGACGAAGCTTTTGTAAGTTATCTGTTAGTAATTTTTCTATTTCAATTTCATTTAAATTATTAACATCACAATTATTTTCAAAATTTTCATACGGTTCTACTTCAAATGGTTTAGTAATAGCTAATTTAATTGGTTTGTCAAGGGTATTTTGAATGATAGTAGTAAAGTATCCGTCTTTGCATTTGACTAAAGCACTGGGCATACGCACGCCTTCAGTAAATTCTCTAAAATCCACTAAAGCATTACCAGAATGATAATTTGCAGGAATTTTAACTCTTTGTTCTGATCGAGGCGCTAACTCTAACATATGTTTATTCTTATCGCGCATTATTGGTATCACCGTAGTTTTAGTTCTCAGGACCTCATTTTTTAAATCTATAACTGCCTCTACACTATGTAAAATGTCATTACCTAGTAGACCGTCGAAGCTAGGGTCGACTTCATAGATATGAAATTTGTGATTTTGAATAGTATTAAAAATTGAAAATGCTGGAATCGAAAGTACCAGTTCGTGTTGACTAGTACCATGAGTACTTCTAACTTCAAATGGGTCATGATAAATATATTCGTTGAAGAAATAATAAGCCTTTTCCGGGTTTATAAATGATTTAGTACTACCTGTATCTATCATAAATTTGGCATCTATTTCTGGTATATATATGTACGGCAATTTAAGGCATGTATCGCAATTTAAATTTATTATCTCTCTGTTTTCCGAGGCCACTAATTGAAAATCCTCATTATTTTCCGGTAAAATTTCCTTGTTAATTTCTTCCGAATAATTCTCGTCTTGATTTTCGGTAATAGGGCAATAATCGTAATGCTGATAATTTTCATCGTTAAATTGGTAGTCATAGGGAAATAGATTGTTGTCATTATGGTCAAGATCAAGCTCATTTAATTTAAATCCTTTTACATAGACCTTGGCCGGAGGCGCAGTACGCATTGTGACGTCACTAGATTGCATTTGAGGTTGCTGAATGCCTATTGGCTGTAAAGGTCTATTGAACGATGGGTTTTGGTTGCCAAATGGCTGTAAGGGTCTATTATTTATTTGCTGATTTCCAAATTGCTGAGGGCGCATCCCAAAATGTTGGGGGCGCAACCCAAATTGTTGCGGTCGCATTCCAAATTGTTGCGGGCGGTAACCAAATGTTTGACCTTGGGGTCCAAATTGTGAAGGACGCATCCCAAATTGTTGACCTTGAGGGTTAACAAAATATGATTTGGGTTGTATATTTGATTGCGTAAAAATAGGTTTATTATTACTAAGAGGCGTATTAAAATTATTTGTGCCGAATTTAAAAGTCGGTGTATTATTTGGTCCACCATGCTTACTGGAGGACGTCAGCATAATTTTATTTCGGGCATTATATTGGTCATGGAAATTAACCTCTTCTAATACAAAAGATAAAGCCTGTTCCAAAGTGGACGGCGCTTTTAATCTTACAATACGCACCATATTTTCCGGTAGATTATAAAGAAAAACGTTTAATGACGTATTATTATAAATAGTTATTTTACTTTCCCGCAAACTAATCGATAATCTATTAACTTTTGATATTAAAATACTACGCACTGATTGAATACGATTGCAAAAATCCAAAAATGATTCACCATTTCTTATGCGCATAGTTTCCAATTCAATAGCTAAACATTCTTCACTTCTTGGATCTCCAAAATGCTGTATAAGTAACTCTTTAAAATCTTCCCATGTAACAATATCCTCGCGCTCACTGATAAGCGCGGCGGCATTTCCAGTTAATCTACTCGTTATCGCATGCATTACATACAAGTTTTGCTCGTCACTTCCCCTGTACTTATTTATAACATATTCACTTTTACGGATAAAAAGATTTAAATGACGTTTATCGCCATCAAACAGCGGAATAATTTTAATCATTTCATTTGGAATCATGATAATTTTTACTTGACCTTCCATTTTTAAGACAATTAATTAACACACAATAATAATCTAAAATACACAGTAATATAGTAATCTTATAAAACTTTAAAATTAATTCAATATTTAATTCAAGTAACAATATTTCAATATATTTCTTTTTAAATGTAAATCACTTTAAATAACTTTTTCTATAACTAAACTAGCCTTACAGATTTTATGCAAAACCAGATAACGTTATAACGCGAGACTTCTAATCGCAAAATAACAAAGGAAATAGGAAAGGAAGGTGAAAATTTTGACTCACCAGCTCGCCTTTTTCATTTTCAGCTCCAAGTTCACTTTGACGAAATATTTGTTTGGTTCGTAGAATCACCACAGCTGCTCAGGGCCACCCGAACGCGATCACGAAAAAGGTTTATTTCGGATACAAATCGCGAAGGACGGCGCAACTCTATTCGGCGATCCTACCGGCTGCGCCAGTCAAGTTATGGGGAGCGTTAAATAAAAAAATAGTAATACGTGTGAGCAGAAGCGCATGCTCTCGTATAATGCTATGAAACTTATCCTATGGTTACATGGTGTTACTGCTAAGTACTTAAAAGTGCTAAATAAACGATAATGCATCAACGGTCGGGAAGGGCCACCCTAAACTGCAATCGTGTGTTTTATGCTCTCACGGTGATAACTCGTTGCGGTTCAGGTTGCATAACTAGGTTGAGTAGTCAGCCTGATGGAAAGTAGTTCAGACTTGAGTAAACACTCGAATCAGTGGCGAGTTTTCCAATGCGTTATAAGGATAACGCATTGGAAAACTATCACACTATCAGCTTTACATAAAAACAGAGTTAAAATATCTCTCTCATTAATTCCTTTTAAATACATAACCAATTATTTATTGTTACCCTATAAACGACCGCCAAAATTACCATAGACAAACACAGGCCGGACGAAGCTTAGTGACATATAGTCAGATCTGAAACCGCTGCGACGACGACGGGTCAGACTGACCGCCATTTAATCCGACAGATCGGCACATCAACACGAACTCAAACATAGAACTATCAACGAACAATGTCGGTGTAGGATTTGTGGAGTTAACTTTTAATAACTTGCTACCCTTTATGGGTGTGATATTATGTGTGTGTTTAAACAATAATTTGTCATGTTCTGTTGGTATTGGACCATTATTGAGCAGAATAGTGCACACAATTTCTAACTGAAGAGGACAACTGGCCAAATGGGCCCTTTATTGTTTATTTATGCGTTACGTTTAGTGGAAATAAATGTGTTTTGTTTGCTTCTAACCTCTGCGGGGGAATGTCTAGTTACATGGTGTTATATATTATGTAAAGTCAAGAACAAAACTTTTATCAAATGACTTGAAGTGATAATATCTAAAAAAAATATAAGCGAAAACAAAGGTGCATTTCCAGTACCGGTTAAGGTGATGAGGCTCCAATAATCAATTAATACTTTCAAAAGCTCAACTCTAACAATGACAGATTTTCCTTTTCAAGCTTTTTCAACTAAAGAAGAATGTGACGTTTGAAGTCAATTACAAATCAAAGCAGTTAAGAATGTTCGTTCAGTTTAAAATTGAACCGTGTGTGACCCACTTTATAGCATCGTAAATCGTAATCCGGAAAACGCTTTATACTTTTATAGGTTGTCGAAATTAGGACAACTGGAAGTGAAACAATGAAGCAATCTGTAGGTACTTACTACGAGAATTTTAGAAGACAGAACATCACGCCTGCTCCCTGAAAAGGTTGGTAAAATTGTACACCAGCGAGCTAGGCAAGTGGGAATCGCTTTCAAACCGTTTCATATTCAACAGGATTGATATAAACTTTTTCGAATTCGTTGTCGCTATAGAACAACACTTTCTCTAAACCCTCACATCCAATAAGTTATTAAAAGCCCTATGTTAAGACTACCAACATTTCTATGACCACACCAAGACACTTTTAGAAACCGATTTGAACGAAGGTAGGAAGGAATTATTCCTAAAGTGTAGTTATTAACTATAGTCCAATGCATTAATTTATACATAGATCAATATCGACTTACAATTACCTACTCAAACTGACACTAATAAGTAGGTACGTTCTGACAGGTAACTGACCACAGGAAACAT
Source organism: Standfussiana lucernea (assembly GCA_964057025.1). Classification (NCBI taxonomy): domain Eukaryota; kingdom Metazoa; phylum Arthropoda; class Insecta; order Lepidoptera; family Noctuidae; genus Standfussiana; species Standfussiana lucernea. The sequence goes on from OZ059796.1 coordinate 15,621,061, forward strand.
TACACTTCTCCACGTTAAGGTGCCCCTACATATGTACATATCTATTCAGCTCCCCGTATTCGAATCGACAGTAGATATTTGTTGAGTAAGAAGACCCGATGAAATTAGTACACAAATTAGGCTTGTGTCAATCGGCTAAATTCGTTCGGAATCCACTTCCGGCTCGGCACAATTCGAGCTAAGCCAAGCGGCTTTTAACCTGAACATCAACGTATATTTGTTAAACATATTCGTTTTTCCCGTCCACCTATGCCGAATGAAGCCGACCCGTATATGTGTGTATCACCAGTAACTTATACAATGTATGTAGCGAGTATTATCCAAGCTGTCGATTAGTGTAGATACATAGGTAATTGTTTACGCAACCCAATTTAATTGATTTTCACGCATTTTTACCGCGCGGTAATCGAAGCGGCGTCCATTAACGCTGCTATCAAGTTGCGAAACATCCGTTAAGTGTTGGGGTAACAAAAACGTGGTTTGTTGCTTTTAGTCTTGTTCGGTTTTCGCAGTTTCGCCTGTCTGGGAAAAGTGGAAAATATTTAGTAGTAAGTCAAGTGACTGTATATCCAGATTACTCCATCATTCTAATGTAAATCCTTCTCTTGCCTCTCCAATTACTTTAGGTCGGCCATCGACACCGAATATGTTGTCTCCTTGTCCTTTGCGAACAGCTCAATAGTACGCGCGATTTCGGTCCATTCGCGACTGTATATAATTAGACAAGACTTGACACTGTCCTTATCCTAATTTATTTGGGGTCGTCATAGCATGTTTTCTTCGTCTATACTTTTGGCATTAAACTTTCACGTTCAAAAAGTGCTGACTATCGGCCTCCTTCGAATAGTTCGAATAAATTACTTTGAATTTTTTGTCATCTCATATGTTCATCCATCGTTTCTTTGGTCTTCCCATACTCAAAACTTTGCTCACGAAATTTTCCCCTTTCCTCCGCATCACTTGTCTTTAAGTAACTAACTACCTCGTGAAGGTTCGTTAAATTCAATCCATATAAGGAGAGGGACATTAAGTAGGTAACTACCTAACTTAGTTAACCCACATCAATTGGTGGATGGGTTGGTGATGTTTGCTGTAACTTGTTATTTGTTTACAGTTGAATGCTGATGTACATCTTCTAAAGGTTCCAGCTGCTACTAACGTTGTAGGAGCTTATAAATTTCCCATCAGGAGATTCTCAGTAGCAGCCTATAGTCTCAAAAATCCAGGCTCGCCCCCCCCCCCCTTCCTATTACATGGGACTTAAAACATAACTGGCGAAATGTTGGTGCATAGGTACACTTCTGCCAAACCCTTCTTCGGGGATTACAAAGGTGTTGTTATGTTCTTTTGAAAATTCCGAGCAGCTAAAATAGGCAGCCTGCAAAACTTACTAGTTAGCCATTACTTACGTACAAAACTGTAGTTCGAATAACTTTTATTCACAAAAGTTTCTCTGCAAGCGTGCGCCGCATCACAATTGGTCGCACAGTTCGCGAGATGTAAGTGAAAGTTCAGAATAATGTTAACAAATAAATGTTTAAATAATGTTTCCATTGATAAAGAGTTATCTCACGAACTTGTGGTAGATATAATGTGGTATTTGCTATGTTTTGTAGCAAAACTTACGTTCTTAATCATTAAGGGCAAATTTCACTAATGAAACAAAACGAGATTAGCCCATCTAACTAAACCGCGTATATGAGCTGTCATTGCTGCATTGTTGTAATTGCTACGGATTATTAACAGTCAGCCTTTAAACGCAGTTTAGATGAGCTGCTCACGTCCAGCTTTATTGGTGAAATATGCTCGAAACGGAGTCATCAGTGGTTGCGATTCTAATTCAATGGCAAATTAGCCTACACGTGGCATACTACTAGTCAAATGTATCTAAGTACCTCCGTGTGGTACATCCTGGTAATTCAATTCATCAATCTAAGGTTGTATACCTTCCAACCAACCTTTAAATAATGCAGACTGGCTATTTTGTAGGCCTGGCTGCAAACAGGCGCTCAAAGTATTTTGAATTAAAACAATTTACGAGTAGAAGAAGAATAGATGGTTGTTTCTCATGGTGATGTCAGTTCTGTCGTAGTCATGTAAAAGTGTGGGCAAAAATCAAAATATGTATATAGCTAAAGTCTCTAAAAGGCTTTTATTTAAATAAAGTAGTATACCAGCTCTTACAAGTACATTACAGTACTCACCAACTTGCTGGTGATCTCTAATACAAACAAAATGTTCTACATGCGGAATCTAGAGGAGGTTATCTGTGTGGTTACCCTAAATATAGTTATTCCTCAGACACGTGAGGAGCACAGCATTGCTGAATTGATCATGTCTGAAAATATCTTTGGACAAAGTCCGTGTTTAGCTTTACTATAACAGACGAAGTACTTTGATGGATGCATGATGTCATGTTTTATTCTTCAGTTTTCGTCAAAGTTATAATTGGAACAGCTCCTATATGTATAAGAGTTTGATGAGCCGTCAGTTTTATTTTATTTATTATACTAGGTAAGTAATAGATGAGTCGTTCGTTAGTTTGCCTTAAAATAGAAGCTAGATTAAGACTAATTGATGAGGACGTATTCATTAGTTTTATTATTTTCACGATATAGAGGAATGGTAAACATTGCATCATCTATTTACTTTAACTCCTAGGAATATTAAATTTATTCGTTTTAGGAACGATTTAAACGAAAAATACATAGATAAGCAGTACAAATATTATAATTTGAAATCTTAATTAACACAATGAACCTGGATACCTATTAAATAGCCATGTAATGAAACTCATTAAAATTGTGTTTTCAGGAATTTCATTTGATATTTTATGCATTTCACAGTCATCTTCGTGAAATTTAAGCCTATATACACATGGGGACTTAATTACGAGTACGACGAATCCATTTATGTAAGTCAGTTAATTATCAGCAGATCCGAAAATTAATTTAATTTGCGGTAGTTTAAACCTTTTATGATTTAGGGTGAAATTCACCGATTTTGTTACAGACCGCGTTTTCAGAAACTAGATTCAGCATAAACCCAGATCTCATGTCTGACTGACTTCAAAAACTACACTTGGATCGCGTACGCGTTTTTGCATGGCATAGAACGTAATGTTGTGAAAAAAACGCAATGCGTTTAGATTTGTAACATCCAAAAGCGACCTACTGCGACTTTAATAACGAAATATGTCAGCATCTCAAAACGCAGCTAGTTGTCAAAACTGTCTTTACAGTTGTGTCAATTTCTATTTCGTTTCGCCGTATGTGTTGCGTGCTTATTTCTATTCGTTTTTGTAAATGGTATGTCTTGGAAATGAAAAAGGGACTCTAAATTCGCTACGGGCGAAAATGAGACGCTTACTATTAAAGTTGGTGGATGAACATTTTGACGTGGTTGAGTGGTTGAACGGGGAGGATTAAAAGAAGATTTCACATGAATCAATGTGATCTAATCAAACGATGTGATAGCGCTTGTGTTTTATTAGGAATTGTTATATGTTTTAAAATAAAAAGTTTAAAATAAATAGCGTATTTTATTCAGACAACTATGTATATTATTTTCTAGTTTTCAGCCATCTAGTAGCACAACGTTGAACTAACTCCCAACTATCCCTGATTTTACAATTTTTGACAAAGGGGGCTTCAAAAAGTTTGTAAAATAATTAATAGATGGAGTTGTTTTAAAATTTGGGGTGGATTTCACCAATTGAATGACAACGCGATTATGTCGAGTGGAATCCGAGTTTAATTTTTGAAATTTGATTTCACCAACACAATGTAAACCTGTTTTGAGATAAAACGAGGTTGTCATGCGAACGCCCGAATGTGGGCGTTTAGGAGCCAAAACCGACATTATGAGCTGTCAGTGTCATCATTATTGTATTGATTTTATTGGTTTTCAACAATATTTAGCTTATTTAAATACAATGAAAGGACTTTTATCTCTTTTTTGACGAAAGCTGTGACGACGATGAGTGAGAGGAACATTTTCAAACCCTGGATGGCCATGACTTTTTCAAAATATTTCGACTCAAGAAACCAACAGTTTTATCTGTGTTGGAGTCTATTGAGGACAACCTACTACCAAGAATGCTGAGCCTGCAAAGTGCGCTCCTCGTGCGTCCCGGTGCTCCGCTCCCGTCCCGCTGGCGCCTCCCATCGCCGCCGCAAGACCACACGACTTGCTGCCTGTTTCTGCAGCTTCTACAAAATATCGACATGTTCCTGGACATTTCGCTAGCGCAGTCGCGGGCATAACTGCTCCCGCTGGGAAGCCCGTGCCTGAAAAGGCACCGATTCGGGCTGATGATGGCTTCGTGACAGTTTTGAGGAGGAAGCGTGCTGCGAAGCCGAACTTTCCGGTGTATATCTCCCGCCTTCATTACACCACTACAGCGGAGGACATCGTGAAAAACGTGCGTCAGAAGGCTAAGTACATGGTGAGAGTGCAGCTACTTGAGTCGCGCGGCAACGTCAACTTTAAGGCGTTTGTGGTGCTAATACCAACGTATTATCTGCACCTCGTCTTGGAAGAGGACTTTTGGCTGCAGGGAGTGGTGTTCCGTCGCTTCCACGGACAAGTGCCACATGAACACACAGTGACATACTGCACAAGTGAAGTGTTACTAACTTAGTTTTGAGGTTCTATTTACCAACACAAGTTGTATATTTTTATATGTATGTTAGTCTGTAAGGTACGAGGGTGGATTGAAAAGTTCGCGGCCTCAGCAAGAAAACAATATAAAATATAAGCAAAAGTAATTTTATTTTTCCACGTAATCTCCACTTAACTCTATGCACTTCTTCCATCTGGTTTCCAACGCCTGTATGCCGGTCATAAAAAAAGTTTCTTCAAGGCGTTCAAAAAAGTCACCCACCGCAGCTTTGACCTCCTCATTTGATGAAAATTTTTGACCTCCAAGGTGTTTTTTTAGGTTTGGGAATAAATGAAAGTCTGAAGGTGCCAAATCAGGGGAATAGGCGGGATGGGGCAGTAATTCAAAGCCACAATCACGAATTTGAGCCATAGATTCAACAGACGTGTGAACGCGTGCATTATCCTGATGGAACAACACTTTCTTGCTGAATAATCCTCTTTGATTGTTTCACGCAAGCGACGTAAGAGGGTGCAGTAATAAGCCGAGTTTATAGTTTCACCTTTTGCAAGGTAGTCCACCATGATGACACCCTTAGCATCCCAAAAAACTGACGCCATCACCTTGCCAGCTGACAAAATTGTTTTGGCTTTTTTTGGAGTCGGTTCATCAGGTTTTTTCCACTGCTTGGGTTGCTGTTTTGACTCTGGGGTGTAGTGGTGTACCCAAGTTTCATCCATTGTTACAAATCTGGCCAAAAAATCTTGTGGATCAGCCTCAAACATTTCCAAACAGTCGCGAGAAATCGTGAGGCGTATTCGTTTTTGTTCGACTGAAAGCAATCTGGGTACCCACCGCGCAGAAACCTTAGAAAATCCAAATTCATTGACTACTACTGCTGCTACTACTTGTTTTGTGTTCGTTCATACGAAATGCCAATAGTGTCTGCAATCTCCCTGATGGTCAATCTCCGATCTGTTAATATCAGATCACAGATTTTCCCGATGTTTTCTTCAGTCGTAGACGTCATAGGCCGGCGAGAGCGAGGGTCATCTTCAATACTCTCTCGTCCGCGTTTAAATTCAGCAACTTTTTCACAGTCGTAAACTACGGAGCAGATTCCCCCAATGTTGTTGACATATCTTCGTGAATCTCTTTTGGAGTTAGTTTTTTTTTAAACAGGTATTTGATGACCGCACGTAGCTCAATTTTCTCCATTCTTTAAAAACGCTGCACAAAGGCACAAAATTCAGTCTAATTTAAATACAGTTAATGCTATTGCGATAGAATTTTACTATTTGACAACCAGAGAGTAAACTAATCGAATGAGGTCAGTTACATTAAAATAGTTTAAGTATTTATGTGTTAGGCCGCGAACTTTTCAATCCACCCTCGTATTACGGGGTTTTTCTTTCCATGTAATATCTTGTTTTAATTAAGCTGCACAACTAAAAAAAGTAGAAACAAATATTTGGAATTTGGGAGAAAACAGATCTTTGCTAGGTGCCCTAGTTTTTGATAAATAAATGTGGCCAATCTGGGGAGATTCTCTACAGAACGTCCGCCTATAAACCATTATAACTTTTGAACCAATGACCGAAAAATTCTGATATTTGGTGACAAATTTCTACAAATTACCGAATTTTTTTTTGTGTAATCAAAATTAAAATCCCTGATGGTGGCCATGCTAGTGTCAGTCACACTCCAGGACGGTCCATTAAGGTTGACAGGAGAGCGTGATCCTATTTTGCAATACATTTGTCAAATGTATTACAAAATAGTATGGCGGCGTTAGTTCTTATTTTGCCCACGCGACAAGTATTTTATAAATTATGTTATTTTAACCAAATCCAAAATTAGAAAAAAATATGCTGTGATTACCTTTCATCTTAATTTGACCGAGACCTATCTTTTGAGAGTATTTTTAAGAATGTATGCGAGCTCTAAATGTGGTCCCCTGATTGTGTGGCAAGCTGCCTTTCTTCATTCCGTATGTCATAGGTGCTATAGATTGCACTCATGTAAAGTACACCAAATCACCAGGTAAAGTATTGTTGTTATTACAGATCTTACCGTTTAATATAAAAGTGTATAAACCAGCTGGGGAGGGGTTCATACAAGATATTGTGGATACAGATTTAATACAATATTTTTCAATTAAATATTTTGGACACAATTTAACAAAACCATATTTTTAGGTCTGGAGGATCCTGAGATTTTTCGTAATAGAAAACACTATTTTTCAATCAGTGTTCACACGAAAAAGATCCTTATCTACTTATTTTGTGGTTTAGCGCAGTAGGTCGCTGTCGCATGTTATAATACTAAACGCAATGCGTTTTGGTGAAAACATTTACATTCTATGCTAGGATGGACGCTATGGGATCTTGGTTTTCGAAAACGCTGTCCAAATGTAGCTGGTGAAATCAGTTTGACGTGAATGGAGATTAATATGGATATGAAAACTGGGCTATGCAGAACCTCGGTCGTGAAAACGCTTTCTGTACCAATGTCGCACGGTGGTACCGCCTTAGTTCATAAATGCAATAATTTTATCATCAATTACCCCCAATTTAATTACCTAATAATGATATAATAATGATTTACCGATAAATAAGCTACCCAAAAGTATAAATATGTCACCATTTTACCTAATTATCAGGTCTTCTCCTGGGATCACTTCATCGACCGACTCACCAGCCATGGTTCACCTGATGTGGGTTTACCGGGTTGGCCTCGGATGTTAAATTTCTTCTCTAATTCTGCAGTTTCAGCTGAAATTACTGGCTTAAATCAAGATTTGATTGAACGTTGTTCCACAATTTGACAAGCCTTGTCCTCGGGTTTTAATATTGATTCGGATAAAATTAATGAATATGCTTTGGAAACCGCGCGACTTTTAATTCAAGAATATCCGTGGTATAATCTCCCAGCTGTGGCACAGTATGCTTTATTATCTATCGGGGAATTATCAACAAACATTATAAGGCCTTCAGACGGGATCACACGAGAAAAATGTCGGAAGTACTTACGAATACGGACTTACCTAACAGATTTTTACTCAGCTCGGGCCCATTCATTACTAGTCTTCGGAAACTTCCCCGTAAGAAAAAGAGCATTATGTCGACGCAGGTTTTAGATTTATTACGAATTTAGTTTAAATTGAAATTAGATTGGTGGTCAAGTACTATTTTAACTTAGTTGTGGTTGTGATGACGTTTGTAAATAAATTGTAGAATTTTGCTTTTTGTTGTATATAATATGTTTAATATTTAAAAGAATACATATTTAATAATAACCCCTTCATGAATAGCGTTAATATCATATTCAGGTGTATTTCCGAACGAGGGACAATAAATCTCAAATATTGACTATTTAAATTTGTATATAAACAGTACATATTGTACAGTTTATTGTATATTATGTATTGAATTATGTAAATAAAGCATTAATGTACATTTGTGAAGTATTTTTTATTATTTACCTTTCAGAAAAAAATCCCATTTAACAAATTTAATAAAGTAAGGTATTTATGACCGCACTTGTAGGGCGCTTGTACCACCGTGTGTCGGTGACATTTTATTTGAAATGACAATAACATACACACATACATTCACGCATTTTCCCATGGAGGTAGGCAGAAAACACAGAACGCCGAACGCTGAACGCCGCCTGCTTCGATCCTTACATACTCCTTCTGCCTCGTCCACGTTCATACATCTGGTTATAGACGCACAGGTTGCGAGTGCTACGCACCTGACCTGTCTGAAGAACCTCACCATTAAGGTCAGTGTATGTCCTTCTAGGGCGTTCCCTCTTGGCGTTGCCACTCACATCTGCCCTGTAAATACTATTGATAGTCGGCTTTCACTCATCCTCTCATCATGACCAAATCATCTAAGCATACTCTTTCAAATTGTTGCCACTACATCTTCTTTTAAACCGCACGTTCTCCTAAGACTAAACTAATAAACTCATATTTCGAAATAAAAATCACTGTTACAGAGAAAATCTTTAATAATACATGACATAGGTACACATAACATCACGCCGGTTGTTCCTGAAGAGTTGGGTAAACCTAAGTAAGTACATCCACATTTCGCCAGTTATATAATTTTAAATTAGCCGGTGACAAGAGACGAATCCAAGTACCTCGGTAGGTACCATTCTTACGTGGCCAAAATTCCTTCCATGCCACTCAAATCCAGTCTGTAGTTTGATGTAAATTATCTTGCTAATCTGAAAAGATACAATAACACAGTCTGTATTTATTGTTATATTACTAAAAATGATTCTTTGCTATTAAAATAATGGACTGTTACTGATTCATTGTTATCAATATTGCTCAGATCCTCGAGGGCAAAATACCATTAGTTGGAGTGATGCGATAGCAGCACTGACTCTGTACATAATACTATGTGCAAAAGAGGTACTTAATTCTACGCAAATCTGCAGCAGACATCTGATATCACTCAGTCGCGTAGAAACGGGGAGCACAAATAATAATGGTTTAGGCTGTCCTTTTGTGCACCAGGTAGGTACATATAATTAAAATAAATAATCGTTTGGTAGGTACTTACATATTTGTTGGAAACTATTTTGTCGTCAACAGACTCCAATACAGACAGAACTGTTGCTTTCGTGAGATGAAACCGTGTAATTAATTCCTAGTCATCAAGGGTAACAAAGTGTTCCTTTCTCTCGCGTATCGATCTTGGGCGACGAATGTCCTGATCCTAACATTCATGTAACATTAACAGTGTTCTTATTTTGCATAGCCAAATACCAACAAAATCAATATTTTTAGTAAAATACATAAAACAATAATTATGATTCACAACAATGATGACACTTGTGGATGACACTGACAGCAAAAATCGGGCGTTTACATGACAAATTCCGTTACGGTCAAACGGGTTTACGTTGTGTCGGTGAAATCAAAATTATAAATTAATCCTCGATTAAGCGCAAAAACGCGATCTCATTCAGTTGGTGAAATCCACCCTTAGTTTACAATGTAGCCTTGCTATAAATTATGTTCCCATTGTGCTGTAAAACTTTTTAGTGTCAATATTAATTTTAAATGCAAGTGTTGAAAGAATAAACATAATTAATTATGAAAAATCTGGGAATTTGCAATATAAAATCCGAGTAGAGATACAGAGCTCGTTATCTGGTGCTTCCTCACCGAAGGTACTTTTTGTAGAGAGTAGAATATAATATAATATACTTTATTGTACACCAAAATTGAACACAACGGTAGAGCAACATTTTGCAACATGGTAACGTTAACTTCTATAACTTTTGAGTTTTTTTTTCCCCATAACTTTTAGCTATCCGTTGTTACCACTATCCCTTGCAAATGTTGCTCCACATAAAGTTACCTTACCATATAACACAAGATATGTAAGAAAAATAATAGGTTCTATACCTACATAACATAAAATATCTTGTGTAGGTAACACATTTGTTGTTTACTTAAAGAAATCCAATTACATAATAATCAATCTTCACACGCCAGACGCGACTAATTGAATTTAAAACAGGTATCAGGTTATAAATGTAGCTAAACAGTGTTTATTAACTGAGTTATAATAATATTAATTACTGAATCACTTGATGATTACGATGACATAATTCTATTGTACAATATAGACGCAAGCACATCAAGCTACCCGAAACTGTAAAATTTTCCCAACCAGCCTTGAACCTAATTCTTTAACAATAAATTTGAAAATCTATTAAAGAATTTGACAGATTGTTGTAGCTTGATGTGCTGACGTCTGTACCAAAAAAAAAAAACATTTGCGTAAAATAGACAAGACTTCAGAAATTTTTTTGAAGTTGATTGTAAAGTTACGGAAAATTTAAACTGGGTCTTTGGGTAAGGAATGCTCCTATTACGGCTTACTTGTCTGGTTAATGATACAATTATACGGCTTTCCGCCGAAAGTACGAAGCATCCGTGGCATTTGAGTGAGAGGGAATTGAGGGTTAGGCCACGGTTTACAGATATCTCTGACAGGTCGTCTTACCACTTCAGCGTTGCTTCTAGTGCAATACAAGTACCTAATTCTTCTAATATTTCACAAGTGTAGTGTAAGTGCATTCGTAATACTAGTAAAATAAACCTGCACCCCTTCCCAAAAGCGTCACTTCATCACATCTTTCCGTCACAAATAAAACAAAAAACGGTCGTCAAATCACGCAATTTACTAGTAACAACATAGGTCTTCCGTTCCAGTCGCTCACATTGTACCATTACATTACACTGGCAACACTGATCGATAGTTTTACTGAAACGGTAACGTTAACCGTTGCTCGAATACTTCGTGTTCTAACCACTTGGACACTAACTACACGTTCGTCCGACATGCGTGTTGCGACAGCAACTGTGAAAAACAAATTACAGAAATTGCTTAGAGCATGAAACGATGTATGGACTGTGCGAAAGACGAGGAAGAGCCTAGAAAGGTGATAACCACTGTGATGATGTGTAATAGAGAGAGTATGGGAGGAGAAGACATGTCACGCTGACCCAAATTAATTCGAATAAGGACAGGAGAATGTCATTTGCGACACGATGCGATCGTTGACACGGCTCGCCTCGGCCGAGGTTGTGGACGAGGTGCACTGTTTGGGAATTTAAACACGCTACTACATAAGAACAATTAAGTATTATTTGAACTCGTAATGTTGATTGTTTTCCGTGAATTTGTGTTGTAACGTACGTTTGGGTGCTGATACTAGTTACCTATGTACATTGATTATGAAAGTGGGTTTGCTTAAATGCTGTTTTGTTCGTGTATCAATGTCAAACAGTTGATTGATAGTTTCATAGCAGTTGATTATAATCGATTTCACTATGGTGCTTTGGTAATTTTAAACAATCTATTTAGTAGCATCACCACCAACAACGCACTTCTGTTTAACGCGTGATGTTATATTAAGTTGGTGTTATGTGTTCTATATGTATATAAGATAATATGTCAAGGTCATAGTAAGGCCAGACATGAAGGGTTTTACAAAATAATAGAGCCAAGAGAACACTTTTAACCCTTGAAAATTTTCAGCGTTTTACCGAATTGAAACTCCAAGGTCTATCGTGAATTTTCTTGGTACCAAATGGACGCTTTACAACTTTCAAAGACAGCATTACCCAACTAAGGAAAACGAGTTACAGATTCTTTCGTATTATGAGCTTCTTCGCTCCTTCTAATTGATTATTTCCTCTTCCAAATTTTACCCCAGTAAATGATACGTTTTATAAAAAGAATATATATTCAAAAGAATAACAAACAAATCATTATCTGATGGCAGCATCGGGAAGGGATTTCCTGATTTTAAATAAGAACTCATTAACTTTCAGGAATCGTGTCAGACAGCCCTCGCGGGACAGACCCCTCCAATTTCAAGGGATTTGTTTTTAACGAACACTACAATTGAGAAAGAAACAATTCAATTGAACTCGAAATAACAAAGTCTACCCGTTTAAGTCGTTCTATTACTGAGCAGTGTGAAGGAATGGCGTCCTCGGTGCGAACAATAAACTGTTCATAGAGCAAATTGCGAGATGGAGGGAAAATTACATCGAACAGTTTTTAAACTTGTGTAATTTAAAATAGGGTCGAGAGTCAAACCGACCGCTGCAAAGCACCTGTGACGTTCAAGGCGCTCCATAGACAACTGACAGCTTCCGTCAGTAATCAGGTCACGTTCCTTTTTTGAAATGCGCGCGGTTGTCGTGTTCGGTTCAGCGTAGAGAATTTCTATCGTGTGTGAGCCGCTTTGTGCGCTGTGTATGGACTTGGCCAAAATAGATTTTATTGTGCCCTAATACGATTTGCGCGTTACTTTCAAGGAGCGTAGGTCCAGCACTTAACGCTGCGAAATAACCGAGTCAGTCGATTTAATTTAGTGAAGGTAATAGTGGGGAGAAAGGAAACGGAGGCCTTCGTTCTTTTATTCTGATTTTATAAAATGCTCGTCTTACTCGGTTCGCCATTTTCCGCGCCAGTGCCTCCATCCGCGGTGACACAAAAGCTGTGAACGATTATGGACGTGGAGCGGAATCTCGCGGAGTGTAATGTAGTCCCTTGACGTACTTTAGACGGCGAGGCTGCGGAGGTTCAGTAATTGTCTAATTTTCGTCTTTTCCATTCAAATGGGCACTGGGAACAGCTGTTAGGGATATAATTTGAAATAGTTTCAGAAACGCCTTGAATATTTTAATAAGAATAAGGGGACATCGAGTTTCGGAAGGATTATGTTCGTCGTAGCAATTCTGAACAGAATTAAATGTAAATGAGAGCTCAATTTGTATTTTAAATTTTATTTCATTTTGAATTTAAGATTGGAGCGTGAAATGTAAATCGTGTGGTTTGCCAGTGTACCAGATTTCTGATTACTTGATATTGTGGTTTTAGCCAATTTTGTTAAATGCAAACAGAGTCTACGCTACTTTAGCTCATTGTTTACTGAAATAGTTGGTCAGTTGAGTTCTGATTTAACTAACAAATAAATACGATCGAAAACCAAAAAGAAAATGTTACCTGAAAGTTACATTCTTAATTAAAAACAACTCACAAATTTCTGACTCAACAGTTACTATCTCAAAATAATTGTTTTCACTAACTAAATGTAACGATGTGTCCGGAATATAAACAAACCCCAGTGCATTGACACACATATAACTTATGCGTGCATTCCTTTGCGTCAAAAGAAAATATAATTGACGTTAGACGTTTTCTTTTTTTTTTAAACCAGGTCGTCTGTCAAATTAATGTGATTGTCACATTGGCATATGACAGACCATTTTGGCGCTAAAGCTGCAGTTGTTGGTTGATTAAAAAATAATTAATTTTATTGATTATGAAAAAATAATTAATTCTATCAATTATTTTTCATTAATTTTTACGTGTCATCTCAATGCTGTCCTATTTAACCCAAGGTTGACTGGTAGAGAATGCCTTGTGGCATTAAGTCCGCCCATGTACCACTCTTGTAGATAAAGTTTTAATAAAATAAAATAATTAGTTTGTTTTTTAAAACGAACACCAAATACGAAGCTGCTACGCTGGTAAGTTAATAAAGGTTGGTGGTTGGTAGGTTGGTAAAACTGGATTGTTGCTAAAATATTGCTTTGTTTACGGTGTTGGAAAATTTTAGTAAAATTTAATTTAAATCTACTACAAATTGAATACTAACTAAGCTTTTGTTTGGTTTCGTTTGGTTAGTGCATAATTTTCCGAACCAATATTAATTATTGTTCGTACCTACCTGTGACAAAATTATCAGATTAATACTTTAATCAAATATCAATTAAAACACTAAAATTAGTCGTTAAAACAAAACAATCTTGAACACAGGCAGACGCTATTAAATCCTCATGCCAACTTAAGACGCCGCCGTGATATTATTACGACGTGTCTTTACGAGGTAGGCAAACTACCAAGTGGAGGCATATTAAGTAATAACTTTGTACTCAAACACTCAAGAATTTCAATAACTAGTGCTAAAATAGAGGCTGTTAAACTGTCGCGAGGCAGAGATCTTCCCTCCGTTGACTTTAAGGACTTGGCTGAAATCGGGGAGTTGCCAGCTTAAAACTTTGCGGCATTTAAAACTTGGTGAATATTTTGAAAGTTCCACGTTGTTGTTGAGAGTATTTTGAAGAGAGGTGATAATGAGATGTTGATGTTTCTTTTGTTTTCTGTTTTTTTTTATTGTTTTGTTAACATAAATAACCTTTGTGATTGTTATGTTTCCATTCCTGGGAAAGTTCCATTTCATTCGAATGATTACACAAAGATTTTTACAGGGACGGAAATAAATTATGATTGTTTCTCGTATTTAATTATTTTTGTTATTGCGTAGGAGGTTAGCCGACGACGTAACACAGACGAAGGAAACACGGGGATGATTTCCAGAAATTTACTTTTCACCAGAGAAGATACAGAGTTTATTTATTTATGTTTTCAGTAATTATTGAAACAATCGATAATATAAAATACGTTTCACACAGTAACACACTATAGACTAAATAGAAGAAAAATATCACTCAGCGCTTCTGATTGTATTAGCACTCCTGTAATCTCTATGGTTCGCGAAATGATACCTACCCATAGACACCATCCTCCGTGATACAGAGTAAAGGGTGGCAGCACTGCCTGTGTAAGTAATTATGCCATGGGTTGCCATCCTATACATATTCATGGACCCGGAGGGCATCAGCAGAGTACCAATTAGCGCCGATTGTGCATTACACTTTTCATAAATGTGGAGGGTTAATGGTTGTGAAACACGCGTTTGTTTCGTTAATCAAATAATCTCTGTGTTGAATAAAATATTGAATGTAGGTAGGTATACAGTAGGATTTAACGAGGATAAATGTAACAAAGCCTGCACGGTTTTTTGGTGGATGGAGGTGGGCCGAAAGGCACTTGGACTCCCGTGAGTGCGATATTTTTTATTTGTTCTCGACCATACCTATTCCCTGGTATGGTTACAGAGGTATTGGGGGTCAACGTTCCAAATTTTTCAAAGTCTTTTTTTAAAACCTTTTTTTAATGTTATAGCTTTACCTACTTAAAATACCTCCACGACCTCCGTACTATTGCTGCATGCATCCATCAGCACAATGTTTTGTGTGTGTCACATTGAGTCCTACCGTAAAACGTGATGTTTCACCCTAAAAAAAGTCGTTTCCCAGCAATAATTTTTGCGTAAGAGTTACTTAGTTTGATGTGCAGAATGCTTGGTTGAAGGCCTCGTGAAGGGTCCGTCTACACCTTACTAAAACTACTACTACCATTACTATTAGTACTATATGACTTTTTGCGTATATTATTCTTGGTTCTACATCGTATCTATCTAATAAATCATCATCATCGTCTTTCATCGACTGGCGCTGCAATCTCAAGTAAAAATATCGTAATTCTTTCCCAAAACGGATATTATCCGTATGAAATATTTTAAATCTTGCGTCAAACATGCACAGAGATGATTGACA
The DNA here is from genome assembly GCA_964057025.1 of Standfussiana lucernea. NCBI lineage: Eukaryota > Metazoa > Arthropoda > Insecta > Lepidoptera > Noctuidae > Standfussiana > Standfussiana lucernea. The sequence goes on from OZ059796.1 coordinate 15,636,675, forward strand.
TGCTATTAAGTACCCCTCTGTTTACAAAGGAATATATAAGCTCAGAAGATATGGGGAATTTCCTATCAGCTTTATGGCTCATTCTTAATTTATTGCTGATTCATTTCCTTCCATCATTTTCTCCGAGAAAAATGTATTTTAAAAGCTATATTGACTGGATAGAACTTGAGTGTGTTAGCGTGTCTCTTCGGCAGTTCAAAAATAGTTACAAAGTGACAAAGCAAAGCTATAAGAAGTCCTTAAAGGTCATGCTTTACTCAGTCGATTCTGGCTGTCACTTTACTTTGTTGTTCGCCTAACCATTCATCAAATAAATTACTTTAAAGGGACGCGACACTTTTAATAACGTAGTTAAAACCAAAGAGATTTAAGCCATCAGAAGATAATGTCAGAAGAAAAATGTAATGCATTTAGCAAAATGGCATAACTTTAAACTTTACACTTGGTACCTAGGATACTATTTTGTTTGCGCTATATCGCAAACATATTTAAATGTCTTTGCATAATACGGTAAAAACGAGACAGAAGAAGCCTGAAAACATCCCCAAAGGATTAGACTACAGTCTTTACTAGAATCGTATTGCAATAGGTACGTCTTGCCCGGGGACTTCGCACAGGCCCTTATGTTGCGCTCGAGACCGCAAACTCCGCGACACCCTATTGTGTTACACGGATAACACATGGATGTAGAAACTGTTTGACACTCTGTGACTAGAGAAATTATTATGAAGATAAAATTACGGAATGCTTACAATTTATTTGTTTAAACTTCGTGAGCTGTACCTATTGGAACATAGGCGGACTTAGTACTATAAGGCTCTGCCAGTCAAACTTTTCTTCTAATTTGTTGATTGTCAAAACTGCAATAAAGCCATCTAGAAATGTAAATGCTACTTATACGGTTTTCTGACATTGCCCAATATGGCACTAATTGTCATAAAAAGAAAAGCTTAACTTGCTTGGGATCAAAATGTTAATTAACCAGTTTAGCAAATAAATAGCCAGAGAGTCTGGATTGAGTGATGTTTTATCAGCGATAAAGATGTTTGAAAAGTAAAAAATAAATTGGTTTGACGAATTTGCCGTATCCATTCTTGTCTAGATCTGTGTCAGAAACTTTACACTGTTGCCAATGTGTAAAGGCTCACTGGTTAGTTATCAAGTATTGTGCTTGAGCTTCTAGTCATGAATAATAAATGCAATGTTGTATGATATTTATTTTAAAAGAGCGAAAAGAGAAATAAAGAGGTTTTAACACGTTTCATGTGAATTTTTCGCCAGTATTGAGCTAGTTAAGAGTTACTTTGAAGTGGTAGATATTAGTTTAAATGTAGATTATTTAAGAATTAGTGTTGAGTTAAATTAGTATCTTTTATAATACATTAAAAATTGGGAATTGTAGTACAGGAAAATCCATGTGCATCTTTATTTGGTTTCCTTATATTTAAATTAAGCATCAAAAATCCCTAACAAAATTCTATCACGGTTCTCCTTCTAAGGTAAGCCGCCAAACAAATCAGGTTCGAAGGCACGATCTGCTCATTATTTGCAACAAATCTCTTTATCTTGATCAAATTGATTGTCTATGGTCGACCAGTCTGGTTACTAATGTCGTCGTAGTCTGTAGGTTGTAATAATTCACTGTCAAGGCCTCTTGTGCAAGTTAGATTGAATCTTATTATGACTTAGTAACCAGAGGGAATAGACAAGGCAAGGCAATAGCTTTTCAAATTGTTTCGTATTTATAGTATGACCATTTTAAGTGTGCAGTTCAAAGTGGCGTTGCTGGTCAAGAAAATGGTCATCGATATGTCAAACTTGGTACATTTATTTTAGTTCTGTGTGTATGCCCGCACATATAACTTGGTGGAAGTGTATAACGATTTTCAATCGGATTGACATAAACAATAAAAAAGACATTTCCATCATAGTTATCGCTGTTGTATAATGTCACTTTGTCAGTTGTTTGTTTGTTATTGCTCATTAATTTTGGAATTTAATATTATTTGCATGCCCATGCGACGCGGTAGAATATGGAGGACTAAGAAAACATTTATGTACCAATTACCCATGTTTGCAAAGAATTAAATGATTTGATTTTAATATTCTCAAGAAAAATTTTTGAGGACTTGTAGTAGTATTTATTCCAAGAATTTTGTATGTTAAAGAATAGCGGAGGATAACTAAAGCTTTGCATCCTACCCTACCCGTACCTATATCAGTTTCACAAGTGAAATTAGGTTGCCTTAAAATCTGTTCAGGCACATTTTAAAATCGTTTGTGGAATGTAATAGATAATAGTATCAAGTTTGATTCAAAGAACACCACACTTGTAATCCTCTAAGTCGGATGTTCAAATATTTTGTAAATCTATATTTTCTATCGCAATTGTTCCCTTCAACATAGAAAGAACTCTATTAAAACCCTGTTTACCTGCCGCATTACTCGTAAACTCGTAAGTCTAGCCAACAATTTGCGAGGAAACATTCCTTAATCCGTTCGCCGGAGAAAAACCGTTCGCATAGTCGGGAGAACGGCTTAATACCGGATTAACTGAGCCCGTCACTACTGACGGAGTATTAATGAGACGAGCTTACAATATGCATAAGGAATGATCGTCCGAACAAGAGTAGACAGCCATTTTATCTGTAAAAACGTGGCGGAAATCTAACGGAAAATACGATAATGGAAATTTAATGCTGCGGTCTGGCACCGCGCTGAATTCAGTACCTAATGTTTTTTCTTAAATAAAAATGGTTCGAATTTATGTGGTATTCATTCAAGCGTCAGACATGTAACACTCAGTAAAGCGACACCAAATATTAATCTGCTGTAACTTTCATGTGTGTCACAACACATCTAACATCTAATATTATGTAAGTCTACAGCGTGATTGTTGAGCATGAGGTCTTGGATTCGCTTGCCAGGTCGGGCAAAGTGTTATTGGGTTTTTCCATTAGGATGTTCTGAGTAACAGCCACAGAGTCTGGATCTGTGTCCGGTTGATGGCAATAGGCTCGCCCCCTATTATATGGGACTTAAACATAACGGGCGATATGTGGGTGTACTATTAGGTTCACCTCTACCTAACCCATCGGCGCTTACAGGCGTGATGTTATGCTCTATTGACAGTTTTCACTTACATCAGGCGACAACTGAATGAATGTCTCAAAGAAAGCGCACTGTTGCAATTTTAATGCTCGGTTCAGCGGCGAGAATTGAAATTCGAACACTTCCAAGTATTCGATAAGGTGCCCTTTGATACATACGTCTGCTGATGTTGAATGGCCATACGGTCGATGAAGTGGTGCTACATTTGGCTAGAAAAAGCTTTTTACTTTCTGTTCACTACTTCACGGTACCTACGCATAAGAAAACCTTCTCTAGCCATCCGTCCACATCGACGCTCTGTTACCCATTCATACGCGGATCTCCGTCGTACCCAGTACTAAGTCCGACCGAACTAATCCCAGTACAAGTTGACGCGTTCATTGACGGCGCGCGCCGGGGAGTTGTGGTGGCGTTCATTTGTTTTTCAATCGAGTCTCCTCTTTAATTGAGATTGGAATTGATTTGGGTGAGGTTGGGTTTCTGTTTTGTTCCTTTTACTTAACATGACATCACGCTTGAAATCTCTGATGGAGTTAGGCAAAGGTGTACTTACCTAATAGTACATTCACTTTTCGCCAGTTATGTTTAAGTCCCATGTAATGAGGGGCGAGCTCATTGCCATCATTCAGGCACAAATCCAGACTCCGTGGCTGCTACTGAGAAATTCCTAATGGAAAACCCCTATAACACTTTGCTCGACCCGGGAGTCGAACCCAGGACCTAGTGTTCCGCAGTCGCGCTTGCGAACACAAGAGCAACGAGGTAGTCTCCTATTACATGGGACTTATAAAAAAGCGTAACTGGCGAAATGTATATGAGCTATAGTACACCTCTGCTTAACCCTTTGAGAATATATGTTAGTTCATCTTATTATTTTAAAGGGACTGTGGAAAGTTAAAGGTTACGCCAGAATAAAGCTCCTAACCTTAATTTTCCTGGGTTCTATCTCTTTTATATTAAACAAATTTAAATATTATGTACATTTATAAAAACAGCTTAGATAATAAAAAGGCTCGCGAATGTAATATGAAACAAACAGCCAGGCAACAAAGCATTGTTTTTGGATCTAAGCCAAAAACAATGCTTTGTTAAAAAAGCTTTGTAAAAAAAAAGAAACACTATAAGAAGCTTATAATTAATTAATTTATTTTATTCACAAAATCTCACAGCTCTTAATTTTTTTTATCTTAATATATATATACTTGTATTACAGCCAATTACGGCTAATTATACAATACATGCAGCAGAAACATACATACAGAGTGAAGTGAACCGCTAGCATAATCTGAGCTTTGCTAGGTGTACAATTACCTGTGTAATTCGTTTCGAATTAGGTTTCATTGACCACAAGTCTTTTTTCTATTCTATTCGTGTAACCACCGCATGAAATCCACTCCCACGCACGATTTTCTCATTTCAACATCCGTCCTTCCATCCCACTTCTAATCCCTTCATCCACATCTCCATTGACAGGTTTAGACAGATTATCCCCCGTCGGAAAGTTGAGGGATTTGGCTTATGAGCTCCGAGCCGCCGATTGTTCTTTCTTTAAATGAAAACATTTTAATTAAAGTTCATTGCTGGTTTAGTGGTCGGAAGCGCTACGGCTGAGCACCTGGCTACGGCTGGTCCTGGGTTCGATTCCCAGTGCGGGTAAAGTGCTATTGTGTTTTTCCATCAGGAATTTCTCAGTAGCAGCCTCAATAGGCTGTAACATGGGTCTTAAACATAACCAGTGAAATGTGTGTGTACCATTAAGTGCACCTCTGCCCAACCCTTCGGAGATTATGGGCGTGATGGGTTTTTAATTAAAGTTTGTTAAGAGGTTTCTTTGACAATGCATGCGGTGTGTTTATGAGTTGGTTATTAGACTTGTTGAGGTATGCCATGTTCGCTCTTGTTTGATAGGTATTTGTTTTCTTGTTCGAAAGTTTGAATTTGTTGGAGTTCTGTTGCTTTCTGATGTTTGATGGTTTTACTTCGAGGGATAGGTTGATTGACTTGTTATTATGATGATTCGATTAATTGTTAAAACAAGTTCTGTTCATTTCCCTGAAAATACTATAAAGTTATCGATCTTTACTACCAGTTAGCCATACCTATTTGAGTATTTTTGTACCTTATACATAGAAACACTTTATTTGTAAAAAAAAGTTTTTGAGAAAATATTTTGTGTTTTTAAAAGAGTTACACAATATCATCATCATTCACCTGCCCTTATACCAATTCATTTGGGGTCGGCGCAGCATGTCTTCTTCTTCCATACTTCAATAGAGTTTAACAATATCAACTTCATAAACCGTTTTCTGTCAACAAAAATTGACTTAAGACCTTCAAAGTTTCCACCACAGTTTGCCACCCAACCCAAACTATGACACGAATGTTCTAAACTATCCCTGCATTAACACAGACACTAGAACTGGTCTGAATATTTTGACCCAGGACTTCAGTTCGGCTTGACAGGCGGAATTTCATTATTCGCTGAGTTATGCGCTTTGAAGGATACCGCGCCACTGCTTAACTATTCGGCTAAGCGTGTGGAGATATTAATAACTAGAGATGGTCATTGCAGAATGGCCTGGTGGTTACACAATGGCTGTTAATGGTCAAGCAGAAGTTTCTGTTGGTAACATCGTTTTAATTGAAGTAATTTGTTTGTCTAGTATACCATTATTAATAGTGATCAGCATTGGTTGCTTATTTTGTAGTGATCGCTGTAACTGGGTTGTGGGTGGACCGCCCTAGCTCCTAGAAATATAAAGACATAAGAAATACTGGTATTCAGCTGCGTCCTGTTAGACCGGAAGCCGATGAGTCGAAAAGACAAAAAAAACAGAGCCAAAAGATTAGGCAGCCGAGGACGATGAGTTCTTGCGATATAATCATTCCTCGACAATCAAACTTGGAACGAAACCTTCAACACCTTTTCACACAGAGCATCCTAACTTGACTTCATTCCAAAAATCCCGCTTACCCAAGGATATCCAGACCATTACAGAACAAGAGGGTCCTCCCAAAAGTTGAGCAAACAATGCTATTAATACAGTAATTGTGTACGGAACCCTTCGGTCCGTTTGTATGCTGACGGGCACCTAATTAAATCTAAGGGTTATGGCGGTCGGCGCCGTTACATGAATTAAACAATATTCAGAACGGGGCGCGGATTTTTTACCGTTATAAATAGTATGAGATATGCAGGATTTAGTGGGTTAGATTGTTGGTGGATCGTTGGATGCAAGCCGTCTTAAATGGTTATGACTGCATCGAGGCAGACTGGCTGAAAATGATGGCTTTTGCGCTTATCAGGGTCATCGCGACAAAAATCAAAGACACACACAGATTGTTGATAGTTTTTTTTTTAATGTTGTTTGCACTTGTGGCGTGTGCCAAATAAAACCCTTCTTCTTTTCTTAAAAGTGCATTATATACACAGATATTTTTTTTAAAAGAAGCAGAAGAAAGCTGTGGCTCTAGAAACGCGTTAGTATTGAATACATGTTAACGTTGGTGTCACGATGTCGTTTCCTATGTCTATTATTGACTTCCTAGCGTTTCTTTTCTTGTTCAAGTTTTGATTTTACAAATATACCATCACCATCACATATACATACATACATTGTCATTGTTGTTGTTGTTGTTTTTACATATATTGTCATAGGCACTATGCTGGGTGACACCACGTTTAGGCTCGCTACTTGCTGGCTCTCCTTGCGTGGACCCACACCGCTGTCAATGTGGTGAAGCAGTCGAATGCCTCGGATACCACGGCCTTTCGTCCAGTAGGAGTGCAGGTCGGCCAGTAGGAGTGCAGGTCGGATAGCACGGCACGCCAGCATTAATGACATCATCCGTCGTGCTCTTGATACCGGGTGCCAGCCGTTTTAGAACCCAACGGCTCAGCACGCGACGATGGGAAGAGACCAGACGGTATGACCATAATGCCTTGGAAGTTGGGTCGGCCTTTGGCGTGGGATGCAACATGTGTCGACACCCTTGCGCCATCCCATCTTCCTAGCACGGCGGGCTGTGCTGGGGCGGCTGCTGCAGGTGCTAAAAACCTCAATTCAATTCAAATTATTTATAGCAAACAAAAATACAATGACCTCATTGGTAGCTATGTCTTTGAGCCGTTTGGGGTTGAAACACTAGGGTCATGGAGTCCGAGTGCGCACCTAGTCTTTGTGGACATCGCCAAGCGGTTGGTCGACTCTTCTCGTGACCAGAGGGCTGGCCTATTTTTGGGTCGAAGAATCAGCATTGCCATTCAACGTGGCAATGCTGCCAGCTTTTTGGGCACTATTTCCGTTGCCAGCAATGTGGACGAATTTTTTGACGCCCTTTAATGCTTTTCTTCTTTTATCTATGTACATATGTATTTGTATTATTATTTCAAGTTTCTATAAAAATAAATTGAACATATTCTTTAAAAAAAATGTATACACGGAGGAGTAAATTACTTTTAAGATATGATCGAACTGAACCTCAAAATAATTAATTACATGCCTTCATTAAAATAAAACATGCTTGGTTTATTCTTAATTATAAAACAAAAAACATTAGCACTAAAGATGGGCTTTATTACAAAAGCTAAACACAACAAAATTACGAATAATAACTTTATACGAATCGTAATATAAGTTGACACTCAATTTGGGTGAGAACACATTAGCAAAATGATATTATGTACAAACACTCAGGGTTGCCAAATAATCAAATAAGTATGTATACAGAGGTAGCTCTAGAAGAGTCTTTTAAGTCTACATTGATATAGACTTATTATTTAAAATTTTCGTTGATGAAAACTCCAACCATCCACAATTATTCCTAATTTTTACAATGGCAACATATGTATATGTATAAATATTTAAAATTGGCATGTTTATAAAATTGCGTTCTTGGAAGCCCCGACCAAATGCATTTTTAGCCCTGGCAACTCGAAACAATTACGGTTTTTGAGTAAAAACCAAAGCAAAAAGCACATTAAGACGATGGTCCCGGCAGTTATTGGTGGACCTTTGACACTCGTTACAAGTAGTCAGTGGCCTGAAAGTCCTTCCAAGGGGATTATTACCCAGGGAGGGTATTACCCAGTACTAACTGGGTTGTGGAGGTCAGATAGGCAGTCGCTCCATCTTAAATACTGGTATTCAGCTGCTTCCGGTTAGACTGGAATCCGACCCCAACATAGTTGGGAAAAGGCTAGGCAGATGATTAGATGATGATGAGTAAAAATCTACTGCTTACCTGGCAACCCTGACAGCACGAAGTAGACATTACGCGTTCAAATCCTAAACATAACAGTAATAACATTTAACATTAAAGTCGTTATGTGTCTGGGGGGCGACAGAGAGGTTAATGTGACACACCACGTGTAATGAACAGATCTAGATCGTTCTGTTGTTTTGTATTTAGGTCTAAGTATCTACCTGTCTTTTCATTTGAAGTTTAGTCTGTATTGAGACACAAGTTACCATTTTGTTTTGTCCAGTGCGAGACTAATAAATACTTTTTCTTTCTTTCTTTCTAACTTATTGATATACTACTCTGTCAAGAAAGTACCGGGACACGATCAATAATATACAAAATGTTAGTTATTCATCCAAAGTTATTTTACCGCCTTCAAAGTATGCTCCTTCAGAAACGATACACTTACGCCAACGAATAATCCAATCATCAAAACATTTTTAAACACTTTTTCCGGAATTGAGTTCAGTTCTCGCCGCGAATTCTCCTTTATGTCTTCTACCGAACGAAAAAGGGTTCCACGAAGTGGTAATTTAAGTTTAGGTAAAAGGAAGAAGTCAGCTGGAGCCATATCTGGTGAATAAGGGGGTTGTACGTGTAAGTTTTAAATCCGTTAGAATTTTCCTAATAAAATGGCCGAAATCCGTCGTCATCAAAATATCGGATGCGGCTGAGTGTTTTGCTCGGAGTAACTGATCTGACCAGGACGTACCGATATACTTCAGGTTGATTAAACTTTCCGACTTTTCGTATCGATAATGTAATTTGATAACCGAAATTCTACTGTTAAAAATACTCTCCGAAATTCACGCTTGTAGTTTGCGCAACCAATACATGTTCTCGGTATTTTCTACGTACAATATGAATCTACATAATCATACTATTTACAACTAGTCGAGTGCAATTAGACAAAAAGATGGAACGAAGTTTATAGTGGTCGAATTTTCATGGGATTTTTTTTTGTTGAGTTCCTAGAGGCGTGGAGAAGAAAGTAAAAAAATAAAATTCGCCGCTTGCGACTTTTTTTTTTTAATTTCCTTTATATTTTTTTTTGCGGTTACATAAAACTTGAAATTTGACGAATTTGTATTGTGGCGTTATAGTGTGACCGGTGTGTATCCATTAACGCCTATATAGTCTCTTTATTTGTTCATTGTTGTCAAACCTTTATCAAGTATTTTCTTGAAAACCTATTTTTTTTTCAATTATTTTTAAAATACCGGATTTTAAGACTAAGACTTCTTTTGTAATTGGTAACTGCTACTTTTTCACGGATAACTTCTTCCAGACACTTCTGTTACTGCTGGGCCACGAGTAACACGCTCAAACGACTTCCGTGTTGCAACAGCGACAACGCATGGGAAACAACTGAAAGAAATTGCTTAGGCCAGATTTACATTGGTCAAGGACAGTGGCGTGTAGGGTCTACGAGTACAGTGGAGACTGGCGAAAACCTAGACAGTCACTGTTTGCACCATTGTCCTTACCCACTGCTTTTATCTACTTCGCTAAACACTTGACCATTGTATGTCGGGCTTTAGAGCATGATACAAGACGAAGGAAACAAATGATATACGCGCAGTTTGATTACACAAATCGCGTGGCGTTAACAGTCATACAGTTTACCAGATCGTGTGCATTTCTGTCGCTATATCGGTTTCTGTTTTGTGCCGAAGTTGGCCTTCTGTTCCTCCTGTATCAGTCAGTCAGAAGCCAGGCAAGTGCGTCAAGTGGCCAGGTCAACCGCTGCGTATAATTAGGATCATCTCCCCGACACGGCACGCCATGATTGGCGCCGACTAAGCCCGACTTTATTTACGTCCCATTTCCGGTTTTAATTCATATTTTAATTTAATTAAAGATTATTTAGACTGGCTCGCTGGGTCGCTACCCATAAAATTACGCTGAAAAATAAACATTTTATTTTCAGAGTTGAGTGAGAATTCTTGAAAGTGATAAAAAATATGTTACTTTTTCAATTAGAAGGATTAATCTCACAGAAATCAGACACAGACACAGAGAGCCCCTGTTCATTTGTCATCATCATCATTCATGTGCCCTTGTTCCAATTTATTTGTGATCGCCGCAGCATGTCTTCTTCTTCAATGTGTCTCTTTTATGGCGCGTTTGAATCGGTCAAACGACCTAATGCAAATGAGCCAATAGTTGTCATCTTAGTAGAGATCCCCTATCAAGCCATATATCACTATATCTGCTTGGCTCAATCATATAGCTACATATTCCTTAACCAGTACCCCATTCAAAACGGAACTCCCAATCTGTAGTCAGTTTGCAAACCTTGTACAGTATCTATCACAAGATTGGGTCAATTAATTGCTTTCCTGTCACCCCTTGCTCACAAAGATAAGGGATGAAACTGAACCGATTAGACAGGGCAACCCAACAAGCTCATTAAAGGCATCTATAGATATAAAGCTGGTTGGGCCCAAGACACTGTTCAGGAGGGTTTGACTGAATAGGACTGAATGTATTACGTACCAGCTTTTGCCAGCGGCGCGGCGTCGCTCGCGTTATTGTCGGGCCGAACCGTCTAACGGGAACGTATAAATGTAGCCTATGACACTTTGGAATAATGTAGCTTTCCAGTGAAAGAATTTTCCGGATCGGATCTCTAGTTTTGATGATTCCTCCCTACAATCTACATCCAAACTTCTTCATTCATCTTCTTTATAATATTAGCATAGATCTCCCATACTAAAAATTACAACATTTTCCATTACTGATGCTTCTAATCAGTTGCTCAACTATTCTTTCGTTGAAACGTCACGGATAACATAAGATTTAATTTAATAGAGCAATATATCTGTGATTTTGCCACGTGCCTCCCTATATTGAATTCATCGTTTCCTTGCCTTTTTCCTATTTTATTTGGGGTCGGCGAAGAGCTCCTTCATGTACGTCTACTAGTCGTCATCTCAGTAAATGGGCTTTGTGAAAGATGATATGGCTGGAAAGAAGGTAACTCTGTCTCGTCATATCATCTTTCACAAAGTCCATTCGTCAATTTTTTGATCTTCCCTTACTCTTAGAGCCATCCGCGTCCAAAGAAAGATTTATATTCTTAAATATTATTAGAACTAGTTACTTTAAATGCCATATTCACCTTGCATTAAAACAAAGCGTGACTAAAACAAATAAGTTTAACAAACCGATTAACCTTAGATCGTTATTTTGTTAATCAATCGTCGAGCAATCTATTTGTGGCATTAATTAACATTCGAAGCTGTTTCAATGACATTTGTGCACGATACGACAATATTTGCGAAGCTTTTGTTAAAAATAATATGATGTTACTTTAACAATGTCATATCTTGCTGGTTTGTATGACCTTAACAAATTAACACGCAAACTATACAACTCCTTTATTTGTCTGTTGTTTAGGTCACCAAGATACATCTTGGTGACCAAAACACCACGGTGTTGGCTGTACCTAGTTTGGGACTGTAAATGTGCTCTTAATATTTTTCTGTTAGTTAAGAATAAGAATCATTTATTTGCATAAAATACAGGTGTTCCCAGATATAAAAGTTGGTGATGTGTACACAAACCATATAGAATTTTTATATTCATCATATTTAAGTTTCAGAACCATGATGTTGTTAAATTGTTTGTAAACGACTTTTTTAAATTAAAAACACATTATTAAACCAACAATATCCTAGTAGCTCATTCTTTTAGCTCGTTAGTAGCTCCACAACGTTCTGTCCTTAACCTGCCCGATCCAATTTTCTCTACCTTAATAATATGCAAATCTCTACAAAGATCCGCTCTTGACACCCAAAGATTTAACAATTCATAGTTGAAAAGAAACCCCAAGTAAAATTTATGTAAGCTGAGCATTTTCTTTTCACCAGCACGTTCTGAATAAAAAAGGGATCACGGAATTCGGATCTTCAGCAAAACTTTTCTCACCTTCAAACAAATATCTTAGATCCGTCTAAATAAAGCGATCTGCGGAAAAGTACCTGACGTTTTTACATTCTCTATTTCAATGCAAACTTTCTTGTCTTCGGGGATCTTCGTAGGATTTCGGGGGAACTTCGTAGGGAACATTAAAAATGTCTCGTAGCGTAGGTACCAACTGTGACACGTCTGGACAATAAAAACGGACAAAGGTGGATATTGCGGATGCCGAGCATTCAATGCCGTGACCCAGTGTAGCCCACATTCATACATACACACCATACATTCATATAATACTCCTTTCTTTGCCCCCGACCCGCGATATTACTCTTTTTTATTTGGTCACGTCGAAATAAAACATTTGTCTTATTTATAGTGGTCGGAATTGGTGAAGTTGAAGTTATTATAGTGTGCGGTGCTTTTTGGTCACTTTGGTCTTTGGTTTCATAAAAAATAATGGATATATTTTTTGATAGTAAGGAAGTAGTATTAAAAGATTATATCTCTCTTTTTCCAGTCACTATGCCCTTTATAGGAAGCCCTTTTCTTCATGATGTCATCGGGAGATAATACATCAATGGTATCATCACCATATCCATTGAATTGCCGTAAATATTCTTCAGCTTTACAACCTGCTTATTGTTATTTGCATACAAGAGGAGGCTGCTGCCCATCCTTTGAAGTAATCCCTCACTTGTTAATATTTATTCTCTCATATCACAACTTTATTTCCAAGAAAAGTAAAAAGTTTTTTCACCTTACAAAACTTTAGTTAGTCCATAGTTTATGTGCTTGGCTTCATTCTGGGCAGAACTCTAATCCGTTCTTGAAAAGAAAACTTTTGATAACTCGAAAGAAAACTTAGTACATCAACTCCTTCTTCGTAAGTTGTAACAACAGACTTACAACTTGGAATGAAGAGTAGTTTCTGAAGGACACTGATTAGTTTTGTATAGAAAAGATCCTAAAAAAAGACAAAGAGGTTTTGAAGCATACTAGTTGTAAACGGACCCTTCACGAAGCCGTCAACCAAGCATTCTATACATCATACTGAGTAACTCTACGCAAAAATTATTGGTGGGAAACGATTTTTTTTGGTGTGAAAAATTACGTTTAGCGGTAGCAGTCAATGTAATGAACTGAAAAAAGTGTGTTGATGGCTGCATCGAGTAAATACAGGATTCTTGGAAGTAATAATTCCCAGGTATGGTGCAGAACAAAAAAAAATCACAATTATTGGGAAGACAAATGCCCTTATTTAGTGCCGTATTTTACACCGTTTCGATTATGCTATTGTGAATCTCTCATCATCATTTCGATAAGAGTATTTACTAGCATTTTATTGTATCAGCTAGCAACAGTGTCACAATCCTTTCGCAGCTATTTGACTCCTCATTTTATACCATTGTCAATATCAAATGTGATTTTGTAGATGAATAATGTTATTCTCGTCACAAAAATATTGAGTTCTTGCTATCATAGGTACAATATCCGTGAAAGAGCTATAAAGGGGTCCCAACACACCACGCTTACTGAATTTTATTCATAACATTCAAACCAAAGGTTTTTCACACCATTTTCCTTCACAGTAACTCAACAGTAAAGACTCACAACTTACACCTACTTAACCGACCCCGACATAACTAACTTACGGAAAATCACTTACGAAAACTTAGAGTCAAGTGCGAACCTTTCAATAAAAAGGTCCAAGTCCATCAAACCTTCGATATTGTCGTAAAGAGTGACTTTATTACTGAAGGAAGCAAAACCTCCTGTATTATTCCATTCTGCCCCATCAATTTGTCTCACTGAATGATGACGTGATTTTTTAATTATAACGTCCCCTGAGTCCCAATTGTCGATATACATTGGAATAAAAAAAATATGCTACAGCGAGTAGTTTTGGATTTAAGAGACTGTATAAGCTGTGAAAAAAAAAATATTGAAAAAGAAAAGTTTGTGGTCGAATTTACTTTTTTTTGTGATGTACAGTAATTGGTTTTACATCCAACTTTACCAACCCTAGTTTAATTAATCGATTTAAGTAACAAAGTGGTAAAAATTCACTGGGGGCACCTTGATGGGGGCAGAGTGGAATAATCCAAACTCTGTCATACATGCAAAATATGGCGCCATTTTTATTCTTGCACTAAAATGTTTTATCGTTCTTTTATTGCGGATAGATTCCGAGTTATGAAGCTAAGAAAGTTTATCACCTGAGTTTCATGGTGTGTGATAGACTGAACTTTACGGGTTTTCGTTTTAACAGCAATATGAAGTGTATTGGTATGGTTTTTCGCTTCAAACGCTGCGAGAGACTAAAATCCCTCTGATTTTCTTCTACATTTTATTATAGCTATAGCACCTCCACGAGTTTTATGTTTACCTGGAGTTTAGGTTTTATGGAATCTACCACAACATCCTCTTGGTCAGTATGTTGAATATATTCCGCTTAAATTAATCCGAATAGAGGCATCATTGAAAACGTTCATCTCCAAACAAAATGGTGTTTTATGTTGACGCGTTCAATTTCTATTCCTCTCTAACATCAAGAGTAGGAAAGAAATTGACAGGGGACGATGGTAAACATGTAAATTGTTTTGCAAAAACCAAGATGGCGGCGCAAGTTCCGATATGGGCCCCGCACTAAAAGATTCTTATACAACTATACGAGTATACATGACTGCCTCGTTGGCCTGTGGTCGCAAATGTGACTGCTGATCACGAGGTCCTGGGTTCGTTTCCCCGACATAGTGTTATTGGGAATTTCTCAGCAGCAGTCACAGAGTCTGGAATTATGCCCGGCTGATGGCAATAAGCTCGCCCCCTATTACGTGTGAATTGAAAACATATCTGACGAAAAATGTGGGTGTACGAGTAGGTACACACCTGGCTTCCAAACCTTTGGGAATTACAGGCGTTATGTTATGTATACGTGACTACATGTAAGTAGTATCAGTTGACAGTCTAACCCAATTAACTCTAATACATTGTGTAACAATAAATAAGTAGATGATAATAACCAATAACCGCACAGCTACATAACAAGTAGAGCACAGATGTGGTCAGCGGATTGTGTTGCGACTGGCGATCTACCGGCGACTAGACTGACCGCTTTCCATCCAACAGACCTGTCACTTTCTACAGCAGGAACTGAATCACCTTCCTACCTTCTCTGTACGTGACTTCCATAGTAATAGCGTTGCTGGTTGAGACTGAAATTAAAATATCAATGATCACTTCTTTGACCCAGTTTGTGTAGTTAATTTGGTAGTGTTACCACTTTGGAATCTGGAAAGTTCTGATCAAAAGCGGAAAATGTACAAAAACTTCCGGGTGTTAAAATGATAGCTTTAATTTTTTAATTTCCGAATTACCATAACATACCATCACGCCTGTAATCCCCGAAAGTATAGGCAGAGGTCTACCAAATAGTACAACCAAATTGTACAACCAAATTATACCAAAACCATACGTCGAAAAATCCGGGGGGCTAAAATTCTGATTCTTCAACAAAATCCGGAGGGAAAGCCCTATGTGATTGAGTTTTGAGATTATTAATCACCCGTGTCTTTCCGGTAACTACAAAAGCCATCAAACAAATCAATAAATTATTCGATTTAGGTTTAATTAACTCCATTCCTGCGGTTCTTACTTACATTATCACGTATACCTACCCAAATCCAATTAATCACGAAAATCAAATACAAATTATAAATAATCCTATGAGACAAATATACCCAAAATCCTCTTCAAACGTTATATTGTTCTCAATATAAAACAAAAGCCCATCCCAGTCTGTTAATTATAAAATTCAATTATCAAACTCAATTATATGTTGGATTCGGTTACACAAAACGTTTCGGGCCCTTTCTGTCCGCAATAAATGATAATTCGGATTATGAGAGACTCGAGGCTGGTAAACGTTTTACTGCTGGACAAATGGACATGGGCCGAGCCAATTGCCATCACAATGGTCATTAGGGACAATGATTGTAATCACTTTGCTTTATTAACGGCTTGATTGTACTAAGTAATCTTGCTTTTTCATCGCTAGAGAACAAAATGCCACAACTAAAGCACCGCATTTTAAGTCTTTAAAAAATCAAATATTTAGGAAAAGACAAAAATAAGTAGATTCTAACGTCATGCAATAGACAGCTGCCAAAATGCCCACAAAGCTACTATAACTTCCATAAAAACTTTGTTAGTTCCAAATCAGTCTCCATTTAACTCGACCAAAGTACTCATCAAGGACATTTCAGACCCTTTATTAAAAAAACTGACATCATGGTGCATGGTGAGCATGAGGCCTTGGGTTCTATTGACTGATCTGAAAAAGTTATTTGCGTTTTAATTTTTTTTTTCATTTTCGTTTTTGTTTATAAGGATTTTTTTTTAAATCTACATATGCTTGCGTTCGGTCGCAACTCGCCTCATGTGAAGCGATGAGGCGTGAAGCGATGAGGCAGATGACGATGGTATCAACAAATAAAATACTGGCCTTCAGTTTTTACATGGAGCGACTACCTATCTGACTTCCACAACCCAGTTAATATTGGGTACCTAATACGATACCCCTGGTAAGACTGGTTGTTAAACTTTCGGGTCACTGACTATCTGTAACGACTGTCAAAGATCTCCAATTGACATCCGGGACCAACGGCTTAATGAGGAAACTCGGTACGTAACCCATCCGCGGACCAACCTAGGCAAGCACGGTTTAACCTGAAGATCGACCCGACTGGCTGTTGGCACGAGCTCTATTATGTTTCTGATACCATTAGAAATAATTAAAACATCACAAACTGATCGTACAAAACACTGGCCATGACGTAACTGTACGCGTAACATATAATATGAAGATGACATTAGCAACAGGTTGACCTTAGCCCACGCAATGGCGTTGCGGCGGTGACTCATACGCAGCATAAACAATGTACCTAATACCATGTAATTGTTATTTGTTACCGCTGTGTTTTGGAGAGACTGGTTCTTGTTAAAACTTGAGTATAAACGTGGATGGTTTTCAGAGTATAGGAAGACTAAAGAAACTGGACGAAACTGTGTGAAAGATGATAATGACTAGAAAGGGGATGTCTACTCAGATGACAAATGATAGAGAAGTATAAAGAAGAAGAAGACAAATAAATAGGGATAAGACTAAGAAAATTATTGTGATGGTTTTTGTTATGTTAAGAGGTGATGTGGATTATATCATATTAATCAGAGTATCCGGTAATATACAGCTGTGCCATGAGTGTTTTTTTCCTCTGGCTTATTGTTACATTCTCGCATTGTCATTCACACTTGGTTTCGTTTTCGCTTTGAACATGCACACAATACTGCAACAGATTTTTCTATCACAATTCCATGGATTTTGAAGGAAACTCATAATCTATTGCTACTGGGCTACTATTACGCAAATCAAAAATATTATTAATGCAAGTATCATGTATAATAGCCCTAATGCAATTAGTATCATGAGTAGTGCCTTAGTTTAAAATAATGCACATGACTTCAATTGCACCCTGTATATGTTTTCAAAATTCGCATGCTCGACAATTTTATTTTAAACATGGCACGCGATATTATACCAATGGATAACCTTTTTATGCTATCAATGACTAGTGTTCCAAATTAGTGTTTTGTCATCTCGTTATTTCATGTGGCTTTCCTGGTGGTTTCTGTGAGCCTAGCCTTAAGTTAATAGATTCTTCTGTGTTATTCAAACTTTGTATGAGTGAGTGACTGCCTGGTTGGTCTCGAGGTCGCAAACGCAACTGCTGAGCATGCGGTCCGATTCCCGGGTCGGGCATATTGTTATGGGGTTTTTCCTTCAGGAATTTCTCAGTAGCAGCCACGGAGTCTGGATTTCTGCCGGGTTAATGGCAATAAATGGCAGTACTTTCTTATCTATGCTTCGTGTAAAACAAACTACATAACTTCCGGCAACTTCCAACGTAGAAATTATTCTCAAAATAGGAAGATACAAACGTACGTTCACTAGCCATAACCCAGTTAACTAAATTAACTTTCTTATCACCCGAAGAACTTCCGACGCGGACTTCAAACGTCTTATCTAACTTATTCAATTCAGAATCAGGCCATTGAGTTAAGACAACATCTATAGTTGCTATAGCATTTCCAAGAGGACGATGGTAATTGATTGAGGATGAGTAATACTGTTGCGGAAATCCTGCGAACCTAGTCAATTTTAAATCATTGTTTCTAGTTGATATAATTTTCATTCAATCAAAATATCAACTTTATCTTAATATAAATTATATTGATTTCAGTATAACCAAAAATACATATTTGTTTACATGTTTGGAAACCAGACTGATCGCGAAAGTAGAATAGTATGACCACTTTAAGTATGCAGCTCAAAGTGGCGCTGCTTGTCAAGAAAAAATATATCGATATGTCAAACTTGGTACATTTATTTTAGTTATGTGTTTTCCCACCTGCACAGATATGCTGGTTGATGTGTATCGTTAAATGACATTCTATCAGCGATACCCTACGATCGAAAGGACAAAAATATATTGGATTGACATAAGGTAACGAAAAGCTTATGTCAATCCTATTTAAGTCATTGTAGAAATACGAAACGGTTAGAAAACTATTGTCTCTTGCCTAGGCCTAAATGTATAGTTGCTATATCATCTCCACGGAGTCGTCAATTGATCAAGTGCTGCTGTTACGGAAATCCTTATTATTCTAACAGTGGAAAGTTGTTCCTTGTGAATTGAATGCAGTCATCTGTGTACTGATAAGAATTAGGGGGTATCTGTGATCCCAGAGGTCAGGAGGTCATCCAGTGTTATTGATCCACCATAATTGGGATAAGTGGAAGGAGGGAAGATAGGCCATTGCTTTGCAGTGGGACACAAATGGCTGATTAAAAAAAATGGGAAGGGAAGTAATGGTGCGTGCGACTTGCTATGGTGTTTATCATGAGCGTAACACTAGTAAAGAGATAGAGATAATCCGAGGAAATACAACAAAACACACAACAAACACATTCACATACACACAACAAAGACATAGACAACACATACACACACACACGCACACACAACAAAACAAAAAACAAATACACAAAAAACATACAAAACACAGACATAGACAACATAGCGACATGGTGACATAGTTCCCAAAAAAGTGATGGAACAACTTGTTCCTTGACAGGATGTTCAATAAATTGCAATGTGTCGTGGCCATAGTTGGATCTAACGCCACCATCTTGTTTTTCCTGTGTGTCATTCAAGCGCCAAAAGAAACATGCTGCACTGCCGTTATTTATTTGGCAAGTTCGATATCTTAGGACGTTTCCATTTATTTCTAAGCTTCCTACAAGCAGTATTTCAAAGAAAATGTATGACATTATTAACTTGCATAATAGCTCTTCATGACTTCGTCGCGTGACCAGTCCACTTCTACCTGCAGACTCTGAAACTATCCGCACTAACATAACACAACATAACACAACGCCTGTAATCCCCGAAGGGTTAGGCAGAGGTGTATCCAATCATACACCCACATTTCGCCAGTTATGTTAAAGTCCCATGTAATAGGGGGCAGCCTATTGCCATCAACCGGGATCAAATCCAGAGTCCGTGGCTGCTACTGAGAAAATTCCTGATGGAAAAGTCCAATAACACTTTGCCCGACCCGGGAATCGAACAATTATACGCGCTATTCCCATAAAACACACGTGAGCAAAGCCACACAAACCACTAAACATTTGCATTATTCGTATGAAGTATTATAGTCTATTCACTGTATAAACGGAGAATTTCCCCTCAACCGCGATACATCAAAATTAATTTGTCGACACTTCCGAAGGCAAAGCAAGTTCTAAAAGGTTAAACCTCGTGAAGGAAACGGAACAAGTTTTGGACTATAAAGGTTAACCGCGGCGACCTGTGGATCAAACTTTGACTTATAATGTTACCTGGTTATAACTTAGTGGTTTGTGTACGTTATGTGGTTTACTTACGGAATAGTTATGTTTGTGATAAGACAGACATGGATCCTTGAGTACAGGTTATTGTTATTTATTGTTGTATCTATTGTGCATGTATTATGGTGAATAATTAAGCATTTTCATAACATAATTTTCTTAAAACATAACTTAAATATGGTGGTAATTCCATACGTTCCTACATTTTTCCATCTTCTCTAAATTCTCATTATTTTCTCTAAACTCTCCTCAGAGTCCTATTTCAGTGAATCATAGCTAAAGGTTGAACTTTAGAGTGGAGCTTTCCTATTTCCAGAAAATCCATAAAACACCTTATAATATAATAATTTACAACAGCTTCACAAGTACTTTGTCTGCATAAATTAACATGAATAGTAATCAACATTGGTGCCAAGTGTGTAACTTATGGTAATATTTTTGCTGTAGCGTTTGGCATGCCAGCCTATGGTAAATGTTGGCTCGTAGCTGCATCCAGCAGCTTTAATGTTTTCAAAGCGACTTCACGAAGGCTTTCGGTAAAGCTCGTCACATGTGTCAAAGGCAGAGCGGGCTTTTTTGTAAACTTGCCGGCACAGAGTGACGTGTCCCACAGGGTACTACCGTAGGACCTATCGAAACTGTGTGAGTCTGTTAATCGGCGTTTTGTCTGTTGATGCTTCCTATCGGATTAAGTAAGGATAAAGTAGGTATCGGAGTGTAAGGTAAACATGACTATTTAGTGCTGGATTTTTAACTATAGATACTTAGATCTAAATTGTGTTACTTCATACCGTGTAACATAATGAAATCCTAATTGTGTATCCTAGTTAATAATCGAGCACTTCCTATTCATGCAATACCAACAAGTATAACAAAGTTTCGATTATTTATTTAATTAACGTTTATTTCAGGCATCAACACATAAGAATATTACAAAGTATTGTTAAATTAAGTTATTACATCACAATAAATTACTAAAAATAAATAATTATTTTCACAACTACTTGCCTATTGGGCTGCCAACTTAATATCTACACTTAAGTTGCGGAGTATAGGAAATTAATAAAATAAACTTACCCAAGTTTGCTTCAGAACTCCCAAAATTAAGTTCCATGTAGACTATGAAAATAAATCTAGACCACTTGACATAAGGCCCTCAACATTTAACACTTGAATTAGAGCTAGACATTTAGCGCCCCAAAGGTCAAAGTTCGTTTCCCACATTATCTGAACAGTGTGCTTAGTCTAGAGAAATATATGTACCAAGAAATTGCCGGGTGCCTTAAATATAAAAACTACTCGCATTATAATTATGTACTCGTATTTATACGTATACAAGTGATATTGTTGACTGTGTATAACTATTTTGGAATGCCCCCCGCAATATTGACACTGAGCTAAAATTCCGTACGTATGACAGCCCTAGATCGGGTCCCGTCTAATCAGCTGACATTTACTGCCCTTTAAATTGTTCTAACTTTTCACTTTAAAGGCCGCCCCGACATAAGCTTTTGATTGGGTCATTCTAACTTGGACGTATGACATTCGGGCTATCTCGGATCAAATCAACAGGGTGCGAAGGATTGTTTGTTAGAACTTGGAAGTAGGGTCCCATATTGTTATTGGCCGATTCAGTATAGAGTTGAACTTTATTACGTATACTACCTATCACAAGTGATGTTTAGAGTGTGGGATGGCAATAGAGATTCGATTGGATTTGATTAAAAAGACTAAGCGAGTAGAATTTAAAAAAAAATGCGGTCGAAAGCGCAAGATTTTGATAACTCCAATCCTAACACAGTTAAGACCCCAAATTAGCCCTAGTATCACCTATCTAAGAAATACACCCAATAATTACCAATCGCTCTGTATAATTACGCTAATCGGGATTAAAATATCGAATTCAAAATCCAAACTACTTGAATTATTTCATTTTTTCGAGTATGAGTTTGTTTATGTTTGTTAGTATCAACCATCTTTCTTTGTCTCTATAACTGACAAGGTAAACACGTTCAATTAGAAACTATCGAAGAACAACCTACTCCAAACACAATTGGCACCCACCCAACTCCGATACGATGGATTGAAAGTTTCAAACATTATGAATGACGCACCTGCTGC
The DNA here is from genome assembly GCA_964057025.1 of Standfussiana lucernea. Taxonomy (NCBI): domain Eukaryota; kingdom Metazoa; phylum Arthropoda; class Insecta; order Lepidoptera; family Noctuidae; genus Standfussiana; species Standfussiana lucernea. The sequence continues at coordinate 15,659,044 of OZ059796.1, forward strand.
TTTTGTAACAATAATAAGAGAATTAAACCAAGATAGTTTTTGTGCCTTGCATATTATAACAAGCTTATGCTGTACCTTAAGGGCTTGATCAATATCCTTCAAATAATGAAAGAACGTTACTACAATAATGAAAGGTGCAAAATTAATATTGATTTCACTCACAACTTCACAAGTTGCAACCCCAATCATTCCCTTCTGTATTATAATACTTCCTTGTTCTTATTTATATTCGCTTGGCTTCCGCAACATCGTGAGTAATTAGGTTACGAGTATATTCTTCTAAACATGTTTAGTCTATAAAACGTCTGCTGTAATTTTTATTAAAACAATAAACTTTATATACCAACTGGGTTGCGTTCACGAAATCTGTTCATACACTTACAATGCAGGTCAACGACCGGCTACCTGTCACATAAAACTATGCTTATCCCACTCTAGCATGTTAATTTCTCCATCACCTATCCTTCTCTTTCCTTGACGTAGAACGTGTAACTGACAGGCATTGTTAGGAGTTCTTAATCGTTGTTTTCCAACAAGATACTTAGTTACATGCTTAGTTGGCGGTTTATTCGGGCTCTGTGTGAGAATTGGCTCCGTGTCAATTTGACATTGGACACGGCGTGGTTCCGATTGTGTGCGTTACCTACAACAGTAAGGCTTGATTACTTTTCGTTTAAACGTATGTCCTTTGCGTATTTTTGTAGTCTATTTCTTTGTCATGCTAGTCTGATTTTGAAATAGAATCTGTGGCCTGAAGTTTCGAGTCATTCTATAACGGGTTTTGTTGTACGCTTTAGTTATGGTGGCAAGTTTTTCACAAAATTGTCATTTTACTGTATGTTTCTTGTAGCGGTATCGTGCGGTACTGACGTATGTTTTGGTACCGTTTGGTACTTTACATACAATGTGTTATTGCTATTGTGTATGTTAATAAAGGATTGGAATTTCCGTATGTGGTACCTACTTTGCCCATGCATTTGAGGATGAAGTGTGTTTAGGTCTACAATTTGTAACATTTCTAGAGTTAATCAAATTTGGACACAGAACAACCAACAGAAATGATCAGTAGCCATACCGTGAGGTGCCGGTAAATATGTAAATACGTAGTAGCTTTGTGGTGCTGACTAGCAGATGGGCAGTAGCACTTTTTAAGAAGATTAAGACGTAATAGATAGTAATTTACTCGACGTATTACGCTCTGTTGTGACCTTTATCTGCTTATTGCGCTGTCGACAGTCTGTGGACGAACAGTAATTTTTTACGTGTCTTTACTTCTGAAAGTGTGGAATCAGAATGGTCGCATATTCTTATTATTTTATCTTGTCGTTTACTTATATCTTATTCTTTATTAAATTCTTTGATTGGCTTTTTATTATTATGCCTGTTGTGTAAATTAACATCTTTGTATTATATCATAATTAGAAATACCGGCAACCGCGTCATAATTTCACTATCAAACCATATTTTCTTATCGTGATATTACGATTAATGAGTCCGGAATATGTAGCTTGTGACAGCAAACCGTAATATCTTACTGAAGTTAATGAATTAGTTCAGCTACACAGTACCGGGTACCTAACCATTTTATTTTGAGGTGTTGAATCGAAAATAAGTACCTACCTTTTCCTATAGCACTTTATTTAAATTGTTTGCAACAAGCACAAGATATGAATAAATTCTTGAATCTATGATATATGAAACGAGTATTTTAATTTTAAAATCGATGTATTAACGTTTACATTTACACCGTCCGCTCGTGCTAGGGCTTCAGAAGCCTGCGGAAATCGGAAATTGGTCGTAAGATATGAATTGTATGAGAGCAAATGATGTTCCTAAAATATTTTTGGTGCAAGCAGGTTATTTCGAACAGTCACTATGCTTTGAAGATGGTTTTCTTTTATAAAAAAAAAAAAAACGGCTGTTCCCTAAATTCACAGCCTAGATTAAAACGATTGCAAATCGACATCATATAAATCGTTCGAATCTTAGCTCGATATATCGAGCTCGATTTATCGAGGATAATAAATGTCAATGAGCAACTGATTTTTTTCCGGTTTCAGGGTGCAAAGTAAAGTTGTTAATAATAATACGACTACAGTGATACCTTAAGTAGTTAAGATACAACTTCTAAGGTTCTAAATAATAGCAGGTAAATTAACTTAGTAAAACGCTGATGTTTTTGATCGAGACAGGTGACGCCACCTGGTGGCGTGGCGGTGCATTAATTACTGTACCTCGCTAATACGCCGCTGACAAGTGAATTATCGTGATAGACACTCAATTAGGTATTCTATTAACTTTGCTTCATTGTGCATAGGTAGGAGATAAAAGTATTAAAGATATTGACCCACATAATTATTAGGATTATGACAGGCGAACGTAAAGGAAAACCTTTTCCTAAGGTTTTTTATTATTATTTTTAATAAAAGCTCTGTTGGATTTTTCTGCTGGATAGCTGAAAATTCAGCAGTGCAAAAACACTTAAACATTTATTTTAGTCTTCTAACTGACGGAAATTACTCATAAATCAAAATATTTTATTACATAAAGGCCTACATGGGCACTGTTGGTCGTTTTCTATGGAGAAGAACCGGCAAGAAACTCCATGGTTACTCTTTTAAAATCATTTGGTTTTACAATATTTTTGTGTTACAGAGTACTTAATTATGGGAGGACAGCGTAGGCCCGACAATAGTCGTTGCTTACTACAAAAACGTAGACCAAGGTAAAAAAATCATCTAGGAATCTATAAGGCCTACAATGTTCACACATTCACAAACAAGTGGTAAATAAAAAATAATCTATACAAAGAAAATAAAATATTTTAAAGGGACTAAATTAAACAAGTAACACAAATATTGTCGTCAGTGCTGTAACTATTCCGAACAAAGGGTGTATAAATGATTTGAAAACTATTTTAAAACATCTGATTAAAAAAGAAAAGAAAAAAAAATCAGTTTGAGAATAGTTAGAGACATCCACATATTTGTGCCTTTTATGAGCTACCAGGGAGCCGCATGCGCAGAAGGAATTAAAGCTAGACTTCTTTATATTCAACGTAGTCTTTAATTATTTTGTAATGTGCTTTTTTAATAAGGACACGTTTGATGTTGTTTTTAAACTTTCCATCGGTCTGTTCTGTAACTGACTTTGGCAACTTATTGTAAAAGCGTATACTGTTTATAAGAAATGACTAGCTAGTTTTTGTTAATCTGAATTTGGGTATTACAATTTCGTGTTTACTGCGTGTATTTATATTATGGAAGTCGCTTCTAGTTTTGAAAAGCCCTCGGTTTTTGCGAACGTATAAAATACATTCTAGAATATAAAGTGAAGGCAGAGTCAGTATATCGATCTTGTTCTCTGAGGAACTCGGGAAGACCCATTTTATAGATCACGTGAATTTACATCTTACAAAAGAGGGCTTTTGTAAAGATGAAAATTGAATCAACGACTGCTGCCGATCCCCACAGCAGAATGCCATAACACATAATACTGTCATAATAGCGTAGTAACCTAGATGTGGCTACATCAGTTAACTGCCTTATTTTCCTTACTGCGTAAGCAGCTGAGCTTAACCTACCCGAAACAGTTCTAATGTGCGCCCCCCACTGCAATTTAGAATGGATAGTAATCCCTAAGAATACAGTTTCCGCTATTACATCAAACTTTTTGCCGTCAAGGTTTAAGTTTAGGTCACGTTGTGGTACATGTATTAAGGAGAACTGTAGACATTTTGTTTTGTTCGCATTTAGTAAAAGATTATTGGCCTCGAACCATTTCGAAAGAACAGTTAGACTTTCGTTGCCACGTAAGAAATCCGTATCTTTTCTATCTACTTAAAAAAATAGCGAAGTGTCATCAGCAAATAGAATTATATCCGATAATTTCGCCATCATATAAGGAAGATCATTAATGTAAACAAGAAATAGGAAAGGGCCGAGAATTGAACCTTGGGGCACGCCCATCTTGACTAGAGACCCCGAGGACGTCGCCCCATTTACATTTACTTTTTGCTGCCTGTTTGATAGATAGGAAAGAATAAGATCAGCAGCTTGTCCACGAATTACGTAATGAAATAAGACAAATAACGTATGTAGATAAAATTCAATAAAAACAAAATAATAATCCAATTTGGATTAGCTTGAATTTACCTATTTGTTTTCATATAACCATCAAATCAAAATAACATATTCAACGACAGCTGATGTGATAAAAATTATGTCAAAAAAAAATTGATTGGCGCGAATCGACAATATGGCGTCGTTTAATCCTTCCACGTCGTTCCAGAGACAATGGTACTGGCGGGAGTTTTTATTGAAAACAATTTACGGATTCCGAGAACGGAGCGCCGCGCCAGTCTGTAATCCATCCTCACTGAAATGTTGTTTTATTGAAATAAGCTCGGAAATTAATAATTATTTAATGTTCCGAATGTTTAAATAATGTCCTTTTGATGTTTATGTCTCTTTGTATTTACTGTCAATGATTTCAAGCCTAATTGGCCTCGCGGCTTGAGGAGTTGGGGCCTTTCCATTAGCAGAAAAAGAACAAGAATTGAAATGGACAACTTGTTCTTGGTTTGTTCAAATCCGGATTTGACCTATATCAAACAGTGTAACAAAATCCAGCTTTACACTCATAAAACAATATTCAATTACCTAGTTTCTGGTTCAACAGTCTGGTATTATATCCGACCCATTTATTTAAACCGACACGCACCCGCTAAAGGTTATCTTACCCTACTTTCCAAAATAACCTAATCCCCACTTTATCGAGTGGGCAAAAAAGCGCGCGTAAACAAAATGCCATCGCGAAAATGGCGTCCATTTTCATTCATATTTCGTCCGTCGCGTTCCAACGATTACGGTTTGTGAGGGAACGGTCGGGTTCTTTTTTCGCGGCAATTTGGGCGGTATTTCCAGTGTACTTTTTGCGGCCAGTTTTAATCGGTGTTGCCATTTTAGAGAGCTCGCCGACGAGGGCGTTTCATTTGTTTGTCCTTTTTTGAAGCGTTGTTGTTTGAATGTCTCGGATGGCTACCTGTCGTGAAATATTTTTAATTAATGTTTTTGCTTGATTTGTTTTTTCTTTTGTTTCAGATGAGCATAAACTTAAATATGATACGATGACGTGAAAGCGATGCTGCTGCAGCAGGCGTCGTCGTCGCCTGGTCCCAGCGGCACGGCGAGTCCAAAACTAACTGCTAGTCCCAGACCTAACCCGAGTCCAAGTTTTAATAGTAGAGCGACTGGTAGTCCAAGTTTGAGTGATGGAGCTTCGACTTCGAATAGTCCCAAGTTGGGTGGCAATAGTCCCAAGTTGGGCGCCAGTCCGAAGTATGGCAGTCCAAGGTTAGGGACTGGGAGTCCGAAGCTGGGCCGGGCAGCGCTGGAGGACGAGGCCGCGCTGGAGAGGCTGCAGGCCGAACTGAAGGAGGGCTGGACGGTGCACACGGGGAGAGATGGCAGACTGTATTATTGCAAGTAAGTAATCTGAAATATTCTTCTTCTCGAACCGATGGTTCAAATTTTGTCCGACCAGTACGTATCGACCTGGACAGCTTTGTTATTTGCCTCATTGAACCCCAGTGATCATAATGTGAGTGTGGAATCCCGACGCAGGACACAGTTATACCGCACCTTCTCCCCTGCTAGCGGGAGGCAAGTAACAGAGTAAGTTATCAATTCGTATTACAATCAGCATTTACATTTTGCAATTACATATTTATATCTCGTACTGTTTGTGCGGACACTCGCTGTAATTACAGAACGAATTTCATGAATAAATGAAAAACAAATTTTACAAGGACATTTTTCGTAAACATTTTATTACACGAAACATTTTTATGTACGAAGCTATTTTATGGCGGACTATAAAATCTTTTGCATTAATTTTTGAACGTCAATTTGGTTGATGATACAAGGGTCTTTAAACTTAAAATTTTAAGTATGAAACTTATTGCTGCGTTGTTCATAAAATAAGAACACGTGGATACTGTTGTGTAATATTATCATCAATACGACTAATACAGCGTCTATGGGACAGCTGTTATTTTTCGCGTTGTTGGTCCCATGAAGAAAATTTTTAAGTTCGATAGGCTATACTGTAGGAATCTAAATGTGTTGTGTGCGATTTTAGTGTGATTGTACATATATAAAATAAGTTTTAGGACGATTAATTGGGATAATTACTTTATAGAACCATAATTTTTCATGTCCACTTTGACGCCTTTTTCTGAATTCCAAAGTTAGTGTTTATTTCCTTATTCATTGCCAGTTGACTCTTAAATAACCGAAGAGGTTTTACGTCTCAACAGTACCATACCCTTAAATATGACTACAACTTTCTGATACATGCTGTATAAGAAAATTAATTTAAAAAAGGTAACTCTATCTGCCTGTCTATCACATTTTCACAACTTAGCAGCTGAACGGAATTATGGTCCCCAATAATATCCGTCGTCCACGCGAGAAAAATTTCGGAAGAAGCTACTAAAATATAAAATGGTTTGTCTTCTGTTTCCAATAAGCGATATCTGGGATTATAGATCGCTATTTTAAAATCTAGAAAGAACAATTGGAGTATGTCTTCGGAATAATGGAAATTATTATGCGCCAGAAGTTATTAAGAATTCTATTTTATATCGATTCAATTAGCCGGCTAGTACTAGTAGTTTTTTCATTAAAGACACACTTGCATGGTGACCCGCCCATAGTTCTTTTAATGATATTATTCATATATCTAAGCAAAGAACACACACACAAACCTATGCACAGAAACCGTCTAGATCAATTCTCTAGTGGATGAGAAAACGCATCAAAATCCGTTGTGTAATTTTTGCTAGCATTCCTACTCATCTATATCGTAGCTACCATTATGTCTACATCCATAGTAACTACTTTAAAATTTATTCTCTTTGCTTCCAAGCACTCAGACGAAATCGCGTGTCTAAATAGAGAACGGGAATCTGTTTGAACAGTGACAGTGTTCGAAGCCGAACAAGAGATCCAATTATCGAGGCGAATGCAACCGCACTCAACTTTCAAAGTTCGTGCACAAAGTAACGGGGGTAAGAAGGATCACCAGTTTAGGCAACTACTGAGGTTCGACTGCATTAGTATCTGAGGGCTTAGACAAGGGGCGCTTTCAAGCCGATTCGTATTTCTTTCTGCAACGACTACCAACATGGTTGACATAGGCTAAAACAGTAGGTTATATTGTCATTTCAATACCTTTTTTGTCTTCTTCATCATATTTCCCATTGTTAAAAAAAAAGCTCAATCTTTTTGAGACAAGATTATGTGCACGATCAATCTAGATTTTAATGTTACTCGCTCACAAGTCTTTGTCTGATAGTGGGCCCACACGTAGCCCGCTCCGCCATTCTAAACTTTGCAACGGTAAAGTTGACTTGTAAGATGTTTTTAATCGGTCGAGATTTTTTGTATTCAATTTTTTTCGACTATTTCCTTAAGAGATTTATTCAGAGTGCTTGGAAGAGCATTAAGCATTTGTCTAGGCGCTAAATGGGTAGTTGACCAAAATAAAGACTATAAAACCGGTCGATCAGCAAAAAGCATTTATAATAATATGTGATATGTACAGGTACAAATGTAATACTGAGAATTTTCAAGCCATACTGTGCCATAACCGTAGTTTTGCTTGCCATTATGTGAGAGACCTTTTTGTTCCTTACACTGTGTGCATTTATACTTCTGATAATCTGATTTCGAGGTTGGTATGGGAAACTCTATGCAATTTAATTCGGTCTTCAGCCAGTAGTCTGTCTAAGAATTCTGACAAAGTAAACGGACAATGTGCAGTGATGTTAACTTATCTGTCGGATGCATTATTATTAAACTCAGCTTCTGAAACTAAGTGCTTTTCAAACTTGTGGAAAGTTCACTGGAGGTTTAAAAGTCTCGAGCAACCGAGAAAAAATATTTAAATACCAATGAGATATTTCTATGTGGAGTTTCAGAATTATGAACTGTATACGGGGTAAATGTTTGTGCGTCGGTTTCCCTACCACCCTTTATGTGTTAATAGGTTTATTTAATAGATAGAATACGTCACACTGTATACTATATGAAGACATCCACATCTTTGGTAATATTTCGGTAAAACTATTTCTATCGGACCTTTTATTATCTGTCTAACAAAAGATAGCAATACTCGTATTTATTTGGCCACGGCTGTAAATGGCGAAGGTCGAAGGAACAGAATTTATTGGTTATTACCCGTGTATCGATGCTTCGAGATGATTTGATCGCAATAAGAGGTCGAACGTGTCACCAATATTGTATCGTACTTGCTTATGATAGCAATATCGAATCGTTTTAGGTAGATAGTGCCATGGGATGAGATTCGTTGATCCGTTTTTAGAATTGGCTAAATTGCGTTTATGGATGTAATGATATGTTTTTGGTTTGTAGCTATTCATACGAGTATGCTAATCTGTTAGATGCCTTGACCAAACTGTATTTAAATCAAGAGACATACCACATTTATATCTTCACAAAAACATTAAATAAATATTCTTTTCTATTCTAGGTTTGCGGAAGTTACTATTGTTACTAATTTCCCACGAAAATTTGCGTAACCAAATTGTAATGTGTATTTTTGGATGATATTTCCATTTTCTTAGCGTGTCTTAGCGTGTGTTTGGCACTTTCTGTAGCGTCCATCAGCTCTTGTGATGTGCAAACAATAGGACAAGCAGAAACGATAACAAGTGTCCCATAGTTTGTGGGGCAACACCACATTCACACTCCAGGGCAGTCATTTATGAATCTCCACCTGAACAGGTTTTTCTTGCTTCGGCCAACCTGTGTCCGGAGTCTATTTAAAGACTTCCAGCCATGGCAACTCGTGTCCAGGTAGTTAGATATTTCAGTTGAGGATTTATTTTATAGCCAACTATCAATCTACCAAGGATTACTTTTAGAAGAGATCACAGATCGGCAAAGCTTTTTTCATCCCACCATCTCGGAAAGAGTATTTTTAATCTTCAATATCTGAGTGGAAAAGCCGTTTTTATTCTCTAGAGGATAAAGTAAATTGAATTTAGAACATCGTGTGCACTAAGTTTGTGAATTAAAAAAAACATTAAACCTATTTACTGCTACCTCTATGGTGCCGAATATATCATACAACTTTTTTTTAATTTGTTAAAAACTCAGACTCGGAACCTTCTTGGTGTTCTTTTTTCAATTTGCTTTGTACGCGGTTCTTTACGCGGCATTTTTTCACGTCATTGTTAAACCTTATATTAAAAACAAGAAACTTGAAAACAAATGAAAAAACTAAAATGAGTGATTCTAGCGACGAGTTAGTTTGCTTGACGCCAACAGAATTGACTGAAACTGTTAATAATGCGCAAATGAGCTTTCTCCCTCAACAATCACGCGAGAAGTATTTAAAACAGTACGATATGTTCAACACGTGGCGACTAGCAAAAGGAGCCAAAACTTTCTCAGAAAACGTTTTGCTGGCATATTTTATAGAATTATCCGAGAACAAGAAAGCAAGCACTCTATGGAGTACGTATTCGATGCTAAAAGCAACAATAAAGATGAAAAAAGACAAACATATCGATACCTATCCTAAATTAGTGGCATTTTTAAAAAGAGCCTCATCTGGTCATCAACCAAAAAAATCGAAGGTTTTCACAGTATCTGATATTGAAAAGTTTCTTAACGAAGCACCCGATTCCGTATATTTGGCGGCAAAAGTAAGTCAGTTGCACATTCAGTATCTACTTAAGTATATTAATCTCAATTAAATAGTATACTTAGTAGATGTTGATAGGCATAATTATGCGTTCATATCAATTTTATTCATTTATCTACTACAATACTCTTTACGTTACAGGTTGTTCTTATTATTGGAATAAACGGAGCATGTCGAACTAATGAACTAACACAACTTAATGTCAAAAACATTGAGAAACATTCAGATGACTTACTATTAATTAATTTACCTAATACAAAGACAAAAAGAGACCGCAACTTCGTCATTCGCAAGGAATACGTAACGATTGTTGAGAAATATCAAGCCTTACGCCCGCCTAACACTCCAATCAATCGATTTTTTCTACAGTATCGCAATGGAAAGTGTGTTAGACAGCCTATGGGTACTAATAAAATTGGCAGTATCCCACGAGAAATAGCAACATTTCTTGAACTTCCAGAACCCCTGTTGTACACGGGTCATTGTTTCCGACGAACTTCAGCCACACTTTTGGCTGATTCCGGAGCTGATCTCCTGTCCCTTAAGCGCCACGGAGGCTGGAAGTCCAATGCAGTTGTAGAGGGATACATAGAGGATTCCATCCAAAATAAGTCTAAAATATGTGAAGGCATCGTAGGAGCCATTACACTGAAAGAGCCTCAATCGGATCCTTGGACTGGCCCTTCTACATCAAAAATAAGCCGTTATGAAACACCTAACCATCTCCCTCTCTCTCCAACATTCACGCCAATTGAATCCGATGAATCGGTACAACTATTAAGTATGACAGATAGTTTACCGAAAAACAGTACACAAGTGACTAACACCAATATTACAGTACCAAACAAAAATATTACACTCAATTTAAATAACTGTAGCAACGTTACTTTAAAATTTTCTTAATTATACCTTAGTATTATTTTGTTATAATTTAAAGATTATTCTGTAATACTTACCTGTCATAATGTAGTAATTAATACCTAAACTGAAATAAAAGTGTACCTATCTTGTGATTGTAAACGTTTTTTTTTTGCATTTAGTCATTTCCTCGCTGAGGTGGAATGAAAAGTTACGTGTTGCACTCGAGTGCAAAGATTTTTCACCTCGTGCTCTTTTGATTCCCTCGCTAACGCTCAGGATTCTAATTTTGAATCACTCGCTGCGCTCGTGATTCAATTTTAGAATCCTTCGCTTGCTCGGTCATCAAAATTGAACACGCGGTTAAAAAGCAACTTTGCACTCTTGTATAACAAATAACTATTTCCCGCTAGTGACAAAGTTGAGACTCTTTCGGGACTTCTTCTTTTCTTTCTTCTCGCGTCGATGACTTAAATTCTGACCGAGCAGTACGTAGCGACCTGAACAGCTTCTGCCGTATTTCAATCTTGGAGTCGTGTACTACGGACAGACGGACCCCTATCCATCGATTTCTTTAAAAGCTGGGGGTAAACGTAAGTCCTTAGCGTGGCTGCCTTTTAGGGCTTACAAAATGATCTTCATATCTTACAAAAAAACAGACGTATCCATACATCATTACTCGCCACACCACTGTCATCCGAGTATCGATTCCGCACCGCTAGTTTACAATCATCGAGTGCGTTGGACGGCCGGCTCGGATGGGCTCGCTTGCAGGGAGGCGGAGCGCGTCGCTACAGTCCTTTCACTGTTATATTACCTCTGACAGCTGCAATTTACTAGCAACTTTTATTTTTAAGATAATAAAGATCATTGTGATTTTCACAAACTTGTCAGTGACGGCAATCATGTTCATCATCATCATCTACCTAGCCTATTCTCAACCTACAACCAACAAGTTAAACTAATTCCTTTAGCTTAAGCAATTACTTGTGCCAATTTTTTTATGCAATAGACAAGAACTTAAAAGAAGTAAGAACCGTCAAAGAAAGCAAAGCTAAGAATTCTAACTTTTTACAGTTCTAACATCAAGCAATTAATAAACTACATAATAAAAATCGTATCTTAAAAATGACTTACTCAAGTAAACACTTTGACTTGTTTATAGATACGGGGGTATGTGTTTGCATATTTGCGTCAATCACGTAAATAGCAAGTAGCATCCTTATTCCTACGACATACATAAAGATCTCTGTGATTTTGGCGTCAGAGGTAAATTACCTGTGAGAGGACTGTACAACTACAATGGCACAACTGCGTCGCCGTAGGCTGTGAACACGCGCTTGTGACGTCAATATTTTCCCGCCATTGTCAGCTGGTAGGGTTGCTAGTATTTAATATTAAATTTGGAACAAATTAAAATTTGCACCAGTAGGTACAAAGGTTGTAGATCGTGTAGTCGAGATACCAGCAGATGAGCAGATACTTGTCTTGGAAGAAAAAAATGTTGGTTAATGTTTGTCATAGTAATCTTGCAAGTTTTCGGTTTCTTCTAGGCAAGCGTCACCACCCTAAGCGTCGCCACCCTAGGTCGCGTCATCGCTTCACATCAGGCGATTTGCGGCCAAACGCAAGCCTATTTAGTACCTTTAAAGAAAAAAGTTACCAACCGAAATCAGTCGTAAGTATTTTCAATAATCACTGAGTTCAGTGCAGTCAATACTAAGAAGAAAGCTTCTCCAAAGTTACAAAAACTGTAACGACAAATCTGAGGGGGAAAACGCGAAGAATTTTCTCGCCCGTAATTCTAGTGATCGTTTTGTTCGTCCGGAAATGGCCCTCTTGGAATATTTTAAGTTGACGTTATTTTGCTTAGATCTGTCCTCTGTTTAAAAAGATCTATTATAGTTAATATCTTCAGTGACAGCAATTGAATTAATTGTACAATTTCTTGCGACATTTAACCAGAAAACGCTTTTATACTTCATTTAGATTGGCTTATGACCACACAAAACAATAAAATACCAAACAACATTAGCACAAAGACAACAAACACAAATCCGACAGCCAGTATTAGTTCAGCACACACCACCCAAGTGTTGGTACAAGATTTGAATGTGATTGCACGAACGTTCGCGACGAGCTATTTCATTCAATTTGCATGCAAATACGCGTGTCTATGGGACTGTGAGTAAATAAACACACGTTGGCTGTCACTATGTGAGGTGTGGTTCCTTGGAGCTTAGTGTACGGTTATAGGACAAGGAAGTTTGTGGCAGTTAAGGGTTAAGACTGCTTTTATTGCGAAAGTTCTATCTTCATTTAAGTCAAATGTAGGTTTAAATCTTCTTTATTTCGTCAAGATATATTTCAGTGGTGATTGAATATATGTTGATAAGGACATAGTAAGTACTAACTGCGTTGTGGAGGTCAGATAGGTAGTCGCTTCATGTAAAATACTTGTATTCAGCTGCATCTAGTAAGACTGGAAGCCAACCCCTACATTGTTTAGGAAAAGGATAGACCGATGATGATGATGATGAATGATCAACAGTCCAAAGTGCTTAGGATATTATTAAGTATTGCTGTACCCGTTTAAGTACAAGCTTAGTGTGGAAGCATGGTGAATTTAGTCGGTATTTAAATAAAACGCGAGAACGACGGGTTTGACCACTATCGACTAGCGTAAGTAAAAAAATGAAATGTATAGGGATAAGACTAAGCAATTGTGTTTCAACGAGGAGGTCCTCTTCTAAACACAGAATGGCTTAAGCTTAAATATCTGAGTCGCATCTTCCTTTAGCCTCCGCGTAGGCAGCGTTTGCTTCACGAATTTGCAAATCCTGTCAGTCATTGAACATTTCTTTTTATTGTCATTTTAAATGATTTTTCTCAATTTGTGTAATGCTACAACCCTAATGCTAAGCCATCATGGCGGACGCGCGTCACTCGTTCCCGCCTTCATTAGACGGATTGAATTGAGACAATGTACGCGATATCCGCTTGTAAATTATAAGCATACATCCGCCTATAGCGAAATAATACACTTTTGATTATGGTGTTCCTGCTTTGAAACAATGGGATAGCGAAATAGTGATTTACTCTCGTTAATTGATGTCTGTGTTGGAAAAGTTACAACGTTGACAGATGTCATATTGTCACGGTTCAGAGAAATCGCGGGAAAATTTTGGCGCCATTTCGGATTTCTGGCCATGTTTTTTAGCTTTAATTTAAAAATGTTTCCAACAAAAGTACGGAAATTTCATACGTTTATGTTTTTAACAAAAGGTGTGAACTTAAACTCGTTAACTGATGCGTTGGAATAAAAGTTGTAGTGTTGACACTTTGACAGGTGTCGTTATTGGCGATTGAAAATGGTTGGATTTTTGGTTGAAGTAATATTTTAGGTACCTACAATGTGTAGTTGATAGGTTGACGCACATTTACAGTTGAACATGGCTGTTTTGGCGGGTGACCTTAATTGGAACCGACGTTGCCACTTTATTTCAATGCATTTTCCACAGACGAATAATTTCACTAATGTTTACCAACGCAAGCGCCCTTATTAGGTTTAATGTTATTCAAGTGCTAAAAGTCCATAGCGCATTAGCGCATATGTCTTCTTTGTCGTGTCGATAATTCCCTTTATTTCTGTCAAATAAACTTCGACCATACCTCTGCCACCTCGATGGCGCTGGTGGTGGCTTCGGACAGGTCCCTCAAAGTGCAGTAAGGCAGAGTCCTGATGACCAATCTTCTCACCACGATCATTCGACCATCGACAAAGCCCAAACCATAAACACGTAAATTACTCATCTCCATGCCTGCGTATATTAGAGCCTTCACCATCTTCCACGTTAGAAGCTATTACTTATCATTTTCGCTCTAGAAGAGACGCATACAAAGCGATGCGAAAGGAATGCCAATTCATACTACCGCTAATGCGAATCTCAAAGGGAAATGGAAGACATGTTTTAATATCAACGGTGCTTTGTGCTCTTGTTTTTTTTTCGTTCCGTTTTATTTTTATTGAATTAAAAGCAACTTGGAAGTAGGAACTACAATCTTCTTACGTTGTTTTTCGATTTTCCAACGTTATTTACTCAGGGATAGTATTTTCTTGTGTATTTCCGTTGATGGTGACATAATTGAGCCTAGTACTTGTCAGGATAACATTTAAGAATACAGTTTGGTTCTGTATAGCTTCGATGATGGCTCTCCAATTTCTACCGGGAAAAATTGGTTTTATTATGTCGTCTGTAATGTATCTGTAAAATATGAAAATACATACAATATATATAATGCTGTATCTACTATGTACAATATGAGACTGGCAATTTATTCTTGTAGCTGCTAGAAGAATACATTGAAAGTTAGCATGGTTGGAAGCGGAGGTGAGTGCTGAAAGACCAAGGTATGCGAGTTGGACTTAAGTATTTTTAAAATAATACATTTTTATTATTTGTTTAAATTTCATGTATAATAGTGGTAAATAGGCGGACTTAATGCCACAAGGCATTCTATACCAGTCAACCTTTGGGTTAAATTGGACAAAATTGTGATAGGGTACACATAAAATAAGAATACTACTTGTTTTCGGAATTGTAGATATATACTTAGATAGATACTAATACACATATACAATTCAAATAAACTTATAAATATTTTGACAAATAAAAAACGATAAACCTGATTTTTCATATTCTAATTGACCCACGTGGATGCCCTTATAAGTAATTTCAAAATTTGTTAATTTTTTGTAATTCATCAACATTACAGACTATTAATTTATGCCCGCGGCTTCGCCCAATTGTAGTTCAGTAATATTGTCCAACGGAATCATACTCGCGGTATAAAGCACTAACCACACAATAATGAACTGTGACAGTCTAAAGATAGACATTCTATTTTTAACCTCCACCATTATTGGATATCTACACAAACAAAAAGTCTATAATATAGTGGGGTATCGGAAAACGCTCTGAATTTGTTATCTAGGCGGTTTTGCGCTAAACCGCGCTAGATTATGCAGGCGTGTTCATTTAGCCATGATATACGATGTATTTCGACCACACAGAGCATGGGATAAGGCTATTTACTAATATTATCTATCTATACCAAAATAATAAATCTGAATAGCGTGTTTGAAAGTATTTATTTGACTAGCACAAGAAAAAACAAAATGATAAAATTTAACAATAAAACAAAACCAATTATAGTAAAAAGTAATAAAAAGAAAAACTTAAAAATAAGACATAGTTACATTAAACTAAAATTAGTCCTGTACGAGGCCAAAAGGCCTCTACCTCAGCTTGGCGCTGAAACATTTAAAGCAAATGTCACAGCGCTGGCGCTGGTTTAGACGCGTTAATATCTGCTTTAAAAAAAAAGTGGTATTTGAAAAAAATATTTCATTTCATAGCCCAATAATTTTTGAGGGAGGTATTGAATATCACGCTACGAACCTTAAAAGCCGAGCAAAAGGACAAAAAGATCAGAAACGCCTGGTGAAGCCGCGGTGCACCGCTAGTATATTGATATATTTTTTGTGATGAAATGATTGCTAAACGGATAAAGCACATAATTTCCAATGGTGTGGTGTTTGGGAGACCATTTCGGCATATCAGTAGCCGCAAATAATATTGCAATATACTTATTACGTGGCCGCCAATTTGTATTGCTCAGTATTTTTTTTAATAATCGTTTGTGGATTCATAACAGCAGATTTTGTTCACCTTTATTATTGATTGTATGATTGCAGAAACATTGAAACATTGACTTAATCCATAGATTTACATACATGCAGAAATTCACGCCTTTTCCTATGAGGCTACCATAAACCACAAAACGCCACCTGCTACGATCTTTACGTATACTCCTTCCAGAGAGACATTTTAAATTAAATTCCGTTGTCTTCTCCAGTTAAAAAAAAACTTGAATAAGTCTATCGGTAACCACATTATAAAAAATCTTTGTAAATTTACTGTAAATATTCTTTCGTCTGGCAAAACCAGCTTCTATTTGGAGTGTTGCCAGTTAATTACTGGCGTCGTGAACAGACGACAATCATACAGATTGTGCTTATGTGCCGGGGTTTGCTGACGTTTCAATGTCGTTACCAAATCTCGGGGAGTTAGGACTGGAGCTGATATATGAGGCACTAAAACGCTTTTGTGTGTCAATGACCTAGCTTTCAGCGAATGGAGTTTCACGGCTTCGTACGTAAAGAGAATAGACAGAGTTGATAGGCACTGAACTAGTAAACGTGATTTTATAAGTGTCGTGTTTCTTCTATCGTGAAAGTCTGACAACCAGTCATGCCAAGAGGTATCGTATTACCCAGTACTAACTGGGTTGTGGAGTTCAGATAAACAGCTGCTCCATGAAACAACATACTGGTATTTAGCTGCATCCATCTAAGACTGGAAGCCGACCCCAACATAGTTGGAAAAAGTTTAGGCAGATATTGGGTTTTCTCTATCTTGTTATGTCCGCACAATTATTTATTTTAATCTAATCATCTTTATCATAATCTTTATTATATTCTAATCAAGTCCTTCAGAGTTCCTCACTGTGATCATGTTGAAACTCCAGCATGCCTGAGAGATATTTCTCGACGGCATGTAAAGGAGCCAAGTCAGAGGCCCAAGGGCGGCATAAAAACTCTGACAACAGGTTAGGCACTAACCATACGATAAAGAAGAAGAAGAAGGTTGAAGCTCTATTCAATTTCACAAGTACCTATTGTTTTATTTTACCACGTGTTCTACGGGCGGATAGGGTAGGGGAGAAGTGAAGGGAGTCTGTTTACGGATCGTTAATTAATTCTTTGATTGCTGTTATTACAACGCAAATAGTTGCCTTCGTAACTTTATTAGCTCGAGGCGTAGGCGTCGGTTGGTTTGGTAACTTGTTGATGAAAATACTATCTTTATTGTCTCGCTTGTTTTAGCTGAATGTAAATTATGTTTAAATACTACTCTGTCAAGAAAGTACCGGGAAACGATCAATAATATACAAAATGTTAGTTATTCATCCAAAGTTATTTTACCGCCTTCAAAGTATGCTCCTTCAGAAACGATACACTTACGCCAACGAATAATCCAATCATCAAAACATTTTTAAACGCTTTTTCGGAATTGAGTTCAGTTCTCGCCGTGAAATCTCCTATACGTCTTCTACCGAATGAAAACGGGTGCCACGAAGTGGTAATTTAAGTTTAGGAAAAGGAAAGAAGTCGGTTGGAGCCATATCTGGTGAATAAGGTGGTTCCTCGATAGTATTTGTTGAGTTTTTGGTCAAAAATTCGTTCACTATGATGGCCTTGTGCGAAGGCGCATTATCGTGGTGCAAAATCCAAAAAAAATCTTTCCACAAATCTGGCCTTTTTTTTTGTCGAATTTGCTCTCTTAAACGCCGCATAACGCTCAAATAATATTCTTTATTAACTGTTTGACCTTCCGGCAAAAATTCCGAGTGCACAACACCGCGATAGTCAAAGAAAACGGTCAACATGGCTTTGACTTTTGATCGACTTTGGCATGGTTTTTTCGGTTTCGGTTCAGTTGGAAGGCGCCACTCCGAAGCTTGTTGACTAGTTTGCATGTCAAACTCGTAAACCCACGTCTCCTCATCATTAATAATGCGTTTCATCAATGTTGGGTCGGAATTGATTCGTTCTAGCATTTCATCAGCGATTTATGCGATTGAGTTTTTGAAGAAAATTCAGGTTTTTTGGGACTAGCCGAGCGGCAACATGTATTTAAAATGGTACGAATCGACTCGTGAGACAAAAAAAGTTCAGCGGCTATCTCTCTCAAACTTGAATGAGGATTTTCAGTCACTATTTCCTTCACTTTTGCGATGTTAACTTCAGTTGAAGACGTTGATGGCCTATCAGAGCGAGGCAAATCTTCCATCACATCTTGACCGCTTTTGAACGCTTTGTACCAATCATAAGCACGTGTTTTTGATAAAGTCGATTCACCGTAAGCCTTCTGTAACATTTTCAGGGACTCCGAACACGAAATTCCATTAGCGATGCAAAATGCAAAAACTCGAACTCTTTTTTCGATATTTTTGTCCATTATGAAATTCGCAATACACACTAGATATGATCTAACTAAAAACAGCACTGTATTTAATCTAAATAACAGATGCAACTCAAACTCCGCGCCAAATTGGAAAACACCAATCGCCAATCTAACAAAAACAACTTCGAAACTTTTTTGACTGGATGAATTATTAAGGAGGTATTTAAACATAGTAACAATGTTCTTTTTGAGGGACTAGCATTCTTCTGGAGTTCAGCTTGCCTCATTGTTATACGATTTACACTATTTTTCGTTTCGAAGGCCTTGGGACCTTCGCGTTGATCAATTATCCACCCTATTAACTACTTAACTTTTTTCAAACTATGATGGGGTTGACTTGCTGTCTAACTGTATGCAGCTGTATTCCAATAGCTTAAAACAAGGGACTATTTATCTGATCTACAGTACCAACAAGAAAATGCTTTGGAAACATGAAAAGCCTCCTGGCCTTATATAATTTACAAGTATTTTGTATAATCAGAATTAAAATAAACCGTGCCTGTTCCACACATTCTCCTTTGCAGAAAAATTCTTTCCTCATACGGAGACAAGAGCCGTCACACATTACTAAAAGATACAAGAAACTAACACGCTGATTGTGGTTCGAAACGTCTTGAATGGCCAATCAATATGCCCTGAGACGTTACAGACCCTCTGGACTCTAGACAGATTAAGAGGTCTCAGTGGAATTACGTCAAAATGTAGAAGGCAGAAGTGCCACTTATCATAATTGGTAGGTATTTTGATACACGATGTATCTATACTATCTACATTATAAAGCTGAGGAGTTTGTTTGGTTTAACGCGCTAATCTCAGAAACTACTGATTCTAGTTGAAAAACGCTTTTAGTGTTGGTTGGATGTTATAGCTATAAGCATCACGCTGCGACCAATAGGAGCCTTATGATTGTAACATTATTCTTCTTCAGCGAAATTTAAAAGATAAGACATGTCGACTCCATTTAGCTTATATTTTTACCTGAAGATATCCGATTTTAGAATAAGTTATTTTATTTAATACCAAAAGCTTTTGCATGTCATATTTAAATTGGACAAGAAGTCGCCACAGTGATTGGCCCTAGGTGACTTTAATAATGAAGTTTAGTAATTTTTCTCTATTTTATTTTAGTTCTACATTATTATGTTATTCGCATTTTTATCATACGCTTTACTTTCTGTTCATGTTTGCTATCTATCTGCTATCTATCTATCATTCACTCGAAATTAAACGTCTGAACAGTTAATGAGTCAAAAGTGAAAGTGAAATGTAACAAAAATGAACATTCACACGAGTGAAGCATCTGATATGGGTTTAAGTAGCGCTTCTGCGGATACAGAGTTGGTGACATACCAAAGGACATCCCCATTTAAGAGGGTAACAGGATATTGGACCTTCAGGCCTTTGAAAACGAAATGAGTTTCCGATTCGGTTTTTTAGATATTTCAGCGTTGAAACTGTGTCCATCGATACGTTTGTAAGTCTCTATAATTGGCCGTTCGTGTTTGATTTAGTGGGACTAGAAAGTTTAAGCATAGAAATTCTGGTCTTGATAAGAAGTTTATGTGTCTATTCTAGTAGAAGTATGTAGTTAATTGTAAATCATTCTGGTGTATGTAGCTTATCATATATGTACCCCCGTATCTATGAGTGTTTACTTGTAAATGTATTTTTTCGAGACACAATTGTTATTATGTAGTTTATTAATTGGTTGAAGTTATAACTATAAAAATTTAGAATTCTTAGCTTTGCGTCCTTTGACGGTTCTTACTTCTTTTAAATTCTCGTCTATTTCATAAAAAATTTGCAAGTAATTGCTTAAGCAAAAGTAATTACTTTAACTTGACTATAGATACGGGTGTTAGACTAGGCATTTAAGGGCTCGTTGCTAAATAATATCAGCCGCACGGGTCGATCTTTAAGGTTAAGCGCTTGTTGTGGTCGTGGTGCCTGTGTACTTTTTTATGTCAAATAAAATATTACTATTACTACTTCCCTGCGTGCCTCTGAAAGCTCGGTTAAGCTGTTGGTCCCAGCTGTCATTTGTAGATCTTTTACAGTTGTTACGAGTAACCAGAAGCCTGAAAGTCTGACAACCAGTCTAACCAAAGGGTAGCTATTATCTATATCGTATTCCCAATAACTAGGTTGTGGAGGTCAGATAGGTATTCGTTTAGACTGGAAAAAGACCCCCACAATGTTCGGAAAATGCTAGGCAGATTAAGCAGATTAAGCTAGCTCGACTATGAATTGTCACCATCGTTTTTCATTAGTATCGTACCAAGCTGTACTATAGATACGAGCTGAATGTGCAGCAACCACTTTCTTCGAACAAGAGTAATGGCATTGGCGCAGGGTTTGACTTGTTAATGGCCAACCTTATTAAAATTCATTATAGTTTGCTTCTCAATGTTCGAGTGACCCATTTGGATAATTGTTAATAAAAGAAGGAGGATAATTATTTTATTGATTGTGGTCTTCCTTATTCCTTATTAATTACGACTTGAAGATTTTCATTATCAAGTTAGCATCTAATTTGTTAAGAGCTGGATATACGCCATTGACCTTGGTCATGTGGGCGTTTCGACGATAAAGCCCCCCGCGTGCGCCTCCCATCCCTAACAACAATTTCGTGCAGCCAGTGCCATCTACTTATTTCTTCCAGTAGCCGTCTCTAATGCAGAGGTGTAAAACCTTTTTAATGTGCATTTTTTTAAAGCCAAGAGGACATGCTCTACATTGTGGAGATTAATATATATTTTTTTTGAAAAAACATCCGGTCATGGTTACGGAAAAAAAAGGTTCTAATGTATCCAAAATGAAGCTCAATTCACGTATATGCACGCCTTAATACTTGGAGAAAGAATTTTTAAATGTTTCATTCTTGCTAATTTTAGGGACAATACTGTGAATATGTATCTGACGTTTACACTAGGTTGTATACGCAGTTAAATAAACTTTTCATGAAGTTATTGATACTTTAAAGTATAAAATAGAATTAATGACAGGACCTTATTCGCCAGTGGCACCATCTGGTCAGCTCAAAAACGATAGCCCTCATTAGGTACGACGATACAAATGTCAAAGATGTATTTGATGAAGATTTACGGACCGTCTCCTTCTTAGCGTGTCGATGACAATTCAAATTGAGTCGTCACATTATTTGGCGACGAGTTTGGCACTTTCAGTAGCGTCCATCAGCTCCTGTGATGTGCAAACAACAGGACCGTTGTAAAGTGATTGCCGCTTGTATATGTCCTCCGAACTTAAAGAGATGTATCGAAATGGTACAAAAACATAGGCTAGCAGTAAGACATAACGCGCCTCTATTAGATAAAACCCCTGTTATACATGTTTGCTCATTGTGAGAACAGTGGAGCATAGTTTGTCCCCTGTAAGCTCGGCTCAGAAGCCGCCAAATCAAACGACGGAAATCAGCTTTGTTTTTATACGACCATAAAGAAGGGTTTTGTTATACTAATTTTCTATCTCACGACCCGCATGGCATTCGAAATGAAAGAAAAATACGCCGAAATAACACGTAGGTAGATGAAAATTATCTACTGGTAGGTTAGAAGTATAATCTACATGTTTACTTTTTTTGATAGCTTCAATACCGTGAATAATTAATTGTCTTTAAAATTCATATACCTAAACCAACAAATTATGTTGAAAACACACCAGTTTTATTTGACATGCAATTTTCCTGTGCAAACATTCAGTCAAAGCGGAAACGGATATGCATAATATGTAAATGTCTATATTATGATAGTTGATAGGTAGTACAAACTCAGTACCAAATAAATGTTTAATTTAAGCGTTGATTGGTGAAACTTGTAGTAGGTAAATTGTGACATAAACATTTAGCATGGATTCTAGACCCCTCAGAGTTGGAATTAAGATAAACACAAATATTGTGTTATGAAAAAGTATAGAACAGCTTTTTTGCAATGCATTTTATGACCATTCTTTATATTGAAGCAGACACAATTACCCTGAGCCATATTTGGTTCTTGGGACAGAGAAAGAGATTGATGTGCACATTAACTACCAAAATTACCTTGTCCTTATGTATATTAAAATAGCAACGTAGCCGAGTGCAATTAGCCAAAACATAATCAAGAGATGGAACGAAGTTTATAGTGGTCGTATTCTGTCGACTTTTTTATTGAGTTCCTAAAGGTGTGGAGAAGAAAGTTAAAAAAAAAATCGCTCGCGACATTCTTTTTCACTAAAGTCCCATGAAAATCCGAACACTATAAACTTTGTTTCACATTATTGTGTGATTGCACTCGGCTAACGGTCATTCTTTGACAGTTGTATCAAATGGCTGTACCACCGCAAATTGACATTGGATGTCAATATTCTTTATAATTAACTGCCCTGGCACATCGTCATCAGCCTAGCTTTTTCCTAATTATGTTGGGGTCGGCTTCAAGTCCAACCGGTCGCAGATGAATACCAGTATGTTAATTAGAGCCTGCCAGCCTGACCTCTTACAGCTGAACGTGTTTTTCGAGGCACAGCTTTGTGTGTCGAAAAGAAATCGCGGTACATGGATGGTCACCTATCCACTGTCTGACCTTGGTAAGCTATGCTTTACGTTGAAGATCGACCCGTGCGGCTGTTACAATTAACTGCACATTCCATTAAAACCGAACACCCTGCATTAAGGCCGTAACACTCGCTCCATCCAACATATCTGTTCACGTATAGGGATGTGCTCGAGGGATGACGGCGTGAGCCGCGTTGTGACATGCCGAGGAAGGGATACATCCTTGCTTAGACGCGACAATGAGTAGTTGTGGTTATTGTTGTTGCGAAATTTTGAGTATTTATTTATTTCATCTTACTCAATAGCAGCCTGTAGCAAAATAATAACGGTCGGTCGGGGGTCAATCTCCAGGTTAAGCCGTGCTTGCCTAGGTTGGTCCTAGGATGGGTCGAGCCTTTACATTCCGAGTTTCCTCCGTGCCTAGAAAAGCACGTTAAGCCGTTGGTCCCGACTGTCATTTATGTGTAGTTTGATATTCGTTACTGCCATGCGGTCCGAAAGTCTGACAACCAGTCTTACCAACGGGTATAGTATTACCTAGTACTAACTGGTTTGTGGAGGTCAAATAGGCAGTCCCTCTATGTAAAATACCAGTAGCTGCAGCCGGTCAGACTGGAAGCCGACCCCAGCACAGTTACGTAAAGGTTAGGCAGGGGACTCCGTAACAGACCAGAGCTTGGATTTGGGCCCGGTTGATGGCAGTAGGCTCGCTCCCTGTTACGTGGGACTTAATCATAACTGTGTACTAAAGGTACATAGCTGCCTTACCCTCCGGGGAATGCAGGCGTAATGTTTATGTATGTGTTCTTATAACTTACGATAAGGTTGTTATTAAGATCCTGGAGATTTTTAAATTCAATGTTACTCTTTCATATTTTTCATTAGTAGGTATTGATTACCTACAGTTATCACACACATTACAGATTAACTACAGTACTTTCACAAGTTATTATGCCCTGTGACTGGGACTGTAGCTTAGTTTATTTTTTTGTGTTTTGACATTCAAAAGTGCCTGTAATGGTCTAATTGAAATAAATGCTTTGAGTTTGAGTTTGAGTTTGATTGATAAGGTACAATGTCGATTGCTTTAGTTGATTCGTTTTTGTAATTATTTTAGCAATTATTTACAAGATTTTGAATAACTAAGCTTTTCCGCAATCTTCAGTGTCAACATCTTTACCGTACATTGCCCTATTACACCCGAAAATTAGTTTGTCAACCGTTTCTGAGTGGTGGCTAATGTGGCTATGTATAATTAATTGGACAACATCACACAATAGCCTGCTCCATGTCTGCGTAAAGCTAGCTTTGACAAGG
Source organism: Standfussiana lucernea (assembly GCA_964057025.1). Lineage (NCBI taxonomy): Eukaryota > Metazoa > Arthropoda > Insecta > Lepidoptera > Noctuidae > Standfussiana > Standfussiana lucernea. Next base: position 15,683,596 of record OZ059796.1, read on the forward strand.
CCTTGAGCCAAACTAGCTGCCACCACAGCAGCCGGCCCAAGCATGAAATTACCTTCAAATTCCCAGAGAACGTTCTATAGCCCATATTGTCCGTGTGGCTATGTGTCTATCCTCCGTTAAACCATAACCTCTGTTCACATAAGCACCCTAGACTGCTCCCATAGATAACCGGAATTAAAGTATTGTCAAAGGGTGGAGACAAATGCGGCGATGATGAATTATTCAGTGTTTTTCCGGATGCTGGGAAGCTGCTTACCAACTTTTTTGGTGGTTTAGCGTGATTTCCGTTATGTGGGCAAAGTTTGGAATGTATTTGGGGAAAGTTACGTGAATATATTTTTTTTTGTTTGCCTGATAGTTTAGGAGCTGTCGTTTTGGAATGTTACAAATTTTTACTTCTCGAATAAGATTTGTAAGTAAACTTGAACTATTAAGTTTTGCGTAGGATTTTCTGACCTATTTTTAAACTTACCAGTACATACATAAAATAATAATTCTAATCGAGAAATAAGCCCAATTTGTTGATCGTGTGGTGGCTAAGGTGTAATAGCTTTTGTATAAGTTATTTGCGTCTCAAACAAGATTACTAAATAATCTTGAACTATAAGGTTATGCTTAGGATGTATCTTTTTATGATTAAGACTTAAAAATAGAAACCTAAATATAGGTTGCCAATCGTGAAATAAGCCCGCATTTCTCACCCATCTAAAAACTCCCCTGACGAGTACAAATAAACCGTACGGTGGATTGTAACGAGCGATCCGTTTGTTCAACTGATATAAATAAGCTTCATTCACGCTTGCTTGTACGCACAGAGTTTATCGATGGATCAATCAATTGAGTTAGTTGACCTGTTCCGCTCAACTTTTTCATGGAAATAGATGGATAAGTTGTATAAACATTACATACATCATCATCATTCTCTTACTCTTATACCAATTTATTTGGGGTCAGCGCAGCGAGTCTTCTTCTTCCAAACTTCTCTTATATCCGTCTTATCAGCTGTCACCGCCTCTCCAGTCATATTATCCTTCACATAGTACATCCATCGTTCTTTGATCTTTTATTTTTACTCGGCCATCACCATACTTACTCAAAATTTTCTTCACGACATTTCCCTCATAAACATTACATACTTTGTTCAAAATTCGACGCTTGCCGCTGATATCATCATCTAGCTTATTCCCAACTTTGCAGGGATCAACTTCCAGGCCAAAAGTCTGCTTGCAAATGAGGTAGATAAGACAATTGCAAGATTTTGCCTTTCTTCAGCAACCAAATTATCAGCAATGCTTCAGTTTATGATGTCAGTAACATACAGACAGACAGACCGACAAACAAACACATAATTATCTCTAAAACTCTATAAGCCGATTCAAATAAAGAATACAAAAATAACGTACACAAACAAACCCGAACGGTTCCGATTCTAAACGACTCCATTGTTGCCTCTATAAATAGTGCCCATTCACGATACGTCGTCATCTCACTCGGTTTACGCAACGTGTACTATCGAGTAGTTACCTACTTACGTACGTAGGTAGGTAAGCTTCTGGATACAGAAGTGTCGGAGTGTCGGCCCGTGAATCAAAACCGCTTGATAGAATGAAAGCTGCCGAAAGGTGAGGGTGCATTGTAGCACGTTTTTAGAAAGTTGATATTCGGAATTAGGTACATCAATTTTCAGTATTACACTTACCAAAATTTGTATTGCATCATCCTGCGTCTAACTGGTAGAAAACGCCTTATGACATATAGCCTTTAAATGTGCAGAGGCTCGCCTATAGATGTTAAAGGACTGGGTGTAAAGTTCCTCAATACTTCATACAATAGACAAGATCTTCCAACCAGACGGGTGCTGTGGTGGGCTACCGCCTGACAACTGTAGTCGAGTTTTTCTATTTAATCTTAAGTCGCGAATAACTTTAATAGCACGAATCAGAATGCAATGTTAGTTCTTCCTTTGTGACATAGATGGCGCTGTAATACTTTCTGTAATGCCGCTACGCACTAAATGCAATTATAATTCATTTTATAACAGTGCCTAATAAGTGAAGAGCGTAAGTTCAAGCTATTAAAAGTTATCGCTTCATTTATTGCATTTCGGACGTCAATCCAAACTAAATACTGAGAGTAACCACTGCACTTTTACTAACTTTTGAAATGTAAATTCAAACAATCATTATTTTATGCGTTTTCTATTTGTTTCACAGTAAAACTCGTTACTGGTCCAGATTTACATTCACTGCATCTCTTAGATTAATTAAACACTTAATTTACAAGTCTCATCCCAAACCGCAAAACAATACTTGGCTTCCAAGAAACAGTTATCAATTTAACACTGCACCCCATTTATAGATCGCACGTCACAATTCTGGTTCTAACCTCAAAACTATGACGTGACGTGCGTCATTGGGCACGCTCACTGACACATGTGGGTCGCCGCAGCTGATAGTGAGATGAAAAGATGTTGTAATGCTTTATTGTGGACACAGAATAGATACGTACAGAAGAACAGCTGTAAACAACGAGCGAATCAGATCCACTCAAATCGGTGTGACTCTTTCCTCAAAAGACCATTTCAGACGCTAATTAGCATGGTCCCCACAGTCATGATTTCTGATAAAGACAATATCTATACTTTACAAAATACCTTCGAGTTTTTTCGATGTTTCTCAGAGTAGTCAGATAGGAAATACTGACGTCATCTAGTTTAATTTCACATTAATATTACCGGTGACCTTAAACAAATGCCAGTCGCGAGTCAGTACTTTCTTGCCTTCCGTACGTTTTTTCACGGGTGATCACTGAAAACCAGCGCTGTGCTATAGGACCCCATAGCACAGCATCATGCTTAGTGGTAACCTGCATGTCGTAGTCACGACGTGCAAGCTGTCAATTTTTTTTTGTACCAAATTGTTGGATTTTTAAATATTCACGTCATGTCCCTGCGATAAATGTTTTTTTCTTTCTTTCTAGTGCGCTTGCACTAACTGTACGTGAAGCGTGTCTATGTGTGTTTTCGCTTGCTGTAAAGACCTTCTTTACCAATTTTGTGATTGTCAGTATCCGAGAAGTATTCCTACCGGTAAAATATCACGTTTATTGTGTGCCGACCATTCTGTATTGTCGAGAATAGGTTGGACTTCCATCAAATATACTGGGAACTTTTGATTCGTATTGGAGTGGAAGGAATTTATCCGCCGTGATAGAATGCGAAGTGCTTTGGAGTATTTCTGGCCATGGCAAGTAAGCTGAATATTGTAGTGTAAGAATTTGTAATCAACACAATCACCAATTCTATAAAACATTATACGCTAAGCATTGGTCCCGGCTGTCATTTCGTTTGTTTGCAACAATAATGACATAACTCGAAAAATAAGAAATACAGGACAGCTTTTTTGTAAGTTCTAAAAATATTTTCACTAAATCGCCAATATTTTTTTTGCATAGAGAAACTTTTTATCAAAAGATTAAAGGTTTATTTTACGTATATCGTTACTTAATTTAATACTTGCTTTCCTTAATTTTATATTCAACTACAAACAACATCGAAAAATCAAAATTTTTGAGTTATGTCGTCATCCTTGTCGCAAACCAGTGATTTGTAGAATTTTGACAGTTGTTACAAAAGCCTGAAAATCTGACAATCAGCCTCACCAAGCGGTGCCGTGTTACCCAGTAATGGGTTGTGGGTTTGACAAGGTGCCATTCGGTGAAGGACACTAGAATAAGCAATATTACCTAAAACATACCTACTGCGATCTTCAATCATTATGTATGTATGTCTGGCTAACTTAGCAATTTATCCAGTGATCATTCTTGATACTTGATGTTCTTCTATAATGCAGTATCTTTGCATGGAACTTCTTTTAATCGGGATAAATTAAACACACAATCTCTTTCTTAAGTCATTTAAGTATCCATTTTTGAACCATTATCACATACAATTATATCGGAAGCATTGTTTCTTTGCGACATAGTAAAACAATGCGCCGTTTGTACGTGATCTATTGATTGATTTGTTTCCTTTGTTAGAAGTTCATTGACATTTGTACAATCAAATTGTACTTATTTTAAAACGGATTGTAGCAGTTAAAGCCCAATTTAGACTTAGCTACAGTCATTAGTTTCATCAGCAATTCAATATTATAGCATTTGCCCGCGGCTTTGTTCGCGTTATGGTAGGAAATTGTCTCACAGGAACGTTTCAAATATAGCCTAAGGCACTCGGGTATAATACTTCCGATTTGTGTCCCAGTTTTCGGGATCAGATCAGTAGTTCCAAAGATTACCCCCTACATCCAAACTTCAAACTTAACCTCTTTATAATATTAGTAAAGATAAGTCTGTTCTTTTTACAATTCTTCATTCAGTTTATTCTAGAGTCCCTCTTTCCGAATTTCTCCTGAGATGCCGAAAATGAGATGATGTATCGCCGTTTGATCATTACGTAGATATATACATATATTAAACACTTACTAACAAAATTTTAATAACTGAAGGTGTACTTTAAAAGATAATATTTCTATCGTAGTTATAATGTGAAAAAGTAAAGTTAGATTTCCTATAGATTAAACAACTAAGTATTGCGATTAAAAATCTAAGTCAATTTCACACTTTCCTAACTCACTCCAGACAATAGATGCTATCACATCTTAAGGTCAGACTGATAAACTGAACTATTACTTTGTAGATAACTATAGTAATTTGACGTAACCGCAGCCTAGGGTTGCCACTATCTTCGATAAACTCCGAGATAAAGAAAATGGATTGTAAAAAGGTTGGATAAAAAAGATTGCAAAGAAGATGGATTGTATGAAGAATTTTATGAAAGAAATGGGAGTGAATGATAGCGTTTCGTGATGGTTGACAGGAGAAGAAAACGTATTGCGCCGAACTTCAAGCAACGAGGGACTAAGACAGAAAGATGATGATAATTAAAAAATGCCCCCAAATTATAAGGCCGGGCAAAGTCAGGTCTGGGAGTCAAAAGCTCCCAAGGTAACCCTAACCGTAGCCCGGTTAAAGATAACAGTGGCAGTTAGTAATTGACGTTATCAGATCGGCCAGCTCCTCGACTATACTCACGGAGTTTACGAAACTCCGTCTAAATTGAAAGTTATTTAGTTTAGATTGAAAGTTAACTGTTGTGTTTTAATTGAATTTAATTAATTGAAATGCTTTCTTTGGAGATTAGGCCATTTGGGAGTGGTGGCTTTAAATTGCTTGTATTTTTTCTTGTTGTGTTCGGGAGCTTTCTTCGTTTCTTTAATGCGTCTCGCTAGCGCAAATAAATGTATTTTCGTTCTTTCTGTATTATTGTTAAATTCGTACCTACTTATCTCCACAGTCTCAGGTGCAGCATCCTCGATCGAGACTATTCACAAAAAGGCTCTTTTATTTTTCTCCACGTTTTCATTTTTGCTTCACGTTTCGATTTTTCTTCAAGTATGGATTTATATCATCCTTGGTAGGTCACCAAACTTGATTACATTTTAAAATGGTCGACATGGAGTGGCAGACGATTCGCTGAAGCGTATCATCCTTTGACTCAGGGTGACTTCATCAGATAAATCCAGTAAGCCATTAATGACGATAATGTAATGGTTTTCTAAAGATTAAAGATTTTACGTCTTCCCACGTCACGGGGTACGGCGTGGGTGGTCTGCCAGACGCCATGATTCCCGATGTCTAACAGTAGTGGACAGCGAAACAATTTTGAAAAATAATTCTCGCTATTCACCATCTGGTGGTCCTACAATCCGGTGGTGGACATCGGGAATCGTCGGCCAGACGTAAGGCGCGCGCGGGTCGCGCTACTTGAGAGGTCAAAACTTTAAGACGTATGGATATATACCTCTTAACCTTTTGAATACTCCCAATTTCATAAAATAATCAACACTCAGGTGTTAAGTATGAATAAGTGTGTATTATGTAATTTCCGGATTAAAACTATCGCACGTGTTAATCCGCCGAGCTACCCGCGACTCGCGAGTATAACTGACTTTGTTGTGTTGTCGGATTATCGCTCGGATTATTCGCGGAAATAAGGAGCTTTTGCATAAATAACTCACATAATGCGTTTTCTCAGTAGAATCGTGGAAACGCCGGTAGCGGGAGTACTTTTACAAACATGAACACAAAGACCAACGATTTTTTTTCAAACTTCCTACGTATTATTTTACGACTTTACAAAACATCAATATTTCTTTATTATATTGGGTGTAAACGGACCCTTGACGGTGCATTACATTGAGTTATACCATAAACCGTGATTTTTCACCCAAAAAACAGTCGTTTCCCAGGAATAACTTTTCGTGGATTTACTTAGATTGACGGAATGCTTGATTGACATTGAATAATCACAAAATTAAATAAGCCACGGTACAGCAATGTAACTATTTAATACCAACAAACAACCAGCACAAACTAGTCTAGCATGAAGGAAATCAAAGCCAACAGTTTAACTCGTAAAATTGGCACCACGTCTTCACAATGGCGGTCGAACGGCGACACAACGTGAACCCTTTCAAGTCCAAACAGTCTCTATGCATTTAATCAGGTAGCCTACGTGACGACGAGGTAGGGGGAGGGGGGAACTAGGTGGGTGGGGAGGTAAAGGCTAGTTTACGCTAGTGCAGTTATGAGTATAGTGGCCGATGTAACTAGAATAATGTATTGCTTAGAAATATAACATAAGGTAAGGACTGGAATTGAATATCCCTGAAGGGCAGAGGTGTATCTTTATTAGGGACCCACATTTTGTAAGATATGTTCAAGTCTGATATAATAGACGAGAGCCTATTGCCATCAACCGGGCACATATCTTGACTACGAGCTGTGCCGACCAATTCCTGCTATAGAAAATCCCAAGTTATGTTCAAATGGCGTTCAAGCATCATCATTAAACGATACGAGAAATGTCCCTGGTTGATGGAAATAGATTCCTCCTCTATTAATCTACTGAGAACCGTATGTCAATTCTGTTGTTTTAGAAATATAGCCATTGCCACTTATACCGGCCGTCCGTGTTGGGGCTCCACATTCGCATAGTGTCTGACATGGTTCGATTATACTCAATCTTGCCAAATTGGATCATTGCGAGTGTGGAGCCCCAACACAGGATATGCCACACCTTTTCTCATGCCCGTCGTGCACGACTAATGGCATCCTCCAGGACTTGAATGAGTCAAACGACAGAGCTGTACAGGTTGCGACGTACTGGTCGGACAAAATTTGAGTCATCGATTCAAGAAGAAAAAAAAGGCCCTCTGTGCTTCTCGTATACAGCTGGGGGCCTAAAATGGCCACTTTAGCAGAACATAATAGGATAATAATATGAATCACATTAAAATGCTTAAAATAGTCACAGACACTGTTAATACGTTAAATTATCAGTTTGTGACCATTTTACGAATTGCAACGTGATTCATATTATTATGTTCTGCCAAAGTGGCTATTTTAGACCCCCTGATCCCTACGATCTTCACCAGGTCACTGCTCCACCTTGTCACCTAAGCTGCACCAATAGAATTAACCTTCCCAGGCATCGAAACTCAGACCCTATACTCAGTAGTAACTCTTGCCACCACTAGACGAACCAGGTTATCGAGTTAACTTGCTTAATCGCAATAAAACCCGCACGTGTATTTGTGGACGTGTATATCGACCTTAAGGCCTACACTCCTACCTACCCAAGGTAGGAGTGTAGGACATCGAGTGGTTTGTATTCATTAGCTCGTGGTTCGCCGGCCAATACTCCGGGACATACGGGTTGCTAAGATAGGGAATGTGGTTGTTTAGTTTTCACCACTTAACAACCATACACCGCATCTATCTAATTATGTGGTTAAGCAGGGTTGGTGAGGGTTTAAGAGTGGACTGGAAGGTCTCTAGTCTCAACCCTACTTTAAGTAAGATTAGGTAAGAAGATTGGACATTTTTAAGACAAAACGATGGACTCTGCTAGCTACATATTATAATTATTAGTTCTAATTGTCGCGGTACAAATGTAATATAACAGCATAGATGATATATGTATTGTGTGGGTTAAAGATTTACTGTTACTGTGTCTATTTACATACTTGTAGCGACGATTAAAATAATTATATGTTATAAGAAAACACAATCAAGGAAATTTCTGATGAGAAAACCCAATAATACTTTGCACAATCTGGGAATTAAACCAAAGAACTCATACGCAGCAGTAGCGCTTGCGACCACTAGATCACCTAATCACTCGTTTGAAACAATATTTATTATCTGTTACCCATCCTCCTTACCCGTATACCCCACTTTCCGCCTGTCCACCACCCCCACTGCCACCCACCCAACCCCATAAATTACCTGGTTCATGTTCGAAAAGAGATTCCTCACTTTTCACAGTAAATTTAAATGATTTGATAAAGTTATGTCGAGGGCCCAGACCCTTTCATTTGTACCCATTTGCTTTCGAGTTGAAGATTAAACGTGCAGAGGTCTTTTTATTTCAACACTTGCGTTTGTAATAGGATTTCGACTTATTTTAAATGGCGAGTGTAATAGGATTTTTATTTTAAAGTAGGTTTTGTCCGCGTTTTCGCCTGCGTGGAGATCAGTAATAACCTCGTTCGAGCGTTGTCAGTGTCATCATTGCTGGTGAATATTGGCGATGACAGCTCTTAAACGCGGTTTAGATGTGCTCATCGCGTTTAGTTTCATTGGTGGACTACCCTCTAAACTTGTTACCCCGTTATAACGTCCCCGTGGGATACCTTCTGACCTTGATCGTGATAAGTTTCACTGGTGGAATTTTCCGATATCCCAACACAAGTCATGTTCTTTCTTTATCGTGTGGTTAGTGACTAACCTAGTGTCAGAGTTTCAATGCCGCCCACGGGCCTCTGACTTGGCTTGACATGCTGTCGAGAAATATCTCTCAGGCATGCTGGTTTCCTCACGACGTTTTCCTTCAACGAAGCAAGTGATAATTATACAATACGCACATGAATCCGCGAAATCAGGGGTGCGTGTCTTGGGTTCGAACTTGAGACCTATGACTTGTCACACCAGGCTATCACTGCTTATAGTCATGGAGTATCAGTATGTCCATCATTGAAAACGGTTTATCCATTAAGGTGTGAAAATGTAGATAGACAGAGTTACCTTCGCATTCATAATATTAGTATGGATGGTGATATGTCTGACCTCTAGACAAGGGGAAAAGTGTCAATGAAATGCGTGGGTTATTCTTTATTGAACCATTTGTGATTTTATTGAATGTCTCTGTCAATTCCAGATAGATTTTATTGTAGAATCGTCTGCTGTTTTTTAATCGTGTGATTGTGTAGCGATTAATAAACTCTACAAATAATTACTTCACAAGGTTGATATGAGTTTCAATTCTTTGATCTTTTATGGAAAGCCTATAAGTTCTTATTTGTTAACAAACTATATTGTATAAGCGCTGTTTTTTTCAAGTTTTTTTTTGTAATCTTTGAACTTAATTTCCAAACCAATACTGTTACTGTTACTGTTAGCCTGTATCATCCCACTGCTGGGCAAAGGCCTCTCCCCATGACTTCCAAATTCTTCGATCCAGGGCTAAGGTGGACCACTGATCGTTGGTTCTGTCCAGCTCGTCCCGCCATCTCCTGCGAGGTCTACCGCGTCGCCTTCTGGCTGTGTCAGGGCTCCACAACGTGGTTATTTTGGCCCACAGCTCGTCGGGCATACGGCAAACATGGCCAGCCCAGTCCCACTTCAGCTTAGCAGATTTTTGAGCAACGTCAGTAATTTGTGTTTTGGAGCGCAGTGTGGTGTTGCGTACATGGTCGGTAAGTTTGACGCCTAGGATACTGCACTCCACACACGCACGCACGCATTGCACGTTGGCAGACCTTGAGTTTGGACTTTTGAATGTTTGTCAAAGACCAAGTCTGGGATCCATAGGTCAAAATGGGAAGAATGCACATGTCCATGATTTTTCGCTTGAGTGACAAAGAAAGATTTCCTTTCATAAGCTCTTTCATGTTTTTTTTTTCCAAACCAATAGCCTTTATGAAAATAGTTCATCGAATTTCTGATTTAATTTAGCAAACATATTGTGTAGGTTTAGATAAAACTAATAGTCAATTTTCTCCGAATCGTTTTTATAGCCCGAAGCAACCTTTGTTGTGTATTAAAAGTACTAGCTAAAACAAGTATTTCATTTCAGAGAAGATACAGTAACGAGCGCCGATACGTGCCTACACACTTAGCAACTTTTAAAGTGATACTGTATTGTTTGCAGTTGGAACTCATTTTATTATGCAACTAGCTTTTGCCCGCGACTTCGTACGCGTGGTACTTAGAAACGTAAAAAGATCATTTCCTGTGGTAAAATGTAGCCTATATTTTAAGTTAGGCATCTAGCAGTAGAACGGTGAAAACTGCGTTGAAATCCATGCAGTAGTTTATGCGTGATGCGCGTACAAACATACAGACAGAAAGACAGACAAAAATTGTATCTGTTGCTTTAATAAAGACCCCTCATATATATTGTTTTAATATCTTCAATGTACAGACATCGGCCTATTACAATTTTATTATATGTATACATGGTTAAACCTTTAATCCTCTTAAAAAAAAAAATCAGCAAAATGACTATTTTGTTAGTGGATTGTTACGCTTACACAACTGTGTGAAGATAATATTCTATCAGGCGTTTGAACGGTGGTCGACCGTTACAGTAACGAAATGCATCATTTTCTGAATATACCCAAGCATTGGGATTGATATCCTGTTTATCGTTGTGTTATATTAATATCGTTGGTCTAGTAGTAGCTATCGCGACTGCTGAGCATGAGGCCCTGGGTTCCTTTTCCGGGTCGGGCAAAGTGTTATTGGGTTTTTCGATCAAGAATTTCTTAGTAGCAGCCACGGAGTCTGGATTTGTGCCCGGTTGATGACAATAGGCTCGCCCCCTATTACATGGGACATAAACATAACAGGCGAAATGTGGGTGTACTGTTAGGTACACCTCTGCCTTACCCTTCGGAGATAACAGGCGTGATGTTATGTTATGTTAGTTTATTTTTTCTTTCATTTTGTCTGAGTAGGTATAGAGTGAGAGAGCGGGTCTTTATAATATAAAATAAATCGTGCACGATTATTATTTTAATTCCTATGGTGCGTTGGAAGCCTTAAATAATCCAGCCAACCGGAGACCTAAAATTTTAAACAAAGTCCAACATTTTCTATATTGGATTTTGTTTAAAATTTTGTAATTTTTGGAAAAAATATTACCTGATAAACAAAATAACACTGAGTTTACCACAACTCTCTCATTGTTATTAACAGAAAAGTTATACTTGAAATCGCTATCATCAACTATGCAAAAGTTTGACTAACCAAGTAAATTCAAATTTTAATTAATTTCAAAATAAGCTCACAATCAACTGACCACAACAGACTATCAATCATGAATCCTATCAGCCAATCAGCATATTTATCAATCGACTGGCGTTTCCCAATTTGCGCGACAACATCCAACTGAGTTGATTGATTGCATCATTAGTTCTGCTATTAGTTGTCGTGTTGGCACGACATACTCAGGCCACCTTTGGGTGAGGAGTTGGCCTTTTTCTTTTTCGTGTGGTTAGTGCCTATCCTGTTGTCAGAGTTTTTTGCCGCCCTTGAGCCTCTAACTTGGCTTTAGATGCCGTCGAGAAACATCTCTCAGTCATGCTAGTTTCCTCATGATGTTTTCCTTCACAGAAGCAAGTGGTCCAGTGCGTCTTGGTAGATGTCACATGGCTCTTAGACATGCCTGTTTCCTCACGATGTTTTCCTTCACTGTCTTAAAAGTCGTTGTGATGGAATAAATAACATAAAACTTGCTTGGGTTCTAACATACGACCTACAAAACGAACGTAGGGGCCTTCATAGCTATCTAGGCTACCACTGCCCAGTCAGCGAACCCACAAGTGTGGTGGAGGCCGGAAGGTCTGACTATACAGAGTAGACTAGACATTGTAACGGTTAGGGTTCCAAGTAGGCTGCAATTACCTTCAAGGTAAAGAAGGTAGGTACTGTAAATATAATATGGTGAGCTCATACAATAAATCCTAATAAACCAATTGCTAATATTCCATAAATTATTCCTAAACAACCAAATATGTTTCTGTTTTTCCTCTTTCTTGAGAAATAATATGTGAAATTATTCCGAAACCTGGTAAAATTAAAATATAAACTTCAGGATGTCCAAAAGATCAAAATAAATGTTGGTATAAGATAGGATCGCCTCAAAAAAGGATGTATTTTAATTTTGATCTGTTAAAAGTATAGTAATAGCTCTAGCTAGAACAGGTTAAGATAATAATAATAAAAATGCGGTAATTCCTACAGAAGGTAAGAAAAATTAAACTAGGCAGTCGGTTGCTAAGAAGTTTGTCAACTTGGCTTACCAAGTTAACACTTTTTGAGTATCCCACTGCTTAGGGGGCCGTCCTTTAATTACGTGAGGTTTATTAAGCCACTTTTATAGACCCCCCTTCCCCTTGGTGATACGTCGTAAGGTTTCAGTCTACCTCTCCCTCCCCTCCGAACATCACGTGAGTTTTGTCATTATTGAAAACATCAGATAGTTCTAGAATCGAAAAAATAAATAAAAGCAAAACGGATTTTTTAAATAAAAAATCGCTTGCTCTGGTGTTTTAGGCAAAAATTTAGGGTTTTAATTAATTATTGGTAAAACGTATTTTACACCTCACACATTAATTTTTTTTTTTTGGGTCACGAAAAACATACACGCGATTGTTACATTATACCTTCCCCCCATCGTGATTATTTTCTGAACCACCCCCCCTGTTTAAACCTCGCGTGATTAAAGGATGACCCCTTACCGTTTAGGGAAATGGAAATTGCGATTGAGAATTCACCTGTTCCCCCAACTTCATAGAGTTTCATAGAATCCGTGTCGCTGCGAACTATCTTTGTGATTGGAAGGTTTGACTGCTGCAGTTTTCTGTTTCGAATTCCGATGACCGACTTCGGAATTACAGCGGTTCCTATTGCGCTTTTTACAGTATCCTCATTTTTTTACAAATCCCTGAACCAAAAGAAATGTCCATGCTTTTATAATAACATCACGCCAGTAATCCTCCATGGCTTAGGCAGTGCTGCACCTAGTAGTACACCTACACCCTTATTTCGCCAGATATATTTAAGTCCCATGTAATAGGGGGCGAGCCTTATTACCATCAACCGGTAACTGCAAATCCAGACTCCGCTTCTGCTACTAATAAATTATCGATGGAAAAACCCAATAACACTTTGCCTGCGATTGCGACCTGCGAATCGAATCCAGGACCACATGATCAGCATTCGCGCATAGGCTGTATCAACCACTAGTTAAATAAATCACCTGGACACCTGCCCACGCCAGAATCGCTAAAAACCGTAATAATTAAAAGTGGTACAGTATCCCTAATTTCATTAAGCCCCCTGCAGGCTAGCGGAATGTATCGGCTGGTTATCTTTTCGCGTCAGCACGAAGGGTGGCTAATGGTGCCTACAGGCTACTCGCACCTGTCGACACAGAATAGATAGTGTACAGAAGACCGAGTCCTTATAACGGGCTAAAACAGGCGTACGCACACATGAGCGCATACCCTAAGCAACCTTTAACGTTATTTCTGCTGGGACAAAGACATCCTCTCTGTCAAAGGGAGAGAGCGAAGGCTACTCTAGGGTGTCACTTTTTTCGAAGTTTTTGTTCTAAGGCTTGATGAAATAATTTATACAAGGGACACCTGGGTTCGAATCTAATGGGCGATCACTGCTCAACTGTCAAAGAAATACCGATCGCAAGTGCGCTGGCACTCACTGTACGTGAAGCATGTCTTAGTGTGCGTGCGTTTTTGCTTGTTGTATTGAGTGGATCTTCTGTAACTATCTATTCTGTTGTATTAGGGTGATTCGCAGGTATAGGTGTGATACGTAGGTATGTTTCAGGAAAAGGTACGGGGTATTAGTTCCGGTTGTAAGGGTGTAAATTGGGGAAACGGGGTACTGTGTTATTTGGGGGGCGAGATTTAAGCGTAGTGTTTGGTCCTGGCGTTGATTTTGTGGTTACTGTGGGGACAATTATCAATGTAACCCCAACTATGTGTGAAAAAGAGATACACACGTTCTTAAGATACTTGTAGTCCATTTGTCGCCCTGTCTGTGTTTTAAAATACAAGGTCAAATCTTTTAATCTCTTTTGGTTTCATCGTAGATACACGTCACGTCTGCGAAGTTCCACTAGCTAATTAATGTTGACCTTTTATACTTGAAAAGATCTTATCTTGACAGAAATTAGGATCTTAGCCCATCATAGAATAATCGGGCACCATTAATCCGAAGTAATGTTCTTTAAAATTAAATAATCACAAGACCCAAATTAACAGCCATTAAAACTTTTAACAAGGTTAAATTATCTTTTGCTCGAAGAGGAAACTTAATGAACTCCAGTCCATGCTCCCTTTTATATCATCATCAAACAAAACCAAATTCTTAAACTGAATTAAATCCATTATAATCTGTGGGCGCTATCAGTCCTGCCAACTTTCTAACTTGATTATAATTACGTTAATACCAACCAAACAATGGCGAAAAACAAATATTTTCAATGAATTTAGCGAAATTTTTGACAAATTAATTTATCAGTTTCTATTACCTGGCTTGATGGAGTCGTAAAGGATTTAATATTTTGTGTTTGGTACGTGGGATAAGTTTATAGCGTTTTGATCGTTGAGAAAATAGTTATTGCAAAGACCAACAATTAAAATAATATCGCTGGACATTACACACAGCGCCATCTAGTGCCACACTAAGCAACGAGGCTTGTGTCGTGGACACTAGATAGATAATTAAAAAATAACAACTCATTTATATGTTCCCATGACTTGTTGATGTTTATTAACCCTATCATTTTCTTTTTTCAGGTAAGTGCAGTTTTAAGTAATATCACAAATTTTGGTAAAGTACATTTTAGTCAATATTTCAATCCGCAAATCCTTCAATTGTTTCATTTCTTTTCTTTTTTCACGACAAGGCATTTATTCATTTTAGACAACAAATACACCACAACAGCTCCAAACCATTTTAACCAATAACCACAACCGCTCTTAGCCCATAGCTTGCACCGCCACGTTTTAAGTTTCCCTAACTAATTTACGTGACAACTTGACGAGATGGGATTAATAGAATTTCAGGGCGAGCCGCAATACAGTTATGGACGGACGGCTATGGGTATCTCGGAAAATGAAGGACCCTCAGGCATAATGGATTAAAAGAGACCTTGTGATTTTTGTTTTTAAGAGCCAAGTTTGTGTGGGGATAAAGTTGTTTTGAGTTAGGGTTTTTATTGCAGGAATATGGTCCTGTTTAAGAAATCTACACTCTTTCAATGCATTATGCAAAAACTGAACTTAGCCAGCACATGATTGCGGATCGATCACTTCTGGAGAAATTAATGCATTGGATGGGTTATTGACTTGTAATTATTCTGATGATGATCTTTTTGTAATCTATCTATGTATGTTTTTTAGTATTGTACTCAAGTAAGTGAGTTATGTCTTTATTGGGAATAAAGTTTCTTTAAACCGAATATAGTTTGGTGCTTGGTGATAAAATGATGAGAGGTCAAGTGTTTCATTTTCATTCTAATAGAATTGGCTGTCTGTCTCGTTGAACAGGGGGTACTAAAATATTTCTGCTGAAATACGCCCATTGCTGCACGTAAGCCTCTCCTGAACGTCACCATATCGATTGGTCCTGTGCTTCTCGCATGTAGCAGATGCTGGTTTTCATCGGTCCATCTTGTGGGAGGGGGGGGGGGAGGCACACTGCTCTAATAACACTTGACTTGTCCCGGATCCCAAAACCAGAACCCCATCAGCGGCTTTTTTTTTCTTTTTTCTTTAAAAAACGTTGCCCCGCACTAGGAATTTCTCCTGTTTTGTGGTTGCGTTTACAAACACAGCAAATATGTGTGTTCGTGTTCGTGCGCGACACGCACTCATCAAAATATAATATCTGTGATTGAACTCGTCATACACGCCATATAATTTGAGGAAGTACAAATCGTCCTTAGTCAGATCGGACTGATGTCGGATGTTCAGTAGTTTGTGTCCAATATCTCATAGAAGTATTTTATTTTACATCCATCGTATGTTATATACAATAACTATTCTATATTTCTACCCAAAAATAGCTGAACATCCCACCAGCACGTTCCAATCCATCAATATCAGCTCCAATTCAATGTTACCAACATTCCAGCACTACAAACCTTTCAACACAAACTCGTACAGCCGACCATCAATAACCTTTTTCCATTTATCCTTAACATCGATCATGCTGTAATCCCGGCTAGGAATACTCGAACGGACTCAAAGACGCCATATTAATTACATTTTGAGTACTAAAGCACCTGTCCTAGCGATGAAGCAGCGGCTAGTTATAGTTTTTATAGTTTTCTGGCTCAAGAAACGTACAAAAGATGTTGATAAGGTAGGTCCTGCGTCAGAAAAACAGATAGGTACTTACATAATAAACTTACACTGTCATTAACGGGATATCTTCCGTGATTTTCAATTATACATTACTGTTACATCGGTTGCTTTACGAGAACATTCAAGATTACGCTCGAATCTAGAATGTTCCACCATGGAACTATCTAGAAGATTCGAGAATAATCCTACAATATTCCACTATGGACTTCCAGAAAGTTGTGGAACTTTCTCGAAGAATGGGTCCGGCCTAGGAACCTTGAAGGAATTTTAAGTTTAGGAAGGATGGGTCGGCCATATGAAGGTAACAGAAAGTTGTGAACTTTCTCGAAGGATGGGTCGGCATATAAGTAAATACCCGTCGTGTTTGCGGGAGTAGTCAGTTTGATTTTGGCTACACAACGAAGCGATCGAAGTGAACTACAAGTGTGATATCTAAGTGAATAGTGATTAGTAGTGACTTTGTGATTGAGTTATTAGTGTTTTGTATTTAATAAAGATATTTGGTGTTTAATTCGATAGTGTTTTAAATTTATCCCAAACCCAGCTCGTAACAATATATATATATATATATGATACATACATACGCATCATCATCTGCCTAGCCTTTTCCCAAATTTATTGGGGTCGGCTTCCAGTCTAACCGGATGCAGCTGAATACGAGAATTTTACATGGAGTGACTGCCTATCTGATCTCCACAATCCAGTTAGTACTGGGTAATACGATACCCCATGGGAGGACTGGTTGTCAGACTTTCGGGCCTACCTGTAACGACTGCCAAAGATCTACAAATGACAGCCGGGACCAACGGCTTAACATGCTTTCCGAGGCACGGAGGAAACTCGGTATGTAATGATGGTCACCTATCCATAGACCGAAGTTGGCAAGCGCGGCTTAACCTTGAAGATCGGCCGGTGCGGCTGTTATTATTTAGCCACGAGCTCATGAGACATACATATACATACATACCAGCGAGTAATCGCTCGTCGTCATCGCGCGCTCGCTGCTCGTTGCTCGCCTACTCGTTTTTAGTTGCTAGTGTCGCAAGTTTTACTGCTAGCCCATCCTGGGTTCGATTTTCAGGTCACTCAAAATGTTAATTGGATTTTTCCACCACGAATTCCTCAGTAGCAGCCACGGAGTCTGGGTTTGTGCACGGTTAGGGTCGCCCCCTAAAACATTGTAAGTACTTAAACATAACATAAAGCGAAATGTGGGTGTACTTAGGTACCCATACCTCTGCCTAACCCTTCTGGGATGATATCAATGTAGGTCTACTTGCTTCTCACTAATCGCCGACAGTGTGACAGATGCCTTACTCACATAGACGAGCTAGAATTCTAGAAATTCTCCATAAATTACTAGTATATAATTAATGCTGATTTTAAGCTTGTAATATACATATTTACAAAGAAGTTATTTAGGTAGGTACCTATTTGAATTTGATACACACACATAACATCACGCACGTGTTACCCGAACACGTAGACAAGTAAGTATTAGTACGTACTCGCATATTTTATCAATTATATTTAAGTTCCATGTAATAGGAGGTTAACGTATAACCTTCAACCGATATAAAATTCAGACTCAATAATTAATAATAATTATTTAATTAATGATTCGATTTCAACTACAATATTATGGAAAGTTTTGTAATACCTATTGTGTCGCTTGTTAGATTATAAGGATACGTCAGGGCTCGTCAACGTCACAAAAATACTCACTCAGTGAAGGGAATAACTGGAGACTTCTCATTGGTGGGTGTGCCTTACGTAATAGCTTCTTACTTTAACGCCCCGATCACTACCTCGGACGATGCAACTTGCGACTATATTTCAAGCGCCAGCGCCATACTGAATGTGTCTTTTCCGCCAAATATGATAAATGCCATGTTTTCTCCATCTGATCTTGTATATTTTCGAATCATAAGTACTTGTATTTTGGAAGAAAACTTGATTCGGAGAAATACAAATATGTATTTTTTGTAGTTTTCACCACTACATGCGACGCGACACAAATGAGCTTCACTTGTTTCCTTCGCATAAGTACACTCGCATCGCATGTCGTGTCGCGTCGACTTGAGGCATGGTCGAAGCAATTCCTTTCTTTTGTATCCTCCGCAGTCGCTGTCGTGATGCATATTAAGAAAAAAGAATAAGTCAAGGCTTATAAAAACAACTAAAATACCCTCCGAATAACTATGTATAGTGACTTTATCATTCGTCTGTCTGTATATCTTATGTCACAGCTTCTAACTATAATAGGGGATTATCCCGCGCCCCCATCTCTGCTTAGACCGCTTCTGAGCCAGATTGATGATATTATTCACTCCCAGCGTGACGTTTATTTGAGAGTCGGGAATATAAAGAAAAATAACGAAATACTTGCCAAGTACGAGTTGTAGGAACAATTGGATGGAGGGTTCCGTAATTAAATCGTACTAATATAATAAAGTTGAAAAGTTTGT
The DNA here is from genome assembly GCA_964057025.1 of Standfussiana lucernea. NCBI lineage: Eukaryota > Metazoa > Arthropoda > Insecta > Lepidoptera > Noctuidae > Standfussiana > Standfussiana lucernea. The sequence continues at coordinate 15,702,587 of OZ059796.1, forward strand.
TTGTTTGAACGCGCTAATCTCTGGAACTTCCATTCGGATTTCAAATATTGTTTTTGCATTTCATAGCCCAACTTTTGAGGAGTGGGGCTATTTGACATCACAGTACGACCCCTAGGAGCTGAGAAAAAAGATAAACGGCGGGTTAGTAAATAATACAAATAATAAGAAATATCTATACTAATTTATAAATGTGAAAGTAACTCGGTCTGTAAATTTTTTATGCCTCAACGGTTGATTGGATAGGTTTGGATATAGGATATATTTTTATCCCGGGAGTAGTCCAGTATATTATTAAAATAATTATATCATTTAATTCAATTACAGTAAGTCCCTATATCATAGTTTCCGATTTCCACGCAGACGAAGCCTAAGTAAAAGGTAATATTTATATTATAATGTTAATGAAACAATCGAACCTCAAACCAATAAATAGCACCAGCTAGTAATTAAAAGCTTAATTTACGCATGCATTTAATATTATTGGCAATATTCACAAGGGTGTGATGAAGTGCTTTCGATATTTGTTGTTTACCTTTTGATGTTAACCATTGATCGACAAATAACAAGCGAGCAACCGACATGTGACAACTTGATAAATGATGTTTATTTTGCTAATAGGTTTTTAAAAACACTTTTACACGTCATACTTTTTAAACACTTTGAGGCCGGTGTTTCGTACCTGAATACTCTGAAAAGAAACAGCCGAATCAAACTCAGAGAATAGTTAGTCTTGGAAGCCGTTTGTATTTCTACAAAGTCTTTCCACACGAGAAAGGAAAAAAAATTACCTAAGCATACGTTTTTGACTTTTCCAGCATCATTATCGCCGATAGTTTTTTACTTTGTATAAATCCATTCTAGCCAAATCCATCTTCTTCGATAAGGTTAAGTTAAAAAACCCATTTTAAGAACGATATACTTACGTTGTCAATTTTGCAAAAGTAACTTTAACTCAGTTGAAACAAGGTTCGAAAAACGAAAGCTGGCTCGAATGGAATAACCAAAGTTAGAATACATTTTGTAATTAGATGGCGTTGGTTTAGTGAATAGGGTCACCGCAGTTTAGTTACGGAACCCCAAAAATAAAATCCAAACAGACGCGTTTAATTTCCGACGTTTGAGGTTTGGCCTCTTTAAATGATGAAAATAAACGTCTCCATTTTTCCGGAGCTCTTTTTAAGGATAATAAGATGGCTAAAATGTGGGTGTGTTTTTAAAACATGTTGAAAGGGCGATAAATAAGGTTATTTCATGACTTTTTTTGAGTTTCTTGAAGATTTAATTTATAAGGGTAATTCTGAGTAAATTATGGAGTTAAGTAATCAGTTTTATTTGCTTCTTTTGCTATTGTGGTTTACTCTGGTCGATGTCGAATGTTTCTGTAGCTAACAGTGCTAGAGATCATATGTTAATCTATTATATTGTGGTTTCTCTATGAGCCACTTATGTTGAAAATTATGTTTTTAAATGATTATTAGAATATTTTATTTGAAATTAATAGCGATGAACATAATTCGGCATTATTTCATCAATTAATAGCGATGGTTCAATAATAATGGAATATGATTAAAAGAGACAAATGCCATTAAACCATGTTATTTTATGTAACCGATATATCTAATAATGCAGACCAGTTTTCACTGTACTCAATTGAAGAGCTTTTATTAAACTTTCAATCAATCGTCATCTTTCTTAATAATTCAAAACACACACAAATTACATCACGCTGGTAATCTTTGAAAGGTTAGTCAGTGATGTGCCTATAGTACACCCACATTTCGCCTGTCGTACTTAAAAATTCTGTGTATTTACTTACATAGAAGACACAAAGACTAAACGTTATATAATCCCAAGCAAGCCTACAGTTCTAAGTATACACATTATTCCTAACTCCCCTGCCGCCACAAGTCTCGCATTGAAGGCGGAAGCGGAAACCATCCGGACTCGTAATCAGCAATGTTGCCATAAATAAATATTTAAACTGCGTCCCTGTCCCTTGGTGCTTACCTGTGATGTTGTGGCATGGAGTAGAGACAACTGGAGTGCTTAGCTTTGCGTTAGCTCTATGGTTACTGCGAATCATCGGCTAAGTTCTTCGCATTGGTGAAATAATTGTCGAGAATAATCACTGATGACTTAAAAATGCTGCAGATTTGTATTGATATTTTAGAATACTTTAATAAAGAAAATGAACTCTTTACGACTTTTTAATGAGTCCATCCATACTTACGTAAATATTTTACGAGCGAATGTAGCTCTGTTTTTCCGATACCTTTCACGCCTTAATAACCATAGGGATTTCTGTATAACCTGGCATACATATTAGACCGTTACCTGGATTTAGAAGTGGGATACTTTTATCCCTATAGCACGTGGGATGATCTCCGATATCCACGCGGGCGAGACCGCGGGAAAAAACCAGTGATTTAGAGAGAAAGTGTACTTGTTTTTCGTTAAAAATGCACTCAGTCAATTTCCAATTGAGGCTCAGCGGCTGTAGTTTTCGCCCTTTTGTGTGCGTGAGCATTCCATTTACTAACTAATCTGTGGATGTGAAAGCGGATTCCTGCCCGAAGGTACTCATGTTGGACACCAAAGCATTAACGTTTGTTACCGTAAATTAAAATGACATCTGACTTTGTTTGGCTTTAGGCCCTAAATTATTATTAATGATTATTTATTTCCAATGTACTTGTTGTTGTAATTTTCATGCTGCGGATTACTGAAGGAAAGACTTTTTAGCTACTTGGAACAGGGTTACTCTGAAAGTTAAGCCTTAAGCTTTATTTGAATTCCTTGATCAAACAAATGAGTATTTCCAAAAAATCGTTTAGAAAAAATTCATTTTGAATTAAATTAATCTTTTTATCGGTAACTTACATTAGCATAACTTCCATCATTTCATCACACAGGCCTTTATTTCATCCCATTTCTTTCTAGGCACTGATACCTTTTTCCGGGAATCACTCGCGAAATTGGAAAAGTGAAAGTCAATCTTAATTTATATACCGGGGGATTAAAAGGTAAGTCTGGTTTATAAGCTAAGAGAGGGTTCTCTGAAACGTGTCGGGCTGTAGGCTTTGTACATTCTGGGATTCAATTAATAACCCCCTAAAGAATGTCACCAATAAGGTCATTCGGGACCATTCAATCAATTTTTTTTTACAAAATAAAAATAGTGTGGAATTATAATATACCTCACATGTTTAATCAGGCTTACACGAGGCTATAAAGATCATTCCATATACCTGTCGGCCAATTTAATTAAATAATCGCTTCGATACATCTAACAATATCCACTAAGGAAACTTCAGAAATGTTCTATCTTCTTCTTAAATAGTATGTCCTCAAGCAATCCCCTGAGGTACTCCGCAGGATTTCAAAAAGAAAGACACATATTTTTATTCAAACAAATCTGGGGAGGATCAGAAAAAGCCCGGAGTCTATACGTTCGCTTCGTTATTATCGTAAACGCAATCGCAGATCGTTAGGTTTCTGCAAATAGGGGGAAGTGAGGCAGACTCACTGGAGGAAAGGCAGTGGCTCTCAAACTTTACGTAATACATCCTCTTAAGAAGATTAGAATAGAATGCGTTTATTTGTCAGAATATTGTACAGAGCTGTTATGTGCATTGTGATAGTATGGTGATTGCGAAATAAGCGTGGAATTGTGATAACCCGCTGGTGCTACTTAATTACTTACGTCGAAGACCCAAAGTGATAGATCTTCTCTATGAGATCTACGATTTTGGAATGGGCTACTACAGTCCATTCACAGTTATAATGCCTGTCACTGGACTGTAGGTAGCTTATTTTTGATTATGCAAAAGTGCCTGTCATGGGTCTATTTGAAATAAATGCTTTGAGTTTGATCTGTTGTGTAACAGTGTTTCCAGAACGGATTGGAAATAGTGATTTTAATTATGAAAACATTGATAGTAAACAGGCCAATGCGGTTATTCCGTGAAGGAAAACGTTCTCGACATGTCGTTCAAAAATTTGACGAGTGCTTAGCTACTACATTGTTTTTCTACAACCGATGACGCTGTTGAGGTGGCGAAGTTTAGGGCCAGCAAAATAAATCAAATACTGTCTTGTCAGAGACACAAACAAGAAAAAGAGTGAATTTTAAAATTAGTCTAAATCATTTAGATTTTCGAAAAGCTAATTTACATAAACAAATAAGTAGATACCAAAACTTTGAGCATCACTGCTGCAGACGATGAAATAAAAATATGAAATACCTTTATTGGAACGACTTTGGTTACGTCGTTTGCGGATGTCACGTTTTTATTGAATTCTATACAAAAAAAGTTAATTTATTCCATGATTATCGTATAATGGACTGAAAAATAAAATGTTAATGTTATGGGCTAGTTAACTATTTGGTATGAAGGTTGACGATGCAAGAAAAGAACTTATGTAAAGATCGTTGCAGTTGGCATTCTGTAGTTACTACCTACCCCTATGTTAAAGAGGCTTGAGTGTAAATATGTATTTAAGATAAAATATGTCTAGATCTGAGTTGTAATTCCATGACTATCATATTATCTAACGGACTGAAAATAAAAGTTTTGTTGTAAGATTCTGGGCTAGCTAAATTAGAGTTTTTAGTAAAGTGCTACTTATGTATGTCATCAAGATAAATTATGTGTGGGGCTAAAGTTTGTATTCCATGATGACTGTGTAACAGACTGAAAATAAAAGCGATACGTATGAAACAGCTCTGAGCTAGATACGATTTTTGGTAAACCGCTTTATCGTGATTAATAAAATCATGTCTATGCTGAAGTTTGAGCGACGCGTGACGTGTGTCCTATTTTTTTGTGAAGGCTAGAAAATAAAAATCACTAATACGAGTGTTCTCATACTCGTAAGTGATATTATGTACCCATTTTCTGCCCTTCTTGTCCTTTCAAATCAGTTTTGCATGACGATTTAGTGGATAAGCCACTAAATCGTCATGCAAAACGACTGCACACAATAGTTATGAATTCTTTAAGAAATTTTATAATCAGTATCCACTTATTGAGCTTGAAGAAGCTTAATTATTTATGTAGGTATGTGTTCACGGCTAATTTTTCATAATAACTGCCATATAGCAACACTCGAGTACCTTCTCGTACTGTTAAAGTTCGCATATCTTCCTACTCACCCTTTTGTTTAAGAAACTTAAACACAAAACTAAGTGAAATTTTGGTGTTAATTTAGGTGCAAATCTGCCCAACCCTTCGTGGAAAATAATCGTAAGGTTATGATATCAACGTACATAACTGCACAAATCGAAAACGTATCTAAGCAGTAATAAAGTCTTCTTCAAAAAATGCTTCTACGTACTTGGAACCTTTTCCCTCCATTTATCAAAAATCTCTACCACTTGCCCACAAGTAACAGCTCCCCCTAGAGTCCATTATTATTAATAACACATATTTTTACTTTCCCCACCTCAGCAGCTATCAGGCGCCCTCAACCCTAAGGGTCGCTAAACAAAATAATTTATTTAAGAGCGGTTTGCCGGCCGAATGAGGAAGTCTGTGTTCATTCACATATTGTTGGGTGCTTTTTGTATATCACTTTCAAAATGTTATTTGGTTTTCTATTACAATGTTTACCTACAATGCAGACGCCTGTAACGTCCCCACTGGTGGTACACAGGGCTCTGCGAGAGGGAGTGGGACTTACACGTAATCTACCGATGTTCTCAGGAGTATTATCTTTTGCCTAGCCTTTCCCAACATGTTGGGGTCGGCTTCCAGTCTCACCGGATGCAGCTGAATACCAGTATTTTACATGGAGCGACTGTCTATCTGACCTCCACAACCCAGATCGTACTCGGTAATACAGGCCCCTTCACCATAGTGCTTATTTTACATTAAAGAAACACATTTTTCACAATGTAACTTAAAGTCAGTGGAAAAACAAGTATAATGTTTAACCGCACACTTTTCTGAGTGTCGGGTTTGATAAATAAAACTAAAATGTTTCGTTTATCAGAAGGATTATTTAGCTCGAGTTGAAACATCAAGCTCAAAGGTAAAAGGTATGGTGTGTAAAGTAATTAGCGGGTGTTTGGCGCCGAGCCAGTACAGTACACAGCCGCTCTTGGCTTGTTGCAGTGGGCGATCGTATTAGTGATATTTGATGGAGACATGCACGGACTGAGGCAAAGTGGCAGAGTTTTTCAGAAAAAATAGTAGTTACTAGTAGTTACTACGTGTGTTTCCCTAAAGAAAATGGATAGGTTAGGTGTTGTTTGCGGATTAATTAAATTATTCGGAAGTATTTCTCGTTTTTTTTTTGTAGCTTTGAATTTCCCACTTCTGGGCGTTGGAAAGATAATTATGGTATTTCCAGGAATCTACTCTTCTCCTGCTCCTCTAACCAGCCTTCGTGATGCGCGTCTAGATCATCACGCCACCTCTTTCTAGGCCGGCCTCGGCGGCGCCGTCCATCCGCAGGCAACCATCGCGTTGAGACCGATATTTGAATAAAATAATCTCATTGTATTGAGAAGGCATAAGTATTCTTTGACTGACCTTTCTTGACTCCACTATCAAGTTCTGGCACTTGTTAATCAAAAATCTTTCATTCTACGAAGCTCGTAGTGGATAAGTTCTATTAAAATATTTATTAATTTAAACAGGATAGGTAAGTAGATTGACTACCCATCATTTGTGATGCAGTTAAAAAAGTAAATCGAACAACATCAACACTGTACAAAACACATTCACAGTTAATTACTTCTACAGAAGAACGAGATGACCTTACAAGCAACAAAGCAATCTAGGTTGCACAGTAAATACTCCAGCGATCCCGTTACCCTTCCAACTAGCCAGAACTACGTAGAAATCTAGATAAAAAGCTAGGTTCTAAACAAGGCAGTATAAAGTGTCGCGGCTTGGCTCGCCGCCAAACGGTCGCGGGTCCCAACCGTCTTTGTTTTACGTAGGTACCTCTATTAAATCAACATTTTAGTTCTCGCTCATGTTTTCGTTTTGGCAACCCTCTGTAGTTTGGGCGGTAATTCATGCATGTTTGAGGTAGGATTATATTTGCTTTTTGAAGGTAATTTGGTTTTGTGTTATATCTGGGTCGTTTCGTGATGTATCTTTAGGATGTTTTGGTTAAGAACTTCTCATTTTATTGTAATGATCAAACGTGTTATGTAAAGTGAGGAGTGGTAGCCAAATGATTGGAATATAACTCAAACAGAAACTTTATTTTGTGTAATTTATTTATCTCAAAATATTGAAGGAAAATCATCATCAAGCTAGTTACGAATTGCCAAGATTTTGTGCCTATCTGCTTGCAATATAAACTTTATTTATGATATTATGTATAGATTATTATATACACCTATACTTTGATTTACTTCCTAGCTCCTACATAGGTACTTACTGATTTATTTCTCCTGCCTCTACTGTTTCACCCTCATTTCGCACTTCATGTGTAATAAATCTATATGATCTATCTATGGCGCCTAGATATAATATAAATATGTAAGCAATCACGCACGCGATGAATCATTGGTAGAAGATAAATAGAAGATCAGAAAGAAGTATTTAGTTATATCCATTACGATGAAGTATTGACTACAAACAACACATATTGACATAAACAATATAGGTCTGTATTGTTTATTTCATTGAGTGGATATTTTTGGCGCGTAGCAAGAATTCAGCAACAGCGTGCTTTATAGTTTTTGGGTGATTTTGAACTATACAAGATTTTACCTTAATAACAGACAGATGCATTATTGGGGACTTTGTTCCGCCCCAGAATATTATGAATGGCGAACGTTCAGGAGCTCTTCAAGGTTAAACCGCGCTTGCCAAGGTCGGTCTGTGGATGGGTGACCGTCATTACATACCGAGTTTCCTCTGTGTCTCGGAGAGCACGTTAAGCCGTTGGTCCCGGTTCTCAATTGTAGATCTTTGACAGACGCCACAGGTAGTCAGTGGCCCGAAAGTTTGGCAACCTGTCTTACCAAAGGGTACCGTATTACCCAGAACTAACTGGGTTGTGGAGGTCAGATAGGCAGTCGTCCAAGTAAATTATTGGTATTCGGCTGCATCCGGTAAGACTGGAAGCCGACCCCAATAAAGTTGGGAAAACGGTTAGGCAGATGATGAGCGTTTTGGGAGTCTATATAATCTTATGTAATTTTGACGTTAAAAAACGGCTGATGCTCAACCTAACTTGGAATAAATGACGTTTAAATTTGAATGATGATGATTAGGAGGTCGTCTTCTTGTTTTGTATACCTAAAGGAAGATGTTACACATGAAGAATAAGAATAAAGTTTATTAATGCTTCAGTTTACACTAGGGTTTAGTGTTTGGAGCCTCCTTTTAGGCAATTCTTGCATGTGTTAGGAGACTCCGCTTTTCCATATGAAGTAGTTTTTAATTGCTGCCCTTTTAACATACAACTCTACATTGTTAAAGCTCCGCGTCTCTGCCTTATAGCTTACACTGTCTTTAAAAACAACAAGTCGTGTGCGCATGTTATGATGAGCGCTCAATAAATCCGCTACTTTACGTATGTTTAGGATAACGCCAGGCGTTTATTTTCGCAGCTTCGGTATAAACCAGAGCACATTATTATTTGTATGATTAAATCATACAATACATTTATTGGCTTATTATGTAGGTTAATACCTGGTTGGTGTACAGTCACCAGCACTAACATCTTACCACTTTTCAAAGTGATTTTCTCCTACTGTATCAACTTTATGTGGGTATGGTTGTTGGTACTTTTATGCTGTTACGATCAAAGTATCTGTAACCCATAATATTATGGAATTGTCTTAAACTTATCTCAAAGTAATATCTATATTTCACGTCTTTAAAAATTTCAATGTTCTTTTTTTTTGTCAGCCGAGTTGCTCAGATACAATAACTGTGACAGAACCAGAACCAGTTTAAAAATTACTGTCGAAAACTATCGGTATCTCATAAATACGCTGACAGCTAAAGCGATCTACACGACGAAAACCTACACTATTACTCCAAAATAAAGGAGCTATCAGAGTCTAATAAAATTGTCACAAGGAAATGCAGTTGACTGTACAGTCGCCTTGTGTGGTCCGATGGGAATCGGGATACAATGTTTTGGTGTTTTGTGATTTTGTTTTTATAAAAATGTACTTATATCTATTTTTTCGTGAACGATGAAGAATACGATTGTGGGCTTTATAGTTTTAATCGTGTTTGTTTGTGTTTTTTTAAAGTACCTACTATATCAAATAAACCCCCTTTAAGTGGAAGGAGAGAGTGATGTCTTAAGCCGCATTTCCACTAGGCAACAATTGACGCGCAACATGTTGCACAACAAGTTGCCCAACATGTTGAAAGTCAATGCGGAACTTTTGTTGAACAACGTTGTCTGTCTACGCATCTACTACTTTACGTCAGTCATAAACAACATGCAGTTCGATTAATTTGAGCACTCGTTCGTTACACTACGGACATTGTTGCGCGTCACGTCTCCACTCGACAACAATTGATGCTCAACTAAGGTTGCTCTTTAAACAAACAACAAGCCGCGCGTCATGTTGCGCGCCAGTTCGCGACGTCACGCGCTGTTGTGCAGCGTTGCCGTACATGTTGAGCGTCACGTGTCGCGCGCCAAATGTTGCCTAGTGGAAACGCGGCTTTAGCCCTGCAGTGGGACACAAATGGCTCAAATAATAATAAAGTACAAAATATAACAGTGTAAAATGTGGTAAATTTAGTTTGAGTCTTAATCTAGTCTTTTTTTTCTGTAAAATTTTAGTTACTTACTTAGCACTTATTATTTAGTTAAGGCTGCTCATATTTTGCAGTTAGTTGGTACCTACTTGTACTGAATTGTTTTTTCAGAACTATGAATCTATTTTAAACTTAATGTTTCTTCGAGACTCAATTATTAATGTTTCGTATAATATCAGTATGTTACCACAGCTAAGTAAATATATCAAAACAAAACAATACCATTTAACTACCCAGTTATCGAGCCCACAATTTAAACTCAACCTTGAAGCTTTCATTCCCAGATTCGCGGTCAATTCAATGTCTAAAGAGAAATTAATTTTCCGCTCCGAGTGAACCCGAAGTAGGCCGAAGTTTGCCGAATCGTTCCGAAGTTGTAGCCACAATGCTTGATGGACGATTGTATTCCTCTATAGACCTCAAAAGATCAAATTAGTACGTCGTAATACAATCTAGATGAATTAAGGAAGGTTTTTTATTTGTTAAATGGTTTTGTGAGATGTGAGTGACAATGCCGGGAGGGGACGCCCTAGAAGGACATATACTGACCTTATTGATGAGGTTCTCCAGAAAGGTCAGGTGCGTAGTAATTGCAACCGGCGTGCGTGTATGACCAGATGTATGGCCGTGGACGACGCAAAAGGAGTATGTAAGAATCGTAGCAGGTGGCGTCTGAGTTTATGTATGTAAATGGTTTTAGATGTGTTCGAATGGGTAGAAGGCCCGTATATGTGGCCATCGGAAACGATGCATTGAAAAAAATAAATTAAACCATATAATTCAACTAAAGTTTGAGGTTCCAAGGTTATTGTTAATGAAAAGGCAGTTTTGAACGTCAAACTTTACAACAAAGGAAATAGAGTAGATTCTATTGCCTATTCGCAAGGGTAGCTTCGTATGGAAAAGAATGGGCAATGGGCAATTTCCACCTAGATTTTATGCACCAGGATTTGATATTTCATGTGCCCGAGTTCGGAAGGTAAACTTTTACTATATTAATTGATTCATTTGATAGCTAATTTCAGTATTGACATTCCATTTATTTTGTCCTGTTGCTTGTGTGATGTAGAGAATAGTAAATTTTGATACAAGTGGGGAAACTTTGTTATTGCAGCCGAGGCGAAGTTCATTAGGTGTTATGAAGCTGAGAACTGCTGTAACAAATGCCCACGTGTATCAAACGACTTTTGTCAATACACTTTCGAAGAAATAAAACAATAGAACGAAAAGTATTTTTGTCATGAGTTAGTAGGAAACCATGATTTAATTTGTGTTTTTTTCCTTTCGCTTTGCTTTCGCAGGTTGAAGGAGAAGCAAAGGTAAGAAGCCTCTAAACAGCGTAATGTGAAAAAAAACAAATATTTTTATTTAATAAGCATGTTTACATAAGATATTCTTTTTATAAACACAATTTAAATATTTAAAAAATATTTTCTTTGCCGAAACAATTACAGCCGACTATAGGAATTGAATCAATTTGGACTTTTGTTTAAGTATTGAAAAAAATAAAATAAACAAAAACACGGTGGTGGTGCGCCACCTGGCTGTGGATTTTCTTATATCCGCACTAGTGCAGATAAATAATAAAAAAAACGCCGCGTGTGCAATACATTGCATGTTAAACCTAAACGTAGTGCGATAAGAGCCAGTTTTCGAGGAAGTGTACTGCAAAATAATTTTCTTTAGTTATTTAGAATTCTCAGATTACATTTTAATTTACAAAACCCATTTTGACGTTTTACCCTTATTTCATATGGGATTTGACGAAATATAATATGTGTAAATTCCAAAAAGTTATTTCATATCTCAGCATGAAATAAACCTAAGAAACGACAATAGTTTATACCTAAGGGTTGAAAAGTAATGGGATATACCCTAGGGATATACCCTATATTATAGACCTCTTGTTCATGATCTAATATGTCGTCACCGAAGTTTTGTACCTTCGAGACTAAATCTTTATCATCTAAAATGTGTGTTGAGAAATGAATTCTACCTTCATATTTATGTTTAGCTGTCAAAAGATAAGGCTTCTTCATAGGCAGTTTTTAGATATGGTATACGTATACATTATGTATAAAATAATTTGGTCTTAGTATACAATTGTACCTATGGAATGGAAACGCTAATTTCTAAAGTATTAAAATAAATAAAAAATGGCAATTACTTCCAAAGCGTTTTCTATTTTTACAATTACTTCCAAAAGAATTTACATATCATTGCATTTCGGCATATAATTAAATTATATTGACTTAAACATGTCAAAAAATAAACTTTAGTTTAGTTTCGGTGTTTCCTAACCGACTACTCAGAGAAGAAAAATACTGAAACACACTCGGAATTGATTTAGTCCCATAATTTTTTCCTTTTCTTTAATCTAATGTCACTTTGTCTGGGCTTTCAAGGTTCGTTCCATAAGTTGCTATCATAATGAGGCTTCTAATCACGAGATTCCGTGGTCAAGACCACTAGTTGACAATTAAAAAGTGCCTGTAACTGGTCTATTTGAAATAAATACTTCAATCCATTTTTTATTTGAAATAAATGCTTCAAAATTGTTTGGGGAAACTGCACACTTCTAAAATAAGAACAGCTACTTTCTGACAGTCACAAAATTCGTTAATCTTTTTCTTAATCCATTTCCAAGTAAAATATGGCAGCAAAATTTTCATTCAAATCCTATCTCATAGAATCGACACCATTTTCATTTTATTGGTAAACTTTTGCAACGCTGTAGTCGAGTGTACTTCCCGTGCTTGCAGGCACAGGTATACAAACAAACACAGGTACACTTCGGCACAACACGCTTTGAACAGCCGATATCTTGCGAAGCACCGGATGCGTTCCGTGCTCGTCGAGACTATCCGCAAATATTGTACGTTGACTGTACTTGTTTGCTTGCTGCGGATTGAAAGTATGTTATAGGAAAAACGTATTGATATAGAAGACAGGTAACTGCAGTCTGTAGTGCCTCAGGCGTTTAGATTTCAACCTCACTGGGATGTAGATTTCTTAGTATAGCGTAGTTGTCAAAGGAAATGGGTTACTACAGCCTCATTTACTTTGAACAATAATTCTGATGTCTTTTGGTGTTGTGCTTAACCCAAAATTAAGACATTAGCATTATTGTTTAAGAATAGGATTGAATAGAATAGAATAGAATATACTTTATTGTACACCAAAATTGAAACAGAACGGTTTTACAATATTGTTAATTTTATGGTTACAATGGCGGTCTTATCGCTGATGGCGATATATTCCAGGCAACCTTTGGATGGAAATAGAAAAAAGGGGAGTAGTAAGCCCAACATGGTAAATTTTCTTATAGCCTGTAATCCCTGAAGAGCACATGTGTAGTCTATAATACACCCACATTTCGCTTATAATTAAGTGATAGGGGGCAAGCATTTTGTAAAACTATCTTAGTACAATCGACTAAACAGATACTTATCTAGCTACTCCAGTCTTGTAACATGTGCGCCATCTAGTGTTTATTGTAACAAAACAAACAGGTGGAATAAGTTCCGTGTTTGAATAGTTGTTGGAAATAAAATAAAATTGCATACTATAGTAGGAGGGAATTGACGGAATTTGTTGTTGCTCGTGTAATTTGGCAGGTATTGTTTTAAGTGCAAGAAAGGAGGTAGTGAGAGCTTTTTGGGTCCTGAAATGGTGTTCTTAAAGGCCTAAAGAGATCGAGACGTCAGCAGTATTGCTTAATTCATACTAATATTATGAAAGCGAAAGTAACTCCGTCTGTAACCTTTACACGCTTTAACGGCTCATCGGATTTAGATGAGATTTAAAAACATGTAAACCTAAGTTTCGAAAAGATATGATTTCTACCAACCAGCACCAGGTCCATGTAGTTACGGCCCTTTACCTTTCACGGAAAGGAGGTCTGAGCTCAACAGGAGGAACATTACAGACTGATTACGTTATGGAGGGCCTACTTCGTTGGTCTTGTGGTCGTAAGCGCGACTGTTGAGCATGATGTCCTGGGTTCCATTCTCGGGCCGGGCAAAATGTTATTAGGTTTTACCATCAGGAACTTCTCAGTAGCAGCCACGGCGTCAGCATTTGTGACCGGTTGATGGCAATAGGCTCGCCCCTATTATATGAAACTTAAACATAACTTTGGAGATGGGGTTCCCTATGTCAGTTCGAAACACTATTCTGCGAAAATTGTTACATCGATGCCTTGGTAAAGCGACGTTATGTTTTAACGACGCCTTTTTTGTTCGCTGCTTCTTAATATCGATCATCTTACATCGAACCCTTGTTACCAAGGCATCGATGTACCAATTTTCGCAGAATAGTGTTTCGAACTGACATAGGGAACCCGTGGAGATGTGGGTGTACTATTAGGTACCTCCCTAATCCTTCGGGGATTACACGCGTGATTTTATGTTATGTACTGAACACCTGGTAAGCGTTTGTACGTCGGTGTGCCCTCCACCCTTTAGACTGATTACGTTTGAGCAGTCTATGTCGTGCAACCTACCAAAATGGGCAAATATGGCAATACCTATTTCCTCCAATATAGTCTTACCCCCGCTCACGTGCCTTTCTCCGATGTACCTCCCAGCCGGCTGCGATGGCACGCGGCTCTCAACGTGACTGTCTGCCAACGCTACCAGCTGTTTGTTGTGTAACTTTGTTTGGTTGTCGGTTATTTACTTACTAGAAAGTACATTAAGTACAATCTTCAAGGAGATTTTGTGGTTAATTCTGTGTGTAATGTGATGAAAGTTCATTCTGTTTGGTTAAAACTCATAGCTGGACATCATTAGATAATGGTAGTGTGATACAAAACACATTGGAAGATGTTAGAGGCCTGTGTGAAGAGGCACACTGAACTACGGGACATCTCGTGATCATTCTAAAATGATCATGAAACCAGAATCAGTATTCAGTACATCATTCTGAACTCCCCCCTCCAAAACTATTGATTTTTTCGTCGGTTATTAAAAAATGTGCTGTTTTGCAAAACTGCAATACCTACACGGTCAAAATGTATGGAACAGCAGTTTTTTTTTTTTAATTATCGATAATAAAAATGATGTTTGGAAAAAAAACCGTTTTGGTGTCCCCCTTCCACGTCGTGTGTGTCCCACCTCTGTAGTTGTGAATGAAGGGATTTAAAAAAAAAAATGGTAAATTGTTAATGTCCACCAGTACCTACTTATACTTTGCCGCCTGGATATGGCACACCTCGTAGATCATAAGGTGAAATTTCGTTTTTCATGGTGATCTTGATGCCCAAATAGGAGAATTGCGCCAGATTGCCTGAAATTTTTTCAATGATTTTTTTTTATCGAGTTCCTTAATGTACGAGGACTTATTCCTTTATCAAAAGCTGCAATATTAATTAATATTTAGAAGTAAAATGTTGTTCTATTTGCAGTTTCAAAGCATAATAACAATTCGTTGTTTGATCAACAAATTACCGGAACTGCGAACTCGACAACTAAACAGAAAACTTCCACAAACGACGTAGTAAATTGTTGTTGTTTTAACAACAATTTTGAAAGCAACACGTACAACAGCCAATAACACATAACATTACGTCTGTAATACTCGAAGGGATAGGCAGTACCTAATAGTACCCTCAACTTTTCACCAGTTATGATCATGGAATAGGGGCCCGTTACAAACACGTATTCATCATCATCTTCATGCCCTCCTTCCTTGTTACTTGGGACTTTCTTCCAGTCTCCTCTGTCAACCGTCACGCTATCGCTTACTCCTTTTTCTTTCTTATCAGCACACACAATCCTAAAAACACAACCCCTAGCAATACCCCCAGTTTGCCGCACGTCGTCATAACACCCGTACCTGGGAATACTCCGAGCAATATTGCTCTGAACTATGTAGCTCCGTAACTCAGCGCTCAGCGCGGTCCAGTTCCCAACTATTTCAATCAGATGAGCGTCGTTACCCGAAGAGTTTGTATGAAACGAGCGTGTGTTTGGAGTTGGAGGAAAGAGGATAACAATGTTTGCGAAAGGAAAAGTGGTGTTACTGTAAGTATTTGTAATATACAAAAATAGAATAACAAAATTTCTCATAGGCCTACGTGGGCCGTATAAAACGTCGAGACAAGTTGCACGGTTCGGGTGGGTCGTTTCTTATGGAGAGTGATGAATGATTGGCAAAAGGGTTTATTCTAGCCGCTGTCAGTTAGGTGTGACTTCCATATAAAGGGCGCGAGCCATGGCTATCAACCGAGTCCATAACACTTCCAGATTCTGGCCTGTCATTCAGAGATTTGCGGAAAAACAAAATTACAGTTTGCTCAACCTGGCAATCGAACCGAGGAGCCTTGCTCTCTCTAACGATCGAGGCAGCTTATAAATAAACATCATTATGATTTTGCCGTAGGTGGGTAAAGTATTAACTTAAACGGAAAATAGTAATGGAAAATGTCTAGCAAACTGTTTAATTAAATAAGAATAACAGCAAAATTATTTGTCCACGTGTCTAAATTTTTATAACAAAAAAGGGCCATCCATTTTTTCTGCGTGATACAAGGTTATAAAGGACCTCCCTGTAATATGCTCGTCAAGATAAGAGGGTCGCCTATTCTTATATCAATCTACCTAATTATAACATTGAGTATATTACGGTGATCCAATATTGATTGTACGGCGGCCTTGGACCTTGGACCTTGAGTGTATTATTCTAAAACGACCGTTTTGGGAACCTTGTTCAATGACTTGCCACGCACTCGCAAAATTACATTGTGCTTTTTTAATATAAATAGACAATAAAGTGTTGGTATAATATCACTATAAAGAGTTCCTTTAACCAAGCTTCTAAACAATTTTAGCCTAGAAACTGTAGGGGCCGCTTGTATCACAGATAATATAATTAAATAAGTTAAACGTTCCGTTCAACGCTAAATGTATTTAGTGACATGTGTTCTATGTCCAACAGTGGAGTGCTGTAGGTTGATGATGATGGCAGTTATTATATATATATTCACTTCTTCTTTCTTTATCGTGTGTTTAGTGCCTAACCTGGTGTCAGAGTTTTTATTCCGCCCATGGGCCTCTGACTTTGCTTCACATGCCGTTGAGAAATATCTCTCGGGCTGGTTTCTTCACGATGTTTTCCTTCACCGAAGCAAGTGATAATTATACAATACGCACATGATTCCGAAAAATTATATATTCACTAACAACTGTCGAGCCATATCACCTTTAAAATGTTAAAATGTCGAAAATTATAATCTTCCCCTTTGCTCCTAAAAACCTTTATTATATTCAATTTCTAACCACATTCCACAAAATATTAAAACAAACCCTACATCCGTCACGGTATCGTCCGAACTATTCCATACAAATCCTGTAATATCCTTGATCCCGGAACATCGTCCGTGATCAGTGAAATCCGCACGGGTCCGCGACCCACTGATCGTAATGCCAGATAGTCTGGCCGTCTGGCGGACTGTTATCGTGTCTGGCAACGTATGCCATGCTGCTGGCAGATTCGAATTGAATTCTTATGAATATGGGGACGATTTGAATGGGTACTGGGGCTTTTGTTAGTAAGATTAGCTGCTTAGTTCGTGGTTTAGTGATCTCGGTATATAACATTCATACTCGTTTCCTAGAACACTAGCGCACTAAAAAGAGCTCGCTATTAGATGTCTAACTTTAAGCGCATCTTACTGAGCGTGGAATATCCAACGGCACTACTTTATTTCGGAATTAATTTAGGTGTGACTTTTCTACCGCAGAAATGTTCCGTGCATATCGAAAAACAAGGATGTTAACGTGAATATGTATGAGAATAGTCCCGTGCTCCAAACTTATTTCAATTATAAATCCTATCAAAATTTTAAGTGGGGTTGAATTGCCTTCGTACGCTTTCACTGTATATGTAAATTATATTTTAATGAATCTCATCTACGACGAGGTAGGAGGATTACGATTTTGTTAACAAAGACAATGCCGAACGGGCTGTGGACTCGTAAAACACAGAATTGGTGTCCAGAAGAAGTGACTGGAGGCTGCGGCAGTTCACGAAGTGGATGGTGGGATGACCTGGATGTCTTCCTCAAGAATTGGAAAGAAGAAATACAGAATCGTGATGACGGAAGGAATGGAGGAAGGCATTTGCCCAGCTGTGAGACAGTACGGGCTAATAATTATAATTAAGCAGAATTTCTCAGAAGGAGACAAGTTGACGATAATTGGCACGCTCCTGATTGCACGAGACTGAAACATATTCCGAGCAATGTGGGCGTAGCTACTGAGGAACTTCACTGCCTAACCGTTCGGAGATTACAGGTGTGATGTCACGTTAAGTTAAAACACAAAGCCTCTAATTCTATGAGTGTGAAAGTGCAAATATAAGAGAAAACGCACGAAGCTTGATCCGAAATGCCCGGAAATAAACGGAATCCATGTGGAAATTGAGAAATCGTAGTGAAACGCTGGAGTTGGGCTGATCCCAATCCCAGATAACTGCGATCACAACTGGACGGATGACTGTCCGGTGACCGGGATATGTCCGGCCGTCGCCCGGTACACGTCCGGAAAGCGTGCGTCACACACGAAAAATGTAGGCAGAAGTCAAAAGAACAGATTTTAGACAACTTTTGTGGTTGCATAGTTTTAGCAACCAGCTGTCATCCTGTGATTTAGGAACTTGAGATAAATTCTCAAGTAGGTACCTACTTAAATGCACAAAATGACGATGCCCATCCTCTTAGCGTATTCATCCTAACGTGCTCAAGATAAATGGTCATTTTTACCCGACTGCGCCAGAAGGAGGGTTATTTATCTTTTTTTCACATGTTTTACTTTTTAACCGACTTAAAAAAAAGGAGGAGGTTCTCAATTCGGTTGTATTTTATTTTTGTGTTTGTTTCCTCATATATTCGTCATTTAAGAACCGATTTGAAAAAATCTTCTTTTATCTTATAGGATATACTTCCCGATACCCGATTGGTCCCATATAAACTTTATCAAAATTGGTTCAGTAGTTTGGTTTTTAAATCAAAATATGTGGTAAAAATATGTTATTCAAGTAAAAGAAATTGCGAAATTGATACTTGACAAGGCTTTGTGTGTGATACAATAACTAAAAATGGTAAAACAAAAACTTTTTTGCAAAAAAATAACCGACTTAAAAAAAAAACACACATAAAATGGAAAATAAATTTACTTTCGGAAGTCGGTGGCAAAAAATTCAATGAAACAAACAATAGTCACCGACTTGCGAAACTAAAGTTATTTTCCATTTCTTTTGTATTTTCTTTTTGGTAGTCGGTCATTTTGACGTGATTGATTGGTAAAAGGTTTGCAATCGTTTTTAGTCCGTTTTGTATTTATATTGACCTAAGCTTTTTGGTCAGCTTATGTTAATCCAATAAATACACTTTTAACTTTTCCATCATCGTTAACGGTGATAGAATGTCTCTTTACCTAGGACCTTGTGGTCACAACCACTTGGTAACCACCGACATACTGGCGACACAAAAACTTTGCCAAAGACTATGCTTTGGGTGTTGCCGAAGTTAAACTGGCGTCTTTAAATCTCACAATGTGTAGTAGACTTTCTGCGTCGATCTTTATAGTGGCCTGCAGTACTAATGGACTGTGGCGAATCTTTATAGATTTGACCTGAGATTCCGCTAGAGGGCTACGGTTGGCAGATCAGACGAATTGACTTGCTCGTCAGCTCGGCTAGATAGTTTGAATAGTTTGGGAATTGATTTCTGAAAGCTTTCGGGCTTGGATTTACCTGTGCTTGTTCAATTTAAAATGATCCGAATTGTATATAGTAGACTGATTTATTCTATTATTACCTTTAACTTTACGAGTAACTGACCGACTTGTTGAAATTTGCCGATTAGTTTTGTTTTTGGTCAGAACCATCAAAATCGAACATGCTAGGTCCATCAGGCCTTTGTAGAACTGAGGTGTACTGAACGTATACTTATTAATTCCATAATGAGGATCTAAACAAAATGAAATTCTAACAGAAATAACGAAGATTGAAAGTCAATACATTTAATTGACATATATAATTATATAAGCTACCGAAAACCTGCCCATCCGGTTGCTTCTTATAGGGCTCAAAACGATCATACCCTGAAGTTCTAAAGAAAGTCCGTTTTCATTTCAATTACTTACACTAACATTTATAGAGACCTTTGGACTGGGTACTTAATATACCCACACAAACATTTATATAAACCACTAACCACTAGGTACTTAATTTGTACTTACAAGAACAAGCACGTAGTTAAAGCTTTAGACAAATGTTAGTCTATTGTCTAGTACTAATGGATCGCTGGAATCTTCACAGTTTCAACTGGGGTAGCTAAGAGCACCCAAGTGATAGATTAGGGGATCTGTCGACAGGTCTGTATGGATTTCGGTCGATGGAACTAACGGCCTAGAGTAGATTATCTTGGTTCCGTATGTGGGTGTGTTTTACACGTCGATACGGGGGATGTTATTACGTAGAATATAACTGAAATTTTGTATGGTTCAGTAGTCTGTGGAATTTGTTAGTTTGTCAGATTCAGAGGCTGCATTCTGAAAGTTGGCAACGTCCAAAATAGCCATGAAATAGTTTTCTGTTTGAATGAATTAATCATTATTACTAAATGATAGCATTTTCTCAACTACCATATTTATATGTTGGAATCGGATTTTGTTAACAATTTCATGGGTTTTAATTTTTTTGCACGGAACCCTAGTCCATTTTCTAAAATAAAAGAAACTTAAGATTCTCCTTATAACATCAGCTACCTGCCAGTAAAAGTCTTGTCAAAATCAGTCCAGTCGCTTTGGAGATTAGTCGAAAGTCGTTAGAACAAACAGACAAACACAATTTTTTTTAGGCGGTAAAGAGCTGTTATTTTGAACAGACACTTCAATTTTATTTATTTGTATGTACCTGTGTATATATACAGTATAGATTTATATATATTCTGCGTGCCACCAAAATTACTTGGAAACACAATTTGCTAATTAAACAAATACAATCAACTATCAACATTTACTAATTACGCAAACTAACACCAGTGTAATATTGATACAAATAAAATTAAACACAAAACCCGAGGGATCGATAGTTGGCACACTGTGCTGGGACCCAATTCTGTTTTAAAACAACTTTTGCGTGCGAGCCTGTCAGCAAGTTGCAGTGACGGGAAAAGGGACAGCGATAATACAGACGACGTCCAGTCCGGCTCCAATATTTGACATTCAAAAGTGCCTGTAATGGTCTAATTGAAATAAATGCTTTGAGTTTGAGTTTTGAGTTTGATATACCTGGTTGGGAAAAGACTTGGCGGATGATGAAACCACAAATAGGTTCAAAAAATTCAAAGGGATCATCTTTCTTTATCGAGTGGTTAGTGCCTAACCTGATGTCAGAGTTTTTATGCCACACATGGGCTTTTGACTTGGCTGAACATGCCGTCGAGAAATATCTCTCGGGCATGCTGGTTCACCGAATCAAATGATAGCATAATGATCGGATTCATGTGCATGCGTATTGTATAATTACAATAAGCTCGTGAATCCGAAAAATCAGAGCTGCGGGTCTTGGGTACGAACTTGAGACCTATGACTTGGCAGTCCGACGGTCACACCACTAGGCTATATACTGCTTAAAGGGTGATCATAAGAATCAGTACTTTATTTGCTTTGAATGTAGGTACAGGTATAAGATGTTGTACATAACATTTCAACACGAACCATACCATATCATTCATAACATTTTATAATTAGATACGTGCTGAAATTTTTCATCATCATCTGCCTGATCACCTTACTTGCCTTGCCTTACTTTGTCGGAGTCGATTTCTAGTCTGGACGCATGCAGCCTAATACCGACACTCACACCTGCCTACCTGACCTCCATAACATAAACTACTTCTACATATAAAAAAGACAATACCTATAATATTTGAAGATCGGTCTAATTTAAATAGCTGAACTGCTTGGTGAGGTAGCATACAAAGAATTCTTACACGAAGACTTGATGGCTAGAACAAATATATGTAAGTATGGGTATTCTTATCTTCCTAAGATGCCGATTTAATCGAAAATCAATGCATGCAAGGCGCGTCGATTTATAGCGAAACTTTTGGCGTTGAGAGTCGACGCCATTTAAACGGCTGCACTTGTGAATAATGTATGTGTTCTAAAGTTTTTACGTCTTTAAAGAAAACTACAATATATCAGTCACAAACTCTACTTAAATGGAACTTATTATTTACTGAGTTGCACCAATCTAGGCAGGTAAAGATTTTCTTTATCTGATACTAGCTTCTGCTCGCGTGGATGTTGTAAATTATCCCTTGGGAACGCACTCCCGGGATAAAAAGTATCCTAAGTCTTATACCAGGTCACAGTCAATCTGTGTACCAAATGTCATTGAAATCCGTTCAGCTGTTGAGACGTGAACAACGTGTTTGCAAACATATAACAAAAAAAAACACCAAAAAAATGGAAAATAACTTTACTTTCGGAAGTCGGTGACTATTGTTTGTTTCATTGACCTTTTTGCCACCGACTTCCGAAAGTTAAGTGTTTTTCCATTTTTTTGGCGTTTTTTTTTTGGAAGTCGGTTATTTTTTTACAAAAAGTCTTTATTTTACCTATAAGTATTAGTTATCACACACAAATCCTTGTCAATAACCAATTTCGCAATTTCTTTTACTTAGATAACATATTTTTACCAGATATTTTAATCTAAAAACCAAACTACTGAACCGATTTTGATGAAATTTCTATGGGACCAATCGGGAAAAAGATTTCAGATAAAAGAAGAATTTTTCAAATCGGTTCATAAATGATGAAGAAAGTGGTAACAAAAAAAAAACAACTGAATTGTGAACCTCGTTTTTTTTGAAGTCGGTTAAATAGTAACGTGTAGACGGAGTAAGGAAATTTCGCTTTTACAATATTCTTATTTATTTATTTAAAATCGAACCAATTATGTATGTACACACACGTGTATTCTTATTTCATTGCTCTATCTCGTATTTCCTTTTAACACAGTACCCGTCACCTTTTATCCTTGTTACATCATCATAATTATGCCTAGCCTTTTTCTAACTATTTTAAGGTTGGCTTACAGACTAACCAGATAACAGTTTTAGCAGTACTTTCTAACCGTTTTTTAAATTATATCTTTGTTACAAAAACATCGATAAATCGACACTTCGCATCACTATATCGGTGTCGACTGTCGACAGTGGAGTATTTAGCGCAGTGAAGGACTGCGCATCGCTTCTCGTCAGAATTTCAAGCGCTTCGTCGCAACTTCATACCTTTGCCTACTGGCAGGTGCTTAGAATATTTATTGAATAAGTTAGTTTGCTTGCCTGCAGCGTAGTTAGACTTTATATTTGTTGATGTGGCATTTGTAAGAATATTAACAAGAATTTCAAGCGCGTCGTCGCAACTTCATACCTTTGTCTATTTAGTTAGAGGAACACACGTCGGTGCCGGCAGGTGCTTTGAATAATTATTCTGTAGGAAAGTATAGCTTGTAGCGTAGTTTGACTTTGTATTTGTGGTTGTGGTAGCTGCAAGAATCTTGCAGTCAAGTCTTAGGAGTGTCAGTTCAATGAAATCACAGTGTTACTTGTCATTACTTTTACGGCTTGTGCCCGATATCAGGAGTCCCCTTAGAAACGAAAGTGCCTATAATTAAAGGTAACTTAAAAATGGCGGTTGTCACCTTTAAACTCCAATAGCAACATGGTAAATTGAAGCATTCTACTAGCTTTTTTTCTTATGTTATGCGTCATGTATATATTTCTTTCTTTCTATAAATCTGTTTAACAATCAAGTTTACTGACTGTGCCGTCCCGCCATATTTCCTGTGAGTTTTGTCAACTAGTCTCATATGTACATAAAACGTTTATTGTTTATTCAATATTCATTGAGGCTGGCATTTTATATAAAAACTATCACTTCGTGCGCAAAAATTGTGATAGCTCGGCTGTTAAGCATGATATAAACATAATTTATAATGAAAAAAAAAATTGAATCGGATCAGTAGTTCTAAAGATTACCCACATACAAACTTACAAACAAATTTTACCTCTTTATAATATTAGTATAGACAAATGAAAGGAAACGACAAACTTTCTCTGTACCACAAAACACCAACTGAAAATCATTTATTTCGTAGGAAACCAGGCGTCGGGACCTACTTCCTGTGCTGGTCTCATAAAACGGGTAGTGAGCAAAACTTAGGGTCAACCTGTTGCTCTTACGATTCAACTTAATCTTTATGTGACAGACTATAAAATTTGGAATGATCCTTTGAAAGTGGGTTTGATTACATACTGGCTTTCTGAGTTTAAAGATGGTCTAATTTTCAGATAAAAACGTTTTTCTGGCTTCTGTGGTCCTAACACGAACTGGCAGAGTTAACGCAGATAAATAGGTACATTTGAATGATTAAAGAATTGTATTATTAAAAAAAATTAATTGAAATATATTCTATATTCTGATTTAAAAGAGTTTTCATGGAGTTTCTTGCCCGTTCTTCTCCATAGAGATCTACGCTTTGGAATGGGCAACTACAGTACTTTCACAGAATTATTATGCCTTGTGACTGGGACTGTAGCTTCATTTTATTCTTGTCTTTGTTTCGACAGTTAAAAAGTGCCTGTAACTGGCCTACTTGAAATAAATGCTTTTGATTTTGAATTGAAAATTTCCGTTCTGCACATACTTTTTATGTTTTATAGACTTCATTCATATCTATGGCTACACCGATTCGGCTGTTCCGGCTTGAACACTGATATTTTGGCAAACTGGGTATACTAGTGCATATTTTTGCGTTGAATAAAATTATTGTCTTAAAATTGTATAGTTACCGAGTTAAAACATAAGAAAAAAAAACATTTTTTCATGAGTAACCTCTTCATTTCATTTTTTATTTCAACTTCGAATAGACGAATTGTGTTTGTCGCAAGAAACTTAACATTGTTTAGTTTGATTGTTTATTTAATTTAGTTTATTTCGTGCCCTTATGGCCTCTGGGGTGTTCTTAAAGACTAATTTAGAGCCGGATCCGGTTGGCTTCCTGTAGAAATAAAATAAAAAAACAACTAGTAGTTACAAATCAGATAATCTGGAATAAGTACACCGATTTTATGAGAATTTCATGATAAGGATACAATTAAAATTCTACCCCCGTTCACAAAATACCGAAATCTTAAATGCAAATAATCCGAAAAGCGTAGCTGCCATAAATTATGGTTATAAAATATCAAATGTTTTCGAAGGAACTCAAACAGATTGACGAAGAATAGACAGGGCGACGTACATTTCTTTTAAAAAAATCTTTTGTTTCCTACAAAAGCAGTACCATACTGTCAAAATGTATGGATCAGCTGTTTTTCTGACCTGGAAGGGCAGGATCTATGAAGGTGGACCTTCGTAGACGACTCTGCCCTGGAGTGT
This sequence comes from Standfussiana lucernea, assembly GCA_964057025.1. NCBI lineage: Eukaryota > Metazoa > Arthropoda > Insecta > Lepidoptera > Noctuidae > Standfussiana > Standfussiana lucernea. The sequence continues at coordinate 15,727,797 of OZ059796.1, forward strand.
AAATGTGGTGTTGTCCTACAAACGATGGGTCACTTGATATCGTGTCCTGCCTGTCCTGTTGTTTGCGCATCACAGGAGCTGATGGACGCTACTGAAAGTGCCATACTCGTCGTCAAATGTGTTTACTCAATTAATATTGTCATCAATACCGATAAAAAATTTCCATGTGGTATTTTTCAGTGTGTTCGGAACGATGTTCTGAATACTTCTGCTCCGTATAGCCACTTGAACAAATCGATCATGATCTCATTAGTAAGGCTCGACTAGTCGCTACGCATCACGAAATTGATCGTCCAATTCAGAATTTACGTCTTTTAACGTTAAAATAATTCTGTCCGGGGTCTCAATCATAAAGTGGGGTTGTAAATATAAAATGTTATGTTCTCTGCGGGGCCCTTAATCGAAGGCTCTCGAACATTATTGCTGGGAAGTAAACTGCACAATGCCGCTGTGAGTACAACCCTTGCTTAGTGGGCGTAAGTTATAGTGGAAATGCTTGTTGTGAATTTAGACATTGTTAAAAAAAACTGCAGTACCTTTGTTCTGTGGGTTCTGCAAATCTTCGCTACGAGAACCAAATAGAATAGAATATACTTATACACTTCTATATTCTACACCAACATTGAAACACAACTGTTTTACAATACTGCTGATTTTATGGTTACAATGGCGATCTTATCGCTGATAGCGATATCTTCCAGACAACCTTTGGATGGACTGTACGAACATGAAATAAAAAGGGGGTAGTCAGTGGTGTACTGCTAATACTACTATGTATACAAAATTTAAATTAATAATAGTTAAGTTATTTTCTACATATTATAAGTAATATATAAAACACACAATATTTATAAATATATTATGTGTATAGTATGTGTGTAGTAAATATTGTGTGTTTTAAAACATTAATTAAATTACGAAGAATTAAAATGACTTGCAACTAAGCTTTTAAAAAGCAACGAGTGACTGAGCTTGTCTCACTGACACCGGAAATTCATTCCATAAATAGACTGCCTGGACCGTGAATGACTGGTACTACAATTTGGTCGATTGTGCAGGCATCAAAAGTGTCAAATTCTGCGATGATCTCCGAGATAAGAGGGCGTTACGGGATTAAACAGAATACTGTACAGTAATGATAAAAAAATATGCTAATCTCTGTGCTATGTGATAATCACCACTCTCTGTATCTAGCCCGCTCGTTTGATAGATTTTGTAAATATAATGATGATGGATGTATGGAGTCAAAGCTGGGACAAATTTTGGGATTATCTGTTGTCTCTCTGATTGTCACCACCAAGTGACCAATCAGGGTTTAAACACCTTTTTTTATCACACACCTTTCGTTTTGTAGCCAAATTTACACTTAACACAGTTCGATATTCATTCAAAGCAGTGATAGCCTAGTGGTGTGACCGTTGGACTGCCAAGTCATAGCTCTCGAGTTCGAACCCAAGACACACACCTCTGATTATTCGGAATCATGTGCGTATTGTATAATTATCACTTGCTCCGGTGAAGGAAAACATCGTGAGGAAACCAGCATGTTTGGCACTAACCACACGATAAAGAAGAAGTATTCATTTAAAAATGTCCTTATTATTACCCTCCAAAATCTCCCCGCTCACTCTCCTAACTGGCGTCATCTCCAGGCGCATAAAGAGGTGTATTATGCCCACTTGTCCTTGCTGAAGCATCCCGTAACGTAAGGCTGGCAAAAGGCTTCTTTCTGTGAGCCCTAATGAATAGAATTCAGCATTTAATGATGGGGCAAATTAATGTGCCTTATGTACTGTGCGCTTTGTGCGGTGTATGAAAACCGCCTAAATTAGGTGGAGGTTTCGCGGCAGGTTATTTTGTTTACAAGAAATATTTTGATGGAAAAAAGTAAGAAATATTTTGTAGGTTAGCCACAGATTTTTCTTTGGTTGTTTTTTTATTTGTGTTGACACTTTTTAGGTCTTTTCATAATCTTTTATATTGTCTGAAATGAGGACAAAAACTGTGGCAATTCCTCAACGTTTAAAATTAACTGGTGATTGCGTAACACACTTAAGTCAATGTCAAAAAGGCAATGCCATACATTTTGACAGCTCAAGCTCAACATTCATTGCGTTATTTACGTTGTTGAACAAACGGTTTTGAAACATAGGAAGTATTGGACATTCCTTGAGAAGGATAATTTAATTGAACAGAGCTTACAATCGGACTGTTATCTTGGATATCAGCTTACCATATTATCCAGTACTATCATGGTTGTGGAGGTCAGATAGGCAGTCGCTCCATGTAAAATACTGGTATTCAGCTGCATCCGGTGAGACTGAAAGCCGACCCCAACATAGTTGGAAAAAGGCTAGGCAGATGATGATGCTGTTCCAAAAACTCATCTGACATTTATTGAAATTCGCCCCAAAAAAATGTTGAAAACAAACCCAAAACTCTATGAGCCAGCCTCCCATAGCTGTTGGCGCGAAATACCGCCGTCATTTAGAACCCTTCAGAGCCAGTTCATTTAAACTTGTGAAATATTTGCACAACTTCATAAACTTCTGTTTTTCATTGAAAACATTCCTTTTTGGCGAGTTTCGTTTGTTCCATTAGGGTGGGGTTATTTTTAGGAGTTTTTCAAGGGTGTTGGAATTTTGGTGAAACCTGGATTAAGAAAGACGGAATAAGTTTTAAATGTTTTTTAATGGATAGTGTAAAATCATAAGGTGATAAAAACCTATAAAACGTCACGGTCAACGGGACTTAAACATAACTGGCCAAATGTGGAGCGAAATCTATATATTTACATATAGGGGCTGCCTAGCCCTTTAGGGATTACATGCGTGATGGTATGTTCTAGAATGCCGTATTAGAAACACACAGCATCAAGCAGCTTTAGCAAACTTAAATGTAACTTATCTATTTTCTTGTATTAACGATTTGCTTTCTTTTTTTCAGGTAAGTGAAGTTCTAGTATAAGTAAATAAAGTATTGCCGGATATAAATCGTAAGTACATCACGATGACCCATTTCTGACTTGTAGTACTTTTCCGGGTGTTCATTTAATTTTATTAAAAAAAAAACAACGAAAGGAGACTGAATCCTTTTCCTTATCCTTCTCTTCATCATTTCCAATATTATAACCAAGTAACTTTTTCTTTAATTAAATTCCATAAATTACTTAGAAAAACAATCAAATGGACAATGTATCCATTCGTCGAGTTTTTGTCGATTTTTCTCGACCCCCCCAATTTTCGCGAGGGGATTAATTCTCGTTCATTTTTATCCTCATCCGGGTTTTAACAGGCACCAGTGACCCGGATAAATTATCGCCCTGGCTGCTACTGAAGCGGTACTTTTAATTATTTTTTCGAAAGCCCTATAATGTTGAGGCGTTGTAATGGCTAATTTTCATGGCTTTTAGAGCCGACGATCAAAATAGCAAAAATATTTAAATATCTTAAGTATTTATTTTTATTCCAGCCTTAGTAAGTGAGAGAAGATAAAATAATTCGATTTAACTTAGTACAAACGGAAATACACTATAAAACTATCTTAAAAACTACCTTATATCATTTATTCAAAACTCATACAAAATATTGCGAATCTACATATAGACGACGACGGACGCAACGGCCCGACGGGACGCGTGACGTTGCAAAATTTCTGCTTTTGTATGGTTAGTAAAATGTAAAACAAGTACATACTTACATATTTTACCAAATAACAACAAAAAAGAATCAATCTTCAATCAATGTAACACCAACTTTAATAAGAACAGATTTGAATTAAAACTATTAGTACAGTTAAAACAAAACAATACTTTGGGGTTTTCTTCTCGGTTTTAGGGCCTCTTGCACATTTCTGTCATTCGCAATCTTGAAATAAAAAAAGTTTGATAACCAGAAGTAAGTTTTTAAACTGACATGGTCAGCGCCGAAATATCGGGAACTCAATATTAATAGTAGACATGGTAAGTATCCCGTTTTATGTGTTAATAGTAAACAGAAGTATGAATGATTCCTCTCTAAAGAACGTTTTTTTTTACACCAACCTCTGGTAAGCCAGTGGTGTAATGGCCAGGCGTAAACTAATTTTGACAGTGATTTATACTGCAAGAAAAAAACAATGCGTGAAAAAATAAAATACATAATCCTAGTTTTTATTTCGTCGGTGTCGTAACGTTATCGTATCGTGAACAATAAAAAATATCGTGCGGCCATTAAATCTGCTACGTAATTTGAGAAATAGACCGTATTAGCTCGCAAGTAATTTTAATTCCCTTTATTATAGATTCCGCTAATATTTTTTCCTTTACAATGTCACTTTAGGAAAACATAACTAAGTAAGAGTGAGCAAAAAAATAAGCAAAATTTCTTTATTAATTAGCTTTGGTAATTAATTTAAAATATTGTTTTATTTTATAAAACATTGTATCTTTTATTTTTTATAAAGTGAAATTATTATGCTTATAAGGTTCAATATTTGAATAATGACAGCTGTCAAACGCCATTTAGCTTTCTTGAGTTATTGTTCTCATAATTTTCATTAATTATCTGTTGAAAAGGTTTTTAGTAACTGTTAAGTAGGTACTAACACACATTCAATGTTTACCAAAGACATTCAAATATTTACGAGCAATAGACGGAATAAAACGAAGAAAATCTTGATCCTAAACTTGTTACTACGTAGTAACAAATCGTCCTGTCAAGTGTCATACGCCCGCTTGTCAGGTAGCATTCATGTGTCAAAATCGAAAAATATTCAATGTCCGCTCTGTAAGTCTTTTAAATGTCTTTGGTGTTTACAAACACATATAACTTAAAATAATCGCTTCAAGCTTAGCGAATGTACGGTCAAGGAAATTGATTGCGTAGCAGATAGACACTGAGCAAAACAGTCATTTCTTACGACGAACAAACTGACAATTTCAGGTAATATTCAATTTGACAAGCGATCATTTTCTTTGACTTCATAGTATACCTAAATAAATCAATCTATTTTTAAATAACAATTATAATTTATATCTTTCTATGATCCAATTTTTTAAACCTTGTCTGACTTTACTTAAACTCTTAATACAATCGACTGAGCTTTGTTCAGCTCAAATAAATACTAAAAACATTTTAACATTCACTGTAGTTGGTACATGGAAATTTTATTATAAATCGGCAAAGGTGCTTTTGATCGCGACCTGTATTTGTACACAACTGTTAATTAGTTTTTGACAAACTTTGTTTAAGTTCTATAAAATTTGTAATTACCAACACTGTTGGGAGTGGAAAAGACTGGGTAGCTGTTGATACAGTTTACGCCTTCTAAATAAAACCGAGCCAAAATGGTCGACCACTGAGACGGAAATACACAGACTCAGATTTAAAATAATAATAAAAATAATAACACCAGCCTGTAATTGTCCCACTGCTGGGCAAAGGCCTCTTGTCATACAGAGAAGGAACGAGCATTGATCACCACGCTTGCTCAAAACGGGTTGGCGATTTCAGACTTATATTAATTATAAGTCCAGGTTTCCTCACAATGTTTTCCTTCACCGATGTCTGTGATGTCCAAGATAAACTTAGAAAGTATATATAATATGAATTGAAAAAGTCACATTGGTACAAAAATAAAATAATAATAATATAAAAAAAAAATTACTTAAAAAAAGCTTTTATTTAATCGTGCATTGTGACGAGAACCAAACGTGTGTGCCAAACATGCCCGATAGCTTCAGTGGAAGTGGGTGAAATATTTATTGCAAAATTCCGGGACATTCAAGTGAATTTAGATAAAAAGCTAAAAAAAAATGCTACATTATGCTTTTAATTAAACATAAAGAGGCTACTTCTAGAACTTGACAGAATTATGTTAACAATTGCAACTCCTTTGTAAAGCCTCGCCAATATGTACATAACTATATTTCATGTAGGTAACCCAGCAGAACATTTTCGTTTGTTCCTAGGGCTTATCGTTACAATACTTTTGTAAGGAAAAATTCAGGTTGTAGTATTCCTCATCTGGGTAAAGCAAAATGAATCTGTAAGGAAAAGAATAATGTTTAATAAAAATGATGTTCCGGGAGAGTTTGTAGGCACTGTTATAAGTAACTTGTCTTTCTACTTAAGTAAGTAGATGATAGATCCCTTATAGATATCAAAAACAAAAAAAAAAAAACAAAAAAAAATGGTAAAATTTTCCTCTTGCGAAAACTCATTTTAATTAGGCTTATTGTAAGAAAAACAAAAATAACGGTATAGGTCTCGAGTTCGAACCCAAGACACGCACCTCTGATTTTTCGGAATCATGTGCGTATGGTATAATTATTATAACTTGCTTCGGTGAAGGAAAACATCGTCATGCCCATGACCGGCATAAAACTGTGTCTGTAACAACACCAGGTTAGGTATTAATCACACGATAAAGAAAGAAAAATTCAGATACCGCCACAAAAAGACAACAAAACCAAAAATATTCCACAAGAAAGAAGTTTTTAAAGCCCACCCACAGTCCTTAAAATAACCGACGAATACAATGTGACCTCAAGTAACCTTGAGTAAAATTTTCACGAGCGAAACTCTATTTTAACGGTTATTGTAATGAAATATGGCCACTGTCAGACCGCGTTAACCTCTAAAACTTCGCTATTGTTGCCGATGTTATCTATTTCCATCGGTCGCTTCGCCTTCCAAACATTTTATAGTTATGACCTTTTGTATTATACTTGGGCTATAGTCTTAGGTCAATATCTACAAACTAAACTTAGCCTTAGCCTTAGGGAGAGCAGCTCGTGACTAAATAATAACAGCCGCTCGGGTCGATCGTCAGATTAAGCCGCGCTTGCCCGGGTTTGTCCGTGGATGGGTGACCACCCAATACATACCGAGTTTCCTCCGTGCATCGGAAAGCATGATAAGCCGTTGGTCCCGGCTGTCATTTGTACACCTTTGGCAGTCGTTACAGGAAGTCAGTGGCCCGGAATTGGCATCGTATTACCTAGTACTAACTAGGTTGTGGGTTGTGGAGGTCAGATAGGCTGTTGCTCCATGTAAAATACTGGCATTCAGCTACATCCGATAAGACTGGATGCAGACCCCAACATAGTTGGGAAATGGCTAGGCAGGTGATGATGATGAAACTTAACCTTAGGTACTTCGGTTATGCGTTATTCCTGTCACTGTCAAACTGCATTTAACTACAAGATAGAGAAGGCAATAATATGTCTAAGCCAAAGCTAGTTTATGCTTAGTGACGTTTGTAGATCTCGACCTAAGCTTGGTATTTAATTTCCCCAATTTACTTGATGTTTTTAGGTTTACTTTGAAAGAATGTTAAGTAGGTAAACTTTCTCTAAAACGTCGAAAGCCGGTCTGAATTTACTTAAAAGAAAAACGGGTACACGAACGAGACTAAAACGTTTTATGTAATAGTTACCAGTACTTCGGGATCCAAGACTTAAACTTAGACTACTAGACTTCCTCTGATCTGTAAAAGCCGAAAGCTCTTCTTGCTGGTCTTCTAACCACCGAGACACCTTTTTCTATCCTTTTCTTAATGAATTTCGATTCTAATATACATAGTAACAATAGGTACTATTTTACAGTCAAACCGTCCGCCATTGTCGTCATCACCTGTCAAAACAGCGCATTAAAGTCCGTAGATACTGTTATACAGTTACCTCTGCAACGGCAGCTGTTCCATGAGGGGGCCGAGCTGGCTGGTGTAGGGCAGCGCGAAGTTCTCCGCGGCGTCCACATGCTGTACCACCTCGTATGCCCACTTCGACCACTCGTACAGCATGGCTGTGGATGTATCTGCAGGTTTTCAGTTTAATAATGTGAATGATTTTATAGATGATTTAACTTCTACGTTTTACTTTTATATGATTTGTCATTTCGAATACCTTTAATTGTTATAAATCCTAAAAGGGCATCCGAAATGAAAAATGATATGAGAAAAAAGATGATTTTTAAATACCTATTCAATGATACCCCACATAACGTCGACTGTATTTTATTTTTATTTTTTACAATATGGCATCTGATGGTCGCCATATTTAATTTTGCTTACTGTCATGTCCTTAGTGACACTCGCAAGATGAAGACAAATCGATTGATGTAAGAATCAACAAAATCGGCCCACGCGTTTGGACTCTAGTTTGGAAAGGAACATACATTCAGATACATATAATTATGTCGGAGAAAGCGATAACTTTTAAACATCAAGTTGCTGATTTGACCATTGTAGTAGGGGTAAACGCCGTGACGTCAGATGTTGTTTTAATGGCGGCACGTGGACAGAGTCGTTTTGTAGAGTGGGGATTGTGCCGAGATCACTTTTGCTCGGAACTCCAACCAAGTCACTCCTTCAGAACGAAACTGTCGGTTTGCCCATTTTGTGGAGATTATTTGTTAGTGTTATTTAATGTAAATTTGTGTTAAATAATAAACTGTGATTTTTGTGTACCGAAACCGAAACTATTATTTTAACATTTCATCATGAACCCGGTACCACCGAACCCTAATGACAACGGCGCTATCGCTCAGCCATCGCTTACGCCGTCATCAGAATTGGGATCTGGACTCGATTCCCACTGGCGTGCTATGTTCGAGATGCAGCAGAAGAACATGATGCAGCTGATCGAAGCCATCAGGACACGAACAGTGGCACCTCAGATCATGCTGCCAGAAATTAATCCGGAGCTACCAGATACCGATCCACGTGCTTGGTGCGATACTATCGATATTTGCCTCGACGAACGTCCACTGGAGGGTGCATCGCTTATTATAGCTCTGGCGAGTGCAAGTCTGAAGCGGAAGTTCGATCGCAGTACCGGTGAGGGCGCCACTGATGCAAAGCGTTTAAAGCCACAAACTTCCACTATGTTCACGTGCCATAAGTGTGGAAAACCGGGACACAAAGCGGTGAACTGTCGTTCGAAGTTTACGCAGCCTGCTGGAGCTAACGCCCAGAAAACTACACCGGCGGCGACTTCATCGGGTTCCAGCAAAAGAATAACGTGTTTCCGTTGTGGAGAAGCTGGACACATCTCTACGAACTGCCAACGCGGCAGTGCGGGTGGCGCGTCATCGTCGGCGGGCAGCGCTGCCAACGCAACGGCGGAGCGACGCGTCGATAGCTGCGAAATAGCAGGTGTTTGCGGGCAATTGGAACAATCCGGTGAGTCGTTTTCATTTTGTTTTGATTCCGGCGCCGAGTGTTCTCTCCTTAAACAAAGTGTAGCTTATAAATTCTCGGGCAAACGTTCACTTTCAACCGTGCAAGTAATTGGTATCGGTAATAATTCGAATGTTTTTAGCACTGAACAAATTCTTAGCGATGTTGTGGTCGACAATAACGAACTGTCAATTTTATTTTACGTACTACCCGACGATTGTATGAAATACGATGTTATGATCGGACGCGATATTTTGACACTTGGCTATACGGTACATTTAACTGAATCTACCCTACGTATTTCGAAAGTCACAAATGTAGGTTGTTGCGATTTACCTCCCGTAATTGATCTTTACAATGTTGATTCTGATATTTCAAACGAAAACAAGGACCGGTTGACGTCCCTTTTGAATTCGAATGCTTTTATCAATGGCTTATAACGACGATGATGAAACCGGAATTGACCTAACAGAAGCGAGAGAACACGCGGTGGACGGTATTGAGAAGAGTGCGGCTTATGAAAAAGCCCGTTTTGACAAAAATAAGGCCAAACTAGTTAATTTCAGTGTTGGTGATTTGGTTTTAATTCAAAATAAAGAACGGAATCAGACTAAATTAGACCCCAAATATAAGGGACCGTTTAAAGTTGTAGAAGTACTTGACAGTGATCGTTATCTTTTAAAATCTTTGATTGGTAATAGAACCTACAAGTACGCTCACGATCGTATACGAAAGATGCCTCTAAGTAGTGTTCCTAATGAGTTAAACGTAGAGGACGGTGATGAAAGTACCTCCACCGAGTAGTAGACACATACCATGGCTATTTGGTCGCACCGTACGCACTAGTCTGTAGTCGTAACTGCAGCTCACTTGTGAGCTGTTCAGGGGGCGATGGGCAGCTGGTGGTACGGCGGGGACCTGGGTCTCAATGGAGACTATTGTTGTTTTGGTCTTGTACTGACCTGGGAGTCGCAGACTCTATGTGATGTGTGTGGTCGTATCACATGAGGTGATGACGATATGGGTGGCATAAGTGTCACTAGCTGCTGCGGCAGCTGGGCCATGAGCGTTGTATGTGATCGAAGTTGATTTAGTCGCTGAGTAAATATGATTGAGACTTAGAGGAACCTTTTGTTTGACAACTGTTATTTTCAAGTTATGCTATTCCATAAAGTTGTGGTCAGGTTGACCGAGCCTGTACTGTTGCTCCAAATTTGACTATTTGGTTACAGGTACTCACGAGGACGTGTGACTTGTCAGTATGGCCGTGTCGGAGAAAGCGATAACTTTTAAACATCAAGTTGCTGATTTGACCATTGTAGTAGGGGTAAACGCCGTGACGTCAGATGTTGTTTTAATGGCGGCACGTGGACAGAGTCGTTTTGTAGAGTGGGGATTGTGCCGAGATCACTTTTGCTCGGAACTCCAACCAAGTCACTCCTTCAGAACGAAACTGTCGGTTTGCCCATTTTGTGGAGATTATTTGTTAGTGTTATTTAATGTAAATTTGTGTTAAATAATAAACTGTGATTTTTGTGTACCGAAACCGAAACTATTATTTTAACATTTCATCATGAACCCGGTACCACCGAACCCTAATGACAACGGCGCTATCGCTCAGCCATCGCTTACGCCGTCATATATTATATAGGCCGATAAACACATTACCCTCCCCAGTCGGGTAAAAAGAATTAAGTCTCCGACAAATTAAATAACATAAACCTCCTTTTGGGCTTCGCCGTACTTGGGTAACATATTATTATAGTGTAGTCTAGTTGTAGCAAGCGCTAGTACATTGTTTATTGTACTTTGTCGTACTTTGTTTCTCTATTAAGAATTTCTCAGTATCAGCTCGGAGTCTAGAATCTAGACCGGTTGATGACAATAGGCGCCCTGCCATGCTACTTGAACATAACTGGTGATTTGTTTGGTGGACTTTACACATCTCCCTAACGGAAAATTTGGTGAGATGTTTTGAAGTAACAGTGGTAGTTTATTTAATAATAATAACTGTAGGAAATGTAGTGATGATGACAGTCTCATTCATCTTAGCGTGTCGATGACTATTCAAATTGAGTCAGCCCAAATTGGGTCATATTTGGCGACGGGTTTGGCACTTTCAGTAGGTAGCTTCCATCAGCTCCTGTGATGTGCAAACAACAGTTATAAGTCTGAGTTACCTTCAACTTGACTCTTCATATGGAAGTGACTGATGGCTGGGATGTCCAGGGTGACGTCCAGGTTCTCGTCTTCTAGGTACATGTAGGTGGTTCCATTCTTGTTCTTCAGCTTATACGGGTATGTTATGATGATGGAAGCTGGAAAAATAATAATAATAAGTGTTTATTTGAATTGTTTTGATTGGTCTAGTGATCGCCAGCGTGGCTGCTGAGCATGAGGTACGGGGTTCGAATGCCAGGTCGGGTAAGTGTGGGTTATTCCATCAGGAATATATATCAGTAGCCACGGTGTCTAGAAATGCGCCTAGTTGATGGCATGAGGATCGCCCCCTATTACCTACATGTAACTTAATCATAAATGGCAAAATCTGGCCTAAATCTGTGGGGTTTACGCCATGTTATGTCTGAATTTTCATAGGTACCTTATGTATATATATATATATTATTTTATTATTTATTATGAGCCTCATGTGTCCCACTGCAGGGCAAAGGCCTCCCTTCCCTCTTTCCATTCTTCTCTATCTTGGGCTATTTGGGCCCAATCCAGCGTCCAAGAGTCCAGATCGTCACGCCATCTCCTTCTGGGCCTACCGCGTCGGCGGGTTCTGTTGTTTGGAACCCAATCTGTTGCCACTTTGGCCTAATTTTGAATCGACATGCGGCATATGTGGCCAGCCCAGTTCCATTTTAGTTTGGCGGCTGTGTTGCAAACGTCTGCGATTTGGGTCTTGGATCGAAGTATACTGTTCCTTATACGGTCAGAAATTTTGACCCCTAGCATACTTCGCTCCATGGCTCGCTGGCAGACCCCGAGTGCGGACTTTTGACGCTTCGTTAATGACCACGTTTGCGCTCCATAGGTGAGGGTGGGAAGGATGCATGTGTCCATGAGTTTCCTTTTGAGGGAGAGTGAAAGTGTAAGAGTAAAAGAGTGAAAGTGTGTGTGAGAGTGAAAGTATATAATATATATATATGTATATATATACCTTATAGGTACCAAACAATAATACATCAGTTTTTAAACTCACATGGTCACTAACGTTACTAATAACGAATCATTCCCTCTACGTCGATTCCCACTAAGTCATTTGTTTTAAAAAGTTTATGTTTGACTTCGAGACTGGTCAAGAACACTTAAAACAAAAAGTGAAAGGTTTTTTAGTTTCAAGCAAATTCAGATTTTTTTACACTTTTAACTTATTCTAATAGAAGACGATATCAGCTAATATTTTGGAGTAGCCTACTCCAAAATATTGGCTGAAATCGTCTTTTTAGCGACCAAAAGTACCTACTAGGCTAGCATAAAATCAAGGTGTAAATATTGGGATATAAGTATAGCAAATATTGGGATATAAGTATTGTGTATTAGGGGTGGCTAGATCTTGGAATTGATCACCCATGAGCGATATCATGAAATAATCAACTAACCACGACATGTATGTACATAAGTGCAACGTGGCATGAACAATACCAATACGGCTCTAGAGAAGAAACAATATCATTAGTGGCCTATACAGCCACATTAACTTTAAAAAATATCACTTAAGCGGTACTATCTGTTAATTTTTATTGTTTCTAAACTGTAATGTTACCATCAATTGCACAGAAATTATTCAAACTATTTACTATTTTTAGGTACCTATATAAAAAAAAAACAACTGTATTTTGTATTTCTGGTGTAGTCACTTCATTTGGTCGACCAATGCGATGTTTATCTTCTAGCAGCTCATATGGCCTCGTTTAATCTCGGCCACCCAATATTTCATTGTTGTAAATGAAGTAGCCAAGTCCTCCAGAGTAGAATCTAACTCAGCTTTGATATTGGTCGGACTGAAGGTTTTGTATCACGTAAGGGTAATCTATATTCTCCGTGTTCAAAAATTCATCCATATAGAGCAAGCTGAAGGATTAGCTCTAGAAATCAAGTCCCTTCGACCATAGAGGAATTGAAGGCTGCCTTAAGTTCTGTGCGGTTACTCTAACAAAAGTACTAAGCTAGCATGTATTGTGGATGGTATTTCAATCATAAGGTTATTAAGTTTTAATATTAAAGAGGAAGTACCTACTCAGATATGCAAGCCTAGTAATTTGTGGTGGGTGATTTCGAAGTTGAAACAAAAGATGTTGCATCAAAACCACAAAAAATGCGAGTCTACGTAGCGGCAGTCGACATAGCGGGAATGATTCCGATTTACACATAAAACGTGATTTTGAGTTCCCGACACAAACAAACAACGCCGAAATATCGGAAACTCAAAATTAATACTTAGTAAACATGGTAAATATCCCGTTTTATGTGATAATAGTAAAAATACATCAAATTAAACAAAACAAAAACTACTATATGATTCGGAATACATCAAATTACTGATAGTTGTTTTTGATAATTGGAAATACATACATAATAATGAATATGTTGATCAACCGTTTTCCAACTGGAATTAATTTTGTACTCACAACTTGTTTTTGCCAACTTACTAATTTGGGTTAGTCCCTGAGTACCCCGATCCCCGAGGCACCCGTACCGGAGTACCCCGATTTATTTTTATCTTGAGAAAGTCAATCAAAAGTCAGTTTAGTTTAAAAGCACCGTCAGCAGATGAAATGTTAAATAAAATTTTATTACGTAAGTCTTGCTTGGTCAAGGTAAATATTATAATTTTATTAGAGAATACAATATAGAGTTTCGTAGAGCAATCACAGGTTTTAATTATTATCACAATAGTTGCATTTTCAATACCGAAAATCAAAATGACTACCCTACATGGAACATTGACATGTTCCAATATTAACATAATTTAAAAAATACGCAAAAACAGAAGTGCCTCACTATAGGTCCCACTATAGGTGCCCGACCCAATTCTCGAAAATGGCAATTTAACACTGTACTGGGATCAATCCATCATCACTGACAGGACTATTGTAGCTAATATGCCTGATATAGTGGTGATGGAGTGATCAGAGCCGCGCAGTGGCTGTTGACATAACAGTCCCGCATGACGAGAACCTCGTGAAAGCCAAGATAGATAAGCAATAATTAAATATCTTGATTTGGCTCGCGAGGTTGTCGACATGTGGGATGTGAACTCAGTGATCCTTGCCAATGGCTTAATTGCCAAGAGCCTCGACCAATACCTGAGAAGGCTCTCGTTAGACAGCTGGATCAAGAGCTTGATTAAGAAAGCGGTACTCCTGGACACGGCTCGTATTTTTAGGAGGTTCCTCTCTCCAAAAAAAAACGTTACGTTCATATTTTACATTTTTAATAACAGCAGGTAATAATTCATTTAATAACATGATTATTTAGTAACATGAAACACGTTACGAATCGAAAAAGGGGCTGACTTAGAATCAAAGATAGGAGGAGTCTTACCGCAAATGGCTTAGATTTGATGGGACGTCACTATTTTTACGTTTTGATGTTGCAAATGAGTTCGTTTAGATGTTCAGCTTAAGCAAAATATTTCTTTTTTATTTTTTTACTTTGTGCAGCTTATTAAAAAAAAGATATTATATGGAAAGAAATGCCCCGTGATTGCTTCATATAATGTACATACTTTCATTGAAGAACGCTTTTGAAATTAAAAGTGCCCCGAAAATTCCAATCTTCTTTCCAATAAATTACTTTCTTCTTATGTATTTCAAACACATACATTCAAGCACTTTTTATGTCGACCGTACAAGTTGAAAACAATAGAAAAAACAAAAGAAAGAAATGTAATAATATTTATCACATTCGGGGTACTCCGGTACGGGTGCCTCAGGGACCGGGGTACTCAGGGACTAACCCACTAATTTAGCGGATGCGGATAAATATGTGATTGTGATTTTTGGGTTTAATTTTGAGCTTGTGTCAATTTGTTTTGATAACTTTGTAATCGGTTACTGTAGGTTTACATCCCATGACTCATATTTAGCATTTTAAGTAGTGATAGCTCGTGGTGTGACCGTTGAACTGCCAAGTCATAGGTCTCAAGTTCGAACCCAAGACACGCATCTCTGTTTTTCGGATTCATATGCGTATTGTATACACACTTGCTTCAGAAAACATCGTGAGGAAACCAGCATGCCTGAGATAAATTTTTCGACGGCATGTAAAGCCAAGTCAGAGGCCTATGGCCGGCATAAAAACTGACACCAAGTTAGGCACTAACCACACGATAAAGAAGAAACATAATTAGCCTGTAATATTGCTACTGCTTTTCGTGTGAGGGGATGGATAGATAATCCCCCACGACGGCTAAGTGCGGGCTGTGGGATGACTTCAGATTTTTCGGTTCTAAAAAGTGCCTGCCTATGTTTGGTTAATACAAGCTTATGTTTATTTTGAAAACAGCTTTGTTTCCTTTAAGTTTTTTTTTTTAATATCATGCTACTCTTTCCTACTGCTGGGCAGAGGTCTTCCCCATAGATTTTCAACTGTCTTAAATATTTGCCTTCTCCGAGCAATCCGTTAAGAATGTTTCTTGGGCCTGTTTCAGCTACGACCGGTGATTCTATTTATTTACCTTTAAGCACCTAACGGTTCTTATTTTGGGTAATCTCTATTGAAGCTTAATCTTCGTTGAGATTGATCGCCGGGTTTGAAGTTTTTAGAAAGTACTTCTACACGCGTTCTAAAAGATCACGTGCCTGCGCATATACATATATCCCAATATCCACTTCTACACAAAAGCTCCATACATATCGCCTCTTATCTTAAGTGTTAATCTTTACAAACTTATTCAAGGATGTCTCCTGCTCTTGATAACAATGGGGCTTCTAAACAATAACCCCTGGAGCCCTGGAGAGCTCGCAAGACATTCACGGGTACCCATTGAACCGGGACCAATTAGTGCGTGGTTGAGCATGAACATGTACACGTGGATATAGGCATAGGTGTAGCAAGGCTGCTCAACTTATTTTAAAGGTGGACCAAAATTTTTACATCGTGTCTACCTGCGGGCCATCTAAATAATCATGTAATATAATAATTAATCAATCAAATAACCGCGTAATTATAATTGCTTGCTATAGTAACAGTAGACACCTACTTACTCAGCTTTTAACATAAAACTTCAGTTAGTTGCTCATTGTTTGCTGGATATTGGCTTGCTGATTTTGTTTTTTGCTATCCTGAAATATGATTTTAAAAGACTGTCGTCAGCTGACCACTGTTGGCAGGTTACATTATGGCCCGTGGGCCTGGGGTATAGTATAGATCAGGGTTGTTGTGGTTGCAAGAATTTTGACATCCGCGGATGCGGATTATTAGAGGTTCACGTCCGCGGATTCGGATGCGGATTTCAGGATTTTTTAAGATATTTCAATTTTAAGTACATCATAAGTAAAAATCGATTTAATATGTTTTATGTCCGATATTCCGAACATACCTGCATCATCTTATTTTTCTTCAACTGGTTTTCATTACCGTGCGCTTTCGAACAAACGAAACTCCTATGGCATTGATTTCAGGTGTTTTTTCAAAGTAGTAGTACATCCCTTCCGCGAGTAACTTTTATAACATATTTTACACTCGGACTGCTCCGGATCATTTTTGTCTAATTAAAAGTAAGTCCAGAATTCCAGATACTGTTTTTTATTGGTGGCGACATTTATATTTACTTTTTCACTCAATATTTACATCAAGATATTCATCAACCACGCAAAAAACTTGGATAAACACAGAAAACAAACACTGTTATTAATTCACAATAGGAATCAAGTCGACAACCAAAATAAAACTAACAAAACCTGTAGGATTTTGTCACCAATGCGTGCTTTCCTATTGGTCAGTTAGCGAACAAAGATGGCAACTAGCAAATACGCGCGAGGCACGCGCCACTTTGGCCTTGCCCGCTTTCTTTACATGTTGCTAATATGAATCCGCATCCGTAAAAGCTCCGCATTAATTGATGCGGATGCAGATGCGGATGCAGATGTCTGAATTAATGCGGATGTTCCGTATTTGCAGATGCGGGTGCGAATATTCGTAACACCCCTGCTATAGATAGTAACATATATATATAGATAGGTGTGTTTTAGTGGCACATGCTTCATCCATCGACATAAATTGGATGCAGGCTTTGAAATTGGTTTCAATACAGAGTGTTTTAGTGTGGTCATATTTTCGGGTTTCCTAAGACCATCAAACTGAACCTATAGAATCATTGTAATCCTGAAAAAAATCAGGTATACATACATACATTCGGGGAGTGTAAAATTGGAACTAGATGTGATGTTGACAATACACATAGTTGGTCACCTGTAAACTGCATTACACACAGATACGACATTTTTTTTACAATTTATTTCTATAAATTTCAGAACCTTTACGAATGAAAATTGTTCTTACTTTAGAAAACGTGAAATAATACTTATAATTAATTTACTTGAGTTCATCGTCCTCCGTTAAATTGAGGCGACCTTTTAAGACTCGCCCTGTATTATTGTTCTATTATACAGGCTTTATTCTACAAGATGTAGTTTTGCATCCTCGTCAAAATTCAGGAGCTTGTCATAGAAGACGTAAATAATCAATATAAATTACGGTACCTGGTCAATAATAATAAACGTTGCTTTTTTATGTTGTTTTAATTTGAAACTATTTCAGAATGAAGCCCTTCTCAAAAGAGGAGAATCACCCGTTTATCGAATAAACATCTGCGTTCGTTTGTGTGTGTGAAAACGCCTCCTTGAATTTGACGAGCAACAGCCTGTATTTATAGGTACCTTATCTACTACCCGACAGATATAACAAACAACATTAAATTAGTGAGTGATAAATAAATAACACTTACCATTTCCTGTAAACCTTATCAGAGGAACTGAAAATAGATAGATTTATCATCATTATCATTGACAGCCTTATTCCACTTAGTACTAAGTATTTAAGTATTGGCTTCCTCTCGTGCCATGTTCCTCTGGTCTATGCAGTATATATGTAAGTCTTAATTACAAGAACACTGGCGAAAGGGGTTGGAAGATTTTGGAAGATTTTTAACTACCGCTATTTTTTTTTTTTTCAAAATAGCGGCCACGCATAAAACCTGTATTAATGGCTAATATCAATACAAACAAGTTTTGAATACCTACGACAAAGTCTTCTAAAGCGTCACGTTTCCGAGATATTAGCTATCAAAGTTATGCAGATGGCGAAAAATGTAACTTTGGCTTTGGCTTATATCTCGGAAACGTCACGCTTACGAAGATTTGCTCTCATACAATACTTGTTTGTATTGTTGTCAGCTATTGATTAATACATGTTTTATGCGTGGCCGCTATTTTGAAAGTAAAATAAAATGGTGGAAGTTAGGCAGGCCAAATAATTCAAAGCTCTTACGGTTTACTATAGAACACCTCTGCCGAACCATTCGAGGCAATACAGGTGTGATGTTATGTTACATGAAAATAATTAGATATTACCCGTCTCTATTTTAGTTTCATGTAGACATATCTATTTGTAAAACATAATTGCTGGTACATACAAACCAATATAGACTTATTAATTGGGATCGAGTAAATAGAATGCGTTGGGAACAGAATATTTGCATTTCTGATTGGTTTTTATGAGGACTCTTGAAATTGTGACCTAATTATGTGCTATTTATTTTGAAGTCCCAAGTGATTCTTGATGAAGGCATGGTTTATATGGTCATACTATTTTTAATTTATAATGACACATAAACTGGTGCCCTGACACAGTGAGGCGGGGTCGCGGCAGGCCACGAAGGAGATGGCGGGACGAACTAGACAGGTTCCGTCCGAACTTGAAGGAAGACGCGCGGGTTCGCGAGAAGTGGGAGGAGTGGAGGGAGGCCTTTGCCCAGGAGTGGGACCGAGCAGGCTAGAGAAAAAAAAATGACACATACGAAAAGACCTTGTACGCTGTTATACAGGGTGGACAAAAGTTCGGCTGCTCCATCCATTTTTTTTTAATGACTGTCGAAAAAAATATATGGTGTGGGATTCAGAACGATGTTCTGGATACGTGGTAATCATTTTAGCATCGGTGTCCCGCCCACCTTGTATAATGATCTAACATTAACTTAAGAGGCGTATTACAAAAAAACCGCGGAATTGCAAGGTTTCCTCGTTGAAATTGTATGTTATCCGTTCGTTGTTTGAAATAACAATTACTTGTTAAAAATAGTTCGTTTCCTCTTCAACAATAATAATAAAGCGAATTTTAGATAAATTATGAATTTATTCAGTAATAATCATTCTCCCGATGCATGTTTAGACAAAAACTCACGGAAAGAACGAAAGAAAAATATTTTGATGGTCTATATTCAATAGAATCTACAAATTAGAACTCCCAAATCACGTCTCCGTGAGTTTTTGTCTAAACATGCATCGGGAGAATGGTTACTGAATAAATAAATTATTTATCTAAAATTCGCTATATTTTTTTTGCAGTATAGGAAACGAACTATTTTTAACAAGTAATTGTTATTTCCAACAACGAGCGAATAACACACAATTTTAACGAGGAAACCTTGCAATTTCGCGTTTTTTTTTGTAATAAGCGTCTTAAAAAAAAAAACTTAAATATAAATGACAAACTTATTGAGTACAGTCAGGGTCCTGCATTACCTGGTCCCTCTTCCCTTTTTATCCTTCGTAAGCGGGGTAAGGTATCGCAGAGAGCTAACTGTACCTATGTGATGCTCTCAAAGAAGGATAACTATGTCAAACCTATTATTATGTAAAAAAACATAGTATTTACAGCATAGAAATTAAGCAGCTAAATTATACAATCATTACAATCATATTTTACAAAAATCATAATAAACTTACTTGTTTGTGGTTTTAAGACGTTGAATTCTGAAACAATAAAATAATTTTACGTCAAAATATGCAAATCAACAAAATAATTTAGCTTTGGGAAATAAGTGGAGGTTGTTAGTATAAATAGCCTTGTTTATCTCCGTGTATAGCATTGTTTATCTCCGTGTTATAAAATGAATGAAAGGAGAGACTAAAATGTAAGTAAACAACTCCACAATTACCGCATTTCTCGGAGAAAGATCTCTATCTAAGGCTATAATCTATACACCATTCTAATATTATACTTCGAAAGTAACTCCGTCTGTCTGTTTGCACGTCTTAACGGCTGAACAGATGTCCATGAAATTTGGCATACAGTTACTACAGATACACCAGTTTGAATTCCTTTACATCCCGTTGGATAATTTCCGACTTGTATATAGGCGAAGCCGCGAGCAAAAGCTAGTTACTTTAATATTAACTTTCAAAACATGATCACACAAAATCTTTTAATCATTAAACCAGATAGTCTGGATTTGTGCCTGGTTGATGGCAATAGGCTCGCCCTTTGTTACATAGGACTTAAACATAACTGGCGGAAAGAGGGTGTACTATTGGGTACACTTCAGCCTTACTCTTCGGGGATTGCAGGCGTAATGTTATGTATGGTGGAAGATGTCACAGGGCTTAGGGAGATTATCATAAATTAAGCAAAACTAACCCAGTTGAGGTTTGGCGCAAACTTTGATAATGTTCTTCACTTGATGGATCCTCAGCGGCAGGTTAATCACCAGCGTGTATCTCCTGGACGTACTGTCCATACTGAAAATTTAATTAAAAGTGTCAAAAATAATAGCGAAGCTTACATTATATCTCAAACTCAAACTCAAAACATTTATTTCAATTAGACCATTACAGGCACTTTTGAATGTCAAAACACAAAAAAATAAACTAAGCTACAGTCCCAGCCACAGGGCATAATAACTTGTGAAAGTACTGTAGTCGCCCCTTCGAAAGCGTAGATCCTATGAAGAAGAATGGGCAAGAAACTCCATACACACACACATACATATATACATATAATACATGAGAGTTAATCATCTGCCTACCCTTTTCCCAAGTACGGATGCAGCTGAATACGAGTATTTTACATGGAGCGACTGCCTATCTGACCTCCACAACACAGTTAGTACTGGGTATTACGATACCCTTTGGTAAGACTGGTTGTCAGAATTTCGGGTCACTGACTATCTGTTACGACCGTCAAAGATGTACAAATGACAGCCGGTACCAAAGGCTTAACGTGCTTTCCGAGGCACGGAGGAAACTCGGTATGTATGTGTGGTCACCCATCCACGGTCGGTCCGAGCGGCCTTTATAATTTAGCCACGAGCCCCTCTCAAGATATGGGAGTTAAAATCATTACCATTTCATGGACCAAAGACCTCACGGAATGGTCCGAGAGAAGGAATGAAGGAAGACGGGTGCGTAGGTGGGAGGAAGGCCTGAGATCAATAGCAGGTGCGACATGGAGGATTGAGGATTCTAGGCCTTTCCCAGACTCCTCATTACCAATGTCTGGTAATTTTAATAAGTATAAGTTTGTTAATGAAGGCTATTTTAAATTGAAAATGGATTCTAAGCCCACAAGCTAAACCAACCAGGACATTGGAAAGAATAATTAAATGATAGGTTATAATGCTTTCAATATAGATTAGTATAATTTTAAATTCCAATACCGAAACTCGGACACCACTAACCACACGATAAAGAAAGAAAGAATGCCGATGACTGAATAAATAGGGGAGAATAAAAGGCGCGTTAGCAGCATTCTGTATTAAAAACTATGAAACTCACGTGATAGAAGTAAGCTCGCTGTCTTCTAGCCCCATCAACTTGATGCAGGTGCCTCCACCGTATTCGAAGACATAGTGCTGATATCTCGGGATGCCGAACCTCTTGTTACCCAGCAGGACATTGTCCCTCAGAGCTTTGTACTGCCGCTTGAAGCACTCGAAGTCTGTCGTGTGACAGGTTATTATGTAGCGATCTGGAAATAAAAGAGATATGTTTATGCATTGACATCACGCCTATAATTCACGAAGTGTTAGGCAGAGAAGTACTTAATAGTATAAGTCAGTTATGTATAAGTCCCATGTAATGGAGTGTGAGCATATTGCCACCAACCGGGCACAAATCCAGACGCCGTGGCTGCTACTGAAAAATTCTTGAAGGAAACACCCAATGACAATTTGCCCGACTTGGATATGGAACCCAGGGCCTCACGCTCAGCAGTTGGACGAACGGCAACGAGGCAGTGCATACATTGAGTGGGACTGGAAAAAGCTTCCGGCTTAAAAGTCCCCTAGTCATTTATATAAAAAAAGTGTTACAGGATATGTCAGACTTTTAAGACTGGAATACAGAGTCAAGTCAGTTGATGCTGGGGGGCTTGTTGCACCACTTCTTCTTCTTCTCAGTGAAAACGCTAGGAAGTGATGAAGGACGAGCATTTTGGAAGAACGTCTCATGTAATCCCGGCGTTTAAAAATACTGATTAATTGAATTTGTGATCTTAACAGTGAGATTCATAGATTGAACGTCTCATACTTTATCGTAATGTGTGTGTGCATTTATAATAAAATACCAAGGCATTTCAAAGCTTTAAATACAAAATTATTTAAAAGTAAATTTCATAAGTGGTTACTCGAGTGTAGTATTTATAGTTTAAAAGAATTTATAGATAAAAAATGTTGATTATCGATGTTGTTGCTTAACTTGTCTTTAAAATTTTGCATGCTACGTTTTATCCTAGCTAAACATGCTTGTGCCTCAATTTGTATTTAACACCCTTGTATACCATGTTTTACGCAAATAAATATTTTATTCTATTCTATTCTATTCTATTCTAAGGACACTAAAATAATTGTTTACATTCATTGGTTTACAAACGGAGTTCACTCACATAAAAGAACAACAACATATGACGACACAGATTCTTGAACTCGTATATTAATAGTTCGGAGATATTTATGGACACCTAATTTTAGACTATAATAATTAAGTCGTCTAGACGATTCTGAGAGAGATCCCCACTTGTCCTGTAGGTGTTGGGAGTGGGAGGGAATATATCAGGTTAACGGCAGTATTGAGTACTTGGAAAAGCTGGAAATTGAAACTAAAATTGTAGGTGTATACTGTATAGGTAATCTTGTTTCAAAGACACTCCATAGTGGAGGAGTATTTTTTGTTAGAGATTTTTAAGATGAACTTAGAAAGTACATGTATAATACAGGTAAAGTATTGATATTCAGTACCTAATCGACCCCAACATGATTAGATGTGAATAGGTTAGTCGGATGGCGACTTCCTGTAAATGTCAAAACATGATTATAGCTTACTTTGTCTTCATACAATAATGAGAAAAATCTCTAACAAAACGTATACGACAAAAGAAAAAAAATAGTCTCACGAAGAAAAACATTTCAAATAAATTAAAACTTGGTAACAGAGATGAAAGAATTAAAAATATCGGGTGATGCCCTATCTCCCCAAGTTCCCCAGAGCTTATATTATTAAATAAAACTTTACGACTCCGTCTTGACCGAGGTCTAGAATGGTACAGTCGCCGAATCAATGCTTACGTACGTAATGCTTAACGACTTCTATATTTTTACAAATAAAATCGTCGAGGCGGAGAATGTCAAGTAAATATTGGAGGCGAATTCAAAATTAAAGACTTTGGAGAAGCTAGAGAATATCTATAATAGGGGTCCGAATTTTGAAAAATCAGAAAGGAAGAGTTATCCGACTCTCTCAAAGATCTCATATTGACTGGCAACATTTTCTATACAGATGTATTTTGATGTATTGTCACCCCGATAACGGAAAAAAGATAATTCTAAGGGAAGTTTTTCTGTGTATCGCAATTTGAGTGTAGGGTTCCCACTGTTATTTTTGTAAATTGAAACGGCTTGCTTTGAAAAAAGGCTCATTGTATCTCGTGTTTGTTGTATTTATGATTTGGGTGTCAGGTACTGAAGTAGATACCGATAATTTGATACGTCCTGGTATCAAATTAGATTCACAGGTCACTTAATCGTAATTTGTAACGTATCTTTTTTTTAAGTAATTGTTGGATTTAACATATCATTGGCGGTGGTAGAATGCAAATTAATCCTCTATGGAACTGATAGTCAAATCAATTGACAAACGTTATACTCATTATTACAAATGGTTAAATTAAATTAGCTATTGAAACTTCGCAGACGTGATGATGCTACTGAGGTTCCTGGAACCAGGGTTCCTTCCTGGAGCCTGAATTCATACTCCGGTTGAGAGCAATTCGCTCATCCCCTAAGAGACATGAGGCTTAACGATAACTGGCGAAATATAGATGCGCTTCTGTTTAACCTTTCGGCATTTTAACCGACTATAAAAAACGAGGAGGTTATGTTTTCGGCAAGCATCTTTTTTGTCATGTATGTATGTACACCTATTATTTGTTTATGTTAGTTATATGGATTTCCGGCTAAATAGGATAATTATAAAGTACTTGTGATCTCCATAGTGCACAACAGCACTCTTCTTTTGTTTATTTTGTGACACAATCTCAACTGAGACATCCGATACGCCAGCTGACCATCTGTTCGTGGATGCATTGGTACCCTTTATAATACAAGTTTATGATGCAAACACTTGATGTTATCGGGGGGATCAGACCAGGGTTGGATTTGTTTGAGGGTGAATAAAAGAAGATGAGAGTTGTGGTTCTGTGTCAAGACTTCGGGATAGAATCTACTTAGTTTAGAGTTAGTGGCTTTTTGCTGAATCAAAATAGGACTTATATTGGCTTAAATTTTTGTCTCTTTTTAGGCATTGCCCCATTATTGTTGATGACAAAAGGGAATCGCAAAATATTTCTGCCAATATAAAATTACCATAACAAAAAGCTGGGATCAACATCGAAATCATTAAGCATAAATTTGTAAACATGAAAATACACCATAACATTTGAAAATGTTGGCATTTTCAGCCCTCATTATTATACCCCTTTTCACTCAAAGCGAAAAAACGTGAGTTTTCGAAACGAGCTCAGAATGACACGCCAACAGATAATTCCTATTTAAAAGGCAAAAAACAATTGAACGAGATGCTTACAAAGGGTGTGTTTGTTGAAAATAAAGCCTTGTTCTCGCCCTCGAGCGATGCGGCTTGCATCAAGCGATACGTACAGTCACGAGCACCAATATGTAAACACTTAGCAACTTTCAAAAGTGATTTTCTCCTACTGTTCTGATTAAAATTTCATGTTGATACGAACAAAGCAGTTTGGAACTCACATTTTTATGAAATAGATCTTATCTCCAAGTTACAATCGTTTTTTTTTTATTTTATTGGTGACCAGTCGGTCACTATCAAAATAAAAGCTCGAAAGCATATATGTACACAAGAAGTTGGCAGATTCGTCTCAGAAATAAGTTGCAGTAGTTTTTCTTGTCGTCTTTCTTCACTTTATATATATTTTTTTATGTATGAATATAAGTATTTATTATTATATATTTTTTATAAATATTTTCTAGTATTTTCTTTTCTGTTATTGCACCTACAGTGTATTGTCTCTGCATCACCCTAAGGTAAACTGGTAGAAAATGCCCAAGGCATTAAGTCCGCCTTTGTACAGTTTTTACTTGTGCATAAAGTTTTAATAAATAAATATTTCTAGCGAAAATTGCATTTAAATTTAGTCAAGTGTATACATATTAGTGCTCGTGATTGTCCGCGTTTCATTTGTTTCCTTCATTACAGTTCTTTTCACAATTGGTTTGCCTCTAATTAAAGCAACCTAATTTTCCAAGAATAAAGATCACTTTAGTTTTGACAGACTTGTCAGTGACAACGTTATTACAACGAGAGATAATGTAATTTTGACAGTCATGCAAAGTCTGAGGTATAATAACTGGAGATGGACTGTACCGTCACTCTTCAAGTCCCGTCGCTGTGGCTTGTGGCTTGCTCCAAACATCTTACTTCATTTGTTTTCGCTTGTGGCTTCAGCGTGTAGCTTGTGGCTAACAGCTTAAGTTGAAAACACACATTTTATTGACGTCTAAGGGCGTCGAAAGCACTTTACATGATATAACGTACAATAAGACACTGCTTTCTTTATTATTCATGAAAAAGAAACAGCTATTTTTCTCCGGTAAAACAACAATCGTGTTAGTCTGGATTTATTTTTCAAAGCTGGTCCAGTATTTTCGAGGAATATTTTGATAAATATGCATTTTATTAGGTGTACAAAAGACTAGCTTTAGCCCTCGCTTTCACCCACGTCAGTGAACATTCCACAAGAATGTACTACTGAGCTGAGCTTATTCATTAAGCACTCTATGTCCTTATGCTTGTCGCTTGAAGTCGTGGCCAATGCGTAAAAAACACGGTCCCAGTACTGGTTCTCATAAATATTTATTGCTTGCGAATTTTTGATATCGGGACCAACGAGGCGTAGCACCAACTTCGTTTATCATTTCTGCCTTACTCCCTAAAGGGACAGATTAATAATATATGCTGCCAAATCCTGCCTACCTGTGCCTGCTTAAACTCAGATTAAATTAATTTACTAACCCTTTTATTTTCTCGATTTTCACATGAATTATGTTGGTTAGGCTCAAGTACCGGTAATTCCGTTTTTGTCTCGTTTTTCTTAGAGAATATACCTACATAAAGTTAAGGGATTGAATTTTTAGGAGGGGAGAATAATATTTTGTTTCGCGAGACAGATTAATAATGGAGATGGTGAAGAGATAGGGTGAGGGAAAATTGTTGTTGATGAGAATTTTCTACGCATTTTGTGATTGGCGTTGAATTTTTCTTGAGGGGCGTTGATGGAGAGTGAAGGTAGTGATATTTTTTTTTGACAAATATACACCAGTTTTTTTAGTGATGTTCGTCAACATCATCTTATCGATATTCTCCAGACCTACCTATGACAGTGCCATACAGCAATTATCAATGAGTCATTGAAAACGAAAAGCGCGCGAAGCGTTAGCGCATGATGAAAAGCTTTTACACGCATTGATCCAAAATTGGTACAAAAACACCTTAATTAAATCCGAAATAAAAGCTCAACGTTGGATTTTCACCCAGCAGATTTGGAAATCCAACGTGTAATTATATTAAGGCATTAATTTAAGTTTCGCTTAGTGTCAGTGTAAACGGAGGCATACCTACGCATAGATGAAGGTCAGAAACTATTGAAGGAAACTAGTTTATCGTTAACATGAAGTCCTAACAAAGTTATGTCCGAGGATCGTCGTAACAATGTTAATGTCGTGACGAGGCATTTCGTGTGATATAATATAACAAAGATACCTACACTTCTGTCGTATATTATCTTGACAGTATACGGATGAATTTTCCAAGTGGGCGTGAATGGCCAAATCCAAAACTATGAGAAATAATAGTGAAAAATACTCGAAGGAGTCTCGAGCCTGATTTTGATGAAAACTAAAATTGTAACAACGGATTTTTTAAATCAATATTCCTGGCATTGTGCCCGTTGATTTTGGAAATAAACACATATTGTATTATTACACCAATCGAAAGTGTCGCTAATAAGGATTCACACCCACTTGGAAAATTCAACCAGTATTTGTAACTTTACATATAATAGGTGTTTGTAGGTGTAACATACTAATTATGAACCACGTAATTTGATCGATGGCTATAATATATTATTTCCACCAGCTTTAGTCAACGGAATTAGCGATACCAACATTAGACGCAAAACTTTTCCGAAAGAAAAAAAAATAAAATGCTTCTGCAATATTTCAACTTATAAACAAAGTTGTTGAATCGTAAGAATGATAACGAAAATCAGTGAAGGCTGTATCCCTGAGAAAACTAAACCAGCGAAGTTTTTAATTTTCTGTCATGAGAGGTAGCCAATGTTCTCCGATACCAAGCTACTTCTGTATCAAACTCCACAAAAGTTCGAATTAAATAGTTTTAGGCTGGATAGTTAGCCTAATTCATCATCTGCCTAGCCTTTTTCCCAACTATGTTTGGGTCGGCTTCCAGTCTAACCGGATGCAGCTGAATACCAGTATTTTATATGGAGCGACTGACCTCCACAACCCTGTTAGTACTGGGTAACACGATATCTTTTGGTAAGACTGGTTGTCAGACTTTCGGGCCAGTGACTACCTGTAACGACTGTCAAAGATCTACAAATGACAGCCGCGACCAACGGCCTAACGTGCTTTCCGAGGCACGGAGGAAACTCGGTATGTAATGGGTCGTCACCCATCCAAGGACCAACTTAGGTAAGCGCGGCTTAACCTAAAGATCGACCCAAACGACTGTTATTATTTAGCCACGAGCTCCTAAGTTTGCCTAATTGTCTGTTAAAAACTCAAGTACAAATAGAAAAGCTAACTTTGGTCTTTATCTACCTAGCCTTTTCCCAACTATGTTGGGGTCGGCTTCCAGTCTAACCGAATGTTGTGGAGCAGTATTTATATGGAGTGACCGCCTATCTGACCTCCAGAACCTCGTAAGAGGTATCCCTCTTGGTAAGACTGGTTGTAACTTTGTTATAATATTAGTTGGAAGGAAAATATCTAGGTACTGAAATTTGCTGTACCATAAACGAAAAGATAATAGCATTAGCAGCATTTTCCGTTATAGAGGTCCAAAACCCATAACAATGTAAACAGGCTCTGAATAATTCTGATAAACTTACACACAGTGGGGCAGACCTTATAAAAGTTTTTGAGGGGTCTCGTGAATGGGTATACACGTACTAATAGAATAGGTAGCTTTTGTACTTGAAAGTTTAAAGAGAGGAGTTTTTTAACGATGTTAATGGGCCATCGTTAAAAAACTCCGTTCTTTATTGGTTCTTTACAGGTGAATTCTGTAATCCGCTTTTGCAACCTAGTTTCTCTTGAGTCTTTACTTTGTCTATAACCCAAGAAACTCCGGTAGGTCGAAACAATTCTTACCTATCCAAGCTAGGTACAGTATTAAAGTTTTCGAGCTCACTCCGCTCGCTCTTCAGACAGCTTTCTTTTGAATCTTAACTTTGTCTAAAACTCGACCAAGTAACTCCTGTATGAAGGATCGATACAATTCTAACCTGCATAAGCAAGCTGTCATAAGCAAGGTGTCAAAAAATTGCTTGCAGCCTACTTCCTCTTGACACAAGCAGTGGCGTATAATGCGGAAACAAGTGGGAACAAACGAAATAAGGTTAAATAATTACCCTTAGGTCAAAAAGGCCCGAGGCGTCGAGAATAGCGTAACTTGTTGATAAATGCGCTATTTATGTTCTAGCCAGAGCTCGCTACTTTCGCATGCTACAGTCTCTTAATTGTTCAGAAACTATGCCGACAATATTACCTGTATGAATGGTAATAATAAAATCTATAGAAATCCGAGAAGGACTGCAAAATTTTTTGAGTCACTCGCTTTTGTATGTTATTATTACTTTCTTCTTGTAAAATTCATCATTCAACTACTACCACTCCACGAAGATTTTTCCCTTTTTTTTGTTTCGACGTCACCACGCCGTTTTAAGGTGGCCGTGACCACAACCTTTTTTGAGGGCTGTATCCGCACCTGCTTGTATATGAAGCAGCTGGTGATTTTAGGTCTATCGTTGTTTGAATCCCACCTTGTGTACTATTAGTAGGTTCATTTGGTATAATTATAGCTGCTAATTATTGAATTGGAAACTCATGCCGTTCATTGGAACAGCATGAGTTTATGTATGGATGAGAAACAACTACAAATATAGCTTAGGATAGAAACTGTCGTATAAATTACTCCAGACTCGTCCTGTGTCATCTGTGATCTAATTACAGCATACTGTCAGGATTCAGGACGAAGCGCTCTGGGTAACTAACGGGTTTAATGTGGACGTAATTAATTGTGGGTTGTGAATTGTAAGTGTAAACTAACACCCTAGTTGTTTCTGAACAACTAAAATAAAAATGTATTGAAAAGTGAAGAAAAACGAAATGCTTTGAAAGCATTAGCCACTAGGTTAGGGGTTCCACGGTGTTAATTTATTATGTAAGTGTAAGTATGGGTTAAGTGTGATCTGCAGGCCAATTTTCGTAATTAAAAACATTCAAATGTTGTCGCAATCTCATGTCAGCCACAATCAATGGCAAAAACTAAATAACTAACTAATAGACCCAAGGTTAGCTACCCCAGAAACCCATTAATACCTAAAGTGTAGGAAAGAGATAGAGCTTTAAGCCCTGCGATAGCTCCGTCTCTTTCGCTCGCCGAAGTAAGACTAAAGCAATACAGCTACAAGAGATGGACTCTACAATGTTTTCAATCATATAAAATGTCTAGTCTAAGTAATGATAAAAAGGCTTGGGATTAAGCTGCTCCAACTAAATTGAATTTGCTCAATGAATGTCGAGATTTCAAGTTTTTCATTTGTTTATTCCTTTCTTTTAGACACTTTGACATTTAATGATTTGACATGTTTTTTTTTCTTATAATTTTTTTTTTATTATGTGTGACATTTAATGATTTTTATGAACATTTATTTGGTAAGTATTATTAATTTTATTTGATTAGTGTGAATGTGAGGACAATGTGGGTAATTTTTAAGTTTTTTGTTTGTTTTTACTATTGTCTGGCAGTTTGAGTACTATAAGCGACCTACACAAACGTCCTTTCTTTGGTATTGTTCGTCGTTTCGTTGAGCTCCTTGAGTTATGAGTCGAGCTACACGATAACTGACAAATGCTTGCACTGGCTGGACAGGTCCACTCAAATCTGTGTGGTTCTTTCTTCAAAAGACCATCTCAGACACTCATCTGCATAGTCCTCATGTGAGTTTATCAAGATTATGTCTGGACCTTAAAAGAGACTATGACCTCTGAGTTTGTTTCGGTTGTTTCTTCTCAGAGTAGTCAGATACGAAACACCGGCCTCATCTAGTTTTAAAAAAGAAGACGTGTAAAAGTGTTTGTAAAAACCTATTTGCAAAATAAACATAATTTATCATTTATCATTCACAGTTATTCTACCTCTGACAGCTGCAGTCTTGCAGCAACCTTATTGTCTCGAAAATAAAGATCACTATAATTTTGACAGACTTGTCAGTGGCAGCAATCCAAGTGCAACCTTATTGTAACGAGAATATATCACTGTGTACTTGACAGTAACGCAAAATCTAAACTATAAATAAAATTGAAGTCTGTTTGAAATAACAGCTTTTTACTGAATGCATAATAATTATGAAAGTCTATTTTTGTCTATCTGTATGTTTGTTCCAGCTAATCTCCGAAACGGCTGGATCTATTTTGACGGATCTTTTACTGGCAGGTAGCTGATATAATAAGGAGTAACTTAGACTTTATTTTTAGAAAAAATTGGGTTCCATGGAAATAAAATATCCCATGAAATTGTTAACAATAGCCGATATATTTATATCGGAGATTGTAACCATATTCGATATAAATAGGGAAGTAATATTTTTATAATAATTTGACGCGGATGAAGTTCGTTATCAACAGCTAATCAAAGATAAAATAACTGTGAAAGTACTATAAGCAACTTCTTTCACAGTCGCAAGACGCGTGTCGCTTGAGCTTGTAGGTCGTGGCCGGGAGGTAAAAGTGGTTTACAAGCGGCAGCGAAGCTATTGTTCACAAAAGTTTTGTTTGAGAGAAGGATTTTACGAAACGGCTTATGGTATTAAAATGAGAGTTAACTTCTTGCTGGTTTTGGAGGTAGGTATTAATCTGGGTAATGGATACCAGCAGCCTGTGTTTCGGGGCTTTTAGAATAGATTGTACGTATTTAAGAAATATGATCGTTTCAAGGCAGGAGCAATAGAGTTGCTACATTTATAAGTATATAATAATATATACATATAAATATAAATATTTTTTTTCTCTTTCTTCTTCTTCTTACTAGGCTTTTACGATGCACACTGTTTGTCTGTTTTCTTTTAACTTTTTTTTTGTGAATTTGTAAACGATGTTGTGGGTTACATGTGTAGTAACATAAATATGTAATAGATTGTGTATAAATGTATTTCTAAGTATTGTGCTAATTTAAGAATCTCTAGTTAAGCTTGGCATGTAACTGTTTTTGTCCCTAACAAATAAAATAAAATAAAATAAAAATGAATTATGAACTAAATGAAAGCACTGAACTCTTTTTTATTTAAAAAAAAGTTCAGTGAAAAGTCATTTCACTTTTTAGATTGAGAAAAGTGTAAGTAATATCACCCCGATTACCTTCTTCATTCACATTTGAAATTCACATTTTATAAATATTAGGTAAAAGACCAAATGTTCAGACGCGATCGGAAAGGTTGTTGGAGGCCGCTTGTGCCGAGCGATCACCTCTTTAGAAGACTGCATAGTTAGGGCTCGCGACAAATGTGGTCGCGGTCCTTAGCATTGAGCGAATGACAGGAACTCAAGAACGAACATATCACAGGTGCTGATGGACGCTACTGAACGTGCCAAACTCGTTGTCAAACGGGCCGATGCAATATAGATTTCCATCGACACACTAAGAACAATAAGGAAGAATAATGTCACTTACCAAGAAGTGTATCATTGTGCTTCTTGCAAACACAGGATCCGGCTGACAACATAACTAGGAACCACACACGCATACTAAAATATAACATAATTAAAAAAAAAAATGACTACCACTAACAGTGACGAGCACACCTACCTATGCTTGTGGTTGATTGAAACTAGTTCATATTTTTCTAATACAGTATGCGACTGCTGCGACAAGGGACTCGGTGCAATTTGAAAGCATGTATTTTTTTTTATTACATTGTGTAAGTTAATAGGTGCTTAAGAGCAACAGGCGCGACTCTTCCAGATCTTTGAAACCTGTTACAGGTATAGTACCTAAGAAGCTTGACAGTCTGACGTCTAAGCAAACTTGAAGAACAAAAACTGGGTTGTAGAAGTGAGGCAGGCAGTCACTCCATGTACAAAATTGGTTACAACCGGTTAGACTGGAAGTCGGCCCCAACATAGTAGAGAAAAAGCTACACAGAAGTTGATATTTACGATTCTATCCATAATTTTGCTTTCCGGCTCATCGACAATGGTTTGACCACAATGTTTATTATATTTCTCTCCAATGCAATAAGCTAGATTTACCTCTAACCCTGTTGTATACACCATAAGAGAAACAAACTATTTAATGTACTCTAGTAATCATTCCTCATCATCATTGCCTTATTCCCCATTTATTTCGAGTCGGCGCGGCATGTCTTCTTCTTCCATACTTCTTTATTACTCATTATTTCAGCAGTTACCTCCTTTCTAGTCATAGTAGTATCATCCTTCACATAGTCCATCCATCGTTCTCATGTTCTCTAGTAAATAATAGTAAAGTGAGGTCACTCTAGTCCCACACTCAAAATACTTCCTTCTAAATAGTCGTGCAAACTCCGTAAACAGTAACTATCAACTGACTAAGCAGGCAAGATGGGTTCCAAGATAATGTCAGTGTAAATTCCCTCCATAATATATGTAAATAGCGGTCCCTTTCGTAATTGTGTAACATAGGGGAGGACATGGTCCGCATTCGAAGGGTTCTGCGTGGAAACTTGAAGGAATTTGTGATTCTGACAGCTTACGAACGATTACGGAAGAGATAGGATTAAAAAGTAGGGTGGATAGTTCCGAGATCTGCTCTCCGAAGTGCGTATGACTTTTGGAGACAAAGAGATTTAAAAGAGTTACAGAGCGGACATTGGGAATATTTTCATACAAAAATGTTGATCCCGAGCATTTTCGATTTTGAAACACGAATGCTACCTGACAAGCGGGCGTATGGCACTAGACAGAACGACTTGTTACTAATAGTAACAAGTTTAGGATCACGATTTTCTTCGTCTTGTCCCGTCTATTGCTCGTAAATATTTGAATGTCTTTGTTTGGAGATAATGATTTAACTTTCGAGCATCGGTTTATTAGCTAAAAAGTTATGGATTAAATGCTGTTTTGACTCGTTTATCATGGAACTGTTGCCAGTGAATGTGGACGAAGCTAAAGCAGTATTTAGGAACCGTACCCGATGGCGTTCGGCTTTCCTCCATAGGAAAAGGAGGGAGTTTGTATTTGTATGAATATAAGATATTAAAATGAGAATGTCAATGAAGTTAAAAAAAATAGATGGTGATTGATTTATCTAGCACGCTGTATTGGAAACACACCTACCTTGAAAATGTTTCGCTTTGATGACTTTTCTAAATGTTCTTGTCTTAACAATTTTTTTTTCTTTTGTTCCAGGTAAGTCGCTCGTTTATTATGAAAAAATTAAGAGATTCCATTGCCAATGAACGTGGACGGAATAACAGGAGTCTGTAAGTATCGAGGCAGGAAGCGTTCAGTCGTTCCTGCTTACCCCTATGGGAATAAGGTATGGGCTTATGTATCTAAGTATGTCCATGGTCAATATAGAGTTGTAAGTAATTCGCTCGTAGGATCTGCTTAAAATCTAAGAAAGTCCTGGTAAGTAACCTCTCTACAATTGAAAAGACAAGTCAACATTGATAGACTCCCAAACCTGCCAAGCTCATCTTGGACCAATCAAAAACGCCTTGCAGAATAATCTACCTAACTCCACATACACGGTGATCTCCAGTATCGACTACGAGAGAAAATGTAGTCATACTAGTGTTTATATTTTGCTTTCATATCGGTTTCTTTGTGAATGATCGTCTTAGGAAGTTAAGGCACCTGACCTACAGCCAACAAAAGAGAATAGAGCTAGCAACTCAAAACTACTTGATTGTTTGTCAGAGATCTCGCCGGCGAGTTGATCGCGATTAACTTTTAATCTATGTTCTTTCGTTCATTGAAACGGCATCTACAATTTTCTGTACGTTTACATATCATAACATCCCGTCTGTAATCCCCGAAGGGCTAGGCAGAGGTGTATCTAATAGTATACCCACATTTTGCCAGTTATGTTTAAGTACCATGTAATAGCGCCAGTAATGTTTAAGCCCGAGCCTATTGCAATCACAAATCCAGACTCAGTGGCTGCTAGTGAGAAATTCTTAATGGAAAAACTCAATAACACTTTTCTCGACCCGGGAAGCGAATCCGGACCTCATGCTCAACAGTCGCGCTTGTGACCACCAGACTAACAGTTCTGTTTCAGTCAGACTAGCAGTTATGTTTCTGTACGTTTCTTGAGCGAATTTTGTCACTGACTCACATTTTACGGTGCTGCCAAGTTTTTTAGCCCTTGAATTGGTTTAACAAAATATTTAACTACTGTAAAACTATTTTGTGAAATACATCGAAAAAACATATTGGCGGCACTAGTTCTGATTTTGGCCACGTACCTAAATAACAGCGCTGTACTAAATAATCTGGTATGCAGCTGTTCATTCTCTATCCTTTCATCTAAGTTAAATTCGACTTCAATATTATGTCTGCTCGTCTGCGTAGCATTTAGTTTGTCGGATGATTAGTCAAGTTATTAATGTAATGAGTTTAATATCCTGTAAAGCTCTGTCTAGATTCTAGAGTATTTTAAATGAAGTAATGTCGTAAGTGAAAAGTTAGGGACAAACGTGATTATTAGGTGGACTATAGAATATAAATAGTGTCGTGACATTGTCAGTTTTGACAATGTCCTTTCTATTTTTCTATTATGTCTTGTCAACCCGATCAAAAAATTAACTCGAATATACATATTAGACACTTACCTTCCTTCGCGTTATTTAATTACTATTCATCACTTTGGAAGGTCTATATTAACTTTTGAAATAGTCATGTTCGTTTCTAACTCTCATCATATACACTTATGAAAATACCCGCAGCTACAAGCTATTCTTTATTTAAAAATGTGCAACTTATGCCACCGTCGCCGGTAACTCGTGCGTCACACTCGGCTGCGTGCGGCGCAGTGTGATGCTACGGACTAGCGATGGTGTGTTTAAAAATGGTTGTTACTAGTATTTAAATAGTCTTGCAGTTGTTATTCCGCCGTTACCATTCATTTTATTTTATTTTTATTTGTTATTATCATATCTTTCACTATATTTATTTATAATTATTGAAACCGATTAGCATCCGCACACTCACCATATAGGTTCAGTTGAAAACCAGCGTCGGGCACTAGTTGTCCAGCATTTTGCTGAACTGGGCCTATTTGGCGCAGCCGTGAGACACACAATATTTCTTGGTTAGTTTTAAATTTTATTATATATTTACTTTTTTATATTTTGTATTGTGTACTTGTGGCGTGTGCCAATAAACGTTTTTTCTTTCTTTCTTTTTCTTTCTTTTGTCTTGAACTGTGTTTAGATGTGCTGATCACATACAGTTTCATTGGTAAAATCGACTCCTCGGTTGCTAACATTCATCATCTGCCTAGCCTTTACCCAACTATGTTGGGGTCGGCTTCCAGTCTAACCGATGCAGCTGAATACCAGTATTCTACATGGAGCGACTGCCAATCCGACCTCCACAACCCATTTAGTATTGGTTAATACGATACCCTTGGTAAGACTGGTTGTCAGACTTTTGGGCCACTGACTACCTGTAACGATTGTCAAAGATCTGCAAATAAAAGTCCAGACCAACGGTTTAACGCGCCTTCCGAGGCACGGAGGAAACTCGGCATGTAATGGGTGGTTACCCATCCACGGACCAACCTAGGTAAGCACAGCTTAACCTAAAGATTGACTCGAGCGGCTGTTATTATTTATCCAGCCAGGTTGCTAACAATAAAAAAATATGTTTAGGTGTATTTTTGATCTCTCCATTGTTTTCGACCAACCACGGATTCCCCTTCACATAAATTCGATATGTACAGTGTAGTGCACACTATTAATAGATGTAAAGTTAAGGCCACAACTTTTCGATATCGAATTCCATAACCTGTCAAAATTCCATTAGCAATATTGCGCGATGTTGCCAATTTTTGCTTTTCGCTCATAGAAGCCCAAGTTAAAAGCGATATAGATAGATAGATTTTATTGAAATACCTCCGCGAAAACCTGGCTCGTGATAAGTGACACTATGTCGGTCGAAATAGAGTACCTGAATTAGTTATTTTTATAAGTAAGGTGTGATTCCTTTAATGTTTAAATAAAACATGTATAGATAGATAGATATATATATACCTACTTTATTGTATATCCCTTTTCTTCTTCTTCACTTTTTTCTTTTGTTCATTCTTTTGTGTACTTTGTTGACTGCCTCGTCGGTCTTGTAGCCGCGTGACTGCTGACCATGCGGTCTTGGATTCGATTCCCGGGTCGAGCAAAATGTTATTGAATTTTCCATCAGAAATTTCTCAGTACGAGCCACGAAGTCTGGATTTGTGCCCGGTTGATGACAATAGGCTCGCCCCCTATTACATGGGACTTAAGAACATAACTGGCGAAATGTGAGTGCACTACTCGTATTACGTACACTTCTGCCTAACCCGTCGGGTATGAAAATTGTAACAAAGCTCTTAAGAGCGTTTACGTCTATCGCGCGAAGTCAAGTTTAGGTAATTCAATGCATTTTTTACACACACAGAAGCGCGCGTGCCTGTGTGTATACCGCTGGCGCGCTCTCGCGCGCTATAGTCAAACTAACCCACTATGATCCGTTCGAGTGCAATTGTTGTAGTAAAATTTAATTTGAATTTGAATTTGAACGTACACGGATTACTAAAGTACGAGTGCATAAAATAAGTATTCAATAATATATTGCAAGTATAGCTATAATTATGATTAATATTAAAGTCGTTTTTTAGTTATTCAAACATGAATTTGTTGATCTAAACTTTAGAAAGAAACCGAACTTCGTTAATTATTATTGATTTGTGACTGATTAATAAATATTTCTTATTCTATTCAAATAAATCACTTTATACGGATTTACTTACGTTTATTTTATATTATATTTTAACCTGACGCGATGTTCCTCTTAGTGACACCTCTTATGAGGGAAATACAATAGGTTGGCGTTAACTTTAAAAACAATTTATGTTCTTATTTACAAAAAAATAAGTAAAAGTTTTAATAAATAAAATTCGTATGTAAAAAAATTGGGTAGATATTGGTTGTCACTAAAAATATTGTCAGTCATCAAAAATAATAATAAAAAAATTTAATCATCAAAGTACCAAGATTTTTTAATCACACTATAAACGTCCGCTATCCTTCCAAGTACGACTAAGGTCAACTCGGGTCAGGCAGAGCGCCGAGCGACATGTCCTCTCTCTAGAAAGCCTCGCGGCGGTCTGATTTGAAATTGCTCGCGCGCAGTGATTTATAGTAGTTTTCAAATATTTATAGAAAAATAATCACTGTAAATTATTTGAAATTTTAAATTGGATTTTTTAAAGCATATGTTCTTCTATTATATTATGCTATTATTATATTAAATCAAGTAAGATATATCGGTGAAAAAATCATTTTAATTCCTTAATATTTCACATTGTTTGAACTTTAATTTCTTATATAAAGAAACCTAAATCAAAAAATTTTCTTCTCCAACTATATTCCTTAGGATCTTAGCAATAGGTAAAAAAAAAAAAATCTAATTAGGTTTGCCAGTGGTTTCCTATAATTAGAGCGTCGAAACTGACGCTAAAAGGGAAATTAAGAAAACCTCTGTTGAGTTATCTTGATACAATTTACCAATACTTTATTAATTGAAATATTTTTCTCTCCAACTATTGAGACAACGAAATTTCCTAAAGTTATTAGTAATTATCATTTTTGTAAAATAAAGGGTTGATGGTATTAAAGGGTTTGAAAAGTACTGTTTTGGAGTCAAACAGCGCATGGACGGCGTAAACGCTCTTAAGCAGCCCGTAAGAGGTCGAATCTAAATAGAAAACATAAGCAATTAATTCTTAATAAAACAAACACTTAAATAAGAGAACTTGCTCGCAAGTTATAATTGTTCTACGGGACAGACAGACACAGAGACTCTCCGTTTTATATAATTTGTAAGGATAAGACACAAGTACTGCAGTGCCATTAGTCAAGTGCCAAGATGCTTACTGCAACTCATAGTTCTAAGTAATATGTTTAATCAATAGATGCTTGGCGGAGCTATATTTCAACCCAAGTTGTTGTCCAAGTAAGTGGTGCCAATAACTCACGACTTGACAGCAAAACTTGGCAACGGTATGTAAGGGTGTGGACACACTCTGAACATTCAGAAGTAAACAGGGTGAATTATATATTTGTGGTGGTATAATCATATTTAAGGCTGCGGTAAACACCATCAACCGTTGCGATGGACGTGATCTTGAGCGGAGACCGCGAATCGGCAAGCGTAAGGTGGGATGCCTTCAGGCTCGGTGGTGTGACGATCTTTGCAGGGTGACTGGTAGCAACAGTAAAGTGGCGTGCGATTGAAGAAGCCCATGTCCAGCAATGGACTGCTGTAGGCTGACGATGATAGACCATTAAACTGTCAACTTTCTCAAT
The DNA here is from genome assembly GCA_964057025.1 of Standfussiana lucernea. NCBI lineage: Eukaryota > Metazoa > Arthropoda > Insecta > Lepidoptera > Noctuidae > Standfussiana > Standfussiana lucernea. The sequence continues at coordinate 15,767,352 of OZ059796.1, forward strand.
AGGACAGAAAACATAATCTTTAAAAAAATTATATGGTATCATTTGGGTCGAGTACTCTATTACGGTTTTGTGTAGGAATGCTCATTATTTTTTCCGTGATCTTGGTCCCATGAATAACTTTCTACGCTATAAGGATACGGGTGGAAGGGGCATCGACGCATAAACGAATACCACGTAATCTGACTACATCATTTTGAACCCCACACAAGCATTTTTCATCAGGAATTTTAAAAAATCTGCTGTTTCATACACGCTGACCGTGTAGGTATTGAACTACACGATCAAAAATAGATGTTTTTTTTTTAATTAATAAATACACGCTGTATACTCAGAGGATACCTTATTACTTGCCTTACTTGCATGGGTCAATGTAAAATGAGTTGGAACCTTTTAAAAAGCTACGGAACATAAAATATGTATTTTCTAGGAAAATTTTGATAAACATGTTTATCACAATATTTCTAGAAAATACAAGATAAGCTCTGAAAATATAACAAACTAACCAGGTTGTTGCTCTACGGAGAAAAATAGCTGTTTTTGCCTTTCCTACATAGTATACGCTCAGATATTTTAAACTACGCAACAGATTTTAATGCGTTTCCATCAATATACAGAGTCATTCAAGAGGAAGGTTTTTAAATAGCTTTGGTATATGTCTATCTGCTAAGGATAACCCACAGTAACCATTTTTATCTATTACATATTACAAAAAAAAATAATGGGTTATTTACGAAGCTATACAATACAGTATAGCTAGACAAGACAGTATTATTCCTTAACCAATTAAATTCAAACTCAAAATATTTATTTCAGTTAAAAAGCCATATAATGTAAATACGTTGTGAATTTAGAGCAGATCAAAATTGCTCTTCACAGCATATCATTAAAATGAATATCTTAGGAGATATCAGAGATTTAAAATGCGGGGGTAGAGCCACCGTCGTTGCCGTATGTACGAACCTCGGGAATGGTACGTACATACGTACCCGTGCGAAGCCGGGGCGGGTCGCTAGTGAACAGTAAAGAAAGCAGAGTCTTATTGTAAGTTATACCATATACAGACGCGCAGAGTGCTCTTAGACGTCAGTGTTATTTGTCTCCTTTACCCGTTGGTCACGACCTATACGTTCACGCGACACTCATCTTACGACAACGACTGCGGAGATAGCAATTAATAAAGAAATTGTTTTGAGCGTGCCACGAGTCCCTGCGACGTGACTTGTGACACAACAGTACGCTAAGGAAACAAGTTACGCGCACATGTGTCGCTTGACGCAAGACGCATCGTGCGATGCTGTGACTGGGGTCTTATGAGGAATGTTTTGTATTTACGTTAGTCTCGCTAAACTGTTCAGATTAATGCAAGTTATTCTTGTTTCCGGGAACGTAGTTTCAGGGAAAATGTAAGTATAATAAATTATAAGGAAGCATGTATGTGCGCTGTTGCAACTTCAAGTAGAAAACTACTTGTAACTACTGTTAGCTACTTGTTGCAAGTTAAGTAGTCAACAAGTTCTTTCAGAACCACACAACGTTAGTTTTTAAGACCACAGCAGATGATAAGAAACATTGTTCATTCTATGAAATATTGACATCATTCTTTTTCTCTCCTTTTGAAAAAATATGACTTAAGGTGGAAGCGCCAGGGTAGCCCGCGAAATTCAAATTTTCTTACTTTTTTTTCAATTTGCCGGTCATTGTCAGGCTAAAAATATGTTTCGCGGCTGTAATAGGTATTTAGTTACAGAATTATAATCATTAAAACCATCAATACAACCCTCAAAGTTTATACAACCCCATTGAATAACTATTTCATGAAAAAGACATTAGACCCAGGACGCACACACTGACTAGGCAGCATCATTTTTGAGATTAACAAGTGGCAACCACTTTCAAACCGTTTCGCATTTCAACAACGATTTTCACGATTGAATCTTACGATTTGTATTGACATAAGGTTTTGAGCAGCTTAATTATGTCAACCCAATACATTTTTAGGGTTCCGTACTTTTAAAGGAAAAAGAAACCCTTATAGGATCATGTCGTTGTCCGTCTGTCTGTCGAGACCCTTTTTCTCAGGAACGCGTAGAGGTATCAAGTTGAAATTTATATCAAATACTCGGGTCTACGGTCTCTTTCAGCTGTAAAAAAAACAAACAACAAGCTTGTAAGTCAACGCGATCAACAGACCGTTTATGTCGTATATTTTCACAAATAAAATGTTACTTTGACTAGGCCCTCAAATGGCTCTTTCTAATGGATCAGTACGATATGAATTGTTTCCTTACCCAGTCCTCACCCACCAGAAAAAGTATTATATTCACATGACCAATGTATTCAAAATTAACCAACGGCTTGTACATAGTTTGTCTATTTAGACAGCTGTACCTTCATATTGAAGTCCTCGAGTCTCTTTATGTTAAACTGTTGAACAGATTAACACTAGTTGTTGTTGTTGTTCCCGGTCCCGCAGTTCAGGGTTATGTACGAGTAAATTATGTATGTAGGTATATGTGGAGGGTTAGGCGATGAGTGCCAAGTTATTAGATGTTTGGTTCATTAAGGGTGTATTGGGAAAAATGTAGTGTTGCGTGTAGTAGAAAACTGTTTTGATTAGATTGACCTCAGGATGTGAAGACGATAGATCATCATCTGCCTAGCCTTTTCCCAACTATGTTGTAACAGTCTAACTGAATGCATCTGAATAAGTACCAGTATTTTACATAGAGCGACTGCCTATCTGACCTCCATAACCCAGTTAGTACTGGGTAATACGCTACCCCTTGGTAAGACAGGTTGACAGAAGACCACGGATAGGTAACCTATTCATTAAATCGTTCTATGTTTTTAGAATGGTTTAAGTTAGGTTAGTACCCCGGGAGTTATCTACTGTAAGTTTTGTCGACGAACGGTATAAGCCAAAAAATTAGAGTTCTCAACCAAAAATACCAAATAACTCGCCCTACCTTTGTGTAATACATCTTCAATCACATTCCGAAAGATTATAATGGAAAATCCTAAACCATCATAAATCTTCCTGCCCTTGTCCCATTCGACTTGGGGTTCGCGCAACACGTTTTCTTCTTCCATTCTCCCCGGTCAACCGTCACGGCATCATTTACTCCTTTCTCTTTCATATCATTCCTCACACAATCCATCCGTCTTTTCTGTGGCCTTCCTCTCCATCCATCAACATTTATATCCGTCACTCTTGTAGTAACATGCGTTTCATCCCTCCTCCAAAATCCTAAACCATTGCTTCATAAATGTTTGAATAACACGCCTACTAGATCACGTGAATAACACCATTAGTGATGTTGAATTATAAAAAAATTAAAGGTGTTTGTAACTAAATTATCACGTTGGACTTGATTTCATCCTTTCATTCGAATTACGTACGTATGTTCATTTCTGAATCAAATACCTTAGCTTACGCCGTGGTTTTCTGATGTTCTAGACTTATATCCGAAATTAAAATCATTTTTACAATAGACTGTGAAAAGGTTGATACACACACAGCACTGCTGTTCCAGCGACCAAAACAGGATAATACACGTAATAACATTATTAAGAACTCATTCCTCCCTCTAAGAAGATCAACCCATGGTTGATTACTTACGCCTTACTGCGGCTGAACAGAATCCCAAGCAGCCAGCGTTGACATGAAACGTATTAACGCCTCCCGTTGACGAATACGAATAACGTGTCGCGAATAATGTATGGCAACACCACATGCACACACTTTTAGTTTATTTTCTTAATGGAAGGAAAAATTGCTACTTTTCTACGTGAAAAGATTGAGGATAGGGTTCTTATTTTCAAAACTGAGTTATCTCACAAAAAAACAAGATAAAAAACACACACAATGAAAAAAGACACACATGTGAATTTGATTGTTGTTGTTTTATAAAAAATCTCATTATATGGCGTTCATATTGTTGTGCATAATATAAATCGCCGATAGATTGTTTAATTAGCTGTTTTACAACACTGTTAGTTGTTTTAAAATACAGCTTCGTTATGTTAAACGTTTAATAAAAATACTACCACAATTGGTTTAGTAAAATAACTGATTCGGAAATCCATCTGCGACATGTATCCCATGGGGGTCACCAAAAATTAAAGAACGCCGCCTGCTTGCTCATTCTTCTGTTTGGTCCACATTCATAAATCTGCATGGTCATACACACAAGTCGGTTGTGTGTGTTACGCACCAGATTTTTCTGTAAAACACATACATTTTAAACTTGACCAAATTCTAAGTATGTATGCAGAAAGCCATGTCTCATCACATCATATTGCACTTTGCCATAAAATAATAGAGCGTAATTTCCCCTCACAACCACGACACGAATATCGGCACCAAAATCGAAAACCAAGAGAAGCTCAAATAAAAATCTATCAAAAGTCCATTGTGTATGCATGGAAAAATTCTAATATTCTCGTAGAAAGAGATGGCTAAGAAAAAATATTAAAATGTATACTTGGCGACGTTTCAATGGCGGAGCTGAGGTTAGGGTTGTAAGGAGCTCTTGGCTCTTGAACTTAGAGCCTGTGGTTCATACATATTTATGTCGTACATAATGATACATCACTGTGTTGTTCTTACCTTATAATCCTTATCGGATTCTTCTGGACAAGACTAGGAAAAAATGAGAAGATTCGCATTAGAGGCTGTGTGCACACGGGGACTTAATAATAATAGTCCTACGGGTCGCTCTCGAAGGTCAGGCAGCGTTTGGCGAGGTTTGTCGGTGGATAGTTGACCGTCTATTACATACAAGTCCCCTTCGTGCCTCGGAAAGCACATTGAGCAATTGGTCTCGGCTGTCGTTTGTAGATCTTTACAGGTACACACGATGAAGCCGGAAACCTGAAAGTCTGACAACCAGTTTAGCCAAGGGGTGTCGTGTTACCCAGAATCACTCCATGTAAAATACAAGTATTTAGCTGCATCCAGAAACTAACTAATAAAACTAACCAGTCTGCTAAAAATGAAAGCTTAAATAAGCTTTTATTCAGTTTTGAGTTTCAACCCTATCGTTCTCGCTGGCAGTAGATAACAAGCGGTCACGTCGATATCCCTCGTGCCTGCTTCTTGGTTTCTTTTGTTAGATTACAGCAGATATTTAGTTTTGAGCTGAAACTGGGCCGTCTTTGTTGGAATTTCAGACACTAGTGATATTTTAGTAAATGTATCGATTGATAGAGTGATTTAAAATCGTTTTGACATGAAATTCCGCGTTTTTATTGAAAATCCATGAGTGCGCTTTACTTGCGCTTGGCAGCACGAAGCAGTGATAGCCTTGTGGTGTGACCGTTGGACTACCAAGTCATAACTCTCGAGTCGAACTCGAGACACATCTGATTTTTCGGAATCATGTGCGTATTGTATAATTATCACATGTAAAGCCAAGTCAGATTCCAATGGGCGGCATAAAAACTCTGACACCAGGTTAGGCACTAACCACACGATAAAGAAGACTTAGGCATTGGTCTAGCTGTCGCCTAGCGTTACTGATATTGACTGTTAGACTTGTCAGATTGCGTCATCATGACTGACTGCCTTCTTTACCTGCTTCACTGACTTTAGCTAAAGGTATTGCAATAATACACGTGACTAAGATCAAACCAAAACGCCTACCGTATCTGCCTATCCTCTAACACAACACAAGCGTGAAGAAGCGCTGAAGCAAGCCTAGCTCAAATGTTTGCTCCAATGCCTCCAATAAGTGGAATATTGGAGGCATTGGAGCCAAATTGGTTGGCGACATCAAATTCTGGGATCCACGCAAATAGATGGACATAAATAAAGCGTTCCACGTCACATGTAAATAATATATTAAATTAGATGTTACATAAAAGAAAATGAATATAAATATGGATATTATTGACACATTTTGGATGTAAAATATAGTATCATTCTTCTGTTGAAGTAATTTTGTGCGTAGACATCAGTAGAGATAATAATACCAGCCTCTAGCTGTCCCAGCGCTGGGCAAAAGCCTCTTCTCATGCAGAGAAGGCACGAGCATTGATCACCACGCTTGCCCAAGACGAGTTGGCGATTTCAAACTTATATTAATAAGTTAGTCCAGGTTTCCTTACGATGTTCTCCTTCACCGATGTCTGTAATGTCTAACATAAACTTAGAGAAAAAAAGAAAAAAAAAAAAAAAAAAAAAAAAAAATAATAATAATTAAAAATATATATATTGATGGACTCACGTAGATATAAGTTATTAAAGTAAGCTTTAGTATTATGTCGTAAATGTCCAGTGTAAGAGCACGAATGTAATTTTAAGTTAAATGTAAATGCAAACAAATAAAAACATTTTAAAAAAGAGCGCGGACGACCATGTCTGCGGTATTAAACTCATTTATAAAAAAAAAAAAAAAAAACATAAACTTAGAAAGCTCATATGAATTGAGAAAGTCACTGGTAATTGTCAGGATTTGAATCCACAACCTCGTGCATAAAACGAACGAAGTCTAAACCTTCAGGGTTATATTACTTGCTGACGAATTATTTTGCAAGTAAGCCTAAGTACTTATATTTATTTACAAACACGTCTCACGCCTCCTTGGCCTAGTGGTAGCAATCGCGACTGCTGATTATGAAGTCCTCGGTTGGATTCCCGGGTCGCGCAACTTGTTGTTGGGTTTTTCCTGGAATTTCTTAGTAGCAGCCACGGAGTCTGGATTTGTGCCCGATTGATGGCAATTAAAATATAAATTCAAAATAATTTATTTCAGATAAAAATCCTTATTATGTTAGTAGTAATATAATTTATCCTAATGTTAGTATTAAATTAAATTGAATTAAAAAATAATAAAATTAAAAAACTAATGAACCATTGAACTGTTCGTTTAATGGTTCATCAGTTCATTTGGCAATAGGCTCGCCCCTTATTATTGAGTGTACTATTAGGTACACATCTGCCTAACCCTTCGTTGATTACAGGCGTGATATTATGTGATGTTACGTCTCAATACTAATGACGTGGTTATTCTTATACCTAACCAAGCGTTTGGTATTTCTACAACCTTGTAGTTTACGTCAAAGTTTATGTCAACCGTGACATAAACCTTTCAGTAGGCTATATCAGTTCCACAATATTTTTTCATTTACCATCGCTAACGCTGATAAAATATTACATTGTCTACGCCCTCTGATTTCATTAATAATAATATTTCTAAAAGCCGAGATAGATAAACAAATCAAGTATCTTGACTTGGCTCGCGAGGTTGTCGACATGTGGGAAGTGGACACGGCGATCATTGTGCCGATAGTCGTTTCAGCCCATGGCTTAATTGCCAAGAGCCTCGACCAATACCTGAGGAGGCTCTCGTTAGGCGGCTGGATCAAGGGCTTGATTCAGAAAGCGGTACTCCTGAACACGGCTCGTATTGTTAGGAGGTTCCTCTCTCTGGAGCCCTGACCGCCGGTAGCTTGGACCCTGTTCCCGATACCGGTGGGCTACTATTTTTTATATTTTAAATTTTTATTTTATTTTATATAGGAATATTTAAAAATGTACTTAGTAAGTAAGAAAAATAAATAAAGGTAAATAATATTTCTAACTACAAAATCTTCAAATAATAATGTGGAAAAACATCTCTTTTCACCAACTGTTGGAGCTGAGAAGGGTGTAAGTAACGAAGTTTTGCAACAGGAATCCGTTTAGCTCTGCTCTTGTACGCAGTAAATGGCGCTTACGACGTGAAATGAAATTACGTTCGCATCCACGTCGCGTTGTATGAAGCGACATAAATGATATAATGGAGTTATGTATCGCGATATGACCGGTATCTGCATGATAATCCTTGTACAGTTGAAGCAGTATTTTCAAATATTTGATGTATCAATTATTTCTCAGAAGCAGTCAGGCTTTCTGCCCGGTTGATGGCAATTGGCTCGCACCCTATTACATCTTTTCTTTATCATTTGGTTAGTGTCTAGACTGGTGTCAGAGTATCTATGCCGCCCATGGGTCTCTGACTTGGCTCACCCTATTACGTGAGTCTTAAAGATAACTGTCACAATGTGGGTCACCTGCCCAACCCTTCTGGGATTACATGCGTGTTGTTATATTGGTCCAGCGGTGACGGTTTAGTCTTACTAGTTGCAAATCGTGGGTTCGAACTCAGGCAGGCGCGTTGATTTGTGTAAATTTTTTCATCATCATTGCTTTCTACTAAACCGCACTGAGCCCACATTGTGTATTACCGCCCACTCCTTACAGGAGAAGAGACTTACAGCTCATTCACACGGCTTCCGTCATTGACGATCCGTCATAAAACACTACGTCATGACGGATGGACGTTCACATTGCATACGGAATCGTGTTTTATCACGATCCGGCAAAACATAAACGAATTGGTGTTCACATTAGTTTCGTGATTTTTTGGGAGCCCGTTCACACGACGACGATCCGTGTTTTTTGACATACTTGATTTATAAAAGTCATTTTTCACTATTCGTGATGCGTGTGAACACGGGCATTTAAAAAGCATTGCCGCCGTCAAAAAAATTGACAGATCGTGAAAAAAGACGAAACGTCAAAAAACACGGATCGTCGTCGTGTGAACGGGCTGTTACATTATTAACTGATTATGAACTAATGTCTCTTCAATACCCGAAAAGCCCCTTACCTAAGATTTATCTCACATATACAAAATCTCTCGCAATATGGCAACCCAGTGATTATCTGTTTACGAGCAGAATCCCGCGGATACGGCGGATATTCGCGGTAAACGGCCCGCAGGCGGTTATTAGCTTCCCCGTTCAAGCTAGACGCAGGGAGAGGGTTAACGCGGGTACTAAGTAGGGGGATACAGAAGGGTTAGAATGCGGTGAGATAAGAGAAATCTTTTTATGAAAATAGTGGATGATAAAATGGAAAATTCTGGAACAAGAAGTAGTTTTTACAAGTCGTAGCGTTAAGCCCTAATAAATTTTATAGTGGGCGAGTCTTTCAGTAAAATCCACTAACGTTATAAGGTTAAGCGTGTTCCTTTAAAACTACATATTTACTTACGTAGCGATCCCTACGTTCAAAGCGTTATAAAGATTCAAACCATTCTAAAATGAATTTTATGAAATAATGTTATATTTTTCTAATGTAATTTATTTCGTGAAATAGAGAGCTTCTAATGGCTGTAAACCATGTGTTTAGATATGTCGCTTTGCAGTGTGTTTTTGGCAGTCGATTTGTTGCTGACCCAAATCAATTATTACAAAACACATATTCGGCCTTTATTATATTCAGCGAGTGCCGATTGACGTCTACCACCGTAACGAGTCATGCCGACCGAAACATTTTTAGAAATCCTAAGTATGATAAGAGCGGGACTTCTGTATTATTTGTATTTTGGCAAAGACGGGCACGGTTGTGAAGCGTTGAATGCGTTAACTCCTGCTCGTACGGGAATCAAGCACCTAATAAGCAGGTGATCCCACACCATGCGGCACTGGGATTAGTCTGTGTGTAACTGCCTTTGCTGGTTCAAAGTTAGCAACTACTTCGTTGTACAAAAGGAAGATTGAAACATTGTGTGTCACGGTGAAGCTTACGTAAATGTACACTGATTGTATTTTAACACAATTACTTATTTCAATCACTGAGACCATTTTCAGATACGCACATAGTAAAAATTGAAAATGAAATGCTTAAATTATTATGTTTATAAAATATAAAATAATTAAAATTTTATAAACATAATAATTTCTTATTCTGATATGTGTTTTTTCCGTTTCCATGCTATTTAAATTACATCCTAAACACTAATAATTATTCCTATAAACTACAAAAAAAAAATTAATAGGACAAAATAATAAGTAGACAGTGCTCTGAATCGTAACGTTTAAATTTGCATCTATCAAATAATTTTAGATACATTTCAAAACTCCAATTCCAAAATTTCAGCACTCACTGCAGAATCTAGACCACAATATGACCAAAATCTCTGCGCCGACCTCTACACTGAGGTCGATCCACACACCGCGAATCTCTAAAAGACATCCCTGAAATATCCCCGTCACCCCGCTTCTAGGTAAATTACGACTACATAAAATACCGTCAGAGATACGTCCTGTCAAGATTTCGTGATGTGTGAATCGACCTTCGTCTCCATGGAATGGATGTACCGTGATGCTACGGATCAGGTAGGGTAATATGGTAAAAATCAGCCTGTGAAATTGGCTTAGTCGTGACGGTTTTTTGGCCTGGGGTTAGTTAAAAATAGTAAAGTTTTGTAAGGGTTTCTGAGGTCCGTTTTGGGTTACGGATGATTTGTTTTTTTTTTCAGGAATAATTGCATAGTTTCACTATCACCAAGCATCTTTTTTAAATACATATGACATAATATAATCCCTGAAGGTTTAGGCACTATTGGAATATCTTTCTCTTTCGCAAGAATGCTTTTATTTAGGCATTAATTTAGGTACAACCTAGTATTAGTAAAACCGAGCATAATCAACAATAATTTTATGAGCCATAAAAAATATAATTGAATCTGAATTCCACGAAATAAAATAGCGTAACACTGTATTGCTTTACAGTATAAGCATTAAAACACATAATTAAAGCGGGTTGAAAGGCTCTTACACGTCAAATTGAAAATGGTGATTGAAAACGTTGTAAGGGCTCACATTTTTCATCTCCAAAGTCCCCACTCAAACAAGAACAAAAAAGAAACAATTTCGCAGTTTCTTTTTAATTAATTCTCTGTGCGGTCGTGTTGCAGCGTCGCGGCTATCCGTCTGACGTACAGTCGGGGCCACAAGTCGATCGTTATTGGGGAATTTTGATTGCTTATTAACTTGTTTCGGAATTATTATCTTTAATAGATTACAAGTGTAAATTTGTGTTTTTTGGCTTGTCCTTTTATGTTTTCTTTTGCTTGGAAAATAGTTTTAACCTGCACGGAGTCGTTGTGATGGATTGTAGTCCACTCTCGTAGAGATGAATTCAGTGTCCAAGAAATGGAAATGTTATAAACTAATTCTGTCGTCTGTTTACCATTGTGGAAAGAAAATATGAATATTTCTCTTTAGGCAAATTAGTAATATATTATAATTAGTTAAAATAATATTATTAGAAAAAAAAAATAAGGAATAAAATCTCTTCAGAAACTTTGGTAACCATTAACCTACTTCCGCCCCTAACTGTACAACAGGATTGTAATAAACCCCGTAATTAAGAGTTCTGGCACCCCTGCCTTCCGTACATTTGTCAGGGAAGTTCAACCTTCGTACGCAATCATCACGGTATAGCTTCAAGCAGGTAATTAGTTTGGGACTTGGCTGTAGTGGTTCGTTCTGGTTGTTTACGTAATGTATAGTGTAATTAGAGAGGAGGGATATTAATGGGGGGTAGGTAGGACAAAAGAGATATTCAAGTATAGGGGGTGTAGGTACTGCATCAGATTTTTGAGTTGAGGTGTGCTGAGTGAGAAGTGTATGTGAATTTATAACACAAATAAATTATAAAATGACAGACACTCTTTAGACACAAATACGGTATTGACTGTGGTGGTTTTCGGCGACCATTTGTGAAATTGTATCGAACAAACAAGACGGCGGCGTCGCGTTGGGCCCAATTTTCGATTTCATATAACACAGACGGTACCGTTAGCGCAGTGGCTGAGCGATTGGCTGCTGCGCTGCGTGTTGCGAGTTCGATCCCCGCACGGAACAAATATTTGCATGGTCTACAGGTATTTATTCCGGGTCTGGCTGTTTGTGTGATCATAAACTGCCTAGCCTTTTCCCAGACTATGTTGGGATCGGCTTCCAGTATATCCGGATGCAGCTGAGTATCACTATTTTACATGAAGTGAGTGCCTATCTGACCTCCACAACCCAGTAACAGGGTAATACGATACCCCTTTTTAAGACTGGATGTCAGACTCTCGGCTTCTGTCTACTTGTAAAGACTTTCAAAGATCTATAAACGACAGCCGGACCAACGGCTTTTCGAGGCACGGAGGAAACTCGGGATATTATGAAGGTCACCCATCCACGGAACAACCTCGGCAAGCACGGCTTACCCTTGAAGATCCACCCGTGCGGCTGTTGTTATTTAGCCACGAGCTCCTTCTGTTTGTGTATGTGATTTTAAATGTTTGTTAACGCATCTACGATACCGCAGAAATTCCTAGTGTGAAGCAACGTTTTTATTAAAAAGAAAAAGATATTTCCAAAAAATCCTTGCTTAAGTCTATTCAGCAGTTGTTCATCGTGAATTTAGGTTGTATTCGTCATGCACACAAATATTTTTAAACTTTCTATTGTATTAAAAACTTCTTAACACCTCCAAGTTGCTCAGTCACGACATTGTACAAAATATGTATATTGCGAGTACATTCGAAATAGCCTTGAAAAAACCCCTTCTAGTTTCATTAAATCCTAAAAAACTACGAAGAATGGCAAACGCTCCAGCCATGTCCTCAAACAGAAACTTATCCACTCTTCACACAGAAGAGTCGTGGACGGATGGAAAAACTTGGCGCAACTTGGAATGGCCTTCCTGCAGCCGGATCATATTTCCTTGTGTACTTCAATGAAGATTGCGTTCACAGTGCCTTTTCTTAACGGTGTTTTTCTCGTGAGTTCACAAGTCTTTTTCTTGAAAGACTTCGCTTCGCTTCCCTCTTTTTGCCATATCATATTTAGCCTGATTTTATAACTACTATAGTTCTAAAAAAAATTTTGAAATCCTATCTTTCGTGTTGCGCAGCTTAGATGAAATTAAATGAATCGTTCTATGTAAATAGCCTACAACATAATCGCCAGCGTCATGTTAGGTAAAAGTTAGTTAAGTACACGACCATGAATATCCGGCTCGAAGGACCCTGTTGAATTATTCCTGGTTCTATTTAGAATCTATAAGTTTAGCAGGTGAAATTAGAATCAATTGTTACGTTTCATGCCCCGTCGGTAGTGTCTTCGCATGTGCAACTGCTGAACATTAGGTCCCGGATTTGATGATCAGGTTGGACAAAGTATTAATGGGTTTTTCTTTCAGGAATTACCGGATAGCAGTTTGTGCCCGACTGATGGCAATAAATTCGCCCCCTTTTACACGGGATTTAAACATAACTGGTGAAATGTGTGTGTACCATTAGGCAGGTAAACCTCTGCCAAAACCTTCGGAGATTACATACAGTCTTGATGATTATGTTTTGGTACAATGTTTGATTCATTTTTGCATACACAAACATACATATCAAACACTTTTGAAACAGATAGTACTGTTAGACTTGAAAAAGTCAATTTATCCGTCCTACCATTTATTTATCAGCCCAGCTTATTCAATTATCGACGGAAAACAAAGTTTTGTTGAGGTTCCAGCCGCTCCTTCAAACGTTTACCGAGGAAACTTTAGCTGCCTAGTTGAGATTGCTACAAACTTAACTTTGCAAATTGAAAAACAGTATCTTACCTAAGGCAATAAGGAAAACACGAACCAGTTTATTTGTTAAACTTGGTCTTATTTAGGCTCGGACTGCTCGCTTAGTGAAAGAACTTGTGGGAAAAGTTCAATTTCAATAGGTATAGTATGTATACTTTTGTGAATTCTCATCAGTAGGTGAGCTACTGTGGGGTAATTGCGTAACATATTCATAATCCCAATGTTATCCACATGGACAATCATCATTCCCCTGCCCTCATCCCAATTTATTTGGGGTCGGCGCAGTTTGTCCTCTTCTTCCATACTTCTCTATTGCTCGTCATCTCAGCAGTCACCTCCTTTAGTGCCATTTATATCATCCTTCACAATCTTCAGTAATATTCATTGCGTTTTTTACGTTTTAAAACAGATGAATTTTTAAATCATTCCCGTTATGTCAACTCTCGCTACGTCGACTCGTGATTTTTCATGGTTTTGATGCATCGTCTTTTGTTTCACCTCGACATGGCTGTCACAGGGTACAGTCACATTAAAAACGAAATACGGCTGTGTTTTTAATTTAGTAAAGTAATTTCGTTCATCCCGTGATACCGTATTATTAATTAATACATTGATAACTCACCACAAAATACTAGGCAAGCATATCAGAGTAGGTACTTTTTAATATTAACACATATTAAACTTATGATTGAAATACCATCTGAAATATATACTAGCCTAGTACCTATGCTCTCTTTTTTCAATTCTGTACGGTTACCCTAGTAACCGCACAAAATTTAAGGCAGTCTTCAATTCCCCTATGGTCAAAGGGAGTTGATTTCCAGAGCGAATCCTTCAGCTTACTTAATATGGATGCATGTCCAAACCTTATGCAGGCCAGTTCATCGTCCAAATATTCACTTTGTCCTGGTATTGCTGAGTGTAACGCGACGTGATATCAGGTTTATTGTGCATTAATCAGATATTATCGCTGGAAAACACCGTGAGGAAACCAGCATGCTTGAGACATATTTCTCAACGGCATGTAAAGCCAAGTCAGAGGCCCATGGGCGGCATAAAAACTCTGACACCAAGTTAGGCACTAACCACACGATAAGAAGGATAGATCGCTGAAAATCAAGCGAAGAGAACAACATGGTTCGGAGAATGTCGGTGGTGTACCGATCAGTAGTCAGCCCATCTCCTTGACCTCCTCCGGGCACTAAAACGAACGCTGTTTTCCTTCTGAAAATATCATGCAGGAGTAGCCGCCGTATGTTACGTTTCAGCATACAGCGCTGCGCAGTTCGCTTTCTTGGACTTCTGTAGACGCAGTCTCTCGTGACACTGCCATATAGACACAATTGTACTTATCAGTGAACAACACTGACTCCCATAGCGTGACGTTCCAATTGAGATACTCTCAAGCAAGCGAAAGGTGCTAATTGAAGATGGTATTTCAATAATTAGTTTAACCTATATTTCAATTATGTAGTAGACCACCTTGATTTTATGCTAGCCTAGTATTTTTGGTCGCCAAAAAGACTCCTCAATATTTTGGAAAATAGCCTCGTTGTGTTCTTCTGTTAGAATAAGTTATTTGTTTAAAAGTAAAAAATTATGAATTTATTTGTAACTAAAAGCGTTTCACTTTTTGTTTTAAGTGTACTTGACCAGCCTCGAGGTCAAGCGTAAACTTTTTAAAACAGATGTCATTTGTTTTACTGTTTCACGAATCGACATAGCGGTAATGGACGTAGAGGGAAAGATTCGAATTTTTCAAACATATATGACGAAAAGGAATTTTATAATTTCATGTAAAAGCTTTCAATCAAACCGGATGCAGCTGAATACCTAGTATTTTACAATTAGCGACTGCCTATTTGACCTCCACAACCCAGTGGCTAGGTAATACGATACAATTTATGTATCCTCATACCTACTTCAAAATAATCTACAAGAGTCTTCAATGTTCTATCAGCATAATATTCACCAAAACTTCTGAACATAAGCCACCCCATAGATTTCCAAATCAATCAGTTCAGACCCGCCTCAATTCCCAAATCTTTCACGACCACTATTTTCAATAAAGGTGCGGCCTCACTGCCGCGGCGTCCCGTTGACGCGGGTATCCGGGTACCCAGCGGACGCACCGTCACGCGCCGTAATGAATAGTTCTCGCAAATCACGTACGGAACTCGCACGCTATAAAGATAACCAGTAAATCAACTTGGCCCCTTTTGTGAAATCAAAAGCGTGTGTTAGGGTTTTAAATTCAACTTTTTGCTACGTTGCACTGCGCTCTTTCTTTTTAATTGTGCAAATTCCCATGGATGTCCTCCACTCTGGGCTGGGTGAAGGGGTCAAACTTCTAACACCACTACTGACTAACACCACACGGTGTTCTGATACTCCTTGTGACTAGGGTGCTGGAGTATTTGCGCAGTTCGTCACTCTCGCCGGCTAGATGAACTACACAAAAAAAGAAAACTTGTCTTGATGCGACATTCCCGACTTACGAATAACCTGAAGCATGCCTAGAATTTTTGTAAACACCTTTGCCTTTGACACACCAAAAAACTTTCGACCATTTAATTTTGTTGAAATTACTGATGTCTACTGCAGTCATGTCCAGTATAAGGCGGGATATATGTACGTGGTAGTGAGTGGAAACGGATTTTATTAAACGAGAGTTTTTAGGATTGTATGGAAATGTTTTTTTTTTATTTCGAGTTACTGGCGTTCTGTCGTATGTAGTGGACAGTGGTTATTTTATTTTTGTTGCCGTTTTAGTTTTTATGAACGTGACTGTCGATGTGTAATATTATTCCTAGTGGCTGCAATGTTGTAGTGTTATTAATGTCAAATACTAGTCATCTATAAAACAAAGATAAAAATAAAAAGTGACATTCTATCGGCGATATGTGGTGGGAAAGTCTGGCATTTTGCTGAAATGGGTCAATTTGGCGTAGCCGTAAGTCGCCCAAAATTACCGTTTCTTGTATCTATATTGTGTGTGGCACGTTCTTTCTTTCATTTAAAATTGTGTTGGATTGAAATAAATAATACTGAATATTCCATTTTCAATTTTAAGTAGGAAGTCCCAATTCAAATTCGTTGTAGAAAAAACAACGGATTGAAAACCAAAATGTGGCCAATTGCCAGTTTTCTAGACCCTTGTATCCCTGTATAAGGCGTGAAAAAAGTTTCCCTTAAAAATACAACGCCTTTTACAAAATAAATGGAACATATCAATGAAAATGATACATAAACAGCAGTAAAGCGAGTGCCGCCCCCACTACACCTACCCCATGTTTCCATGTCCACTACCAGGGGATGACCGCTCATGTTTAATGTAATGAACGACCGAGCCGCAAGGGGGCGCGCACTTGCATTATTAAAAACAGCCATTACATAGCTATTATAATCAAGTGCGGGACCGCGCCATGATTTAATTATAGTTAGTACTTAGTAGTGAAGCCTCTGTCAAAGGGGTCGTATAAAAACTTGCCACCTTACTTTTTGACACCGTAAAGTAATTTTGGAGGGTAAAGTAACTGTGAAGTGATTTCAATATTATGTTAAACAAGCTCTATGGACTTCCCTTCCCGTTCCCTTCCAAAAATGGGGAAATCCCCTTTAAGGGATGAATTTTCAGAAGTCTACTTCATATAGTAGAAAAGCTCCAGTGTATTTCTTTCTTCTAGATGTAGCAGTCGAGGCTGCGCGTTGTTTGAATTAAAGATTTTAGAGGTTAAGACGCTATAATCGACCATTTTCTACATAAATATATGAGCTCAGACATTTGTTAGGAATAATTTGTAAGATAAGATAATTTAAAAATATGGTATACATAGGTGTTATAATAGGTGTATAATGATTAATAATTATAAAACAAAGTAAAAGATTTTATCTTTCCAAAATAAAACGCGAATAATAAATTCCTAGCTAATCTCTCTTGAATATTTCCTTTTTCTTTTAAAAAGGATTATATCCGACGTCTTTATGTTCACGGCTTTGCAAGCAATTAAAAGTTTCACTTAAGATAACCCAGTCCCGGAGTCCGGGGTCCGGGACATGTCCGGGACTGAGCTGAATAAGTGCTGGACGCAACTTTTAGTGAGTTTAATCTTTAGATGCCTTGTGTAATGTAGAGGTAGGTGTTAAATAGACTTGGGAACGATGGTGTGGATAACTTTTAAACGTTAAGTTGCCAGACAATTAATTTTATTGTTTGTTATTATGTAAATATTGTAATGAAGTTTTCATTGTATTGCTGGACAAGTTCTTTTTCTCTCAAATTGCCACAAAAACTTGTTTTTGTCCACAGGCAATGTTCTTAGTGGCTCAGAAGAGAAGATAAACTTAATAAATTGGCTATTAAATTTATTTCTTCTTCTGAGCCGCTAGTTTGGCGCCTTCAGTAGCGTCCATCATTTGCCACGATGAACAAACAACAGGACACGCACGATATTCAGTGCCCCATCGTTTGTGGAGCAGCATCACATTTACACTCCAGGGCAGAGTCATCAATGAATATCCACTTGAGCAGGTTTTCCTTGCTGCGGACAACCTGGGTCAGGAGTCTATTTAAAGACTTCCAAGTCAGCCATGGCAACTCATGTCCCAGGCGGGAGATTTTAAATTTATTATTTCCAACAACGAATCTCCATCCTTCCACATTATGATTTAAAAGAGTGTCCATGGAGTTTCTTGCCCATTCTTCTCCATAGAGATCTACGCTTTGGAATGGTCGCTTTGAACTACAGTACTTTCACAGTTGTCTTGTGACTGGGACTGTAGCTTCATTTTTTATTGCTGTCTTTGTTTCGACAATTCAAAAGTGCCTGTATTTGGCCTACTTGAAATAATGCTTTGATTTTGATTGATTTTTGATTTTGATTTCCGTTTGTTCATTCACACTTTCACTTATTAAAGATATTAGTTCTTCAGACTGTCCTGTGTTATTTCTTGATTTTTCTATACATTTAGAAATCGTAAGGCACAGGTGTACAGCCTCCAACTTGCTGTACAATTACATTGCTGATTTGGCTCTAAGTAACTACAGTAGAGATTGTATTTGGATGGCATTGCCAACCGACCTCTTCGAATATTTAATGAGCTGATGGTATCTCAAGGAATATTGTCTTTTTTTTTAATTTTGAGTTCCTCGTTGGTCTAGTAATAGTAAGCGCGACTGCTGCTGTCCTGGGTTCGATTCCCGGGTCAGGCAAAGTGTTATTGGGTTTTTCTATCAGGATTTTTCTCAATAGCAGCCACGGATTTTTGCCCGGTTGATAGCAAAAGGCTCGCCCCCAACATGGGACTTAAAAATGACTGACGAAATGTGAGTTTACTAAAATTGTACACGTCTGCCTAACCCTTCAGGGATTACAGGCGTGATGTTATGTTATATTTAATACGCTTTTCATTGACCCGGATATTACCAAGCGGTACCTATTGCAAACCTATAATTTACTGTCCCAGATAAAACGTCCATGAAAAAACTGCAAGAATAAATTTAAAAAACTTTGCCCATACCACGAAATATAAGTCTTCAGCCAAGAAAAAACTGCAGTGTCCTATTTTAGTTTTTCGTGAAGTGTTTGTTGCGTGTCTGAATGCAATCAGGATCACTTATTATTCATGGGATCGATATTTAGCGTCGCACTGCGCATTATGGTGCAAGCCAGAATATCATGCTGGCATAATTAGTTCAAGTGATTTATTAAATGGGTCCATTAATTATAGGTATCTACTTAAAACTTGCTACATAGATTCAATATCGACCCATGTAGGTAACCCATGTCTTTGATGCTTCTTGATTTTTCACTTTCACGTTTTTATTCAGATTTTGGGTACTTTTTTACTACCCACTTCGCGATTGCTATTATCATAAAATATACTAGACAAAATCGTAGAATAGAATAGAAAGAATAGAATAGAATAGTCATTTATTTGCACAGAAAGTTGGTACAAGAAATGGATGTTATTTAACATAAAAGTGAGCCTTAAACTTTCTACCTTAACTAAGGCATGCAAAACAGTTTCATAAAAGAAATTAAATTCAATTAAAACGGACATAACACAAGCATAATACAAGCACAATGTCAAAATAAATGATTAACTAAATTTATAAATATATTATATTAGTGAAATTATTAGAAAGAAATCCAGTCGATAGCAATAACATTATTTTTCAAGTCAATAGCATTTTAGTTAGGTTAATTAGTGTTTAATTTAGTATGTCATGATTGAATTAATTGTTAGGAATAGGTACAGAATTGTCAGGATTAATTTAAGTATTTATCATTTAAAAATTCGCAAATTGAATAATAACATTTATTAGTCAACAAATCTATCAATTTCTTTTTAAAGACTGGTATAGCTTGTGTTTTTATTTGATCGGGTATTTTATTAAATATGATCGGGCCCATACATAAAACACTTTTCTTTAATAAGGCGGTGTCATAACCACTAACCGAACCGTATTACGATATCGTATCGTACGCAAGTACAAAAGTCTTGGTATCGAAATCTAGTGTTGCGAATAGCATATTCCAATCTGAATTTGTCTGGGAGTCGAACTCGCGACCCCGATAAAGCCTTATCTTTGTATTAGGATTGGGCAACAAGAGCAATGAGAAGTATTATGTTAACTTTTTAATTCGTACTTCGCACTAGCGTACCATTCAAACAGTTTTTCGAATCAGCACGTTCGCGACAACGTCATTCGATGTAGCGGTTTTCGACTTAATGAGTTTTCGAAGTGGCGTGCCACTCGTAGGTAAAGTTTTTCGAAATAGCGTGCGTCGCAATAACGTCATTCGAAATTTCATATCATTCCCCTCCTATACATCTATAAAACTTGTATAAGAACGCTTTCGAATCTACGAGCACTAGAATCGCAAATAAAAATGCAGGAACTATAAAAACTTTGCACCCGTATTCAAAACCTCACAAATAAACACATCGCCTACCTAATCCCGGTTGAATTTCAAATCTTTAGTAAATACTTAATCCTGCGTTTGTGGGACTATCAATGTGATCACTTTCCCGGGGCCACTCAAATCTGCCCGGGTCGCGAGTAAGGAGCGAGCTTAGTCGACTTATGAATAAAAGATGGCGACGTCCACTCCAACGCTGGACTTTTCGCTCTTAGTGCAACTTTCGCTTATTCTGTTGGAGATTCCAGTTTTGTGAAAGGGGTTAAAAATTGGTGGTGTTATTTGGTGTGGCAGTAAAATATGGCGTTGTGTTAGATATATTTCAGGTTGCTATGAAATTACTATGGCATTTTCTTAACTAGGAGTTTGTCTTTTGTCTGTTTGTCTTAGTCTGCCAATCAATCAGCCTAATTTTTGTAAAGTGCTGATTCTATTTTTCCGTAAAGTCTAGACATTGTAAGTTATGCTCATAGCTTATAAAATTGGTTATTTATTTTATTTTTATTTTTAAAACTTTATGCACAAGTAAAAACTGTACAAAGGCGGACTTAATGCCTTGGGCATTTTCTACCAGTCTACCTTAGGGTGATGCAGAGACAATACACAGCAATACACGGTTATCTTTCATGTGTTAGACCACTTAAATGTACTGTTAGCGAGGAGTTTTAAGATACTTGTAATTGAGAGACCCTCATAAGAAATATAAGAGAATTAATGTGCTCCCATGTCAACCTATCGTAAATATATTTACCTAAATTTCTCTAACTACAAGTAATCTTCCCATCACAAAGTAATGGAACAAAAGCTTCTCCCCATACTGACAATAAACAAACATCGAAAATAGACACTCTTACCAAAAAAAGAACATCCACTTAAGAGCCCAAACAATGCACTAAAAGTCAACAACCCCAAACACCCCATTAACTCCCCTGCCAACACGAGCATCTAATTCTTTTACCCACAAATACACAACAAAGC
This sequence comes from Standfussiana lucernea, assembly GCA_964057025.1. Classification (NCBI taxonomy): domain Eukaryota; kingdom Metazoa; phylum Arthropoda; class Insecta; order Lepidoptera; family Noctuidae; genus Standfussiana; species Standfussiana lucernea. The sequence goes on from OZ059796.1 coordinate 15,788,673, forward strand.
CGGCAATGGCCATGTGTCTCAATTTGTTAGTCTACTGCTCGCTGAATATTCCTGCTCTGCGTATTACCATATTGTGGAAGCCAGGTGTTCGGGTAAGAGGCAGTTTGTTCTGGATGCAAATCTACTCCAGACACTAAAATATAGGGCGAATATACTTTGCACTACTGTACTGGATGGATGTTTGAGACAAGACAGGGAATAAAAACTCGTATTTTGTTTGCTCTGGTGGACTTAAAGTCGAACAGAACCGGATGAAAATAGTATAGAAGTCGTTTTTGCGTTGGGATGAAGCCTTTCTCTGTCGTGAATGGAACAAGGCTTTTTTTGCCTTTTAAACCGGCAGCAAGTTCGTCATGCTCCCTTAGATGTTATTGCTTGCGGCAGCGTCGGGGGTCGGGTTACCTCCATCCCTCAAATATGGCGAAGGGGGTGATGGCTGGTCTTTGCGTTATGCTCGTGAACGGGTGCTGCTTGTGGTGACTGGTCGTCTTGTTGACCAGGTTTTTGTTACTGTTATTAGTAATTCGTTTTTTGTTTTAGTTTCTTTTCATTTCTTGCACTATGGTCCTAGTTTATCATTTCTGACTTCAAGTTACTGCTATATGTATAACCCAACATTGCATCGCCATTCATGCGTGGTGGCTTTATTTATGCTTGAGTATATATATGTATGTATATATGTTCATGTTTTATTTTATTATTGGTGTGTGCTAGCTGACATGCCACAATTATTGAATGCAATTTATTCTTTGTTTATATATTTTACACGCTATTGTATAGAATCTGGTTCTTCTAACCTAACAGATAGATGTGTTGCTGGGGAGTTCGTTCCGCCACTTCTTCTTCCCAGCTAAAACACTAGGAAGTGGCGAAGGGCGGGCGTTTTGGGGGCCTGTCTCTCTGTAAACTCGGCGTTCGAAAAGTGCTGATCATCAGCCTTATTTGAATAAATGGCTTTTGATTCTGAATGATGATGATGAATGGTCACCTCGCAAAAGACTCCAATAAGGAAGATGAACGAATCTTAAATGTATCCAAAAAGTTGTCTATGGCTACTTGCTGTGTTATGGCAAATTATAATTAGAGAGCCTAGACCACAGCCCAGACAAACTTGATCAGCGATAATGATGATGGTAAAGTCTAAAATGTATTAGATTGACATAATTATGTCAAACCAGCAACTTATGTATGTCAATCATGTTGCAACTTGTTGTAAAAATACGAAAGGTTTTGTAAGGATGTCTACTTGTCTAAGCCTGCAGTAACTATGTGAACGTAAGTGTTGTTTTTCTTATTAAAATAAATATTGTATTTGAGCACTCAGTCTCTGCAACTCTTGCGAAGTAGTCTTATTAATTCGAGAGTACTTTAGAAACTCCATCTTTATTTTTTATCTTAGCGTGTTTTCTAGCATGCTCCAGTTCAGATAGAGTTTATTTTTATTAAAACTACGTTTTTCATTACACCGCAACCGCCCTCCAGAAAGGAACAATAATTTTATATAAAGCTAGCTGTTGCGCGCGGCTTCATTTGTGTGTATTTTTAGCCCGTAGCAAAAACAGAGCTGTGTACTCAGTTTATGTATTTCCTTCCTTTCTTTAAGGAACTCTAAACGCTGGTAGTCTGATCCCTCATCTCTTAAACGTGACCATAGGTTCTGGGATATAGGCGTTATTGGGTTAGTTAATTATGTCCGCTACATGTCTATTTTGAGAAGACTGTGAGTCAGTACTTATCTAAAACTAGCTGACCCGCGTAACTTCGTCTGGGTCACATAAGAGATAGTTAAGGGTTAGGTTATTTTTCACTGATGCTCCGCTCTTTTTGGTCGTAGCGTGAGGGTATAAAGCCTATAGCCTTCCTCGATAAATGGGCTATCCAATATAATAATAAAATAATACCAGCCTGTAAGTGTCCCACTGCTGGGCAAAGGCCTCTTCTCATACAGACAAGGTACGAGCATTCGATCACCACGCTTGCTCGAGACGGGTTGGCAATTTCAGACTTATATTATAAGTCCAGGTTTCCTCACGATGTTTTCCTTCACCGATGTCTGTGATGCCCCAGATAAACTTAGAAAAGAACAATAAAAAATATTAATGAAACAATCCAACACTAAAATAATTTTTCATTTCGAACCATGTAGTTCCTGAGTTTAGCGCTATCAACCAAACAAACAGACTCTTCAGCTTTATAAAGATATATTTTATTTATTTTGTATAGATGTATCAGTAGTACGTACTAAAGTACTTGGAACTTTAAATGCAGCCGTTGCATCCATTCCGGACAGTTTTGACTAATGAGGTGTCCATCGATCCGTTCCATCTAAGTTAGTGTCCGAACTTGTAACGATGTTTCATCATTCGTCGACGCTAATGTATCCTAGACTTAGTTAATTGAGTTTCAGTTTTGGAGTGGTTTGCTGATTCGTATTGATAGGGTTTAATCTTCAAAGTTAAACATGAGGTTTATTTTTAGAATAATGAAAGCGATCAGATTTAAGAGAATGTGTAGAGGTCTCGTATTACCCAGTTACTGTGTCGTGGAGGTCAGATGGGCTGCATCCGGTTAGACTGGAAGCCGAACTCAACAAAGTTGTGAAAAGGCTATCATCATTTTTCTCTATAAGCTCCCATTTTTCGTCCGTAATATAATATCTAGAGAGACTATCCTATCCCAAATTATTTGCAGACCAAATCTCCCCGGTGTTTATCAAAGACAATTTGTCTAATTCAGCTAGTCCCAAAATCTTGGTAAGCCTCGGTCCCAACTCAATTGGTCCATGCTCTAGTTAGATTTGATTCTAGTCCAGAGGTTATCGGGCAAATGGTGCTGTCAATTCAAATATCGCTAATTCAGATTTTAGTTTTCCATCAGTTGCGACTCAACGAAGTGGACCTAGTTAAGTGCTAAGCGCTTTTAAATTGTTTCGTAATCTGGAAACGATGGATGGACTGTGTGAAGGATGGTATGGCTAGAAAGGAGGTGACTGCTGAGACGACGAGCAATAGAGAAGTATGGAAGAAGAAGACATGCTGCGCCGACCACAAATAAATTGGGATAAGGGCTGGAGAATGTTGATGATGAATGATAATGATTCCTGCGACGACTTCGAACAGGATTCACACAAGCTTTTCAAATAAACATATTTTTGTCTTTTCTACCATCGTCACCATAGGTAGAAGTTCACTTTGCCTTAGCCGACAGAGAGGCAATTTCCATGCTTTCTTAAGAACGTTCCCCCATTGACGTCCCCAGTCCAATCTGAAACTGTAACAAATTCCTCTAATTTACACAATTCTGACAAATTGACATGTCGCTGAGGAGGGATTGTGACAGCATTTTGAGCGTTTTTAAACTATAGAATTTCTCCTTCTGGTTTTCAAACATATCTCATCATCATCAACAGACCGCAATCACCCTTTGCTGGGTACAGGCCTCCCCTTCCTTCTGCCAAATTTCTCTGTTCTGTGCGTCCCACATCCAACTGCTTCTCGCGACGTTGACGTTGTCGTCAACCCAATGCGCCTTTTGACGGCCCTGTGGCCTTAACATGACGCCTTAATGCAGGAACCCAGTTTCCAGTGTGGGAAAGAGAACTAAAACATTCCTGCGTTAAGTCGTCATGGGGCCCTTGGTCTCCTTGCCAAACACATTTAGTATCAATGGTCATACTTCGCACTTCTAAAATAAACGTTGTCAATCTAATCACTATTGCAGAATATGTTGACTAATCTGAACTGCGTGACATTACGCTGTCCTGTTGTACGAGAAGGTCGCACGTGATATAACACGCTGTCTACGTTTTGTAGCGGCTTATATGTAGTTCAGTGTCACGGCACGAGTTAGCCTTTGTTTGAATAATTATATTCGTTTATGAAAAATATAGGTATAGCACGAGCATTAATATTCCATAAGCAAAATTAAATTTTCTCGTGAAATAACGACTGCAGTTTTGAGAGAAGATTTCACAAAAGTATGGTTATAATAAAATTGCTATAGTACAGTCTGGGGTCATAAATCCATTAGCACGTCAAAGATCGTATTCGCCTGCACGGTACTGAGCGTAGACATACATGTGTGTGTGATTTCAACGCAAACATTTATCCGTGGGGTCAATACTAGACAAAGATGACACTATAGATTTGTTTTCTTCATATTAGTGTTAGCACCGAGCCAATCCGAAACGAAAGCTAAAATTTTAACTTATTATTAACAGTTCATATAGTTAAGTGCAGCAAGGCTATGACTTGGAAACGAGTGCCTGTCGGTTCGAACCCCACCCGGCTAAATCGATTTTGTTATTATTCTTTTCTTTTTTGTCTAAGGTGTTTGAAAAGTACATATCTCGTGAAATGAATACCTATTTAGAAAAATATAATATATTAAGTGACGAACAAAAGGGATTTCGAAGAAATAGTAGTATAAATCTGGCTATTTATGAGTTTTTACAAAATGTCATGCAAAATGTTGATAAAAGAACACCAGCCTGTGGCATATTCTGCGACATGACACAGGCCTTTGACTGCGTCCATTATAATTCCCTAGCAGAAAAACTTGAAGCCTATGGTGTTAGGGGCAACGTTTTAGAATTAATTAAATCTTATCTACATAACCGTAAACAAGTAACTGAAATCAGTAAAATAAATAAAAAAAGGAAACGTGAAGAAACTTCAAGATCAGAGGAACGCGAAGTTATATACGGAGTACCTCAAGGTAGTGTATTGGGGCCTCCGTTGTTCACTCTGTATATAAATGACTTGCCTAAAGTAACTGAACATCCGATGACACTTTTTGCTGACGATTGTACTTTGACAATAGCTTGTAATGACATAGACACATATCAACATGACATTAATAATGCACTAATATCCATTATAAATTGGTTAAATGATAATAATTTGATAATTAATTTAAAAAAGACTAACGTAATGCACTTTAGACAACGTACAAAAACAATCGACAATCTTAATATTCAATTTAATAATATAAATATCAATGAAGCGGACACTACAAAATTTCTGGGACTAATAATAGATTCTAAATTGAATTGGAAACCCCAAATAGAGGCACTTAGTAAAAAATTGAGTAGTGCAGCCTACGCTCTGAAACAGCTTGCTGCGGTCCTCAATACAGATGCGCTGATTACTGCTTACTATGGATTAGCCGAATCAACAATTAGATATGGAGTTATCTTTTGGGGGAATAGCACGGACAACGAAATAGCGTTTCGGGCACAGAAAAGGTGCATTAGATCAATGTTTAGACTGCAAACAATGGATAGCTGTAAATCTTATTTTATAGAACGTAAGATATTGACATTGCCCTCATTATATATCCTGGAAACAGTAATGTTTATTAAATTAAATCCTCATTTATTCCAGCGTTTGTCTGATGCTGTCCCTAGGAATAGACGTGATAATTTCAAACTCTGTGTTCACGGCGCTAAAACAACTCTTATGCGTAAGAGCATCTTTTGCATGGCTCCGACCATTTTTAATAAATTGCCCAAATCATGGAAATCATTAAATATGTCTGCTCTAAAAAGTAAATTGAAGACCTTCCTAACTGAAAGAGCATATTACAGTGTAGCAGAATTTATGCAAGAAGACAATTTTCTTTGTTTTTAAGTTGACAATGCTGTATTACCTTACTTTGACATTGAATTGTATCAAAACGTATGCTTATTGACTTGTAATGATATCTAATATTTAATGAATAATGATGACATGTAATTATGATATTATCACGGTTTATGCACCATCTCTTCCTACCAATTTGTACGCCACGATATGTGGCTGAACATGTTCGAACTAATCTGTATCTCATTATTATCTTGCATGCAATGTATCATGTACACCATGTTTAAACAAATAAAAATTTACTTACTTACTTACTTACTTACTTACTTACTTACTTTAGTACCTATTAACAACTTTTTTAAATATTTAAATCAATGTTATATTAAAATATTATTATTTCGTAATATATAGTTAAAATTGATAAAATTAGCTTTAAACCGAAAATTACAAAAACTGGCGACGTCGCGCCATGACAGGCTTGTCACTAAGGTAAATGAACATTATATCGCACTCTTTCTGACTAGATAAAGATGAAAGAGTGCGATATAAGAGATCGTATATGTTTGCAAAATGTTTGCTATAGAAAAAGGTCCAAAGTGCAACTTGTTTTGAAGCGAAAGATTTGTGAAGTTGCTACTGGATTTATGGCCAATACTGTATTTTAGGAGGAAATCGCCTTTGAAATCCTCGCATTTGTCACCTACAATGTCGAAATTATGGAAATCACCAACGATAGCAATTGAATGGCATCAATTTATTCCTTTGGCGCCCTTCAATTTTTATCGTAATGCTTTGAAGATTGGACTAAATAAACATTTTTATTAAGAAAGATACTTTAGAATATTATGCAATTTTCAAAAATAGCAATGTTCTACAACATTGCTATGATACGAAGTTACCTCTCTATTACTATCGTCCACTAAAACATGCGGAAACGTAGCTTTTACATTCAGTCAAAAAAGTATCGGGAATGGATGATTTGTTTATGGTTCCAAATACATTTTTTTGTTTTTTTTTTTTTTGTTTTTTTAGATTGGCACAACTGTTTTCCATTTTGGCGCGGAGTTTGAGTTGCATCTGTTATGTAGATTAAATACAGTGCTGTTTTTAGTTAGATCATAAATCTAGTGTGTATTGCGAATTTCATAATGGACAAAAACATCGAGCAAAGAGTTTGTCTTAAATTTTGCATCGCCAATGGAATTTCGTGTTTAGAGTCCCTGAAAATGTTACAGAAGGCTTACACGTGCTTATGAGTGGTATAAAGCGTTCAAAAGCGGTCGAGATGTGATGAAAGATTTGGTAGGCCATCAACGTCTTCAACTGATGCTAACATCGCAAAAGTCAAGGAAATAGTTACTGAAAATCTTAATTCAAGTTTGAGAGAGATAGCCGCTGAACATTCTGTGTCTCACGAGTCGATCCGTACCATTTTAAATATTCACTTGGGTATGAAACATGTTGCCGCTCGGCTGGTCCCAAAAGACTTTTTCTCCAAAAATTCAATCGCATAAGAGTCGCTGAGAGCATGCTAGACCGAGTCAATTCTGACCCAACATTCATGAAACGCATTGTTACTAGTGACGTGGGTTTACGAGTTTGACATGCAAACTAGTGAACAAGCTTCAGAGTGGCGCCTTCCAACTGAACCAAAACCACGCCAAAGTCGATCAAAACTTTAAGTCATGTTGACCGTTTTCTTTGACTATCGCGGTGTTGTGCACTCAGAATTCTAACCGGAAGGTCAAACAGTAAATAATGAATATTATTTGAGCGTTATGCGGCGTTTAAGAGAACAAATTCGACGAAAAAGGCCAGATTTGTGGAAAAAAAAATCTTGGTTTTTTAGTGAACGAATTTTTGACCAATAACTCAACAAAAACCATCGAGCAACCACCTTACTCACCAAATATGGCTCCAGCCGACTTCTTTCTTTTTCCTAAACTCAAATTATCGTATCGTGTATCGTTTCTAAAGCGAGCATACTTTGAAGGCGATAAAGTAACTTTGGATGAATATCTAACATTTTGTGTATTATTGATCGTTTCCCGGTACTTTCTTGACAGAGTAGTATTTCTTCATTAGTATGCAAAACACAAACCGAAACTAAAGTTCCCTTTCCCGAAACAAAAGTTATTTTAAAATTTCCTCTACAAAAGTATCTTGTCCAATTATCTCAAAAGCTCCTAAAAGCCCCAAACCCTATCGAAACGGTTCTAAAATGTTATTCCGTAATACTGAGTGTAATATTCAAGGATTGGGATCCGTGTTTCGAATCCAGATAGTTCTATTTTACCTGTTAGCTCCAGATTTTTACGGGGATGAAGAAATTGAGAGTAATGTTGGAAACTGGTTGAGAATTGCAGAAATCGTATTCTGTAAGAGAAATATGTATTGAGCCGAAATAGGGTATCAGATTGCTAAATAAGCATAAAATAACATAACATCACGCCTGTAATCCCCGAAGGGTTAGGCACAGCTGTACCTAATAGTACACCCACATTTCGCCAGTTATGTTTAAGTCCAATGTAATAGTAGGCGAGCTTTATATTATAAATCTAAACTCCGTAGCTGTTACTGGGAAATTTCTGATGAAAAAATCAAATAACACTTTGCCTGACCTAGGAATTGAACCAAGGACCTCATTTTCATTAGTCGCGGTGCGACCACTAGGCCAAATGAGGCAATATTTTAAAAACTCGACAAAAAATAGGTACATAAGACAGATTGAGACAATGATAAAGATGCGAATAACGTCCTTAAAAATAAAGCTACTCGCTCATTACGATACTCATAAGATACGATACTTGAGTCGTATACCAGTTGAATACATGTTCGCGACTCATTTTTAAAAGGACGCTGTTCGCGATTAAAAGGACGTTTTATTTCCAATTTCTTCCCAAGCCCTTTCAGTCGTATGTTTTCTCATTTAATTGGGCAATTTAAAGTTATATGAACACGGATATTTTCATTTCTTGCACCGTGTTCCGCTGACATTTTGACAAGATTCGTAGGAGACGCGACACGCGGGCGACTGCACGGCGAGTATCGCGAGACTGGTCGCGGACGCGTTGGATACTGGTAGCGAATTGTGCGATTCTCCATTTAAATATATGTGAGATACTCGATACTAGTCGTCTGCGTGTATCGTAATGGGAGAAGGGCTTAAGGGAATTAACTTCCGATACCGTCGTACCTGAGTCAGCTTTTCGCTAAGAAAAGATTCTCAAGAAAACATTAAGTTAACGTGACCTTATAACCTAAGATATTTTTTTTATCTTAGGCTTTAAGGTCACGTACCAAAAATATTATCTTCTGCTTATGCTAAGACATTTAAGACCCCTGAAATTTGTCCAATATTTAAATGTTCTTTATTCTTTGCAGGTAAGTGCGACCCACGGACCTAAGGACACTAAGCCCCTGTTCGTGTCACCTGGGACCCTATCAAACGTAAGCACACCAATTTTTGCGAATACCCTCGCTTGAAAGGCGATACTGATTGTGGACACTGATACTTTTAGACTATGCCATTATTTTAGTGGAAATTGTGTTTTTCTTACTCCTTTGCTATTCTTTTCTGATTAATTTCGTTGCGGGATCCAATTGTTTCTCTGGGATTTCGTCGAGCTTCATTGTCTCGGCGCTTTTCTGGTGGTCACCACTGTTGATTCTGGCTTTCAGGAATTGCAGTGGTTTGAGAATAGTGTGGCGGGCTTGTGGCATTAGTTTGTTTTAGAATAACTTGAGATTCATTAGGTAATTTGATTAAATACGTAACACAGTTACATTCCTTCCTAATTATATTAATTGCTAATTAATCAATAATTAATTTGTCATACCTATAAATTATGCAAAAAAATATGTTTTTAAAAAGAACCTTATAAAAAGTTTGGAGAAAGAAATACCGCACTGAAATACGTCATCGGCTCATGGCATCCCAATGCGTGTCAATCTAAACTATCTATACTTAATATTATAAAGAGATAAAAGTTTGTAAGTTAGTATGTAGGGGTAATCTTCGGAACTACCGGACCACCTGGATCCGGATTCCGGATCTTCGGATCTGATTAAAAACTTCCTCAATGGTAAAAAGCTACGTGATTAATGGCTATAAATTATATTTATATCATGCTTTTTAGCCGAGTTTTCACAATTTTTGGGAACGAATTCGCGGGTGAAGTGCTATCATAGAAAACTATTATTATTTTGATTTCATAATAACAACATTAGATGTTAATGCAAACACATTCTCCACAAATACTTAAGCCATGATTCAGAGTGTCTGTCAGCGTCCGTGTCCGGTGCCGCGTCCACACTTTGTCCGTTCCGGTTCGGCCAATCCCTAACTTAACTGATAATTACTAACGAGGTTGCAATGTTGTCTATCCCAACTCAGTTAGCAGTTACCACTAAAACCACTAGTGACGCGACCAGCTCGCCACTATGCATAAATAATGTCGATGCTATATCAAGTGACGATCGATACGTCGGCGTCGCGGCACACCACTAATTCATGCCGACTGTGACAACTTAATCTATCGACCATCGGTGGTGATATTTATTATAGTCGGTGGCAGAAAGTTTTGGTATTAGACGTTTATTAATACATAATATAAATAATGGTGTTTGTAAAACAAACTTTGCGTGAAAAAGAGGCCGCGTGGTTGTTAATGCGGTTCAATTGGTTAGGCTTTTGAAAACCTAAATTTTGATTGTATTTATTGTTAGACAGACGTTTCTTGACATTTTTTTTCTAGTAAGTGAAAATGTATTTCGTACTACAAGAAGTAATCTATGCAACGAATGCTCACTTTTCGTAATTTCACAGATATTTTTTATGAATGACAAATTTTCACCAAAAATTTCTAATAATACGTGGTTTCACATCCAGTGGTCCCACCTTAAAGTAACAGTTATATTAGAACATAACATAACATCACGCCAGTAGTCCCAGAACGGTTAGGTAGAGGTGTACCTAATAGTTCACCCACTTTTCGCCAGTTACGTTTAAGTCCCAAGTATGATAGGCGAGCCTATTGCCATTACCCGGGCACAAATTCAGACTTCGTGGCTGCTTCTGAGAAATCTCTAATGGAAGAACCCAATAACAGTTTGCTCGACCCGGGAATCGAACCCAGAGTATCATGCTCATCAGTCGCGCTTTGGACCACTGGATCAACGACGTAGTCAGTTACATTATCTTTCTAATATTATTATTAACCAACCATTAATCTTTACGAAACATTATAAGAAATAGCCAAAGAATATAAACAGATCTCATAAAACCATATTCCCAAATACATCCGGAACTAAGTTATCCCAATAATTTGTGACCGCGACGTGCCAAAACCTCGACGAGAACGGCGAAACTCGCCGCGAAGGATTAACACGTCGAATAGTTGGAAATTAAGTTTGTCGTACAAACCGAGCGAGGTCGGGGCAAACAATTAGTTTCGGTGGCAACGTTCACTTTGCCTTTGAGTTTCTCAGTTTAGATAGTAATAGAGGGACTATATCTTTTGTGAATACGGATTTTTGTAACGTAGGTACTGTTGGCTATTCTTTAGTTTTATAACTTTGCACAAATCAAAATTAATAATTAATAAATAAACTGCCTCGTTAGTCTAAGAGTAAGAGTCCTGGGTTCGATTCCCGGGTCGAGCAAATTGTTTTTGGGTTTTTCCATCAGGAATTTCTCAGTAGCTGTCACGGAGTCTGGATTTGTGCCCGGGTAATGGCAATAGTCTCGCCCCGTATTACATGGAACTTAAACATAACTGGCGAAATATAAGTGTAATATTAGATACACCTCTGCTTAACCCTTTGGGGATAACAGGCGTGATATTATGTCACAAAATACTTAAATCAAGATCTTGATTTGAATAAAGAAGCAACAAATGGTCGAGGACATTATTGGCAATCGGTTTCGGAGCGTTTCGTATATTTCTACAGTGAATTTCAACAGGATACGCATAATGTTCTCGGTAGCTTATGTCAATCCAGAACGTTTTATGACTTTTCTGTAATTTTTATCCCTGATAGAAAGTCAGTTTGTCGAAACCCTCAGACCGCGCACGATGATTGACTTCACATGATAATTTGGCGTTTTTTGTGAAAGTGTACCAGGTGACATCATTTTAAGATGAGGGTTGACGTCGATCGACCACCTTCAGCATGTAACCTGATGCTGAGAATCAATACTTTATGAACGACAAAAATTACAAAAGGCAGTTTCCAAAATGACCACCTTTCGCCGCTTCAAGTGGGAAGAAGAAGTGGCGCAAAAAACTCCCCAAAACTTCTGTCTGTTTGGTCTCTATTACCTTATACTTAGTTACTCGTTATGAGCATTAATCATTTAAGTATACACAAGTAAGGTAATGATATGACATTGTGATAATCGAATATCAGTCAATTGGTATTTGATATAGTGTCAATTATACAACTCATGTCCAAGATGACATAGCGATACTATTGACACATTATGATAATTTATTGGACACACATAACTGTGATAATATCTTATGAGAAATGTAGGTGGCTTTTGGTAATATTGTCAAGCTCTGGAGAGGTACTTATTGTTATGTTTAGTAACTGAATCTGAATACATAAAGTGCTGTATTGTTAGGGATTACTATCGATTGAAAATTGCAGTGGGGCGCGCACATTAGAACTCCTTCGCGTTGGTTAAGCTCTGCTGCATATGCAGTAAGGAAAATAAGGCAGTTAACTGATGTAGCCACAGCTAGGTTAGTTGTATAATACTATGCTTATTTCCACAGTATTATGTCTTATGGCATTCCGGTGTGGGGATAAAAATAAATAAATAAAAGTTTGCTTTAAATGTAACGTTTAAACCGCGCGCTCGTGCAGGGCCTCAGTTTATAAACACGCAGACAGAAAAGCAGTCTGTATTCACTAATAGTGTGATAAGAAAGAAAAAGTCGTCACAGTCTCTTGAATTTTCTTATCTAAATTCCCGAGGTGCGAAAACAAAGCCATTCAAAAAAGAAAAATACTTTTCCCCGCCTAAGTCGACTGAAGCCGCGGAAAAACCTGTTTTTTCTGCGGTGCCACAAAAAAGCCGATTACAAAACAATTCTTCCTTTGTTTGTTGCTCAGAATTCTTAATGACAGACAAGATTTTGCTCAACTCAAAATAATGAGATAGATCCATTATTTGAACCACAATGCTGCCACAAACTCATCTTGAATATAACAACAGAACAACGCTTTAAAAATAGCACCTGTGCTGTGGTCGTTTTCATATTAATATAGATTTAGCTTCAACACCATTTTTGTTAAACGACAGATAAGATGCCGAATATTCGTCCCGAAAATTGGGTCGGAGATTAATTTACCACCACTATAAAGGGTGTAAATAGACCTTTCACGAAGCCGAAAGGCACTCCCTGTCTTGGCGAATTTTTTTTTGTTCTGGACCTTCTAGTTATGGAGATATTGGAGGTCAAAGTTCCAACATTTTCACAAGTTTAAAAAAAAATACTTAGGTACTCGTTTTAAGGTTATAACTTTACTTAAAATACCTCCATGACCCGTTTACTACTCAATAAATACAACAGTACTATGTTTTGAGTGCGTTACATTGAGTTTTACTGTAAGAGGTGATTTTTCACCCCAAAATAAAAGTCGTTTCCCAGCAATATTTTTTGCGTAGAGTTACTTAGTTTGATGTACAGAATACTTGGTTGACGGCTTCGTGAAGGGTCCGTTTACACCTTGTATAAATTTTTAAACTGACATGGTCACTAACAGTAAAAACGGGATATTTACCGTGTTAACATGTGTCGGGAACAGAATGGAGTTGTGAGTGCCAGTGGTAGCGGTACCGACCGCGTAAAACGTACAAGGTAGAGGGTAGATGGATTTGTCTGTTCATAAACACCCTCCCGCAATAACTTTAGTTTATCCATGATACCTACCCTGCAACAGCACCGAAATATACTGATACTGTTACTGTTAGCCTGCCTCATCCCACTGCTGGGCAAAGGCCTCTCCCCATGACTTCTAGTTGTTTCGATCCAGGGCTAATGTGGACTACTGGTCGCTGGTCTTGTCCAGCTCGAAATATCCGAAATAAGGGGAACTCAAAACAAATAGTAAACATGGTAAAATTTAGTTTTTAGTGTTACTGATAGTACATACTACCACTAGTTTTACTTCCAGTGCAACGTAACTTCAATAAACTTACATTCCAATGCTGTAGCAGGTAGCCTTTTCCCAACCTGCTGAGATAGGGGCCTTTTGGCCTCGTACAGGACCAGTTTAGTTTTATTTTAATTTTGTTCTTAAGTTTACTTTTTTTTAATCTTGTTTATTGTCAAGTTACCATTTTGTTTTGTCCAGTGCGAAACTAATAAATACTTTTTCTTTCTTTCTTTAACCTGCGCCACAATAACCCGTTCCTTCACCTTCCGCATCCATACTTAACCTGACACTTTTTACGGTCGTCGGTCTACCTAGCTAGGGCTGACGTAACTTCAGCGACTCATATTGAGCTACGCACACTACGCCAGGTTTCTCATCCGGCATTTCCCTAAGGAAGTTACTACTATCTAACAACATTAATCTCAACACCATTTCCGACGCGAGCTGTAAACTGGTTATAAATCAATTAGAGGCATCATCCACACGCCGACTTATGTTAATTTGTAGCTCGATTTATACGAAGCGTGGTACTGACGTCTATTGACGCCTGCCTCGTAGATGCTTCGCGTAAATAGGCAGGATATTGTTTGCTAGTGTTCTGATGTAAGGCAAAAGCTGAGTTGGAAATTAATAGATTAACTAGTTAGTGTCAGACGTACGAGCTTGGATTCGAAACCAGGCAGGAGCTTCATCGCCACTGCTCTTTAAGCAATGATGGAAGCATTTTAGGCTGATGTCTGCATCAGGGATACTTCACGAATTATTTGCTAGTGTTTTAGTGCACCATGCGAGGAGGCTTGGTTCATTTGTTGAAAGGTAGAGGATTAAGTAATGGGGCATATTTAACAGCTTTGTTAGTCGATGGCACAACATTCCCTGAAGTAATAGTGTAGGGTGCTAGTACACCCACATTTCACCAGTTGTGTTTAAGTCCCTTGTAAAAGGGGGCGAGCTTTTGCTATCGACCAGGCACAAATCCGGACTCCGTGGCTGCTACTGAGAAATTCCTGATGGAAAAATCCAATATCACTTTGCCCGACCTGGTACCTAGACCAACGTAATTAAGAAATAGTTGGGCCGAAACACAGCAAGAGAGCTTGCACAGTGATTAAATCCCAGTCGTCATCTCTATCAGTTAAAAGCATTAACCCTAAGCTATATTTTAATAACAGGCTACATATACTTGCTTTATGCAATCCAGACTAAAATAATGTAGTGTAGCTTTTAGCTTCAGCAGACAGCATGTCGTTTCAACGCATTAAAGTTGTTTAATCTGTGTAATGCGCGCATAGATTGTAATGGAACTGTAGGGCTGTGGTAATGTATGGCTATCTTTACGAGATGATGCTAGACTTATTGTGAAGTGTATAAGTTCATGTGTGCTGGGAACTATACAATAAATCATACGTTTTGCAAAGCAGAAGCTAAACGGTAGACGAGTATTTTTAAAGTAATATTATAAAAGACTACCGAATAGCAGAGATATTTCTCGGCGGCATGATAAGCCAAGTCAGAGGCCCATGAGCGGTATAAAAACTCCGACACCAGGTTATGCACTAACCACATGATAATTAAACAGAAGAGTGCCGATGGAGTTTTTTGTCCATTCTTCTCCTTAGGAAACTATCTTTCGAATAACTGGAATACATTCTATTTCTCTCAGCGGGAGTAGCTAGACTTGACTTTGTAAGTAGGCAAATGCAATTTATCGGAATGTATTCAATTTATAGGTTTTGCGCTTTGCTACATTTATAAAATATCAGCTGTTTCCTACAAAAGTGCAATACCTACACGGTCAAAATATATGGAATATCTGTTTTTTTTTTAATAACCTTCGAAAAATTTCTATCTGGGAGGGTTTCAGAATGATGTACTGAGTATGTGGTTTCCATTTTCGGGACAGTGTCCCTTCCACCCGGTATATTGAGCTGTTTATTTACTTTATTATACAAGGTGTAGTTTTGCATCCTCGTTAAAATTCAGGAAGTTGTCATAGGAGACGTAAATAATCAATATAAATTACGCTACCTGGTCAATAATAATAAACTTTGCTTTTTTTGTTGTTTTAATTTGACACTGTTTCAGAATGAAGCCCTTCTCAAAAGAGAGAATCACCCGTTTATCGAATAAACGTCTGCGTTTGATTGTGTATGTGAAAGCGCGGTTATAGGTCCAGTATTAGACGGGCCGCGTTTTAATACGGGCGGTGTACACGTACCGATTTCCGATATTAAGAATAAAATATAAAAAAATACCTACCCATTTTATTATTGATTCGAATCGAGAATCATTAGCATAGTTACCTCTTTAAATTTGACGAGGATGCAAAGCAACACCTTGTATAAAGTGGAGCTAAGAAAGTGATATTGCCGCTGTACAACTCGAACTCTGGCAGGTTCCACCTGGCAGACTCTGTCAGATCTACGCTTTTGGGTAACAGCAACAGAATCAAAAAGGAAGATCTGAGTATATGTACCATACGCAGTATGCATGCACGCACACTTGCTAAACATGAAGAGAATAATATACATAAACTAATTTCTCTTTCATCTCATTTTCTTTTATCTTTCATTGTTTAGTACACCACGAATCCAGACTATAGGTTGTTAAGTATATAGAAATACCTGATGAATAAACTCACTAACACTTAGAATCGAAGCCAGTGCCTCATGCTCATCAGCACCGCTTACGGCTACTAAACCATGAAGCCAGTCAACTTAATAACACAGATTTTATAAAGCTCATAAATTATAAGGTAAACTTACATGTTTCCTTGCCATTCCCAACAAAACGACAAGAAATTTACTTGTAATATATTCAGCGTGTTTTTCTGGTCATGTATGGTTAGTTGGCTGGGGGCCTCATTAAGCCACCACCTCAGTAATTAGAGGGGCAACTTAATTACGGAGTCTCAGGACTGCCTCAGTAGCGCCCTGCCATCAAGGAAATAGGGTGGGGATACAGAATAGATGTTTAGTAGTAAATAAAACTTGGCCGTAATCATTTCCTTGGCTTGATATGATCAGAAGTTCAATATGATTCCGAATTAGAACTTGCCATTCTTTTAGCTTAGATTTCACAACTTTTTCAGCTGCGCCAAATAAAACCACCTATCGAGAAATTCTCTAGATCTTAAACTCATCATCATCTGTCTAGCCTTTTTCCAACTATACTGGGGTCGGCTTCCAGTCTAACCCGATGCACCTAAATACCAGTATATACATACATCTTATACTCTGTTCTGGAATAAGTTTGAAGCTACCCTATTTTACTTCTAAATGAATTTTGTTCAAATTGTGTAGGCTCCCTGCTTAAGTAGGTACTCCAACATACATGCTTCTAAAGTCAGTCCTCAGTCAGGAACGTCAAATATTCCAGTTTAATACCAGTCTAAATACCTAGGGCCCAAAATGGTACCTCCACAGATGACTTAAACCATCTCCATGTAGCCTAAATTCGACTAACAGCGGAACTATTCGGAACTAATTTGAGAGGTAGTCCCCGCCCTAAGCCCCTTGTCAGTGGTCGAATCTGTGTGAGATATAGCACGACACGGTTTAGACGTTCCATCATCCATCGATGTACCTGATCACTTGTCCAAAACGAAAATCAGACTCCATCATAAGGTGTGCTTTTTTATACGAATAGGCTTGTGTCTAAACATTACTTCAACCGATGGTTATAATGACTTCAATAAACCTGCAACATAAATTAATAAATTCTGAGCGTTATTGGCTAAACATAACGACACGATAACATCAAATTGTTATGCGATACCATATTGCTAGGTATATGTACCACCACACAATATTGAGCGATATGGAGAAACTATACAACGCAGTGGCTATTAGAGGTTTTTTCGAAACAATTCAAGAAATTTTTTGAATGTAACATTATAGATAGCTCCCATGCTTCCATCAAACATTCCCGCACGAACACACTTTTCCGAACCTCTACGGTTCGGAAAAGTGTGTTCGTTAAAATTTCCCGATGAAACTTCTAAAATATGTCATACTATAAGCCCATTCATTTGTGTTGTGCCGACACCTAGTTGCCACACTTGACCGTAAGCTTTGATTTAAATCTGGTATTTTCATTTGTAGGGTAGAATTGTATAGAGGTTGCCGACGAAAATCAGAAGTTTTACGTACAATACCTGAGTTTTTATGGTGAGGATTGTGAAAATGGTTAAACCAAGTTTGTAGTTAGTTGTTACAATAGAGTACCTTACAATAAACTTATACAAAAAAAAAACGCATCAAAAAGACAATCGGATTCAGAATTACATTATTAAAAGCAAATATGCTTGTAACAAGCCTCTACTCCATGCATATTGAACTAATAGAACCCTATTCCTAAAACAGTGCCTTCATAAATAAAAACTACACAATATGTACATAACTAACCCTTTTTACTTGGTAGACGATGGCACCCGTGTCACGCAAACGGCCTATCTTAACGTAGGACATGAATACTGAGATATGTGGAGAATCCACCGTATTGCCGAGATTTAGGGGCTTATGTGGGAGCTGTGTAGGTTCTTACTTAGGTCAAGGGGGGCTAGATACATGAAGATATGTATTTGAATACAAAATCCTAAAAGTCTGTTTGATTTAAACATAGTCTGGAGGACCTACACAAGCGGCATATGTTTTGTGTTCCTAAAACTATTTTCAACACGATAGGCTTTTCGGTAGCTTGTGACAATCCAATACATCAATGGTGTTCCATCTTTGGTATCGCGAATGGTCTGTAAGTTTGTCTATGTCCTCAGCTTTGCGTTATCGCTGTTTTGTTTGATAATAATTTCTTTTGACATTATTTTATTAGGCTACAGTGATAGCCTAGTGGTATGCCCGTTGGACTGCCATGTCAGAGGTCTCGAGTTCGAACTAAAGACACGCACCTCTGATTTTTCGGATCCATGTGCGTATTGTATCATTATCACTTGCTTCGGTGAATGAAAACATTGAGGAAACCAGCATGCCTGAGAGATATTTCTCAACGGCATGTTAAGCCAAGTCAGAGGGCTATGGGCGGCATAAAGACTCTTAAAGCAGGTTAGGCACTAACCACACGATAAAAAAGAATATTAGGCTATTATTTAAGGCTCTAGATTTATTAACAAGATAAATCTTTTGAATCTGGGCTTGAGGCTACTTTTTTACATGAAGAAAATCATAATGATCCCACTGTTGGTAATGGGACACAAGCCTCCTACATTTGAGAGGGAATGGACCTTAATATATATCACGTGGTCCAATGCGGGTTGCTGCATGTTGTTTTTTACATTGATTCGTTTTAATGATGTTTTGCATAGAATCTGTGTATCAAAACAATTTTCTTATTTTATTTTTCTGAATTTCCAATGCCGGAGCCTGTCAGTCCGTGAGTTATCAATTTAACTTCATTCTTTGTATATTGTACTAAGCCTCATCTGAATTCACCGACTTTTCCTTTAAAATATCAACCAAGATGAGCTGCGGATCAAAAGTTTTCGTCCAGAAAGGCACGTGACCACGAAAATCATTACCTAAAGTGGTCCGACCACGAAAAGCCACTTAGACATCCTTGAGTACTTGCCAAGCGCTTTCCAGTGCCGTAATAATAAGACAAATAAAACTAACTTTATATACACAGTCTTGTACGTTTCCGAGTTTGAAGGGAAATAAAGGGCGTATAATAGGAAACAAATTATTGAAATTCTGGAGTTTAAAAGCGCTACTGCTTTGGGAATGTTACACCAATTTAATCTCTTTGGGCAAGTGTTAAAACACTATTTGGATTGTTGCGGCTGTCTCCTTGGACTAGTAGTCGCAAGCGCTACTGGTGATCATGAGGTCTCAGTTTCTATTTCTAGGTCGGGCAATTCTTAATCGGTTTTTCCATCACGAATACCTCAGCAGCTTAGAGTTGGGATGTGTGCCTGGGTTGATTACAATAGGCTTGCCTCTATTATATGGGACTTAAACTTAGCTGACAAAATGTGTACACCTGCCCCTAACCCATCGATCACAACAGGCTTGGGTAACGTAATTTCCTGGCGCGCGATCAGTGATAAATACTGACATTATTTAAATACAATTCAGCTTGTCACATGAATGTCTGATTATAAGAGACATTTTCTTTCATATTTTTTCGAGTTTTCGAAGAAAGGAAATAAAGATGATTGGGTAAATAATGTGTGTGCTTATATATTATGTTGCTCGTTTGAATGAAATTATTGTTGTGGAATGTTTTTTTTTGCATATGGCAGAAGTGTTTGTTATTTTGATAGAATCAAATGTTTTTCTCCGTGTGTTTATTTTTAATTTTCTTTTCAGTATGCCTAGAGACACAATATCCAATAACCAATGAGGTACATATGCCATTTTAAAAGCCCGTGTGACCTGGCCATGCTACAAGGATCTTTTGGCGCCTCAATGACGTTGACAGGAGTGCGTATTTCGTTATCAGGAAATTGTTAATGGACATTGTATTTAAAAACAAGATGGCGGCGCCTAGTTCCAATTAAGGCCACTCGCTGAAATAACCATGTGCAACTGCACTAATATATTATTTATAACTTTATAAATTAAATAAAAGCCAAATAAAGATTTCTAAGGACGTCTTAAATCCTACTCATTCCGTCCAATCAAATCGGGATAAGGCACTTCTTAGCTGCAAAAATAAATCGAAAAAACTTTCCAATATATTTTTAATCTAAAAATACACACCTCAAACGATTTTTCATTTAATTCATTTTTACTTTACATTGAATACAGCGTACCAGCTTACAAGTATAAATTAAACTCCCTTTTGAGCATAAAAGCTGAGCTTTTCAATTCGCAAGTTTCCTCTTGAAACTTAGTAAATTTTAACTTGTTCATAAACTAGGTACATTTTTAACTTCGCAAGTAAAGTTGCACGGAGAACTTTATAAGGCTGTATAAAACCTCTTTCGTACGTTAAACCGGATATATCTGGTGTGAACTGGCTGTAAACAGGGTGTGGGGCGGTTCCGACTAGATCGGGTGAACGGTTAGGAATTCGAATTTTTGATTATTGAATTTTAAATTGCGTTTGAAAATATGTGCATGTTTTTTCAGTAATTGATATGCTTGCGTGTTTGGTATTATACCCAATAATGAATATTTTATAAATTCATCCCTAAAAATGGAATTCCGAGAAACAGAAAACACGCAAAATTGTTGTTTCGTGATATACAATCTGATATGCAGTGTTTTTAATTTTTACGCGGCAAAAAAAAACGGAATATGAAAAAAAAAAATAGGATGGACTCTTTTTTATTTTATTGGTGGAATGGAACTGTAAAAACTTTCATACATTTTATGGTCCTAGACACCAAGATCTGCGACGCTCTACAAATAACAGCCGGGAATAAAGGCTTATCGTACTTTCCGAGACGGAGACAATGGATGGTCACCCATCCACGGGCCAACTTTGGCAAGCGTTGCTTTACCTTGAAGATCGACTTGCACGGCAATTATTATTTAGTCAGAAGCTAATCACACCATTACATGACGACCCTACCCTACAAATTAAACAGCTACCACTACAAATAGTCACAAAATAATACAAAACAAACAGCTGAGTCAAGCGATGCATGTTTGTTCACCTCTTGACGTTTAATATCCGCCGGAAACGGTGCCTCATATGCACACACTTATTGTTAGCCACTGGGCGGGGTAGGCAGAAGTGCCAGTCATGTTTGGAGGTAAAGAGTAGGGTAGGCTGAGAGTTTAAGTTTATTATTAGAGTTAGAAGTCGACAGAAATAAATAATTTATCATGTTCGAAGAAATCACAACACTACACACATTAGGATTACACACAGCACTAAGCCACAAGCATTTACCACTAAATGCTTACGAATACAATTTGCTATACGACTTAAATTTAACCATGTAAGTGTACAATGATTTTATATATTGCAACACTAGCATTTAGTATGTGGACACTTTGACGAGTTAGGCAAACATAAATGTACTGCAACGCTGATTTTTTTTTTTCGCGATTTCAGGGTTGGTCCCATAGTAAAAGTTGTTCGTTATAATGAGTACAATGACCCCTTAGGAGGATTAAAACGACTTAACTTTAACCATGTATATTAGGTATACACACTTAACTGTATATACATAAATGTGTAACTTACACATATAAGTATAAACTAAAATACTTAAACATAACTGGCGAAATATGGGTGTGCTATTAGGTACACTGTGCCTAACCCTTCAGAGATTCTAGGCGTGATGTTAAGTGTTATGTTATATTAGGGATATCTCAAACTTACCTTACGGGTCGTATTTCTGCACTGTGTTCGGCCCAGATATTATTTGCACAACCATCATCCAAGTATTGATGTTTGAAATGCTCTGTTACGGATGTATAAATAAATTAGCATGAATGCTTATAGTTCAGTAGGTATAGGTACCTACTGAACTATAAGCATTCATGCTAACAACGTGATCTTATTATTATACATCCACAGTAGTCTAAATTATACCTTATATTATAATGATTAACAATGCAAATAAAGTAAAAGTTATAATTTCATTTCAATCACTCAAGCCGATTAGTCGGGTTTTTTGCCGACTGCAAATATGACCGTACAGTCGGCTTTCCCGTTTAGTCGGCGACGTCGGTACATCTCTAAAAATAACAGCTGTTCGTAACAGTTTGATGGAATGCATCCAGAATTCACCGTCTTTCAAAGACACTTCATGATAGATAGCTTTTAATAAAGCTAGCAAGTTTACAAAATTATAAATTACCTAATTTAAATTTTAGGTGCGACGATAAACTACCTTCAAATGAAGCAATAACTCACACTTCAGTCAAACATCGACTTATCTGTACAAAAAGGGCAATATTTCTTGTCGGGGGCAATAAATTAGCCGGCTGAGCAATAACGTGGGTGCCGGCAATCGGCAATTAACCGGGGAACAACATTAACTTGACACATGGCCTTAAACTGCAGAGTTAGGGGTAAACTATTTACCGTTTACCTTGAAGGAGTTCAGTATTCATTAACTAATTATGTTGATTAATTGTATTTACCTACATACATAAACGCAAAACTTTTTTCCATGGGTGTAGGCGGGTGCACCCATGGAAAAAAGTCGTGCTTAAACCACAGAACACCACCTGATACGATCCTTATACACTCTTTTCAATAAATATCCTGTACTATAAAAAGGTCGTGGCTAATTAATAACAGCCGCTCGGGTCGATCTTCAGGTTAAGCCGCGCTTGCCTGAGTTGGTCCGTGGATGGGTGACCACCCATTACATACCGAGTTTCCTCCGTGCCTCGGAGAGCACGTTAAGCCGTTGGTCCCGGCTGTCAATTGCAGATCTTTGACAGTCGTTAAAGGTAGTCAGTGGCCCGAAAGTCTGACAACCAGTCCATTCTCGACAGAACTGATGTTTTTTATTTATTTTTGTTTGGTAACATTGAAATTAACACTCAGCGAAAATTAAATTTGGTCAGAACTTCATAATTACACCGGAAAAAAATAATAATAAAAGGCATGATTTCCTCAAAAGTAGATTATTCCACTTTAAAATGACATTAACTATTTCAAATATAACGTTAATTAACTATTTTAGTCTACATTGCAACAAAACATGTTTTATCCGTACATTTTTCGGTCTGAACTTATTTTCTTTACTTTTTAATATGGAAAACTGTAATTTTTGTTTTTGAACGATATCACAACACTCGTGGCGTTTGTTTGACAGTGTAGGCACAAAATTCTTGGTCATGTCATGTCAAAGTCAGTCATGTCCTCTAGAGAGAGCTGTCTTGTGACTGGGACTGTAGCTTCGTTTTTATTGTTGTCTTTGTTTCGATAATACAAAAGTGCCTGTAATTGGCCTACTTGAAATAAATGCTTTGATTTGGGTTTAAACTAGTTCCTTTCCAAAAACAAGCCATATTTAAATATTCTGTATTTTTGAGGAGTCAGTTAAAATTAAATTTGAAAACTGATTTGTTTTTTGATTTTAATGCGGAAAAAGATATCCCTACGTTTTGATTTGTCCCCTCAAGCTTTTATTTTCGTTATATTATGTACAAAATTAAATATATTTTCAGAAGTGCCCTACGAGCATCCGAACTAGAACGTATATTTGTGTAGGTACAGCATCCAAACAACAAAAACCCTGAACTCCAAACTTATACAAGACAAGATCTTAACATCGCAAAATTTTTGGCTACAAGCAAACAAAAATAGCTCGTATTACAACGTTACAAGACCACAGACATATTTGTACTCAAGTTGGACGTGACAAGTCAAGTCCGAGCTGTCATAACGTTAGATATTGCGAGACAACGATGTAGGACACGCTGTATATTATGTTGTGTTCAACAAATAAGAGGAATGAGATATCGTGTGTCAATGAGAAAAAGAGATAGATTTCAATGTTTTTCAAGTCTGTAACAATAATTTAATAAACATCTGTAATCCATATGTTGGGCTCAAAGGCCGAAAACGCTCATTGAGCGAAAAAACCGACTACATGGCGATGTGGCGAATTCAAAACGACCACAAAATTTGGGTCGTGGCTGTTTTAAAAACGACCACATTGCGATGTGGCAAACACAAAACGACCACTAAATTCGGGTTGTGACTGTTTTGATTTTCGACCATAACGCGTTCTGGCAATGAGAAAATGTCAGAACGCGTTCTGAGCCTTTTTCAAACAGCCACAACCCGGCGTAATACATTAGTAAGAAACTTGCCGATGTTGATGGGTAAGGTGATTGCCCAAATCCCCCAAGGTTTAGCCATAGATGGGTTACCTTACCGATCCAGGTTAAGCAACTCTTGCTAAGGTTTGGAAACGGATGCGTTACCTTATCGGTCCAGGTTAAACAACTCCTGCCAAGATTTGGACATGGACATGGATACATTTATTTTTGTCGTGAAAAAAAAAAACATTGAACCAAATACACTCAGATAAAGTTGCAGGCAACATCTAGTAGTATTTTAAATAAGTAAATGACAAAAATACCAATAAGTGCTTTCTTCGTTTAAAATAAGTTCCATTATTCTTGAGAAAATTGACAGAAGTCACCATTTTTCACAGGTTCACGGGATGTTAATTATAAAGCGGAATTTTAATGTTTGAAGCCCTCATTTAAATGTTTTTTGTTAGTTAAGAATAAAATCGTCACGTCCTATATTGGAAATGGCCGCTCTGAACTTTGAGTAAAAAAAGATTAATGCCCCTGCCTTAATAAAAGTGAAATTCCAATAGTGCTATAATATTTAGGCATTCATTCAGGGGTTTGCTTTGTATTACTGAAGACGTGCACTAGTTTTTTAATAACAACAGTCACGCTTAGCTCATAGTTAAGCAGACGTAGTGTCGACCTAACTTCGCCAGGCATTATTAAATATCTACACCACACAACAAGTTTTCAACAAAAATATTTTTATTAAAAACATTTTACATTTTCACACAAAATGAAAAGTTACGCGGCTGAGCTATCTATCCCAGCTCATTATTATGAACGACATTTTATTAAAATTCTTGCAGCGAGACGTGGTCGCAACTTCGCGAGTTGCCTTTTGTCATTCAGATACTGGGTGCTAGGTGAATATGTAGGCATGTTTGGGGACGGCAGTAGTCCTTGGCACACAAGTTATTTCATGACAATAATAAATGAGAAATAGTTTTGTGTCTGCACTTTTGGTGAACGTCAGCGGACGGAATTCATAAAGGTGTATTGAAAGTTTAGAATGACATCTGTCTCCTGGACTCTAAGAGCACTTTCTTCAATGACGTAATACATCAATGACTTCCTTTGACAAATATTATGTCAATTTCGTTGGTCGCGGTTATTTTAGCAAAAAACAAAATGGCTAACATGTTTCTTGATAGGAGATTTACTAATTAGCGACTTTCGACTATTGAAAACAGAAGAATAGCGATTTGCATCGTTCAAGAAAAGTGACAGATATAATGACATAAAGAAAAACGAAAAACACTACTCATACTAAACCATAAATTATAGAACCGCGTCTCGTTGACGTGTTACAAAATGTCTACCAATTCCCGCGCATTCCCGCGCCGCCATGTTTTTTATTGGAGTTGCCGAGACTTGGCACTTGGCTGAATGGATGTTACCTTTGCTTGTAAAAAAGTTTCGAGGGCACTTTTCACCTGGTTTCTTGGGATTACATAGTAGATGAGTATTTATTTTTATGTTGTTAATAAAAAATGTTGTACGATGCCTGTTGATTGTCCTCATAACTTGTGGTCAATTGCTGGTCACATTCTCTTTTAAGTTTTACGAATATAACTTTTAGGTTGACTTTCTCGATCAGTCGGATACTGGTATTCAGTTGCATCCAGTTATACTGGAAGCCGATCTTAACATAAGGTTAAGTAAATGAGGTTAGGTATGTGATGAATTATCGAGACTGTAAAGACTAGACTAATCAAACCAAAGACACGACAGATGAACTGAGTGACAGAAGATATGGCTAGAAAAGGGGGTGACTAATGAGATGATGACCGTGAGGAATGCCTACTGCGCCGACACTGCCTCATTGTCGAGTGGTCGCAACCCCGACTGCTGAGCATGAGCTCCGGGGTTCGACTACCGGGTCGGGCAAATTGTTATTGGGTTTTGCCATCAGGAATTTCTCAGTAGCAGCCACGGAGTTTGGATTTATGCCCGGTTGATGGAAATAGGCTCGCCTCCTATTACATGGTACTTAAACACAACTGGCGAGATTTGGGTGTACTATAGGTACACCTCTGCCTAACGCTTCGGGAATTACAGGTGTGATGTTATGTATGTATCAACATTAACATAATAATATATAATAACTATTGCAGTTTTCAAAAGAAGAGTGAAAGAACATTATCTTTCCATTTCATTATAGTTGCATAAGTATCTATTATTATTGATTTTATTGTATTTATAGGATTGTTGTATGTATCTTTGTATTTATACGTATGTAAGTATATTCTTATATTGTATATTATATTTAAAATAGTTATCTGGTTTATGTTTTATGTATTCCATTTTCTCTTCTTCTTTTACACACTTTGTCTACATCTCTTTTTTTAGTATCTCCTTTTGCAGGTATGCTGGAAGAGATTTCATTAGAAATAAGCATTACCCTTGTACTCTTTTCTGTTCCTTTCCTGATTTCAGTATTTAGGTGTACATAAATTGTTAAATAAATAAATAATTTATAAAATTTCTCCACACTAGCTATTAATATTAGGTACACCGCCTAATTGCATACATATTTACTTATCCACAAATTATTGCAACGATACCCACATCAAAGGAATTCAGGCTTATTGAGTTGCGATGTTCGGCAAACGAATTCGAATAGCATTCGACTCGATTATTCGAAAATCGACTAATTAGTCGATTGACGTTTGAACCGGTTTCCGTGATGAATGGAGGTACGCTGTTTTCTCTTGTGTTCATAATTCGAAGTTAGTGTTGCATGCAATGCAAGGGTTGATGACTGTTAGCTATTTGTAATGGTCACTTGTTTGTTAAAGATGCTTTTGTTGAGCGATGAACAATGTTTATTTTCTATTAATTCTAAAGCATTCAAAGAATTATTAGCTCTCAATCACGTCGAAAATATTTTAAACATTCGACGAAAACTTAATTACGATCGATCATTTCGTAAACAATTGATAAATGCGACAAACCTACTGACAAAACAATCGATTACTTCAAAGTAAGCGAGCTATTTGCTCTAGTAGGTATTCACTCTTTTTTAGCCAACCCTACCCCTTAGTAAAAACCTAAAAGTGCCAGGGTTTTTAAAAAGTAGTTACTTGTCTCATAATAGCCCTACAAATAAAGGAGACAAAACCATCTCACTTAAAAAAAAAAACATTTGACTCAACTCTTCACATCATCATCAACATCATCTGCCCACAGCAGTCCACTGATGGACATAGGCCTCCTCAATCGCTCGCCACTGTGGGCAACTCTCATCCAGTTGCTACCAGCCACCCTGCGAAGATCGTCGCTCCACCGCGCCTGGGGCAACCCACCTTACGCTTTAACTTTCCACATATAAACAAATTATTCACAACCGTCCCACTACAACACAGGAACTCTTCAAAATTCAGTCCAAACCAACAAAAAAGTCTGAACAGCGACAAAAGTAAATTACAGCGAGACTTGTGCTAAAAAAATTCATTCATACACGCGAATAACCCAGTTCGCGAGTTGAGAGCGCAACACATACATGTACATACACTCGGGCGGGCGCACACTCGACGGAAACAGGGTTTATTTACATTTGCGCTTGTTAGTTTAGTCTGGGAGGGCTTTAGATGTTGTGCTGTTTTCGTGCTTAATTGTTTGGGGGGTAGAAGCGGTGAAGAGAGGTAAATTGGTTGTTTGTCGTTGTAGTTTTGTAATAAGCGCCATTTTTGTACTATTACCGGTAAAATTAAACATTCATAAGACTGCGCTTATACTGTTGCGAGTGAAAGACAGTTAATCTATTATAAACAGGTGCATGAATAAAGTATAGATGAGTGAACGGTAGTTTAATCTATATGTTTCATTTTGAACATGAAAAGCTTCTAACTGCGTTCAAAAGCTGTTAGTGTCAATATTTTATACCAAGGATGACACTGATACTTTTGAACGAAGTTCAAATGTACTGATTGCGCTCAGTCTCCAGTGGTTTATGCTTAGGCCTTGAAATACCTTTTTAAAAGGTGTTTCCCGGTTTGTCAGATATTCATATATGTATTTAAAACACAAAGAAAGCTTGCTGCACCTACATCTACGTCCGACAGACACGTCATGTACGGATGCTGTACTACAAGAACGCGTGCACTACACCCGCTCGTTAGTGCACACCTATTGCGCTTAGTTTTATTTGTGCGTCCTAGTTAAAATCACTACGTGCTCATTTCTAAACGGTAGTGCTTTTTCTGTTTGAGCAGTCATTCGTATTTTCAATGTATGTACAGATATTTTACAGAACAAATCATGCCTATAGTACAATTCGCTATTTAGGTTTTAATCCCACGTTAAATTGGCGAGTCTATCGCCAGCAATGTGGCAGGAACCCAGACACCGGACAACATAATTTCGATTCAAAAGTTACCATAAATACCGTAGTTTATCGTGTTCGTTGCGCACTTGCTGAGTGTTGTCTTTGACTGTAAATTGGTAATATCCGGAATGTTACCGCACCTCACTTACCAAGACGGAAATAACAAAGATTACAAGCAATATACGTATATTATAAATGTATATTGTTATAATGTATGTGTATATTGCTTATATTCCTTAACAAACAGATACAATAACGTCAATTAATGATAAAATTCAAGAGGCAATTTGGAGTATAATATAGGCTACTTATAATGCCATAAAATTATAACAGTTATCAGTAATAATCATGATTGTGTACTATTCGACTTGTGAGAGAAGACGATTACCCAGTTTTGTTCACATTATTTATTTTCAGCTAGGCAGGCCAAAACAAGCAAGTGTACGAAGAATAAAAGAGTTGCGTTGCAGCATATAGCTTCACCCGAGGAGAGGTCCAATTGTTTGATAAAGTAGTGCAGTGTTTGAGCTTCATGACTAGAGTTTTTAACTTTTGCTGCAAAAATTAAAACACTAAGCTCACTTGCACGAAATACAATTGCTTTATTGCATGACTGGGAAGCTTTTTCAAGTTTCCTGAATGTGGCAATTAAAACAAGGCCGGTTGCAGGACTATTCACTGTATGTAAATAGGGCTAAGGAATTTTGAAACGTACAATGAAATATTTGACAGAAATACGATCATCCCATTCTTTTTATATTTTGCAGAATTCATTAATGTCAAAATTAAAACTGTGATGCGGTTTGGGTATGGTTATACGCTTAGGGCCTATTAAATGTTTTTTTTTACTATCTTTCACAATTATCTCCTACTTTGTTTAAATAATATTTTTGACTAGTCACAATTTATTCCCGGTGGTGCCCCCCGCCGCCAGCTTCAAAAAGACCGAGTCAATTTGTAAAAACGTTCAGAAAATGTGTGGTAAAGATACACTTCAAAACAAGTCAAATCCTTTTAAACGAACCCACTAAAAACACTTCACTAATAAAACTAAAAGATCATAAAAACTTCACGATAAAATGAAACTCCACTACAATCCAATCAGTGAGGAAACTAATGTCTACGGCGTAGCTCGTAGCAAAGCGCTACGCAGTCGTAGCACGCACGCGGAGTTTCGTAGCGAGTTAGTGAGCGTAGAACGAGGCGTAATGGAATTGTTTAGATATTTGTTACGTGCGTTTCTCATACGTGGCCGGAGTTTTAGATTATCGTGAATTTATATTTTTTGTTAAGGGAAATGTAATCAATTTACGACTTACGAGTTTGTAGGTCGTGGTTTCGATCCCCGGCACGTTACTTTGTGTAACATACAAGGTGTAAACTGACGGATAAATATAGGATGGTTATTTTACTGTAGGCTAATAAGCGAGTGAGCACAGTTATCAACACGGTATCAGCTCGGTCTGAAAAAGTTTTAGGTTTATACAATAAAACCAAAACAGATGTCATTCCTCTCGTTTCGGTTCGAATGACAACGACTTGACACCTAACTAAATGCGAGCATACATATATACATCATAAAATGTGTTCGGCTCAAACCGGTTCTGCGTCGATAAATGTGGTTACCGAATGAATACGTTTAGTTTCGTGTGAACCTTCTCATTATTTTAAACAAGCCATAGTAACGAGCGACTCCTTATTCAGTGAACTTTCTTTTTTCGTTTATTAATGAGGCAGCTGTTCATTAATTTCTGCCTTGAATGTAATTAATTAATTGACGTACCGATTTTATTTTAAGATGTTTCCTTTCATTCAGTACCTACGAGTACGCATTGATTATACTTTCTCTATGTAATAAATATATTGACAATTTAAATCCTCCACTCTGGTGGACGTAAACGCCACTGGAGTTTCTGGGTTCGATTACCGGGACAGGAACGTGTTATTGGGTTTTTCTATCAGAAATTTCTCAGTAACAGCCAAGAGTTGCAATTCGAGCTCGGTTGCAGGCAATAGACTTGCCCCTATTACACGGGACTTAAATATAACTAGCGAAATGTGGGTGTACTATAAGCACATCTCTGTCTAACCATTCAGAGAAATACAGGCGTGATGTAATGTGAAGTTGGTAGTTAATGATTGACAGATTCTACATATAATAACTTCTACATACGATTAGGCGCACCCTGCGCAATATATTAATTAGTTAATTATATTAACAATAAATTTCCCTGACTTAAAAACATTGAAAGAGCCAAAGTGCAACAACTTTCTTCAAAAAGCACTTTAGAGATCAAAGCTTTTTAATTACTCCTTGTAACTTTAAAATCTTCGTTCCGAGCGTGGCGTTGTTGACATATTCCATTTTATAACTTGTGTTATGAAAGAGCAAAATGAATTTCTTGTTTCTACAAACTTATTGATTCTGAAACGTGATTGGGTTGGCTAAGAGAAATTGTATTTCACTTCGGATCCTTTGGGGATGCTGGCATCTCGGTTGGAAGACTCTTTGACTAGTTTTTAATAACCTTTATGTAGTTGCTTAAATGAGAACGTTGCGTTTTGAGGACGAAACACTTTACGCTTTAGGTTTTTGAGGTTTTGATGGCAATAGGTTCGCCGTATTACATGGGATTTAGTAGCGAAGATAGCCTAGTGGTGTGACGGTCGGACTGCCAAATCCAAACACTTAAAATGCCTGAGATATATTTCTAGACGGCATGTAAAGCCAAGTCAGAGGCCCATGGTCTGCATAAACACTCTGACACTAGGTTAGGCACTAACTAAACGAAAAAAAAAAGGCATTCTCTACCAGTCAACCTTTGGGTCAAATAGGATAGCATTGTGATAGAGTACAAAAAAATAAGTAAGAAAACCATTTTGTTAACATAAATTTATATACATAAATAGGTTCATAGTAATACATAATTTAATTAATGTAATTATTCAAACTTGACCGGAGAAAAGTGGGTGTACTGTAGGTCCACCTCTGCCTAACCCTCCAAAGATTACAGGCGTGATGTTATGTTACATAATTTTAACTACAAAAAATATCACCTCTCCCTTAGCAAAAATATTTTTTTTGTATTTGTATGCATATGTGTGATAATTTCTTTTAGCGTATACAATTTAGTATATGAATTAAACATGGACCAGAGTTTGAGGATATTTTATTGCACTCACAGCATGGTCCCAAGCGACATCCTCCTACACGAAGTCAGACAATAAAACATTCTGTGATTATCGTTACAAATAACACATAAATAGGCGTTAGAACTGTTAGTATTAGTTTTTAATTTTATTCAATTTAGTATAAGAAGCAGCAAATGACATTCATGAGGGCTCTAGGGTGGGTGCCAACAGGACTTTACAACTGACTTCGTAAGTCATATGTTTGTAATATGTCCATCTGTCACTACACCATCCAATGTAAAATTAGATATTTAGTAAGAAATATAAGTTATCATTGCAAAATAAACGATCGATTTTATACCTCATGGCTTTATTAGAATCAGTGAAGCTAACAAAGGGTAATAAATATTTGTACAAAAATATATTATTACCCTTTGTTTTGGAATTCTTAAACCAAACTTCCATAAACTTTTCAAAAAGTAAATACGTGAAGAAAACGTACTAAAATTACAATATCAGGCAAAATTGTTCATTCCACGCCAAAAAGCCCTGTCATAAAGTGTACAATTACCATAAATCACTTGCCAAAAATAAAAAACCCACGCAAAGTAAAAGTAAAACCACCACTTTGCAAATATTCCAACCAGAGCAACTAAGAAATTTCGTAGATATTATGAAAACTTTGTTACCGTACAAATTATGCTAATATTATTCACTTTTTGCTTTCAACCGAAAACTACGAACTGAAAGCATGACAGTAACAGAAATAATTATAAGTATTTAGTTGAAAATTCTGGATTCTTAAACAGTCTTGTCTGATGCAGACATAAAAGTGTTGTACTATCATGTCCAAAATTGGTATTTATAAAAATCACATGACATTCGTTACGTGCTCCGGCTAAGATGATTGTGTTCTTGTCTCTATATTGTTCAATTTCACAGTTGTGCGACAGTGATAGGAATAATGGTAATTTTGACTGTTCTATCATGGTGGTGGCATTTTCTGTAGGCATTGCCTTTGAACTACCAAAAAATAAAAAACCCGATGAAAATTAAATAAAATGTATTTTTATGAGGAAACTTACATGACAACACAGGGAAGCGGATGCCGGACCCCGCTCGCTTTTCGGGTAGTGACGTCATAAACAAACAATTGACGATCGAACAAAGGAACATGCTAATGCCGAAGACGGTGTTGTCACGTTTTAAAAGCTTCTTAGATTTTCGGAAAATGGTGGTAGTTTGGACAGTAAAAATAAATACATGTTAAAATACGTTAGTATTTTGTCTTATTTTATTTTGTGTACCTAAATATGCCCCTTCGGATCGGACAGGGTTTTTTTTAAACATACAAGATGTAGTTTTGCATCCTCGTCAAAATTCAGGAAGTTGTGATAAACTACGTAAATAATCAAATTACGGTACCTAGTCAATAATAATAAACAATGGTTTTTTTAGTTGTTTAAATTTGACACATTTTCAGAATGAAGCCCTTCTCAAAAGAGGAGAATCACCCGTTTATCGAATAAACGTCTGCGTTTGTTTATGTGTGTGTAAGCGCGGTTATAGGGCTAGTATTAGACGGACTGCGTTATAATACGGGTGGTGAACACTTACTGATTTCCGATAGTAAGAAAAAAATACTACCCATTTTATTATTGATTCGGGTCGAGAATCATTAGCATAGTTATTTCCTTGAATTTGACGAGGGTGCAAAGCAACAGGCTGTATAATTTAACATGCTAGTTTTAGCAAATTGTTTGAGCAACTACAAAAACTGGACCATCTATAATGTACTACAATTCTAGAAAATAAAAAAAAACCATGTCATTTCATTTCACTTTTGTAGCAAGTTTCTTATCATCATTTTCAAATAGCCAAAGCTGTCTAAATAATAATATTGTGTGGACTAAAGATGGTTTTGAGCACAGCCCTAGCAGTTAAAAGCATGATAATATTATTCACTTTTCGCTTTTAACTTAAAACTACAAGCTTTGAGAGTTAAAACTTGGAACTATTTCGTTTAAAATTCAGTAAAATATTGAATCTCCTTAATAAAATTCAAATATTTGAATATGAATATTTATGTATTTAATTCAAACAAGTTAGATCAGCTTTTATTGTGGTTTTGACGAAAGTTTTGTACCTAGCTAGCACACACAGAAGATGTGTTAACGTACAGCATTTCAACTATGAACAATTTGTTCGGCTCACACACACACACATGCAAAGCGTTTACACGAACTCAAAGCATGCTTCAGTCGCATTTTATGTCACGTTTTATTTGTGTAATGCAACTAACAAAAAGTTTAGTTGCTACCCTTGTTTGTTTTCACAAAAAGGGCCGATGTTTTACTATCATAAAATCACTACTGTAATCTCCAAAGGGATTTTAGGTACACCTCTGCCCAAAGAGGTGTACCTAAAATAGTACACCCACATTTCGCTAGTTATGATTATGTCCCATGGAATTGTGTGTTGGTTTACTGGTTACCTTTATACTGTGCTAATGAATACAATAGAAAGATAAGACTTGGTAAATTGATGTTATGGATAAAGTTTCAAGTGAAGTGCGTCTCAGCGACGTCTCGGTGTTATGAGATGTCTGAATAAAACTTTGACGTTTAAAAAGATGAACTTGAAGTGGAGATGTTCAATTTTAGGTCTTTTGAAGAATAATCACTAGCTTTTTGTGGTGAATTAAGATTAGATAATCTAAGAATAGGTTGATTTTTCTTCTAAATAGTGTGTATATGTATGTGTCTGTGTGAATTGTGGAGCGTATTATGTTATTACGTAATATCACAAACGATACCTATTAATTCGTAGTTTAAATATTTTTGTAAGTTATTTTACTAGCTAAGATGTTCGTCTTTTATTTCCTCGCATTTTACAATTTATTAACGAAATGACTTTCAACAAAATTACCAAACATTTTCAACCAATTTTAAAGCTTCACAAATAAAAGCGATTTCGCTTTTAAATTAAATAAGTAAGTAAACTTTATCGCAACGCTGAGGTTTTACGAGAAAAACTTAATCGTTTGGACGTTAAACAGTAACGGCTGTAATTAAAGGTTTTTAATGGAATGTGATTGAAATCGATTTACTGAACGTTCAAGTGAAAATAGGCAGGTGCGGTTAGTTCCACAGTACCGTATTGCTAGAGGAAAATCGATGCTGGATTTTTTTACATTATTTTTCATAGACGTACATTCATACCTACTTCATACGTTAAGCAGCGTTGCTGTTATATTTTAGTGCAAGTTTTCTCGTAATTTTAACTTCAACACCATGAAAATGGTTAACAAGCGGGTTAGGCACAGGTGTACCTATTAGTACACCCACATTTCGCCTGTTATGTTTGAGTCCCATGTAATAGGGGGCGAGCCTTTTGCCACCAACCGGGCACACATCTAAACTCCGTGACTAGTACTGTGAAATTCCTGATGGAAAAACCCAATAACACTTTGCCCGACCTGGGAATCGAAGCCAGGGCCTCATGCGCAGCAGTCGCTCTCGCGACCACTAGGCAGTCAAGTTACACAAACTTGATATTAAATCTCTCGAATCGATTGAAAATAGTAATCACTTGCCATCAAGTGAAACATCGAAATGTTAACAAAAAAAACTTTTTTGCAAAAAAACCGACTTCCAAAAAAACACTAAAAAAAGTGGAAAATAACTTTACTTTCGGAAGTCGGTGACTATTGTTTGTTTCATTGACTTTTTTGCCACCGACTTCCGAAAGTAAAGTTATTTTCCACTTTTTTTAGTGTTTTTTTTTGCAAAAAAGTTTTTATTTTACCCTTTTTAGTTATCGTATCACACACAAATCCTTGTCAAGTATCAATTTCGCAATTTCTTTTACTTGGATGACATTTTCTCCAGCTATTTTGATTTCAAAACCAAACTGCTGAGCCGATTTTGATGAAATTTCTATGGAACCAATCGGGAAGTAGATCCATTCAGATAAAAGAAGAATTTTTCAAATCGGTTCATAAATGACGGAGATATGAGGTAACAAACACAAAAAAAAACATACAACCGAATTGAGAACCTCCTCCTTGTTTTGAAGTCGGTTAATAAATACCGAATCGTAACAAGAAAAGTCAGTCAAGCAAAAATAGAAGAGATACACACATGCCCAAAGCTTATTCTTTTCTTCTTTTATTGTATCATCGGATATCCATTCTCTCCCCATTGGATATTAAATTCCGATCATTCAATACGGAGGGAGATAAAAAATAATGATATAAAATATTTCTAGATGAGAATCGGCCGTCTTGTTTTATGCCCGGGGCTCCGTGAGGGCCTTTAACAAACTGTGAACGAGCTCGGCCCGGGGAAATGTATGAAATAGTGGTTTTTTATAAACCTTAATAGCAAAATTTTGTTGGTGAAAAAAAAGTGTGTGCTGACTATTAGAGATCGGTTGTGGTGATGGCCTTTTTGCATCATTGATAAAATTTAACTATAGTTTATATCTGCGTTGATAAAGATAGTCAATATCAATTCTTCAGTCACATTTTTAACCGAAGTCAAAAAAAAGGAGGAGGTTCTCAATTCGGTTGTATTTTTTTTGTGTTTCTTACCTCATATCTTCGTCATTTACAAACCGATTTGAATTTCTTATTTTATCTGAAAGGATATACTCCCCGATTGGTCCCATAGAAAAGTTATCAAAATCGATTCAGTAGTTTGGTTGTTAAATCAAAATATCTGGTAAAAATATGTTATCCAAGCTAAAAAAATTATACTTAACAAGGCCTTGTGTGTGATACGATGACTAATAAACAGGGTAAAATAAAAACTTTTTATGCAAAAAATAACGGATTTCCAAAAAAAAATGGAAAATAACTTTACTTTCGGCAGTCGGTGGCAAAAAAGTCAATGAAACAAACAATAGTCACCGACTTCCGAAAGTAAAGAAATTTACCACTTTTTGTTTGATTTTTTTTTTTTGGAAGTCTGTTATTTTTTTGCAAAAAAAGTTTTTTGTTGTAAAAGGTAACGAGGATGAAAAAAAAAAAAAAATCAAAGCATTTATTTCAAGTAGGCCAATTACAGGCACTTTTGAATTGTCGAAACAAAGACAGCAATAAAAAATGAAGCTACAGTCCCAGTCACAAGACATAATAACTGTGAAAGTACTGTAGTTGCCCATTCCAAAGCGTAGATCTCTATGGAGAAGAATGGGCAAGAAACTCCATGGACACTCTTTTAAATCATAATGTTTTTACAAAAAATCTTGGATACATCATTCTTGTAGAGATGGTACATTATGTGAGAACGATGTAGCAAGACGTGCACGTTAAAAGTGTCCACAGTACAAAAAAAAAGGCAATTAAAAAAACAAAATAATTAGTTCAAATAAACCGTGGCAACCAAGAGATGACCAGTCACAACTGACAGCGCCCGTTCACGAACATGACGCATGGATCAGCCATCATTCAACTCAACCATTTTGAAGGGAACTAAATGACCCGACACACACGCCACCATCAGCGAGACATTTGAGTGAGCATGACATACTCTTAACCGCCAGGGCACATTCAAGTCGAGAAATAGTAAAAAGTAGGTTTCCTGTGACTGATAGCTTTCAAGTACATAGTACTCACACAATATAGGCTATGCGGCTATATAATACTAAAAAGATTGAATTTATACAATGCAAAGACAGTTGAACAATCTTCAGCAGCCCCAACAATACTATTTAATGCTATCAATTTATGCGCCCCTGTCCTTGTGGAGCAGGACCAGCATTGAGCCAAGCATTATTATCAGCGATATAATCGCCCAACTTGTAATAAGCTTGCTTACACAGTGTGCGTTTAATGCATGTTTTAAATTTCGTCTCATTAAGTTCAAGAATACTTTGTGGAATTTTATTATAGCATCTCAAACAGTACCCCATGAAAGATGAGTCTACTTTAGCGAGTCTAAAGCCTGGCTGAACTAATTGGTCCCTATTTCTAGTATTGTAATTGTGTCTGTCACCTCTTTTTTTAAAAAGATGCAGATTTTTTCTAACGTACATTATGTTTTCATAAATATATTGGCTATGAACCGTCATAATGTTAATGTCTTTAAACAGTTCCCTTAGAGAATCGCGCCTACGGAGGCCGTATATGGCTCTGATGGCTCTTTTTTGCAGAATAAAAATAGACTCCATGTCTGCAGCCCGTCCCCATAACAAAATGCCGTAAGACATTATACTATGGAAGTAACTAAAATAGACCAGTCTTGCGGTATCTACATCAGTGAATTGACGAATTTTTCTAACAGCATATGCTGCCGAACTCAGTCGCCCCGCAAGGGATGTTAAATGAGAACCCCATTGTAGCCTCGAATCCAGCGTAATCCCCAGGAAAACCGTTTTATCGACGAAATCTAGTTTCTCTTTATTCAATACTATCTCACAATCATTACTTTTAACATTCGGTAAAGCAAATCTTATGCATTTAGTCTTTTTTTCATTTAATACTAAATTGTTTGCTGTGAACCAATTATGGACCTGAAGTAGGGCATCATTCACGTCATCTAGATTTTGGGCCCGTCTACTTATCTTAAAAATTAGGGAAGTGTCATCAGCAAATAACACAGATGAGTGCAGGTTATCGAAGTACCAGCGTAAATATTTTCGTACTAGCTGATGATGATATTATTTCCCTATTTGAATCGGATTTTGTAAACAATTTCAAGGGTTTTTTTTTGTACGAAACTTTGATCCTTTTTCTAAAATAACAGTAACCTAACTTACTCCTTATAACATCAGCTATCTGCTAATAAAAGTCTAGTTAAAATTGGTCTAGGCGTTTCGGTGATTACGACAGACGAACAAAAATAAAAAAATAAATATTTATAAATACCGTATGAACTTACATAATAACAATGCATTCAGTAAAAAGCTGTTATTTTGTAATTACAAACAGACACTTCAATTTTATCTATTTGTTTGTACAGATTAGGTTTAAAATGACAGTTTTACTGCTTATCACAACTGAGTAAAAGCCTATTCCAATTAGAAAACTTCTAGTTACTTCTTTTTTAATTTTTACATATCGTGATCTGTGACGAAAAAATCGAAGATATGGGACATCTACCCACCCTCATCCTTCATGGTAGATTACGTACGTACGGGCCTCTCTATCACTGAAAAGAATTATGTCCTAGATGGGGGGACATTATAGACTGACAGTGCTCATATAAACAAAAGTCGGCCATTTCTTGTTATAAAACCTCTATATCATGTTTTCGAACAAAAAATATCTATGTTGTATTGTGTTTTAGATCCTACACAAGTCTAATCTATCATACATATCTGTACGTACGCGATCACCAAAATAGATCACTATGTGGTCGATGCGTGTGGTCCCAATTCGATATCTGTGAAGCGGATTGCTATCCGGATTGCGGCTTTTATCAACATCACACAAATAACATACGCCTGTACCATATGTCGATTCCTATGTATTTAACTATTTACGTGTAGATTGGTTGGTATACGTTGCCTCTATACGATGTCTACTTGGAGGGCTTGACACTAACTGTTACTGTTAGCCTGTATCATCCCACTGCTGGGCAAAGGCCTCTCCCCATGACTTCCAAATTCTTCGATCCAGGGCTAAGGTGGACCACTGATCGTTGGTTCTGTCCAGCTCATCCCGCCATCTCCTGCGAGGTCTACCGCGTCACCTTCTGGCTGTGTCAGGGCTCCACATCGTGGTTATTTTGGCCCACAGCTCGTCGGGCATACGGCAAACATGGCCAGCCTAGTCCCACTTCAGCTTAGCGGCTTTTTGAGCAACGTCAGTAATTTATGTTTTACTTCCTAACATGTATATTTAAATAAAATAAAAAAGCCTTTATTTCTATACTTCACTAACATGTATATTTAAATAAAATAAAAAAGCCTTTAAATTCCATTATCTTTTACAATAAAAAATATATAAAAAAAAAACAATAAAAAATGTAATCACAATCGTTCTTACACCTGCATGCATATTTAGGTAATTTTATTTATGATTAGAAAAAAGATTAAATAACGTCGACGCTAGATTCGATAGGTTTCTCTAGCAATCTAGTTCCGAATAATACGGATTAAAATTCTAGGACATGTATTACGTAGCCCTGAATATTGTTTTTTCGAGCGTCATTTTCAAAATCATCATCGGAAGCAACAAGTATTGTTACAAACTTGTCGAAAACATGCAACACGTGTTATTGTTATGTAAAAAAATTTGTATTACCATGAGTTCAGTAGGAAACTCACACGATTCTAGACCCACCAAAGTTGTAATTTTCTGGTTATTACGTTGTTTTAAACATGCATTGTTTACCATTTTTCTCATCTTTTTGTCAAGTACAACAGCAGATGAAAACAGTATCCATAACATGAAAAATACATATGTTATACTTGTTGAAACGCGGGGTTGAATCCCTTACCTTTCCAAAAAAGGCTAATAAAACTTCACATAACAAAAACTTCCCCCGTCTCGAGCAACACGTTACTGTAACGAGTTCGTCTCAAACTTTCGAGCACCCAATAAGTTACTGGGAACTACCCTCGAGACTTTTAACATACGGTTATTGTAAGTTTTTTTTTTTTTATCAGAAAACTTGGCCGGGGGACATTGAAAAAGTTTTGAATAGTCGATGGACTGGCTGGTTTTATGGACTGGACGTGTGCTTTTTGCAAAAAGGTATTTTGGATAGCTTTTGTTTTTCGTGGACCGAATAATATTGATTTTGGTCTATTTACTTGTTTATTTGTCTTTGTCTTTGTGACTGCCTCCGTTGTCTAGTGGTTGCAATAGCGACTACAGAGCATGACGTCCTGGGCTCGATTCCCGGGTCGGGCAAATTGTTATTGTATTTTACCATCAGGAATTTCTCAGTAGCAGCCACGGAGTCTGGTTTCGTGCCCGGTTGACGTCATTGGACTCGCCTCCTATTACATGGGACTTAAACATAACTGGCGAATTGTGGGTGTGCTATTAGGTACCTACACCTCTGCCTAACCCTCAGGGATTACAGGTGTGAAGTTAAGTTGTGTTATTTATTCGTGACACACGACAATACCTCAATTAATGCAATATTGTATTATGTATATGGATCGATAGTCTTTGTTTATGTATTCCAGGAAGCTATTTGTATGGCCACTCACAATAGCACAGGTTTCACCCCATCGATATTCAGGAGCAACAAAAGATTATTGACTACGTACATGGGTGACATATTCTCATACATATTAAGGTTTTTTAAGTATTAGGTATTATTTAATTGTTGGAACCTACCATCACGCTTCTGCCCTTATTCCAATCAATTGGGAGTCGGTGCAGCATATCTTCTACTTCCGTAGTTCCGTATTAGCCGTCAACTTGAGTCGCCGTCTTTCTTGTCATATCTTGCCATTATTTTAGACAGTCCAGCCATCGTGTTTTGGTCTCCCAAAGCTCTGATCCACATTCATAAACAAAATTTTTCTTACGATGTTTTATTTTTTCCTCCGCATTACATGCCCAGATATTGCTCAGGATAGAGAGGTTTGTAAGGAAAAAGGGGGTGCCTTTGACCAGCAGTGGGACACACAAAAGGCTATCAAAAACAAATGACATGCCTATACCATGACAACCGATTACCACACAACTTACCGAAGTAACTCTTCCAGAAAAAATATACACCAATTTTTTAAAACGAATTTACTAATTTATATAGGTTTGAAAACTTAACTGAAAAAGTAAACAAGGTTAATTTTATAAGCTCAGAGAGTAACAACCGAACCACATGTCAGCAGAACATGCAGCTTTCATACGAAATTTAATAAAGTTCGACACTTCAATGCGTCAGGTACTCGTAAACGTCAACGTCAAACGTTGTTTCACACATTTTGACGTATTCAATGTGTTATAATTGCGTCAAATTGCGAGTGCTTGTCGCTGAAATAATTACTATGAAATTAATCACATGGCTGCGTCAGTCAACGGTTTTATGAAAGGCAACAGTCTCCATACATATACACATATATATATGCTGTTAAGCAGCATTGTCAAAGGTAACACGTAATTAAATGTGTTAAGGTTTCCGAGCTTAGCTTTTACATCACCTATGATATTATGGTATATAAGCCTACGTTGTCCCACTGAAGAGCACTTCCCTCTTTCTCTCTTAGGTAGGCCAATACATTAAAAATGAGTCCAGTTCATCCCGCCAACTCAAACTCAAACTCAAAGCATTTATTTCAATTAGACCATTACAGGCACTTTTGAATGTCAAAACACAAAAAATAAACTAAGCTACAGTCCCAGTCACAGGGCATAATAACTTGTGAAAGTACTGTAGTTGCCCATTCGAAAGCGTAGATCTCTATGGAGAAGAATGGGCAAGAAACTCCATGGACACTCTTTTAAATCATTATGTTGTTACAAAGTCTCGGTTACATCATTCATGTCGAGATTAAACATACATGTGA
Source organism: Standfussiana lucernea (assembly GCA_964057025.1). Lineage (NCBI taxonomy): Eukaryota > Metazoa > Arthropoda > Insecta > Lepidoptera > Noctuidae > Standfussiana > Standfussiana lucernea. The sequence goes on from OZ059796.1 coordinate 15,831,095, forward strand.
GAACGATGTAGAAAGACGTGCGAGTAAGAGCGTCCAGAATAAAAAAGATAAAATTAACAATTCAAAAATACAATAATCCATGGCAGCTGCGAGATGACCAGTCACAACTGACAGCGCCCGTTCACGAACATGACGCATGGATCAGCCATCATTCAACTCAACCATTTTGGAGGGAACTAAACGACCCGACACACGCGCCACCATCAGCGAGACATTTGAGTGAGCATGACATTTCTCAACCGCCAGGGCAAATTCGAGTCAGTAAAAGATGTAAATGGTAGCTTTATCGTACATAGAACTCACACATGTGCTATGCAATTATATAATACTAAGAGACTGAATCTATACAATGCAAAGATATGTTTACAATCTTCTGCAGCTTCCACAATAACTTCACAAAGTAATCAATTAGTTTGCCCCTATGGTTGTGGAGCAGGACCAGCATTGAGCCAAGCATTTTTATCATCAATGTAATCTCCCAACTTATAGTATGCTTGCCTACATAGTGTGCGTTTTATACAAGATTTAAATTTCGTCTCATTCAGTTGTAGAATGCCGGAAGGAATTTTATTGTAACATTTTAAACAGTACCCCATGAAAGATGAGTCTACTTTAGCTAGCCTGAAACCTGGCTGAACTAGATGGTCCCTGGTTCTAGTATTATAGTGGTGTCTGTCGCCTCTTTTACTAAATAAATGCAGATTTTTCCTAACGTACATGATGTTTTCATAGATGTATTGGCAAGGTACTGTCATGATGTTAATTTCCTTAAACCGTTCTCTTAGAGAATCGCGCCTACATAGATTATATATGGCTCTGATGGCTCTTTCCTGCAGAATAAATATAGACTCGATGTCTGCAGCCCGTCCCCATAGTAAAATACCGTAAGACATAATACTATGAAAATAACTAAAATAGACTAGCCTCGCGGCATCTACATCAGTAAATTGACGGATTTTCCTAACAGCATATGCTGCTGAACTCAGCCGTCCTGCAAGAGATGTTAAATGAGGACCCCATTGTAGCCTTGAGTCGAGTGTGATCCCTAAGAAAACAGTTTCATCGACGAATTCTAGTTTCTCTTGATTCAATACTATGTCACAATCACTAGTTTTGACATTTGGTAGGGCAAATCTTATGCACTTAGTTTTTTTCCCATTTAATACTAAATTATTCGCGGTAAACCAATTATGGACTTGCAGTAGGGCGCTATTTACGTCGTCAAGAATTGTGGCACGTCTGTCGGCCACAATTCTTGACGACGTAAATACGACGACGTCGTCGGCAACTCCTGGATCTGCCGCGTTGTCGATTTTTGCCAGTTCGTCTACAATTCTATTGAGTGGTTATTTTCCAACATGAGACAGATATGACCAGCCCAGTTCCATTCATCGCCTATGATGCTGATTTTAAAATCAAATCTTTCTTTATGATGTGATAGATATGAGATGTTTTTTTTTGCAATTTGAGATTCATTCAAGGGCCGGCTATACAAAGCGACTTGCTGTGTGGGTAAAAATTTGAGATAAGAGGTATAAAAGTATTCCAGTACTATTAGCCAAGCAAACCACGAATTCATACCAAAATTTGTTCCAAAAACCTAACTTAAAATAACGTTAAAAAATACTGAGAAGACCCGTGGCCTAGTCTTAACCAAGGATTTAGTTAATTAAATTAGTTATTAGTTTGATTAATTATAAGGGTACGTCACCAAAATATCAAATTTGCTGTCACAGTTGGTAGCCTTCCCCACATTGTTTATTTTTTTACTTCTTTAATAAAACAGAAAAGGTTAGAAGAAATAAACTGGGCACAGTTACATAACGAAGTTACGGACGAGTGGGCTGTGTCCGGATAATTTGATATTCCCGCCCCGGACAGCTGTCCGGCGTCCAGTCCGAGTAGTATGGAACACTGTTACGTCCTTTTGTTTTTAATTGTGCGTCTTTTATTGGAATTTTATGAAGTAGGGTTTATTTGGTTTCTGTGTTGAGTTGTTAGCGGTTTTTATTTGTAAATTATGTGAGTTCATGTTTGATGATTTGGAAATAAGATAAACGGATTTCGCGAATAGTCTCTAAAAATATTTGATTGTTTGTGAATAAAATTCAGCTTTTTTGGTGGCAAGTTTGTCCACAGTTCATTTGTAATTTATGTAGATTTGCATTTATCTATAGTCAGACCATTTTATAAACCAGATACCTATTATGAAGCTTTTTTTAATGTTTGCTTATACCAAAATGTTGGTAACTCTGAAAAAGTTAAATGTATTAGTTCATGAAGGTTTTATTAAATTCTCCGTATAAATGCATACAGAAACCATCGCTATACTATCAAAGAAAACAACTCCTAAGACTGTGTTATTTCACTTTACAGCGGTATACAACAAAATGTTACATTCTGCTCTACTTAAACCTAATAACTTTCTAACAATTACATTGCTCACACACACACACAACTGGCCACCCCCTTACATACACCCCACTACACCCATGTGTGTGTACAACCCACTACACAGCCACACACTGCTCAGTTCTGTTATTACGTGCACTGATTAATCTTTCTTTTTCTTGGACACACTATTTGTCCCGAGTTCACTTTTATTCCATTTGTACTCAGCAAAGAACATGTTGTATTTGAAAGTACATTTTTATAAAGAGTAACCTATTTAATAAGAATAAGAAATTTTATTTGCTCAAATATGTCTATACATACAAATTAAAATAATACATGCATGCAAAACCTTAAATAAGAGTGGCTCACGACATGTCTGCCATTTCTCATGGTTTCCAAATATCTTAGGTACAATTATTATTATTGAATCATGATTTTTAAATTTTATTATACGTATGCATTAAATATCAGTCATAGTTAAACAAATATCTTATATTCAATCATTTACATTATCCAATTATTTGTCCAATATTAAAGATTACAATTATCACTATGAAGATTTACATCACAATAGGCATTCAATTACAATAACATTTACAATATACTTAGGCATACTCAAGTTTTCCGCTACTATGTATATGACCATCATTACTACAATGTTAGTTATGTTTATTTATTTATAATTAATTAAAGGATTAATTGAAAATATCAGGACTCCACAAAACCTAGTGATATTGTGAGTGTGTTTTGCCGTGACTTTGTACCGAGTTCCAGTAGTGCGCGTAGCAAAAGATAAAGAAAGAGGGTAGACAGATTTGTCTGCGCCTAACAAGTTTTTACCATCCACCCGCATTCTCCAGTCATCTCGTGATCATGGCGCTTGCAACAGCGTCGAAATATCGGGAGCTCAATATAAACATTAATCGCGGAAGATATCCCGTAAGTGAAGTTTAGTTATAAACCGTGAAAGCTTAAAACAGTAATTGAAAATATACTTTATTGTGTATTCCTTTTGTTAGTTTTTCTTCTGTGTTGGAATTCCCTTAATAATTCTATGCTGTATCTGTAATGATGGAACTTTTATGGCGTTGGACCATCAAGAAAGAGGGCGTTGATTTGATTCTGCCGTTGCATTATTGACATGGCGCATAATAATTAGGCTGTTGTATACCACTGCAGATCAAATACTATAGCTATTTAAACCCAATCCTTTAAGCAGGAATCCCGCTATTGGCAGTATGTCCCACATGCCATAACATCACGCCTGGAATCCCACAAGGGTTAGGCAGAGGTGTACCTAATAGTACACCCACATGTCGCCAGATATGTTAAAGTCCCATGTAATAGGGGACGAGTCTATTGCCATCAACCGAGCAAAGATCCAGACTACCTGGCTGTTACTGAGAAATTTCTGATGGAAAAACCCAATAACATTTTGCCCGACCCGGGTATCGAACCCTCAACCTTCGAGAACCTCTTGCTCAGCAGTCGTGCTTGCGACCGACGAGGTAGTCCATACATGTATCATACATGTTTTAATAACTTAGCTGGAAAGTATTACAAAATGATATCCAAATAATCGAACAACATTATCTTCTTCTTCTTAGCGTGGCGATGGCAATCTAAATTGTGTCGGCCCAGAATTGAGCCACTAGTCTGGTGCCTTCAGTAGCGTCCATCAGTTCCTGTGGTGAACAAGCAGCAGGACACGCAGGGCACGATATTAAGTGCCCCATCGTTTGTGGAACAGCACCACATTTACAGTCCAAAGACCGGTCCAGTCCAGTCATTATAATCACAAATCCAACCACCAACTTGCCAAATTCGTTCAACCGATAAGGCGTGGAAAGTTACCAAACAGATCCGAGTTACTTTCGCGTTTAGGATATGTGAGATGTCTCGCAATCTCCGCACGTGTGATCCTCCTCGCTTACGATATCAGGCTTTAATTATTTAATATTAATAACGTAATGTAAGCCACACCGCTATATACATTATATACCCGTGATGCGTGACACATGGGATTCATAGCAGCCTGACATCCGACGATCACATTAAATACTTTAAATTAATTCCGCAAATGATATCGCTGACGACAGACAGATATTAATGAATTAATATGAATATTAATTCATTTACAGATGTCGGAATTTAAATATTTATATATTCCGCGAGTATAAGGATTTGAACCACGAAAAATCTAAATATTTTTCAGCGAATGGACTGAACAATATATCATAACATCACGCTTGTTATCCGAGAAGGGTTAGGCAGACGTGTACCTAATGGTACACCCACATTTCGCTAGTTGTGTTTAAGTCCCATGTAATACCCGACGACCCGAATGGCGCAGCGGTAGTGAGGCTGCCTTACGTTCATAGGGTTCCGGGTTCGAATCCCGGTAGGAGCAAGTGTTTGTGTGATGAGCATAGGCATTTGTTTCCGAGTCATGGATGTCTATATGTATAATAAGTATGTATTTACAAACAAAAAGTATCTATATAGTATATCAACTATCTGGTGTCCACGACACAAGCCTCGTTGCTTAGTGTGGCACTAGATGGCGCTGTGTGTAAATGTCCAGCGATATTTATTTTATTTTATTTATTTATTTAATAGGGGGTTTGTATTGCCATCAACCGGGCACAAATCCAGACTCCGTAGCTGCTACGGAGAAATTCCTGATAGAAGACCCAATATCAATTTGCCCGACCCGGGATTCGAACCCGGGCCCTCATGCTCAGCAGTCGCGATGGCGACCACTAGACAAGCGAGACAGTGCTTTTATTGCTGAACAAATAAAAGCATGACGGCGTAAGCGATGGCTGAGCGATAGCGCCGTTGTCATTAGGGTTCGGTGGTACCGGGTTCATGATGAAATGTTAAAATAATAGTTTCGGTTTCGGTACACAAAAATCACAGTTTATTATTTAACACAAATTTACATTAAATAACACTAACAAATAATCTCCACAAAATGGGCAAACCGACAGTTTCGTTCTGAAGGAGTGACTTGGTTGGAGTTCCGAGCAAAAGTGATCTCGGCACAATCCCCACTCTACAAAACGACTCTGTCCACGTGCCGCCATTAAAACAACATCTGACGTCACGGCGTTTACCCCTACTACAATGGTCAAATCAGCAACTTGATGTTTAAAAGATATCGCTTTCTCCGACAAGCATATTTTGAAAGCAAGCTTCTTTGTCCTATAAAAACTACAATATTATTTTACATCATGGTATATTCTTTATTTCTACCCGGTTATTGACAATTGACTCGCTTGTACGTGTACTATAAGTACCTACACATTTGCCTAACCGTTTGGGGATTGCAAGCGCGATTTTATGTTGAATAGGTATTTTCTTACACCCGTATCTATAAACAAGTAAAAGTGTTAACTTTAGTAAATGTCATTTTTAAGATACGATTTTTATTATGTAGTTTAGTAATTTCCTAAAATTAGAACTGTAAAAAGTTAGAATTCTTAGTATTGCTTTCTTTGACGGTTCTAACTTCGTTTTAATTCGCTAGTCTATTGCATAAAAAAAAATGCTAAGTAATTACTTAAGCTCTAATAATTACTTTAACTTGACTATAGATACGGGTGTTAGAGTGGGGGTACATAGGGGGCTTAATTTATGTGCTCTTGAAAAATAACCCTTCCTTTTAGCTTTGCTGTAGTCGGTTAATACGTACTGACAATAAGAACCGTTTGCAGCAGCGACATTAATTGACCAACTAATATATTCTTTAAATTATTGTCAGTCTTCCACCATATAGAATAAAAATTATAGGTAAGTAGGTACAATCTTCTCTCAGCCATTAATTACCCTTCAATTTACTTCCTTAATTACTTGCCTTATGTAAGAGCAATATGTGCGCACTTCATATAATAATGTTCTCCTAAATTTTGACGCTATCGCGAAAATTCATTAATTAATAAACCTTCTTCATATTTTAAATTTTGTGTCTAATTAATTTGCGAGCTAGTTAAAGGCAAGGAAGGAAATCTTCCGTCGGTAGAAATCTCATACTTTGTAAGGAATTCATCTGCTTTGAAATACAGTCTCATTTATTCTTGTGGCAGGATTTGTTCGCTGCAGATTTTGCTTGGTTGAGTTTCACAAATAATTTTGATCTAGTATGAAATATAGGTAGGTACCATGAATTTGCTACAAATGGGGTGAATACTGAAAAGAAGACTGAAAAAGTTGGAAGAAATGTGTTGTGCTGATCCCAAATAAGCAAATTGGGATAAAGGCAGAAGGATGAGTTTAAGGCTGAACTGGAGCAAATAATTAGATCTGGCGAAATGGGGGTGTATTAGGTACACTTCTGCCTAACCCTTCGGGGATTACTGGCGTGATATTGAGCGGATATTAACTGGTTATACGACGAATTATTTTCTAGCAAGGTTACTGTACGACCGATGTACTTGACTCATCATCTCAGTAATCCCCTGATGTGATAAGCACAGGTGTACACCCACGTTTCGCTCGTTATTTACCTATCATGTAAACTAAGCGAAGACCTACATATATTGCATCTCAGATAATTTTTCCAAAATAAATAAGTTCCCCATCCTCACCTATGGAGCGCAAACATGGTCGCTTACAAAGCGTCAAAAGTCCGCACTTGGAGTCTGCCAACGAGCTATGGAGCGAAGTATACTGGGTGTCAAACTTACAGACCGCATTCGAAACTCCATACTTCGCTCCAAAACCCAAATAGCTGATGCTGGCCTTACAGCTGCTAAGTTGAAATGGAACTGGGCTGGTCACATTTGCCGCATGTCGGAGGAGCAATGGGCAAAAATAACCACTCAAGGGATACCAAACAGCAGGAAACGACAACGCGGCAGGCCCAGAAGAAGATGGCGGGATGAGTTGGACTCCTTCTCAAAGGATTGGCCTACAATCGCACTAAATCGCGAAAAGTGGAAGAAAGGAAGGGAGGCCTGTGCCCTGCAGTAGGACAACATAGGCTTATAATAATAATAATAAAATAAGTTCCCTTCCACACTTTTAAATCCAAAAACACCCAGTACCACCCACACTTTCGTAATCTGATCCACTAATGTCCAGTCCAACCGCTAACTGAACTGAGCTGTCCCAAAATGAAACACAAACACTTTTATATACTAACCAGACATTAGGCCGCTACATCCTAATCACCTTGATAGTCCAGGAGCTCGCCCAAACCGTTTAAACTTTAATGATGTCGTCCGTCCCGTATCGTGAACGTTCCGGTACATTTCACACGTTGCCGGAACCGTGTCCGGCCGATTTACGAGCGATAGACCGTAAGGAACTATTGCTAAATATAGGACGGTTTTGAGATATTATGAAGACGTGAAGAATCGGTATGATTCGATATCTGAACATCAGGGGGTCTAAAATGGCCACTTCAGCAGAACATAATATGATAATAATATGAATTACGTTACAATTCGTAAAATGGACACAAACTAATAATTCAACATAATAACTGTGTCTGTGACCATTTTAAGAATTTTAATGTGATTCATATTATTATCCTATTATGTTCCGCTGAAGTGGCCATTTTAGGCCCCCAGGTCCTTCTTCTTCTTTATCGTGTGGTTAGTGCCTAACCTGGTGTCAGAGTTTTTATGCCGCCAATGGGTCTCTGACTTGGCTTTAAATGCCGTCGAGAAATATCTCTCAGGCATGCTGGTTTCCTCACGATGTTTTCCTTCACTGAAGCAAATGGTAATTACGTATATACAATACGCACATGATTCTGAAAATTCAGAGGTGCGTTTCTTAGGTTCGAACCTATGATTTGGCAGTCCATCGGTAACACCACTAGGCTATCACTGCTTTTTATCAGGTCCTGAATTCGATTTAAAGGCCGGGCAAAGTGTTTACGGGGTTTCCCGTCTGGAATTTCTCAATAACAGCTCGGAGTCTGTATTTCTGCGGCTGGCACTGGGCTCGCCCCATATCACATGGGACTAAATTTTTTTTACAATTGTAGATACTACTGTGTGTAGGTATAACACCTCTGCAGAACTCTTCGGGGATTTACATACGTTTAATCGAATATTGTGATACGGTATAATCCTGCAAAAGTCGAGTCATATCTCTGTTATTTCAACGTACGGATTATTTGGTAAATATTTTTTTGGGAATTCTTGGAAATGGATTGTTTATTTTTAGCGCATTGGGCACTGTTGTAAAAGTAAAACAGAAATGAACGCTAACCCACATAGTGTGCAAAAAGGATAATTATTATATGCATATAATTTAATTGTAATTAGGTACGTTTGTCTGATTGCGTTTCACAATTATTGCCTTTCTCTGTAAATTATATTTTTTAATCCCATTCAACAAAACTATCGTTCACAGAACACAAAAAAGTGTGTGAGGTATTTTTCGCAAAGATATCAAGATTTCGGTTCAATACCAATCCCGAATTCCTTATATCTACTTCAAAAATAGCACTGGCGAACTATTTTCCAAAAAAAAAATACTATAAATACAGCTTCAAAACTACATTATTACTTCTAAACAGTTTGCTTTAAAATTATCATAATTTTGACTTTCACCCCAATTCAGTCAAAAATTTTCCCCGTATAACAAAGGCTACCACTATCATTCCAACGGCTTCATCCACATAATCTTCGCTTTCAACCGCAAACTATTCACTTCTTAATCCTCAAAAAACTTTGGTCCTTCTCGCTAATCCTTACCACAAACACATCACAATGAGTTAAGGTATTTAGGGGCAGAACTTGGCAGTATTACCCTACTATAAGGGTCTTCGTCCACGGGGATTTTTGTAACGACGGCATCGCTGTTATCGCGCGTCATCATCGCAAGTACTCGTATATCGATGTAAAACTCGTGACTGTATCTGACGACATCGGGGGAACAAAAATTTTGAAAACGGAGGCCTTTGTGTATCAATGCTGAATCATGTTTGTATCGCAACTGAAATGTCACAGCATCGCGATTGCAGAGATACAGAACCGGGGTTACGTGGGCAAAGGTACACAGCCAGCGACAGTATCGTGACTGCATTGCTGCAAAGCCGCGGTGAACGAGGGTCCTAACTTGGCAGTATTACCCTTCAATAACTTGGCAGTATTACCCTCAACCCTGCTAAATCCCATTCATATTTATATTTCCAGGCAAATGTGCGCCAAAGTGCTAAAGTAATAACACAGCCTCATTTAGGGGTGCCTCGTGCGGGGACCAAGTTTAAATTAGGCAATTATGTAATATATTTGAGTTTAGTATTAAAACTGGAGCTTATTACATGCTGAAACATGTTTGATATGAGTTGTTGTGTCGTAATGAGGAAGCGAAGTTCTTGGAGGGACAGGTAATTAGGTCACTTCCTGTTACCAGTTTACATATAAGAAGTAAGAAGAGAGGTAGATATTGTGATCTGAGAATAATACAAGAGTATCCTATTGAGGAAAAGTCAAATCATCATTCTCCTGCCCTTATCCAAATTTATTTGGGGTGGGTGGAACATATTGTCTTCTTCTTCTACACTTCTATGTTACTCGTCATCTCAGCAGTCACCTCCTTTCTAGCCATATCATCCTTCACACAGAAAAAAAGTCAAATATTAAAAATACAAAAAGCTATGGCGATGTCTCCAAGACTACATAGTACCCTCAATAGTAACAAAATATATTCTCATCGATTATTGTACCAAATTACTTTTTCACGCCAATTTAATTAGATTGTTCTAGAAAACCAATGGGTCGTATCTGAATTTTATTGCTGAGGCAACCCTAGAAATAATCTCAGCACTACACAGTGGCCCCGCTACGATCTAGCTAATCCTGCATTGTTGCGCAGGCTCTCAAGAGCTCTAAATGTGACCGCAGCCAGACCGTATCGTTCATTTTCATATTCGAATCCCCCCCTTTTTGAATGCTACGTCTCCAAGTCGTAGAGCAATAGGGGACCAGTCTAGAGTAATCATAATGCTTAAGTGGGCGATTTAGTTCTTTTCTTGGGCATTTTTATATGCAAATTGTGGTCCTTGTTGATATGAATTCTTTCGAAGGTTTTGTACAGTTCTAGATCAAAGGCTTTCGGCGATTGGCTCTTGTCTCTTACGTTACATGGTAGCTTAATTGCTAAGTTTTCAATTAGGTATGTTTGGAGTCCCAGATATAAAATAAAATCCAGTCATTAGTTTGTTGAGGTCGGATAGGCAGTCGCTCCATGTAAAGTACTGGTATTCGCTGCATCCGGTTGGACTAAAAACCGATTCCAACATGGTTGGGAATAAGCTAGGTAGATGATGATATATAAAACAAAATTATAGATATAATTATGTATATAATTTGTATGTGAGTTTAAATGTTTGTTAATACACCCATGACACAGAAAGAGAAGAGAAATCCCTAGTGTGGTGCAACGTTCATAAATCGTTTTCTAAAGTCGGGCAAGATATACATAGTTAAGCATATTTATTTTTACCTAAAAACGTTCACTGACAGCCATTATTATCGCTATAAGGCAGAAATTTCTCGTATTTTAACTAAACATAAATAACTCCACATTTACTATTGGCTAACTCACGAAACGTTATACGTTCAAATGGCCCTGTCTATCCAGACTTCACACGTAAACCAAGTATTTCTCTATTTCTCTCGACAACAATTTTCAGGTCAGTTTTCAAGCATTGTGCACTTTCCCAAGCTTCATAGTCGCTCGGGGACGCTCGTCGAAACGACGCCGACGCGAAATATACTTGAGATGTTGGAAAATATAATAAACTTTAACCACGATGGAAAAATCTGTGGAAATATTTTATAGGACACAAGTGAAATGCAAAAGAAATTTGATGATAGAGTGATATTTTGTTACGAATTTTTGAAAATGAGGATTCTTGTTAGTCGGGACTTCTGCTTACGTCTAACATAGCATAACTTTAGGCAGCGGTGTACCTTATACTATAACCACGACAATTTCCGGCCACACTAACACAAACCCCGATAACACTATGCCCGATCTCGGAATCGTACCCAGAACCTCTTATTTTTGTGGAAAGATATATAAAATTTAGAAACTACAAAATGTTTATCCAACTACATAGACATGAAATAAAATTGCATTAAGAAAAACAATAAATAACAATAAAATTTGTGTATAGAGAACAATTTGTGATTAAAATGCTGCTGAACGAAATTTGGGAAAAGCAAAGCTAATCGTAGCTATATCAAGCTCAATCAAAGTAAATAAGTTTCCTCTTGATTCCAATGACCATTTAACTTAAAACAGTGGTCTACCGATACCACAGCTTACATTAGATTGATAATATACGGCTACAGCTTTTACGCTTAGCGGTAATTCAGTTAAAATGGCTGCCACTAAGCCTAATGGATGCTATGCCATTTAAACGAGAATATTAAATGATGGAGCGGATGTAACATACCAAATAGTTTCGAAAATGTGATGATGGAAATATTTTTATTTAATATCATCTGCCCATCCTTTTCGATCGGGTCGGCTTCCAGTCTAACCGGATGCAGCTGAACCGATGATGATGATGATGCAGTATTTTACACGGACCGACTGCCTATCTGACCTCCACAACTCAGTTAGAACTGAATAATATGCCACCCCTTGATAAGACTGGTTGTCAGACTTTCGACTTACCTGTAACGACTGGCAAAGATCTACAAATAACTGCTGGGACCAATGGCATTACATGCTTTCCGAGTCACGGAGGACACTCGGTATGTAAAGGGTGGTCACCCGTCCATAGGCCAAGCTAGGTAAGCGCGGCTTAACCTAAAGATTGATCCGTGCTGTTATTATTTAGCCACGAGCTGCTCTTCTCTAAATCTTTTAAATTAATATCTGGTAGATAAATAAGGGCCTAATCTCCCTTAAACTGATATCATACCTGGTGGATAAGAGATGGCGCTAGACAGCTGTCTGGCGCTGTCACTTTCCCACCCTCGGAATAGTCCTAAAACATTACGGCACTAACAGATCATGGTAACCCCCCTGAGTCTAAACTGAAACAAAAACGAACACTCACTCGTGTTCATTTTTTGATTCAGTTTTAATGTGTTCAGAGGTTTCGCTACGAGTAAAGGTACATTATCTGTGCTATTATTTTTGATTGAAATAAGTGCCTGACACTAGTTGACACAACACTAAATATTCTTCTTTCTTTTCTTTATCGTGTGGTTAGTGCCTAACCTGTTTTCTGATTTTTTATGCCGCTCACACATTCACACTAAATATTGATTAAGCAATTAGTTCAGCGGTGCACCTTTATTTATCTTACAAATTAGCCATCCCTTAACTATTGGGTTTCCATAAACAATACTGGAACGTAAATACGTTATCTAGCACTAGAGGAAAATTGATAACGTTATTAGATCGAATTCGTTGTCATGACAACAATCTCATCAATAATACATACTTACTGTATAAATGCGAAAGTTTGCATTGATGGATGTTTGTTGCTCAATCACGCGAGATCGACTGAACGGACCTGGAGGAAATATGGCACAATGATTGATTATGGTCTGGAATAGTAAATAGGCAACTTTTAATGTTCTGGAATAGCACTAGTTTTTTTTCTCCCTCGTAATTGCCACGCGAACAAAGTCGCGGGCAGCAGCTAGTAATACACAAATCGGTGATGGATTGTTCTGCTTTTTCTAATTTCAAAAATACACACAGTACCAATAAACGATTCCTTAACTTTCACTATCACAGTAGATAGATAGAATATTCTTTATTATGTATATCATACAAATTTAAATTGAATGATACAGTATCGAGCAAATAAATCCTCAAAAACCACATATTTATGGTTTATTTAATGTATTAAAACAAAATGGTCGAAATGACAACCCCAACAGACAACCAAGCCTGTTAGCTGTAGAATCTAGATGGACATTACGGGATATCTTCCGCGATTAATGTTTATATTGAGCTCCCGATATTTCAACGCTGTTGCAAACGAAAACCTAGTGATATTGTGAGTGTGTTTTGCCGTGACTTTGTACCGAGTTCCAGTAGTGCGCGTCGCAAAAGACAAAGAAAGAGGGTAGACAGATTTGTCTGCGCCTAACAAGTTTTTACCATCCACCCGCATTCTCTCATCTCGTATCATGGCGCTTGCAACAGCGCCGAAATATCGGGAGCTCAATAGAAACATTAATCGCGGAAGATATCCCGTAAGTGATAGTGTAAGTTCAGTTATAAACCGTGAAAGCTTAAAACAACGATTCCTTTATTACAAAAAACTACAATGGTCGAAAACTCTTCCTTTTCCGCCCCTTTCACGTCTCCCAAATTGATTTAATCTAGTAATGTGCCTATTTTCCCTCCTGTCCTCAGCTGACTGGACTCAGATGAGCACGACAGCGGTCACGTGTGTTTGAGGCACAATCACACGTAACTACGTATTCGGTCGGTGATCAGCGTCCGGTCAATTCGTGTTGTACTGGGACCATGATTTGTAGAATAAACTAGCGGATACCCAGCGTGTGCTACTACGCTATAGTGCCTAATGCATTGTTTTAGTGGTCGCATTATTGCCTTTAAAACTGGTTTGGAGCACATCGTTTGGACGGTTTCAAAAGTCCATAACGGACATATGTAGGTGGAAACAATTTTTGTGTTTTGTTTTACTATAGTGAACAGGAAGTATTTAATCCAATAAACAAGGCAAACATTTGTGTGAGACTGGTGCCCATAATAGGCATTCAATACCCGTGTTACGGGTCACCAGGCCCCCAAGACTTAAAAGTATACAAACAAATATTTTTAACACAGTCATAATCTCCGATGGGTTAGGCAGGGGTGTACCTGTGCCACTAACCGATCACAAATCCTGACGCAGGTCTGCTACTGAAAAATTCCTGATGGAAAAACCCAATAATACCAGGCCTGGGATTCAAAGCTTAGCAACACAAGGCCTTACCTTGTGTTGCTAAGCAGTAGCGAATACTTTGGGGACACAACAGATAGTATATACATACGTAAACTCACGCTTTTTTCCCATGGGGTAGGCAGAAACCACAGAACGTCACCTTCTGTGTCCTTACAACTCCGTTTGCCTCCTCCACGTTCATACATCTTGTCATACACGTACGCCGTATGCGAGTACCACGCACCTGACCTTTCTGAAGAGCCAACGACTGATAGTGTTTCGTCAAAATAAAATAAAAAGCTAAACTTTCTAGGCATTATGGATCACACGCATCATCATCCTCATCGATCTACCAGCTGCATCTCGTTCAACCCAAATCGTCCCTATTTTAGAACCTTCTTTAGTTCGGTGCCTAGTGTAGCGGACTGTACAAAAAGTACTACAGCGCCATCTATGTCACAAAGGAAGTACTAATATCAAAATTCTGAATCGCACTATTAAATTTAGCCACGAGTCTGAAGACTATATAAGAAAACCCGATATCAACCGTCGGGCAGATAGCCCACCAGACGTAACACCCATCAGGCCGGAGGGTGCTCCCTTTTCTATGGGGGATGTAAAACTTTACACCCTGTTCCTATCATATGTAGGTACTCATACATTTTCTACGTGGCCTTCTTCTCATAAAAACAAATGCCCAAAACAAGGTACGTCAAACAAAAAGTTTAAAAAACAAAGTGACAGTCCCAACTACATTTTCGTCATGGCCGCCGCACCCGTACCTGCAATTTGTCCGGTCCCTCAAGCCGCCGGTCCCCCGGGCCGGTTCCGCTGCGGGACGGTTATTAACCGTTTACCACGGCCGCTTGGTGTTAACCGCTTTTTAGATTACTTTGCTTTGTTTGCTTTTAGGCTAAAAGTTAGGTACGGAGTTTTGAGTGGGTTTTTAGAATGTTTTTGGATTTTAAATTGTGGTTTAAAGGTAGTGTGCAATATAAAGTTAGACCATCTCTAGCTTGCTACTTGTTTGTGATCCCTTATGTCAGTGTTTTTGGAGGGAAAGAAAGGCATTATTAGGACGCGCATAGATTACAACAATTATGAATTTATAATAAAAACCTCAAGGAGAAACTAGAAGGAGAGGAATTGGGAATTCGTCTTCTTTCATATTAGTTCCATAAAAAATAATTTGGTATGATTGTTCGAGATGTGCAAAGATAGATAAGCTTTTAGGTACTGAGGGAAATACAATACAAACATCATCTTATATAGAAGTACCTACTTCAATTTACTGCATTCAACAGGCAATTTGCTCCCTCGAGACACCGGCGCTAATGCAATTAACGGCACCGATTTTTCAACCCACTACTAAGTCTAACATAGGTCTGTCCGTAAATTGCTCAGAACTGCTCGGGAAATTCCGTATTTCTACGCTTTCCATTTGGATTGATGATCGCAATATAAAGTCGGCTTGGATAGGTGCAGCTGTCAATCTGCTAGATTGAATTACCTTTTACGACAGCTGTAGAACGAAAGGTGTGACCTAGGTTTCGTAGAAAATGATGGCAGGAATGATTTACGAGTGATATCACCAACACAGCACAAATGATAAGAGCCAACTTTTCTTGGCGAACTCAAATTCCGGTCCATTTTTTTAGCCTGTATAGTGGAACACCACTGCTGGGCAAAGGCCTCTCCCAGTTCCTTACATTCTATCCACAAAAATCTTATTTCTCGTATCTTAACGCTATCGCCACAGCACACATTTTTGCGGAAGAAAAAATGCCACAAGTTATGAGTATCATGTTTTTCTTTGGAAATGTTCGCATCAACAAAATTTATTTTACCACCTCTCTAAATAATGAATGTAGATAATGTAAAAAGTGTGGGAGGAACCCTAATGTACATCAGGTGTGTCACAGATCACCGGAACACATTGTCTAATGGAGGTTTTTATGAAAAGAGTTGTAAAGTTTATAAGAATAGAGTGTAAACAAACTCCTCAGACTGTTTACTTAAGGATATGTAACAGTGAACCTGTGTTTAGTATTTTAGATTGATTCTATCCAGGCCTGCTATGTGCCTAGAATTTTCCCAACCCGCGTATCGCAACTCATTCTAAAATATAGAGTAAAAAATTATCGAGTAGCATTTATAAGCCGCGGTGAAACTAGAATGTTGGCAATTTCTTGAAAACTAAAGGTAACATAAATATTAGTACCAGCCGATGTTTTTTGAGAAGCAAGACGTAACACTTTTGTGAAAAGCGAATGTGATTTTGGAGAAGTTACAACATTTTCATGCAAGGCGAGCTAGAGTAGAATACGGAATCTCGACGCACAAAATATCGATAAATGCTAATTAAGGCTCCGTAGAAAAGATCTTTCGCGGTAACGCGCATCGAAGTCAAGTAGTATCGCAGTGAAGATCTATCGCGGTAACGTGCATCGAAGTGTAGTGGCTTTGCAGAAACGGTCTTTCGCAGTAACGTGCATCGCAATTTTGTAGCATCGTATTAGCGTTTATCGATATTTTGTGCGTCGAAATTCCGTATTCTACTCGGCGAGCTATCGGCCGTATTCTAAAATCCTTCTCAATCTCTTCAAGATTTCTTCTTCTTCTTGTCTAATTACGTTCGACACTGTTAATGACACAAAAAAAAACCAACGGTCAAAATCGACCAGCTTCATACGACATCGATACAAGGTTCCATGTGCCCCGTAAAGCGCGATAATGACCCATTTTCAAACCGAGATTTTCCCCATGTTATCTTCCAAGATGGAGAAACTTCGCAAAAACACACATAACGCCCTAGGGCAATAAATAAATTAGAAAATAAACCAAAATCCTATCCGGTAATATGAAACACCTTAAGCCAGAGCGTTGGCACAATAATTTGGCCGGCATTACGGCGGCGTCTCGTGTAACGCGTAAACGCGTAATGCGTGCCGCTACGCTAGATTATGTCGCATAACGTAAATAAAAAAAAAGTTTCGGCGATGTTCTGTAATTGAGGTAAAGGTGAGGTCGCAAAGAAAGCGCGATGTTATACTTTCCGGTAATCGAGTGAATGGAAATCACTGAAAATTTTCCTGCAACGATAAAAAAGTTAAAGTTTTAGAATTTATTGGCAAAGTTTAATTATAAATAATAAAATTAAAAAGCCATTTATTCCACATTTCTGAGTTCTATTTCAAATGTTGTTAGTAGGGTAATAGTAAATTTACTTATTGTACATTGTTGTATTGTTAGTCTTCTTTCTTCAAAATATGGACGCTTTTTTGGGTAAAAGCCTCCTCCATCTGTTCCACAAATCCCTGTTCTTGCCTATATTTGTCCAGTCGTTACCTGGCACCTGGATAAAGTCACCAGCATCAGCAAAGTGTAATTAGGGTTAAGTAAATGGTAATAAATTCATCCACATAGATTAAAGTTTTTTTTCTCTGATTGCTTGTATGTCGCTATCTGTGCCTGACAAGCTAGCCTCTCCGTGTATTTAAACGCTGATCCCTGGCACTGTGTCCTCACCCTGACCTCATCATGCTGGCTACAGGTTGGCGGACGCGCGGGCGTTTTCCTCCGGACCCACATAAATTTTATTACGAATAAACTTTATCTTTATTTTTTGGTAACAAGTTATTTGATCAACGTAATTTTCTATTTTATTTTAACATGAAAGGAAGGACCCTTTTCCTTTATACAATTTTCTTTTTTGTGTTTATGTTTAAGAAGTAGTGTATTGAAGAATTTACGTGTCTTCAAGTTGAACATTCGAGCTAATACGAAAGTTCTGGTTGATCAATATCTACAAGTTTGAAGGAAATCTACTTAAAACTCTTAATTAAACTCACTATAAATCCAGCATGTTTCAATTCTTGTGAGTTGATCGTCTCATCGCTTTACTTCGGGCGAGTTGCAGCCAAACGCAAGCCAATTTAGTGACAAAAAAAGGTTGAATTAAGATCAAACGATGATTGAAAATTGCTTCAGTCGATGCTTGATTGCATTCTTGTTGGGTACTAAATGCTTGGCCTCATTTTCTCGTATAACCAAAGTTACAAACTAACTAAGCAGTGATAGCCTAGTGGTGTGACCGCTGGACTCCCAAGTCATAGGTCTCGAGTTCGAACCCAAGACACGCACCTCCGATTTTTCGGAATCACGTGCGTATTGTTTAATTATAACTTGCTTCGGTGAAGGAAAACATCGTGAGGAAACCAGCATGCCTGAGAGATATTTCTCGACGATATGTAAAGCCAAATCAGAGGCCTATAGGCGGCATAAAACATCTGACACCAAGTTAGGCACTGACCACACGATAAGGAACAGACTAACTTGCCATTCTTACCTCATTCTTAAATTACCATTACCATTAACGTTTGGTGTAGCCTCGGGGCCTAACTAAGTTCCAATTCACTATTGTGACATTACCTCAGTAGTTTCAATTATTTACACCTAACATAAAAACAACAAACTCCAAAAAGAGATTTTTTATTTCACTGGTTGAAAGCTAAATTAGTCGTGGGTGTTTTAGGCTATAAATTATATTTAAATCATGCTTATTAGGCGAGATATCTCAATTTTTGCGGACGAAGTCGCGGGCGAACGGTTGCGGGTGAAGGCTTTCGTGACATGACGTGCGCTGCCTAAATAGTACAAGTTACACAAAAATAATGTAAAGGGAATTATTCTTCTTAAAAAGTTAAAAAAAAATTCGCCATAGAATATGTCTATCTTTTATGGTTGACTCACAATAACCATTTTATGATTTTAAAATTTGGTCAAAAATAATACTTCATTTGCGAAGGTGTTTTTACTGACATAGTATCAATTCTCATCAAAATAAATATGTTAGTCACCTTTAGCGTTTAATTGTGACCAAAAATGCCCTTTGCACCATTTAATTTAGATGAATATGTTAGGAAATATCACAGAATGTAAATAACTCGCTCAACAAAATAATTCTTAACGACGACGAGGGTTCATTAGAAGATGACTCTCAATGGGAAAATGAGCTATCTGAAGGTGCCATATGATGCAGGTACAGCTAATCAACAACATGTATTATGGTACTGTACAACATAACATTTCGCCGGTATTTCCCAGAAGGGTTAGGTAGAGGTGTACCATTAATAGTACACCCACATTTTGCCAGTAATGCTTAAGTCCCATGCAATGTGGGACGAGCCTATGACCATCAACCAGACACATCCAAGCTCTTGACTTTGACTAAACGAGGTCAATGCATCTTTGAATTGATAACAAAATTGGTACTTGAAACTATTACGAGAATTCCTGCCGGGCAAGACAATTTACTAATGAATTACTTTAAATAGGGACTGACGAATCACGAGCAAGGTCATCATCCATTTGCTTGCATTTTCCCAGCTACATTGGGGTCGGCTTCGAGTCAGGTGCAGTGAATGCCAGTATTTTACATCGAGCCTATCTGACCTCCTCAACCCAGTTACTGGGTAATACGATACGCCTTGATACGTTTGATAATGGTTGTCAGACACTTTCGGGCCTGTAATTACTGTTAAATATCTTCAAAAGCCAGCCGAGAACAACAGCGTGACGTGCTTTTCGAGAAACGGAGGGACCTCCATATTAAATGTATTGCCACCCATCCACGGACCGCATCTCAGAAATCGCTGCTTACTTTCAAAGACCGACCTGTGCGGCTAAGTTCCGCCTTGGAGATTGCCGAAGGGCAACGTAGCAATGGAACGCAGCATTTTCGGTTTGAAAAAACAAGACAGAGTTCAGTGGCGCAGGAAACGAGTTCCTAGACGGAATTCGGGGAAGTCTTTGCTCAGAAGTGAGACCATAGTAGCTAAACAAAAAAAGCGAAGTTTAAGCAAGAAATGATAAAGTAAATCTTACAAATAACTTTGTCTCGGCACCAAAATATTGGAATTGATTGGAAGAATCCGGATATTCAGAACACATTGACGAAGTCACATAGTTGGTCCAGCACTGGCCTTTTTGTCGCAAAAAAATGAGCAAGTCGACAAAGTCAATGATTTGTTTCTGAGATAAGTGATTTCAAATATAAAAATTTGTCAAGTCTAAACACTATTATAGTAGGAGCGTGTTTACCTTTAGAGCAATCTTATGATGTATGAAACAAAGTAAAGCCTGATGTGCTGCCCAGTGCCCACCCTATAGACATCTGCTAAAACTATGTCACATGACCGCCCCCATCCATCTTTAAGAAGTCATCAGCCATACATAGATTAGTCCTACCCGTGCGAAGCCGGGGCGGGTCGCTAGTGAGAAATATAGGATTACAGAAGTTTCAGTCGTCCCTGCAATATATATAATATAGCTTGTTTTCGGGGATGAAAAATACACACGCCACGTTTTGTGCCTCTTTATTGTGGCACATATGGCAAACACTACTGTTACCAATTAGTGCATAAAATACTACTCATACTAACGCAAGAGCTACTCAAAAGTTATACTTCTGAAGGCTGCAACTGCAAACGCAAGCGTTTGTTAATAAGCGCAAGCTTTGTGGTCTGCCGCTCGACTGCAGAATCGTCATCGCGGCTTGTCATAGCGATTGGGCGGCTGCTTTGCGGCTGCGGTTTGCGCGCCTCCAGAAAAAAAAAACTTTTGAACCTTTAGATAGACCTAACCAATAAACTATTTACCAAAACGGCACCATGAATCAGAAAATTACCTACTACTCGCTATGCGACAATGTGAGGTCGGTGTTTCATTCATCGCTCGCCTTTCCACATACCGTTAAGAGTCGCCCTTCTGCACCCTTTATTTTACTATCATTAGGTAGTAAAAACAGAACGGCTATGTATATTTAAGGCTCCCAGGGTATTGTTTCTCACAACAAAGCGATGGTGGCGCTACTCTTAAACATTTTTCTTGGCTAAATTAAAAAAGTAAGATGGATGCCACAGTGACCCCCCCGAGTTTGGTTGTTTTCAGACAATAGCTTTTTATTGCCGTGGCCTACCGAGGGTAGCCTGTTGGCCTTTTTTTGTAAAATCACAATGATAAGGTCAAGTTATTTTATGCAGAGGTCGATCGAGTGCACAATGTGCTTAAAATCACAGGGTGTATGATTTATAGTTGCTGTTTTTATTGTTCTCTAGCTATGGATAAACGATTTCATTGCCACTCCCACCCCCAAAGGGATCGGCATTGGCAAATGCGTTTAGCGCTAAATGAATTTAGCGAGGCCTTTGCCATTTTAAACATGACAAAAGCAAAATAATGGGTCACAAAACGCAAATTTGACTATAAAAGCATTTGTCCAGTAAGGTGTTTATTAAATGTTATCCCGAAAAGCACCCGTGATTTTCCCATAAAATGTTACTGAAATGACGACAAAGTTACTGCTGTACTTGTTCATAAGCATAACGTTTTACTGCTTTATCTCGTTCATTGTGACGAGCCACAAAGGGTGCGGCGACATTATTCTATGTTGAAGTACTGCTGATAAGGGTTCCAGTCTGTTGTTTTGGCGTTGGTTTATAAATTGTGGAGGGTGTTTTTGTTATTGTTTTTAAACGTGTGTTATCGTTGCGAGATAATTATGCGTGGATTTTTAAAGCTTTAACAAATATGTAAAACGATACTTAGTTGATGGTTGTTTAAAGTTTTCAAGTGCATTTTGCAAGTAGGAAACTAACGGGTAAATGGCAGATTTTCATGATGATGTTAATAAAACTAATAATCACAAGGTTTTACAGGCATACCTGAGAGCCTAGACAGGTGGCAATCATTTCCAAAGCGTTTTTTATTTCTATAACGTTTTTCAACAGGATTCAACTTTTTCGGTTGTGTCAATTCAAAACCTTTTTGACTCTTCCATCATCTTTATCGCTATTAGATGGGTTGTACAGGTCAAATATGTAGTTGCTCCTTTTAAAGTGGTAATTAGCTGCTTCTGGTTAGACTGGAAGCCAACCCCGACACAGTTAGGCTAGACAGGTGATGTTTTCGCTGATAGAACTTTACTACGTCTAAAATTTCTCTCGTATCTTAGACAAAATCTTTCGTCAAACTCATTGTTTCACGAAAGATTTTGTCACTCAAAGTTCCGTAACCCCACTTGGTGGAACAAGGCCAACTGTTCTGCAGTGAGGAAGTGCAGCCAGGGTCCCTGGCACTCAGCCACACGGATCCTCTCTTCGTTCGTTTTAAATAACCCCTATTTATGCGGCTATAATACTCGCTGGTACGCTCTTTGTAAATGATTCACGGTAATTTTATTGTTTGTTGTTTCGTGGATGTATTTCTGGGAAATTAGTGGGTTGGACTTTTTGTTTGCAAATTACGTAATTTTAGGGTAAGGTTATGACTTTACCGATTTTAGGTTGACTGGTATAAAATGCCTTTGCATTAAATAAGTATGGCTCTGTACATTTGTGTGATTAAAGTAAAAAATATAAATAACTAGCTGACCGGCGCAACTTCGTCTGCGTAACATTTTTGATTAATGCTCCGCTCCTATTGGTCGCAGCGTGATATTTTATATAGCCTTCCTCGACAGTAGTTCCTGAGATTAGCACGTTCAACCAAGCAAACTCTTTAGCTTTATAATATTAGTATTTTCAAACGTATATTTCTGTTTATGACTGTTGAAAATTAACGAAATCATCCGTTACCTTCGTACCTTTCATCCAATAAGAGTGTCTATAAATCATTCTCCCATTGGTGATACCCAGACAATTTTGGATGGCACATGTCGAATAATAATACCACAATATTAATTTTCCTCCATCATAGATTTTCTTTAATTAATAACAGTTTACATTAAAAATATTTTATCGTTACTTTTTATCCTCCGTGTTGCTATGGTGTGTGTGCTCTAAAAGGGTTCATAATTTGTATTTAGATCTAAGCCTTTTGTGACATCTGCATTATGGTATGCAATAAACGAATATGAAGTAATAAAAATATGTGCTTCAATAACATCCTCCTTTGTTTCCTTGCAGTCACATCACAAGAACAGCTAGCTGGCTGCCTCCTGCCGAGAGCTGGCCCACTGGCAGGGAAGGCAGCGGCAGTGGCAGCGAGCACGATGAGGAAGAACTGCCCTATGGCTGGGAGCAGGCGCTCGACTGCCACGGGAAACCTTATTATGTCAAGTAAGTGCCTTTTTGCTCTCTTTGCACATGAACTAAATTGATTGGAACAGCAGAAATATTATTGATCAGTCATTCGATTGGTAAACGCGCTGACTGTCCGGGGAGGACAGAAAGTACAACTTGCCACTTGTAGAATCATCATCATTTATCACATTTTCGTGTCGAGTACTAAGTGGGTTGTGGAGGTCAGACTGACGGTCGCTCCATGTAAAATACTGACACTATGCTGCATCCGGTTAGACTAAAAGCCAAGCCAACACAGATGGGAATTTTTTTAGAAGACGTAGTATGTTTTGGTCTTTAACATCCATTTGAGAAGCAGGATTGACTTTGGAAACGAGAATAAACTGCTAGGAAGATTCTAGGGTGGAAATATGACAAGTATAGACCGCCTCTGTTCATTGTACTTGAAGTGTTAAATAAATAAATAGTCAACCGTACAATATTTAGCCTTTACTTCGTAGCAATAAGGACACTTTTAAGTGCAAGTTGACTGGAACAGCGCATTTCAACTGGGTCACCTCTCGCTTTTTGTATGTTTATTAATTTTCAGTGATAATTAACCTAAATAAATGTGATCTTTCCACCTTCCAGCCACGTCAACAAGACCACGACGTACGTGGCGCCAGAAGGCTGTTCCTGCGAGTCTCCCCCCGCGCCGAGAGATGTGGTGCTGGAGAGGGACCCCGAGCTGGGCTTCGGCTTCGTGGCGGGCTCCGAGAGGCCTGTGCTGGTGCGCTTCGTGACTGATAACTCGCCTAGTGTGGGGAAGGTAAGAAAATCTTAAAACTTATATTACGAAATTATAAAAGTGAGTTTCTTTGCCACGGTTTATGGCACACGGATAAACCATTACCTGAGTTAGGACATAGAAAACTTTTTATCCCGGTAGAACGATCCCATGGGATAATTACCGACCTCCACATGAACAATGCCGCGGGTAAAAGCTAGTTGTTTAAAATTTTGTCATTATTAAAAGAAGTAGATAAAAGAGCTGTGGACCATCTCCCCTCTGTATGAGGGGTTTAGTCTTATTTTACAGTACCTGCTAAAATAGCAGGTTTTGTGACGACCCCAAATGGAATGACATACAATCTTAAAACGCACCTGGACCGTATGCACTATGTTTATTAACAAAAACAACATACTCTCAATTAACTTTTCAAATGCTGGTAGTCAGTTGCCCTTCCAACAGGAAATAATGAGAAAGGGAAAACTTATATCAAAGTACTATAAAACTTAAACTCACAATTTACAGCTGGAACCCGGAGACCAGATCCTCTGCGTGAACGGCGAGGACGTCAGCCTAGCAGCCAGAGAACACGTCATCACCGCAGTGCGAGCCTGTTCGGAACGAGTCACCCTCCGCGTCTGCCAGCCAGCCCGGGGTGGGAACCCTGCCAGGAGATCAGCTCTTCTGTCTGCTGCTAAGCGGGCGCGGTTACGGGCCAGGCCACCACGGGTCCGGTTCGCTGATTCTGTGCAGTTAAATGGTGCTCCTATATATCCTGTAGGTGTTTTTGTGTTTTGATTACATTCGTTAAATACAATCTTCTTAATATCGTGTGATTAGTGCCTTACCTGGTGTCAGAGTTTTTATGCCGCCCATAGGCCTCTGACTTGACTTTACATGCCGTCGAGAAATATCTCTAAGGCATGTTGGTTTCCTCACGAGATGTTTTCCTTCACCGAAGCAAGTGAGAATTATACAACACGCACATGATTTCGAAATATCAGAGGTGCGTGTCTTGGGTTCGAACTCGAGACCTATGACTTGGCAGTCCAATGGTCACGCCACTGGGTTATCACTGCGTGAAATCCAATCAAATGCCCCGTTGTTCTCGTGATCACAATCGGCGACTGCTGATGTTGTTTCCTGGGTCGGTCTTAGGCACCAAGACCGGAAATGGTCAGAAAAAAATTTAAAAATTCAGAGGTAAAATGAAAACATATTGTGTGATCCTGGGATATTTTTTTAACCTTGCTGGAGACAAGGTATTGAAGTTTCCATACAACACATTTTAGGGATTATGTTATATTTGTCTAATAATGAGTAGAAAATGAAAGTGCCAATATTTACCTCATTTGTTACTTTTTTTGCGGTGATGTCAATCCATTAGCTAATTGATATGGATATTGCGACAACACATTACAATAATTGACATAGTTATTAATTATTCCGTCACTAATAAATACATGGGTCTTTATTAATTAGGAACTAGAGTGATATTGAGAATGCGCTGCTTGAATTCAGAGAGAAACGTAACATTATTAGGTGTACTTAGTATAGTAAAACTTTTCCTTAAAGTAAGTACGCTGAATTCTAGGAAGGAAGTTACTGCCTTGAAGTTAATGCTGCAGCTGCGTCCTAGTTTGAAAGTTAGTGTACCTACCGGTGAAATTACAGGAGACATTTTAACTTTATGTCTAAGTTTGCAATACCAGTGTGTTGGTATGGTATGCTAAAACAAACTTGGTATTAAAATACCAAGTGGGCACACCTATATGTAACTAAACAAGGTGGAACGGACACCGACGCGAAAACGCTTATAATATGTGATAACCGTACTCAGTACACAGATCTCTTTTCTCATCCAACCAATCCAATGTTCTATTCCAGCCATCAGCCTTCTCCCTTGGCGATCTCTGTTTACCTCCGATGGCCAACGTCCTGAAGGTATTCCTTGAGAACGGTCAGACGAAGTCCTTCAAATACGACACCACCACAACCGTGGCCGACGTGGTGACCAGCCTGAAAGACAAGCTTTGTATCACTGCGGAGGAGCACTTCAGCCTGGTGGTGGAACATGTCAAGAGTCTGAGGAGGAACAAGCTGACGTTGTTGGATCCGAAGGAGTCTTTGGCTAGGGTAACTATGAACTTATGTTTTTAAAGTGTTGATTGATTTATCATGGAGTAGTTTTAAACTAGAGTTACAGAGTACTCAAACCAGCCATCCGTGCCCTAACGTAAGCGATCAAGTGAATACGCGACCGACCGTCGCGTTCACTTTGTTACGCGGACCCGAACGCATGGCCGCGCGTACAGAGGATGGCTTCCGATTGCCATATGAAAGCGACGACCGTGTATTCGCGTGCCCGTTCGCTTTGGTTAGGGCGCGGCTTTGTTGTATCGATTATTGGGAAGATCGAAGTATCCGTTCGGTTTCAACTGTACCTTGGGGAATCAAACAAATTCTGCTAGGAAATTAATTTCATCAACTTTTAGAGCTGAAGTTATTATAGTAATTTGTCTTAACTATCCAATCAAACCCATGCAAATATGTATAACAGAGATATATTTTCTCATCCTCAGGTAATCAGTTGGGTAAGTCTAGTAGTCGTTCAAATAAGTTAATTGGTTACTGGTGAAGGTCTGGCCACTCCTAGGACTGATTAATGGCTAGCAGACAACCTTTGACTTAAGTTTGGGTCAAACATTGAATCATCATATCATTGCTTGTATTTTTTTAGTGTCCGACCGAAACTGGTTTTTACGGCCGAAACCGAAACCGAATTTCGGCAACAGTCTCAGTTTCGGCCGAAACCGAAACTGCCTTACAAGGATCATGTTTTGAGGGAAAAATAAAACGTAAAGAAAACGTTTTAAATTTTATAAGAAAATAACAATTAGGGACGTACATAGGTAAGTATCTAATTGTACTTGCCACTTGAATACCTTGGTAGTAAGTTTAGTATTCAAATGAATTTTGAAACTCTGAATCCATAATATTATCACCACTAATGAACTAGTAAGTACCAAGTACCCAACTAATGTTTGTTTAGGTATAGCATTAGCGAGAGAGTTAAATCAACCAAAAAAATATTTAGATAGGTTTAACTTGATTCTGCTATAATCTATGTATTAGTTTGTTATAATAAATTATTTTTTGACGTTTACTACCTACTCTTATGCTATATCACTTAATAAAATTTACCGAATTCAAAATAAATCACACGAAAACCTAACAAAATGAACATCAAACACAAGCTAGTCATGACATAATTAGGCACACGGACGCGGCAAAATGTCTTCGTCGCTTACTCGTTTGGATGTTTAACGCGCCGAACATGACCGATCACAGCGCGAGAACTCCCGAATGCAATTTCGGTTTCGGTCGTAATTTCGGCAGGTTTTCCGCCGAAACCGAAACTCGTTTTTTTGCCAAAACTCGACCGAAACCAAAACCGAACTTTCGGTCGGACACTAATATTTTTATAAGAATAGTCCACTCATACCCAAAGTTGGATTACCACGCATAAGAGCATATTCAGAAATAAATTCACCTCACACAAGGAAATGGTAAAAGGCGCATCAGGGATTTAGTGTAGAAGTAGCAAGCATTCTCTTGTACAGCAGGCTAAGAGAGTGACTAAACTTATCGACACGGAATCGGCTTAAGCCAGTCTGGAACAGCTTTATGCCTATATAATTAAAGCGAAGAGGGCGTTTTTCGCCTCTTTTTGGCTCGGATGATGCGACTTGACACCGCGCCGAAGCAAATGCGACAAAAGTGGTGAAATATGATCGGCTCAAACCGAAACCGCGTCGAAAAGTGTGGCCAGTCCCTAATATATTGCGCTTAAACCCAAAAGCAAGTAGGTATTACTTTCTACAACAACCAACACAATGTTTCCAGATCGCAGCCCGGCCCGGGTCGTACAAAATGCGGTGTCTGTTCCGCGTGGTGTTCATGCCGACGTCGGCCGCCGAGCTCGCTCAGCGGGACCTGGCCGCACTCGACTACCTCTACATGCAGTGCTGCAATGATGTGGCGCAGGTACTTTAACTCGCAAGTTTTTACCTCTGACAGCAGCAACCCAAACACAACCTTATAGGAAGGACAATGAAGATCATTGTATGTAATTTTTATAGATGTGTTACGACAACAGCAACCTTATTGGAATCTTAATAAAGATCATTTAGATTTGACGGTCATGTAAAATCAGAGGGAAAAGATACAAGATATATAGTTCAACCAATTTATCTGTGCAGGCGGAAAAAATAAATGTACCAAGTTTGACATATCGATGCAAATTTTGTTGACAAGCAACGCCTCCTTGAACTGCACACTTAAAGTGGTCATACTATAACGGGGAAAGCTTGTGAAAGCTGAATATAAGGTCAAGTTAGAATCAAAGTAGTTTAAAATGACATTATCAGATTTTTAACCGTGAAAATTCTTTGAAATATTGGCGCTATTGTCACACATTTTGTGTGATTGTCTGCGGAAATGTTATTGGCTAAAAAAAGGCGGCTTTAGTTCCAACTATGTCCACGCGCCAAGAGAACCATGACGCACGCTATTTCCTTGTGAAGTGTCACGTTCTGCAGTGGTAGTGCCTTTTAGTGGCTAAGTTGAGTTGAACTAAATGGTTTGACTGTGATGTTCGTTAGGAGCGGTTCGCGCCGGAGCTGCAGCCGGACGTGGCGCTGCGGCTGGCGGCGCTGCACATGCACCAGCACGCGCTGGCCAACAACATGTCGCCCGCCAAGCTGACGGTTAAGGCTGTCGAGTGAGTACCACGTCGTTTTTTAGTTTAAGATGCAAGCGCCACGGTAGCCCACGATATTCAAATTTTTTTACTTTTTTTTGCAATTTGCCGGTCAGTGTCAGACTGTATCATGCTAAACAAAATTTGAAAATTAATCAATACAACCCTTCTCTAAGATCATTTAATCCCATTGAATGACTATTTCATGAAAAAATCATACAATGGGATGGGTACATTACATATAATAAAACATGTTGTTGACTTTTACTATTTTCTATAGTTTTCACTCTTGTCTCTTTGTATTGCTCCTAATAATTTAATTTTAAACATAATTTATCAATTCCAGGAGAGAATTCGGTCTAGAACGTTTCGTACCTAGCGGACTACTGGAGAGTATGAAGCGCAAGGAGCTTCGCAGACTGATCGCGCACTTCCTCAAGATGAACTCGCAGATGACTGGCAGTCAACGGCAGCTCACGCAGTTACAGGTTAGTTATACTTAGTTAATGATAAAATAAAATCTTGTGTTACCGTAATTATAGGACAAACGAATTAATTATCGAAATTAAAAGATATTATCGTCAAGAAAAAAAACCTTGGTTTTGCCAAATCTTTCTCGCTACATCGGAATCACAAATCAAACCCGACGCCACGAAAATTCTTTATTGCGGAAGTAGAGTTATACTACAGTCCGGCAACGAACGTAGAAATCCTTCTAAAGCAAGATAAGGATCCCCTTATCTTGCTTTTCAATGGAATATGAGGAATCTTACACACTATTTCTTTTACTCTACTTTTTGTAGTGCCGCTACACCTCTATACTAGGTTTAACCTCCGGCTTATTTCTATCTGTATGCCCATCCAGGCTAAGCTCCACTACTTGGACATAGTGGCTGGTCTGCCCAGCTATGGAGCCAAGTGCTTCAGCAGCAGCCGACCCGAGCGAGTGCTTCTCGTCTCTCCACGGTTTGGGCTCAGTCAGATCGTGGGCAGGAGTAACTCTGTGGTAAGTGACTACTACTAGTCGTACTGGAGGCGGATGCTCCGAATTCCATGGACAGCCAAACGCACAATTCTTTCTCAACTCAGTGTCAAGACCCGATTTAGAACTATTTTGGTCACATAATGCAAAGGGGAGATAGCAGCCTTGAAAAGCTGGTCATTGTTGGCAATACCGAAGGCAAGAGAGCATGAGGCCGGTCGCCAACATGATGGTCGGACCAAGTAAGGAATCCCGCAGGAATCCGCTGGGTGCACAAATTCGGGCGATGTGGCGACTCCCGAGAGAGGCCTATGTCTTTGGGCTGATGTGATGATGATGAAAATCAGAACTTTTGGTAACAAGTTAGTCATTAACTAATGGATTGAGCAGTCAACTTCGTTTTTCTTAAATAAATACAATCTTTGACCACGGAAATGAAGAAGAAGTTGAAGTGCTTGAAAATGCATATTCAAGCACTTCAACTTCTTCTCATCCTCTGTCTTTACCGTTCCAGCCTCAACCCATCGCCTCTCTAGAAGAGGTGGAAGGCATCAGAGTGAAGCGAGACTGGTCCAGCGGCGGCGCGGACGTCGCCATCTTCTTGCAACGAGACCGCGTGCTAGCGCTGCTGATGGACGAGCGGGATGCTGCTGAGATGCCGCTTATCATTGCTGGGTATGTAATAAAAATCAATAGAAAAACAACTGGAAAAATCAAATCATTGTACCAAAAACACTGCACTAATTTGGCTAATATAAGCGGTCGTCGGTTGAATATGCAATAATTGCGTTCATTTTATTCGGCGAACCTGAACGCCTTCGCGCCGACAGAGGGCGCCTTAAGAGAATTAAAAAGTAAAAAATAATTGCTGCAATTATACGATTTACTTGACTAAGTATGTATTTGAGTTTAGCGATATGATGTCAGATCAAAAAATACTCACTGTTGTACGTTCACAGGTACTATCGCCTAGTGACTGGGCATGATTTGAATGTTGAGCAAGAAAGAGAGCCCATGACAGAAGATATAGGTAAGTAATCGAACTCGTGTTGTTTCTCACTCTATCAGCTGTATTCTCAAACCAGGCAACATTGCTAAGTGAGCTTCTCTCTTCTATTCCAGCTCCACCATACTTGTCGCAACATAACGTGGTGCCAGCTAAGTGGAGCTACCTCCACTACGACGACCCCAACACGCTCTCGAAGAAACATTACGCAATCTTCAGCATGCCTCCCCCCTATCACTCCACGCCCGACCAGAACAAGTCCCTCGACACCAACATGAACACCAACATCAACAACAGGAATCACAGCAACACCTCCAGTCCTCTAATAGGCTACGACTCCAAATCTGGTCTACTAGGACACGACGTTCACTTCGAGAAATGCAAAAGAAACGATGACTTCAGACTCTTCGATCCCAACGATGCTTGCTATCTCGACGACGGCATGGGCTTCGACCTTCAAAGCGTTCTATCCATGGAACTCTTAGAGAATGCGTCGAACAACCCAAGGCTAGTAGAAGCCAAGAACGAAGAAGTCTTAAGAAGAGTAGCAGAAATGCAAAAGCTAGTAGAAAACTCCGAACAATATTTGACTGAGAATTGTGATTACGATGCTTATCATGAGAATTTAAGAGATGAGCTCGTTGGCAAAGAAACTTGTGTAGATAATGTAGAGAGTGATACAGAGTCTAATACTAGTAGGATGACCGACGACGCTCCTGGTATATTGAGACATAGTGATTCCTTGCTTTTGCTGACTGAAACTATAAACCAAGGGTTGAATGGTTTAGGTGTACCGGAGAGTGAAAAAGACAATAATAGCTTAACCACGAGACAATCACAAGGCCTCAGTGCTATACTCAATAACTGTGGCCTGACTGATGCTCTGATAGCTCTAAACAATGATGTATGTCACTCGGAAAGTGACAATGATTCGCTTTACACGCCCACAAATAGTCCGATACGTAAACATCAAAACAAAACGACCACGACAGCTAAAGGGGTTCGGACTAGTTTTGGTCTGGTCAGTCCCGACGCAACGCAAGACAATAAGGAACCGAATCTAAAAGAATATTTGAAGCAACTTAGAGAGAAGAGTAGTAAAGAAGAAACGAGAGCGGCCGAGTACCCATACTTGTACCAGGAAAGCGTAGTTGATAATGATGCTGAGCTTATAGATTTAACTTTGATACCTCCCCCACAAACTCCCGATGAATTAGACTGTGCAACGCAAGTGCCTCAAATTTTACCCGTAGTTCCACCATCCTTTGCTGATGATAAAGTAAATTCGCAAGAAAATTTATCGAACACACCAAAAAAGAACGCACTAGAAGAATTTATAGCTAATGTTACGATACAACCACCGACTGTGAAGGTCACGCCTGCGATAGAGCTGACTCCGGAAGAAATCATGTCATATATTATTCCACCACCACCGGCTTCCAACTCATCAACCTTAGATAGAGAACAAGTTAGTTATGCTAATCATAGTCAAATACTTCAAGCAAAAAACGAACAAGCAAATGCCGAGGCAGCAAAAACTGCCAACGGTGATGTCCTGAAGGGAACTTTAAGCGTCAGTGAGATTAGAAATATGTTTGCAGCAAAAAGCCTTAGTGACGCTAGAAATAGCCTTCTACTTAAAGATAAAAACAAAGTTTCCAATCAAACGAAGTCAGATTCGCCTAAAGGGAAAAGAAAAAGTGCGTCAGGTGACAAACAGGCGAATGGAACAGCGCATGTCATAGAATACCCTACAGTTGAGAGAAAAGGAATGTTCTCTTGCTGTAGTAAAGACAAAAATAAGTCCGAAGAGAATTCAGACGAAAATGAACAAGTTGAATCGAAAATTCAGAACTCGGATTCCATTCCCGACGTTTGTGAAATTAGACCACCGCCGAGGAGAAAAAACTCAGACTGTAGAAAAGCTCCGGAAAGACCACCGAAGATACCACCAGTACCTGCACCGAGACCACGGTCGAACTCATTTACGTGTATCAACAACGAGCTTACAGCTGTGGAGATAACCAACAATCACTTTAGTACACTGAACA
Source organism: Standfussiana lucernea (assembly GCA_964057025.1). NCBI lineage: Eukaryota > Metazoa > Arthropoda > Insecta > Lepidoptera > Noctuidae > Standfussiana > Standfussiana lucernea. The sequence continues at coordinate 15,864,029 of OZ059796.1, forward strand.
ATAGGAAGCTGAACTATAAAGTAGTCTGCGATATAAACGAGCAGCATATGCAGAACGCTCCACAGTTACCTCCAAGATTAGAAAACAGAGTTCTTTCACCACCGCCGCCAATACTTCTACCTCCGAAAAAGCCACCACTACCTCCCGTCCCGAGCATCGAAGTGTTGCGACTAAAGAATGCGCAAAAGCAATCACCAATCAGGAACCCAGAACAACGGTTAGCCAGCATTGGCTCCCCGCACTTCCAACGGAATCTAAACACTTACAGAAACCTTGAAATCGAGAACAGAATGACTGACGAAGAGACGCAAAACATCCGATCAACACCGAATTACAGTTCAATGACTTTGCAGACTCGTCATGTGAGATCGAACTCGGAAACGAAAAGTACTATTTTGAAGAACAATACGGCCCTTTCCTTATGCTCTCCACAGATGAATAGACGGTTTAGCAACCGTCCGGACTTACTAAACGGTGCGCCAGGCGAGAGGGTCTTCAGTCCTCCGCTATCAGAGCGACAGTCCTTCCGCAGAGACAGTGCTAGTCCGACTCCTAAAGTCCAAAACCACGTAAGGTTCAAAGATGATGTAGTGGATGATATCCCGACACCCCCTTCGCCCCCAACAGTGAAGTTCCCGGACTTCCCGGGGAACAACGGGCACGTGTCGATCGAGAACTTGTTGTGCAAGACCGAGGTGGCGGTGGAAGGACTGCTGCAGCGCCTGCACCAGGTCGCGCAGAGGTGCTCGCACCAGCATGCACATGGAGGTGGGGAGGATATCGATGAGGCTAAGTTTCAGGTGAGTTTTCTCATCAACATTTTCATTGGTTTTTGTATGATAACCTAGACGGTATCCAGCATTAGAAAACATTTACTTTATAAACAAATTTTTATTTAAGCCGATATCGGGACCTTAATTGGAGAGAGTGAGCTCAAGTAACTGTAAATTTTGTTTAATCCCACGTTCACACACAACAGACAAAACTACATAGGAATTAAAGTTCATCTGCATCTGCAACTTTTAACGTTTCACTTCGATTTAAAGGCAAAATTGAGTAGGTAGGTAAATAATTGTGGAGCGTCTAGCATCGGTCTTGAGATCCTGAGTTCAAATGCTTACCGAATATAAATATTTTTTAGAAGAACCTGTAGAAAGATTAGCGGGAATTGGTGGTCAAAGAATTTTTGTATGTTTATAGCGTGCTCGCAGCGAGCTGACAGCATGCGCGGTGACTCTGGTGACGGCTTCGCGAGCACTTGTAGGAGCGCTGGGCAGCGCGCTGGGCGGCGCGGCAGCAACTGCACTTGCCGACTGCCTCACACCCTTGAGAAGGCTGTCTGACTTGGCACAGGTACGTGAGGGTCGAAAGTTGACAGGTAATTGTTTGTAGGAGCTCGAAAATCGGTAGGCACAGTGTAGTCTAAAGCCACTGAATGTAACAACTTCAGCTTCAGTTTTAATCTCTGTTTATTTTAGCTTGCACAAAATTCTGTAGTTTCAAGAGAGCCTGCAAAGTGACATTGTATCAGCGATAACGATGGTATAAAATACGAAAATGTATTAATTTGACTTACGGGATCGAAAGGCAAGGAAACAAGAAAAGTTTTGAACTCGATTACCATCTGTCTAAAACGTAAGGTCTTATTAGTTTCCGAACAACATTTTACTGTTCGAACGATTACTCTAAATAAATTTGAGAATTTATTTTGTTATTTTTCTTCTCAGGCCCTCGGCAGACATACATCAGCCCCACTCCAAACACGAAACCTGGTCCTTCGCGTCCACGACGTGACAGCAGCCTTCAAAGAACTGGCCGGCGCAGAAATGGCACAAATCATCCACGAGTACAACGCCAAGAAGTCCCAAGGTCAAGGGCAAGATAGCAACTCGACCTTGGAAGGTCAACTGGCACTAAGGGCTGAATGTTTAGCAAATGTCCTCGCTACCTTACTGAGAAGCCTTAGGGTATTTTCACCATAGGACAAAGGACCAAATTCAGTCTTTTGAGTCCAATATAATTTGGTAATGAAAGCATAATATTAATGAGAACGGAATGATTAAAGAGTACTTTTAAGTACAAGCTAATGTGAATGGATGTATGGAATTAGATAGGAATGATACTAATATTTGTATAGCGCAAATCATGACGTACAATCAGATGACGCATGCGTAGTCATGCATGGTTTATAATAAAATCGATTTAGATTTATTTGAATCGAATTAATCGACTCACGAATCGGTTTTTTAAAACATGACAGACAAAATGACAAGATTTCTCTCAATATCACGTGAGTTGAAAGTAATTGGAGGATAAAATCTGAAAAAAAGCGAATATAACGTTCAATATGAACAGTTCCGATATAGGAAATCAAAAGAGCAGCTAAAAATAAGAAATATAAACTGTAAATCCATTGTATGTATAGATTTAATTTGTTAATCGATTTCTGTTGATAAATAAATAACCGTTACTAAAATGAGACCAAATAAATTTAGGTACGTTTTTTAAATAAATCAAAAGTGTTTTCGTAGTTGGCAACATTTGTGTTTTTATGGCTCCTGTATGCAATGACCAGTGATCACAGATTGATGGACAATTTATAAAATTTCTTCGCAAAATAAGGAGAAAATTAACTTTGAAAGTTATGTCGTTGTATATTGGAGCCATTTGTTTGTAGATTGTAAATTAAAACGTTAATGTTCACATTTGTTGTTAATATAATTTTCGTGAAGTAATCTTAATTGTAATTATCGCTTATTTTTAACTTGATGCATAGTTTCGAACTTGCGGTTGATACTAGATCAATCTTTGTTGAATCTATACTGATTATAATTCTTTAACAAAAAAATATCATATCGCGTCTAGGTAAAACTCTTCCTAGAAATTGTTTAAACCATATCACAGATACTCGAACACTTTAAAAATCCCACGTCTTATTCCTATTTTATGAATAGGGATAATCTGAATTACCACCAAACTTCTCAAGAAGAAAAACGAATCCACAGAGTTTATCAGTTTTGCTGGCTTCTATTATCTATGATTCCGTAGACAAAGTGTTACCATAGTTTAATTAATTTTACCTTAATACATATCTATTTATACAAGAATAAAATGTATATTTTCTATTTTAAGATGTGTGATTGGATATAAGGTGCGAACTCTGTAATCCTTCAGTGTCTAACTTACCATATCTTAATACTTTAGGCATCTGTAATCAAAGATACCAACTAATACGTATACTGTTATTCAGTGCATATTTTCTCTTCGTTGTTTTACACCTAAATGTACTAAAATACTTAAGAAATACTCCAGTAAGGGTTGTAATGATATTATCGCGCGAATTTGCATAAAGTTTGGTGTTGCTAGCTATTAATTTGTTCAACAATGTTGCCAGCAATCGTTTTTTGGTACACGCGATGTGCTGATATTAAAATATTGGTGCTATTTTGAAAAAAAGTGTACGTTTTTTGGTATTGTGATCGGTTGAACTGTAATGATTATTTGCGAGTACATAAATAATTATGTAATGCACCAGTGATTTGAATTTTTTATGTAAATATCAAGTAAGGTTGTTTTTGCAACACAATAAACTAAACTAAGGCAAAGTGTCGCAAGATGTATTGACAATGATCTGTTTCTGTTTCCTCGCCTGTTTAGTACAATTTTGTTTTATTTTTCTCTGCTGGTATCCCAAAGCTTTTACAGGAACCAAAGACGAGAGTTTTCATATATTTTATGTTGTTTCTTGATTTTGTTTACGAGTATCGTTCACTTTTGGCTTGATATCAATTTCTACATGTATTGAATTTTAGAACTATATAGTCTTTATAGTTCTGAAATGTTGGATAGATTCTCATATTTGTTAAATTGATACAGATGTAGCTAGAAGTCAGCATTGTTGTTAACTTTAATTTAAATTAGTCCATCGTGTTATTTTATATTTAAATTCTCAATACTCTCCAAAGTTTTAAATGAAAATCGTTTATAATATCTTGGATTAAAAATTAATTTTATAATTGGTTAATAAATGGCGGTAGTAATTACGTTTTAATTTTTTTGATCCGTTCTATATTCCCAGTAGGACCAACTTTTTCATCAAACCAATATTGCAGTTCAATGCCCGACATTTCTAATCAATAAATATCTACATGTGTATCAAATTTAACAGCAGTTTATGTGTATAAAATGGTTGCAAACATAGTTTATCGTTATACAAGATAATAACACACCAGTTTATTTATTGTTCCCAAGTAACAATGCAATGCATTTGATGTAATAAACGATATAAATATTTATGCAATTTTATTTATTTACCCTTATATTCTGAACATTATTTCAGTACATGTTTCTAAATTGATCATCATCATCGTAGATACAGCTATTCTACACATTTTAGATAATGCACTAGTATGAAATAATATAATAAATTTCGTGTCTTATTAAAAATAATGATTTTGTAATAACCTACGAAAAATTTGGAACTCAAAACCAAAAGAATCAAGACAGACATATTGGGTTGATTAAAAGCAACGTTTGACTTAGAAGCTAAAGATCTGTTTACTCACTCACATACAAGGTGTAGTTTTGCATCCTCGTCAAATTCAAGCAGGTAACTATGCCATTGATTCTCGACCCGAATCAATAATAAAATGGGTAGGTAATTTTTTATATTTATTTTCTTAATATGTATCGGAAATCGGTAAGTATACAGACCACCCGTATTAACCTTTTAACCGCCCGACTTCATATCAATTGTCGTGCCCCCAGCGCCCGGCACAGTGAATCGAAAAATAAATACCTACAACAAAGAGGGAAGTGCAATACTCAACTTTTTCGATGTCGATATTTCGTTTTAATAAGTACTCCGTAAATATTTTTTTTTACCTACATTTTTTAACAAGTTTGTTTCAATCACATGTTTGAAATTTTTATTTATTAGCTGCTGCACGCGGTTCCGCCCGCATTAATGTCAAAAAAGTATCCCATGTGTTATTCCAGGCTATTGTCTACCTCTGTGCCAAATTTCATCAAAATCCATTCGGTAGTTTTTGCGTGAAAGAGTAACAAACATCCATCCATCCATCCTCAAAAACTTTCACATTTATAATTTTAAGTAGTAGGACAAATTTTTTGTTTTGTACTTTTTGTTTGAGTTACGTAATTGTCAGACAATAGTTATTTATAATATAACCTTGAGTATAATAAATAATACAATAGTCTGAAATCACAATTTAGTTTTATTTTTTCAATAGTAGTAATTTACGTATTGACTAATTATCTACTGCCTCTACATCAATCAATGTCAAACTCTTCGTCTGATAAAAATTCTTTATTTTCGTCGCCTTCTAAAATTCGTAATAATTCTTCAGTAGTGGTCATTTCAATACACCTAAATTTATCGACTCACGAATGTAAAACTACATGCATAAGCACAGCACCAATGGAAAATTCCAGAAGCCGGCACTCGTTTATGACGTAAGAAGCGGTCGTCTTTATCCGACCATGGCGCAGGGAGTACTAACAAAGTAAGTTTCGGAACATGTAGGCTAGGGATGGGAACCATCCACGGGAACCATCAAGTAAGTCACTGACATTTCACAAGTAAATTTACTTAATTTCAAAGGAATTAAATGAAATACTCACAAATATTTGTGAAAAAATGTTTTATTAACAATTGCTGTATTTGTTTTATAGTTAATTAGTCAGCATAAATAGAAATATTTTGATTTATGTTTATTTTTGTATCGATAAATCTTGGCATATGTCCCGTCCCTAATGTCGGATTTTTCCGTCATGGGCATTGTACATTAATACAATTTTCTAAAAATAATATCAGTCATTTGTTGAACTTTGGACATTATTTAAAGGACTTCTAATTAAGAGACTAAAGTGCATTTAATTGTAAATGATTACTTAATTAACTATTTACCTAATATAAACACCTTTTTGATAGAATACAGCGTAATTAAATAAAAAACAACATTAAACGAGTTGTGGTATTTTAGTCGGAAATATACGACCCTGGCGAAATGGACCCGAAAATATTTGTCGGATTAATCCGACGTAAGCGGTTAAAAGGTTAAAACGCAGCCCGTCTAATACTAGCCCTATAACCGCGCTTTCACGCACAAACAAACGCAGACGTTTATTCAATGAACGAGTAATTCTCCTGTTTTGAGAAGAGCTTCTGATTCTGAAATAGTATCAAATTAAAACAACTAAAAAAAGCAACGTTTATTATTTTATGGACCAGGTAAGTACCGTAATTTATATTGATTATTTACGTTTTCTATGACAACCTCCTGAATTTTGACGAGGATGCAAAACTACACCTTGTATAGGTACCTTGTCAAGGGAGAACCTAATTTAAATGAGGCACCATCAATTTCTGCCAGACTCAATTCTCACTTAAAAAATTCTCTTTAAAACCCAACAGACACTTTCTTATGTTTTTAACAATTAAATCTCGGGACTATTATCCATCGCTCGACTAATATGTTAAGAGTTCCATTAAAGGAGATAGTGGACAGGCAATGGACGCACTTCAATGGCACTAAACAGGCAACGAGTTTGTGTAGATGGAAATTTGCGAGAGCGATACGCCAGTGATATCTATTTAATTTCTCATTCTGATAAAACCCGATGTATGTTGTCGGGGCAATCGACTTGCACTTGATTTGCCTATTTACCTTCCTGACCACTTTATTGTGTTCGGAAACGTTTGCTGAAATAAATATGGCAAACAAAATGCTATCATGCATTGGAAGAATTGCATATCCAACATGGGTAGACAAAAAAAAAGATATAAAGTTCACTGTTACGCAAAAAATCTTTAGTTAAAGTGACTCCGCGTCGTGAAGTTCCTTATTTACAACATCATCATTCCTCCTCCTCCCAATGTATTTGCGGTCGGCAGCAGCATGTCTTCTTCCATACTTCTCTATTACTTGTCATCTCATCAGACACCTCATTTCTTGCCGTATCATCCCGAAGTGAAGATCATTACTTTATTGTCAAATAAATAAATTCGTACAGAAAGACCAAACATTAATTAGTGGTCCTAATGTAATAATAAATTAAGAGTTCTATACCGCAGTAGATACTGTATCATCCAATACTTACTTACATTAGTTTGTCTATTAACTACCGATAAATCGGCAGAATAAACATACTTGTATTTATTCTTATGCCAATTAGCAACTAGCAACTACTTATACCATCCGCCGACAAAAACCCACCTAGATACAAACTAAATAAAAGCTGTTTCAGAAAAGAAAGATGTTTTAATTAATTCTAAATGATACGGTAAAGTAATTGGTCTCGGTAATTTAATGGTACCGATAATACTACACAATGTAGATACAGGCACGACCGTTAAAATGTATGTGTTACTGTTAAATCCCGCATATTGGTAAGTCTAAGGTTTTACTAGTCAATCTTAGGATTTACTTTTTTTATTTTTTAAAGATTTTTTTATAAAGACGATTTTTTTTTGTTAGTTTGGGACATGCTAGCAAAACCAAAACCATGCCAATGCTACCAAAGGCAGTTAGTAAATGTTGGACTTGAGATTAAAACAATGACTATTTCTTAAATATCTGACTACTGATGATGGCATCGATAATATTAAACAGAGCGACCTAATGGATGAGGTAGTTAAGAAACATGACCAACCATGTGTAAGTCGCGATGGTCGCACTAACTAAACTAGGGCACCCCGATATTTGGTCGGGTTAGCTTAAGTTTTAGAACTGTGACCAAAAACGCGCGAGCCAAGCAAGCGAAGCGAGCGGTGCCGCGGAAGCGGCCGGCGAACACTACATTACATCCAACATCAAGCTGGATGCGTCTTTTCAAGTCGCCGTCTCCACGATTTGTAGTCGCTTAAAATCAGTGTGGTTAATTATGGTCCGATATGAACGATGATCACAGAATAGTTCGGGCTTTTATCATTGAGAGTTGGTAAATCTTAGGTTTTACGGGCGTAGTTCGGGCTTAACGCTGGTTAGGTTAAGTTGTATGTAATTCACATAGTTCATAAGTCTCTTTTACTAACCTTCGATAGATGTTGCTTGTCCGAAATAAATTTTATTTTTAACAGTAACATATAGGTAGGCACTTAGCAAAATTTAAAAGCGATTTTCTCGTGGAATAACGATTCTAACTTTGAGAAAAAAAAACTATTTCATAATAGTATGTGTTCCAAAATACTGTAGTCATAACAACATAAAATTACAATCATTACAATGGGAGATATTCACTTTTAAAAGTTACTTAGTGCAATACACCAGTAAATATTATACAGACAGACAGACTCCTGTAATGGCATGTTTCCTGGATTTATCGAAGGCTTTCGACCTGGTCAATTTATGACCTGCTCTGGCATAAGCTCACTCACGACACTACTGTCCCGGCTGATGTGATATCACTGTTTAGATATTGGTACAGTAGTCAAAAGAATACAGTTAAGTGGGCAGGCTCATATTCTGATATGTATGGGTTGGATTGTGGGGTGAGACAGGGGGGCCTGAGCTCCCCCCGTCTTTTTAACCTATACATAAACAAACTGATAGGTAGGCTCAGTAGCACTAAAATCGGTTGTCACGTAGACGGTGTTTGCGTGAACAACATCAGTTACGCTGATGATATGGTGCTGCTGAGCCCATCTATCGGTGCAATGAGAAGGCTACTTAAAACTTGTGAAAGTTATGCAGTGGCTCATGGGCTCAAATACAATACCGATAAGAGTGAATGGTTGGTTTTTAAATCGGGTACTTTAACCTACGATCAGCTGCCTGAACTTTCACTCTCTGGGTCTCCTTTAGGTCGGGTTTCGAGGTTTAAGTATTTGGGCCACTGGGTCACTGATGACCTAAAAGACAATGTAGACATAGACAGGGAGCGCAGGTCGCTGGCTGTCCGTTGCAACATGCTGGCCCGCAGGTTTGCACGCTGTACTGAACCGGTAAAGATGACGCTTTTTAAGGCCTACTGCCAGTCGTTTTACACGTGCAGCCTGTGGACCAAGTATATCCAGCGGGCATACAGCGACCTGCGCGTACAGTACAATAACGCATTCAGGGTGCTTTTGGGGTTGCCGTGGCGATGTAGTGCGTCAGGAATGTTCGCGGAAGCGTGCGTCGACGGGTTCGCCGCAATCATGCGGAAGAGATGCGCTTCCATGATGGCGCGCTTACGCTCCTCCTCCAATGGCATCCTGAATGTGTTTTCAGACCGGTGGGACTCTCCTCTCCTACGAAGGTGGGTAAGTGTTCAGACACACTTATCCAAATAAACTGATGTGCCATTGAACAAACAGGTCATTGTCATTCTAGTTGTTTAATTGTAAATTTAATTTAATACTAATATTAGGCTAAGTTATACTACTACTAACAATATATGGATGTAATTCTGAAATAAAACATTTGAATTTGAATTATACGTAACTGTATTTAGGAAATTAGGCACTAGTTAATAGGAAAAAAGGGGTATGGTATGACTGATAAGTTGTTGTAGCTCGTGGTTAAATAATAACAGCCGCTCGGGTCGATCGTCAGGTTAAGCCGCGATTGCCTGGGTTGGTCCGTGGATGTGTGACCACCCATAACATACCGAGTTTCCTCCGTGCCTCGGAAAGCACGTTAAACCGTTGCTCCCGGCTGTCATTTGTAGATCTTTGACAGTCGTTACAGGTAGTCAGTGGCCCGAAAGTCTGACAACAAGTCTTACCAAGGGTTATCGTATTACCCAGTACGAACTGGGTTGTGGTCAAATAGGCAGTCGCTCCATGTAAAATACTGTTATTCAGCTGCATCTGGTTAGACTGGAAGCCGACCCAAACATAGTTGGGAAAAGGCTAGGCAGATGATGATGTTATGACTGATAAGTTGCTAGTTGGGAGTTTGCATCCGATTCTTGGTCCAATAAAAAAAAAATATTCCAGATTAGATTTACGTGTGACCCTTCCTTGTGTGTGTCCTTCTCTGTCTGTCATCGGTGTCTTGTTTTTTCACATGCAAAATAAGCTTTTCAAGCGGCTTCGCTCACGTAGAGATTCGAAATGAATCCACGGGAACGTAGTGCCGCAGTAAAAGGATTTTTTGTCTTAACCTGTGTCTTTTATCTAAAACCGTTCCGCAATTGAGGGGTAAAAAAGTGACGGGCAGACAGTAAATTTCGTATTTATCAAACACATTCAAATATACTATACGAGCGATAGACGGGACATAATGAACGTAATCGTAATCCAATACTTATTACTACTTAGTAACAAATTCATGTGTCAAAATTGAAAATGTTCGGGATCAAAATTGTATGAAAAAATACCCTCTGTCCGCTCTATAACTCTTTGGTATTTATATTATTCGTATGGATTATTTGAGTTGCTCCTGTAGTAATTACCAGATCTTCCCATTTTAACAACCTGACAGGTCGGTCGAAAACAATCAATCCTTTTTTGCAGCCAGTTAACACCAACTTCATTTAACTTGAATAAAATTACAATCAATGAAATCGCAAATCGATACCCAGATGATAACTACATTCCTTTGAAAAAGAGACCAATTCAAGTGTTGAATGGCCATGCATTACTTTCGCACCTTTAATTGAAAAATATGGGGTATCATTCATACTGCCCCCGTAAGCCAAACAACGGTAACTTAAAAAACCATTTTTTTTTGCGAAAACAACATAAATGTTCAGTACAAAAATGAGATAGTGGACAAAATATCATCATCATCATCGTCATCACTCTTCTGTCCTTATTCCAATTTTGGGGTCACGCAGTATCTACCTTGGCCTAATTCTATAATACTTCTGTGTCATGTTTTCATCTCGTGAGTGAGTGTCCTTTCTACTCACTCTCTAGATATTGTATAAAACAGTGCGTTTTAATGGTGCAGAATAAACAGTTTTTCTTGCCCGTTTTTTAAATGATCCATTATATTTACAGTTATTTTAACAAGTCAATCTGATATGAGATGTTTCAAGCTGTCAAATGAAAAAAAAACAGCATCATCATCTTTATTTGCGTAGCCTTTTCTCAACTACGTTGGGGTTCGCAAAAAAGACAGGGTTTTCGTTATTTCTGAGATACGGCTTTTCGTGATACGAGGGCAGCATAGGTGGTTGACCAGTTAGGAACATACTAGGGGCACATAACCTACGCGGCGTACGGTCGTCGAAGGCGTTTGTCACGGGCACTCGTACCAAGCCAGTATTATTTTCACACGATTGCTTACGACCGGTTATAACACATATAGAAAAATAAATTCAATAGAATAGATGCTAGATCGATGGGAGGGTTCTGTAGGGATAAACTGGTAGGGCTACTTAAATAGTCCTGAATCTCCAAAAGAAAAGAACTGATTGAAAGGATTGATAAGATTTGTTTTCGTACTATAATTTCTGCTGTACTTTAGTTAATCGCGAAACGTACGTTGGTGAACGAAAGCTGGAGTATTAAATTATCGAACATCAGCTTTTGATCAAAGGCTACTGAGCATTATGATATTCTTCGTATTTGTAGAATTGGAATTATGTGGACAGAAAGAAGCGTCCAATCCAATCTTCTTTTTAGCTAATGGTTAGGGAAAAAAAAGATATAATTGTTATTATTTTTGATATTTTGTATCACATATTGAACTCCTGTCAAATTGATTACGACGTAATAGGAAAAAATAACGGTTGATACTGGTCTCATTTTATGCACAATTAGAAGATAACTGTATCAAAACCATTTAATTTAAATACCTATAAAACAAATATACGAAATTAACGATTAAACACTTAATAATTCAACCGTTATCCTATAATAAACCGTTTACCAACATTAAGTAATGAAATACAATGTTGCCAACTAGAAAATAATCATCTTACGGATCTCCGATCAGCCTGCGACTAGGCTTGCTAGCAAAAAGATGTCCACGACTGGTGGGCAACGAAACTATAGCACAGTAAAAGCTATATTTTATTACTGAAAGAAAACTATCGTAAACCAAACGTACGTAGGTACGTACGTAAACGTCATATTTTGTATTGTGTACTTGTGGCGTGTGTCAATAAACGTTTTTTCTTTCTTTCTTTCTTGAGAGACTTTTGGTAACTTAAGAATAGTCCTTTTGTAGGCCACCCGATTTACTTTGAAGGTAATTGGGCAATCCCCATCGGATACATAAAATCATTGAAGTCATAAATTAAATACTCCTTGTATTTAATTTATGACTTCAATGATGGATTTGCGAAAAAACGTTTATTGGCACACGCCACAAGTACACAATACAAAATATAAAAAGCAAATATAAAATAAAATTTAAAACTAACCAAGACATACATCAAGAGACATCAAGAGGCTGTAGATTAACGTATTTTTCAGATATTTGGGATCATAATTATTTTAAATAAAAACAGCTGTGCCATTAATTTTGACTGTGGAAGTATTGCACTTTTGTGAAAACAGCAGACCTTTTTTAATTGCCGATGAAAAAATTCTCTGCGGGATGTTCGAAATGACGTACTGAATACGTGGTACCTTATCGTTTGTGCGTCGATTTCCCATCTACCTTGTATAAAAATAGGGACAATAGAACTATTTATTAGTTTCGTTTCTTAAATAAATACTGATCAACCAAATTAAAATCTTTAATCCATTCATTTACTAACAGAAAACGCGCAGCCTCTACCGCTGGGTCATGCATACAATTTAGCAAAAAGGTTCCTTAACCCAACCAACCTCATTATAACAAAAGTGAGCAACAAAAAATTCATCCCCTAATGGGGTTAGATGAAACTTTGTATGGTAGTATATCATTTTACATCTAGTACACGGCTCGGCTTGTCTTTAGAATAAAACACTCCATCTCTAGTCCATAGCGCAGCTCGCACAGTGTAACCCAAGCTTTAAATATCGGGTGCTACCAATGTTTACAAATAAGGAGTGTTCGCCCGGCGTTTGTTCAACCCTATGTTTTATATCTTATTTCTGTAGCTACAGGATTGGGCCTTAAATGACTGGACAGATCGAGAAAAAACAACGCCCTTTACATAACGTATCTAATGGCGGTTCTCAGACGACAAAAAGAAGCAGAATTGTACGATGTTTTTTATTTTTTTTCAAATTGTTTGTGTTATTGTTGGACCTTGTACGTCTACTGCCTTTACGTATGTATGCTGTTAAATGGAGAGGTTGGTTGAGTAATGTCAGCCAATATTGCCACGAGACAATCTTAGGTTAGGTTAGAACAGAAACGAATAATAAATGCAAGTTTTGATATAGATAATACTGCAATAAAATTAAAACCGCCTGCCGACTTTTCTATTTCCTGAAAATCAGAATCTATTCAAGTTCGAGTGAATCGGTTTCTTTTAAGCAAGCGTGCTCCTCCCTAGGCCGCATCATCGCTTCACATCAGGCGAGTTGCGGCCAAACGCAAGCCTATTTATTATAAAAAACAATAATAGTTGAATTAACCAAGTTAGGGTAAGTGGCCAATACTACGCAAGATTCAATCAGTGATAAAGCCGATGTTTTTTGGATTAGAAATTTATTTTTTCTTCTGATAATCTCTAGAAACCCTAAATAAGACCAATGCTGCTTTCTTTCTACGCTATTAGTGTCACTTTAGAGCTGTTCTTCAGGTTAAGCTGCGCTTGCCTAGGTTGGGCGTGAATGGGTGACCGCCCATAACATACCAAGTTTTCTCCGTGCCTCAGAAAGCACGTTAAGACGTTGGTCCCGGCTGTCATTTTTAGATCTTCGACAGTCGTTACAAGTAGTCAGTGGCCCGAAAGGCCGACAACCGGTCTTAACAAGGGGTATCGTATTACCCAGTACTAACTGGGTGGAGGTCAGATATTCAGTCGCTGCATCTAAAATAATGGTATTCAGATGCATCCGGTTAGACTGGAAGCCGACCCCAACATAGTTGGGAAAAGGCTAGGCAGATGTTAGTGTCACCTTAGACAACATCCAAGGATCGCTTTCAGGCTGTCCATTCTATTCGGCTCACATGACAATTTAAAGGGATACCTATACAGCAGCCCTAATTGGCCGATTAAGCAGTCATACCTGATGGACTACTCGAATTATTATAATGACAGTAATTTCGAGTGATGTAACATTATTATGATCTAGCTGTTAGTTTGTGAACATGTTGGTATTTATATTGGCAGGTTGACTTGTTGTACAAGCTGATGTAGTAGTTAAGTTAACTTATGCTGCTTAATTAAAAGTTTATGATCTTGTACTCTGTCATCATAAGTACTACTGAGTTCACTGACGGTTTGCCACTTTCATCCGTATGCCCTAAGTAATAAGGTCGTTACTGAACCCAGTAGTAGGTACCTAATTCTCCTAAGTTATTGATGCGAGTTGGTCCCAGTCTGTTCGGTTTTGTTCAGGCCTCCCAAAGATTAAAAAAGGAGATGTCCGGACCATTCTGAAAATGTCTGGTTTTTCTCCGGACTTCGAATTTCGAAATCGTGATGCTACTCCCAGGGCTCACGCAACAATAGAAGGTCTCACTCTTTTTAGTCAAAGCTGATGGGTTAAGGTTGTTGTAAAAATCTATCTAACCTTCTAACAATGTCTTGAAAGAACTAGAGTAATGTATAAAAGGATCTCTTTCAGGGTTCTTGAAAGGTCTGCACAGCTTTAAACGTCATTACAAAATCTTCGAAAAACAGACTTGTTGCAAAATTCTTGAAGTTACACTATATGTATTACCTAAGCTTTCTTTCCTCCTAACCCTGGCTCTGTATCAACAGAAATTTAACATGGGTCTACTGTTTTTGCAAATGACTTACCTGGTTATAGGAATGAGATGGCGTGCAAGTAATGGAATCCCGGTAGGAGCAAGTGTTTGTGTGATTAAGCATGGACATTTGTTACCGAGTCATGGATGTTTATATGTATAATAAGTATGTATTTACAAACAAAAAAGTATCTATGTAGTATATCAACTATCTAGTGTCCACGACACAAGCCTCGTTGCTTAGTGTGGCACTAGATGGCGCTGTGTGTAATGTCTAGCGATATTTATTTATTTATTTATTTAATGGGAGGGGCGACTAAGCTTACTGGTTATTAATTAATTTAATCAATTTCAAGGATATGGTTTAATTTTATTACTATTTCGTGTTGGTTTTTAAAACTTGGTTGGTTTATAGAAATTAAACAATTTAATTATGAAGTTTATTTTTTCAGTGAGTGCACAGTCAATACATAATTCAGAAGGTCCACACACGACAGAACTCCAAAAGGAAGCGACCCCCAGGAATGGGACTATCTAATGAGGTTAATTTGCAGTTTCGATAAAATGCATTTCACTCCTGATGGCCAACACAAAGTTAAATTCTATCAGAGAAAACAATGTTTGGGACTGACATAAGCTATCGATAAACAGAGGCCCGCCCCCATTTGGTTCCTATGAACAAGCCAATCTCATAGATTTAATTGAGCTGAGAAAGTATACAGTCTTCGACTGAGAATCTCAAATCTCTGTACGAGATTTCGTAAGATATTACATTAAGTATTTTCGTGCTTACATTGACGAAAAGTTCTCGACTAGAGTTCACAACATGGCAACGAAAAAACAATTCGTATGCTACTTCTGCACCCCTACCCTTACGAATTACAAGGTATTTAAAAGGTATTTATTTCGTCAGTTTTTGCATCGGACTACCCCTCGCTATAAAGGTCACGCTAGCTAATTAAACATAGAGGATATTATTATCTAAATGTCAGTCGCGTGAACTTTCCTTAGTGAATTAACACAGGCTATTAATTTACTTTTTGAATTGTAACGGATAAATATGTCATTGGTGGAAGAAGAAAAGAGCAAAATGAGAGGATTTTTAATTTACCTACACAAAATGTGCAAAAATACAATTTATGTATTTTCCGTCGACAAAAATTGCGAGTTACCTTACAAACTTTCATGGCATTTAACTGGTTTAAGAGATAATAAGCAAAGCAGTGATAGCCTAGGTGTGACCGTTAGACTGCCAAGTCATGGGTCTCAGGTTCGAACCCAAGACACGCACCCCTGATTTTGCGGAATCATGTGCTTATTGTATAATTATCACTTGCTTTGGTGAAGGAAAACATCGTGAGGAAACCAGCATGCGTGAGAGATATTTCTCGACGGCATGTAAAGCTAAGTCAGAAGCCCATGGGCGGCATAAAAACTCTCGACACCAGGTTAGGCACTAACCACGCAAATTAGAAAGAAGGATATAATGTTTCATGATTGTTCTGCAGTGCTCGCGCTTTCGATATCAGGACTCTTGTGCAACATTTCAGGCTTCTCGACTCAGCAGTTTTGGCTGTACATTATCTATCACGGAGTGAATTAAATTAATAACCATTTTATGAAGTAAAAAACTTTTCATTTTATGCCCGCACTAACACAACATGGCCATTTACATCACATTTTATGTATAGACCTAAAATGATGGTAAAATTGTGTACATGTATCAAAAGCTGAAGCCTGGCAGTTTGTACATAATAACAGGTAAAATCAGTTAATATTATTTAAGCTCAACTTAAGAACAATCAAAGTAAGTAGTGGAACTTAAGTGACCTAAAATAATACGCCAACCTAAGTGTTTCCGTATTATTTTTCTAGTTTCTTAGCTTTACTTGTAATTAAAAAAGTTAATAATTATAATATCGGACTTTAATAAGACTTATTAAATATTGATAGGATGGCATGGTTATGTTCTTGCGTGTGGCCTTTATAAGATAATTATTTATTTAAGTAGTTTTAATAATTAGTACTTCATGGTCTACTCGGCAAGCAGGATACTTGTGATAGTGCAAAGTCTTATCAACACCGATCGACTGAAACCTCTTCATTTAAAACAAGAAAAAAAATTGAAAACTGATTTCACGACGTTTCATATAAAAAATGCGTTTCCTTTCGGCGGTATCTCTAGCTTTACTTAATGAACTTGTCCAAAGAGAAACTTCCAAATGAACGGCTTCTAAAAATGGGTAAAGATAACCTTTCATACCATCTAACCAAGCTGAGAGTAACTACACCTCGCTTGTCTGCGAGCAAACGAACTATAACAAAACTAATGCAGTTGTCTCCAAAAGCGTTATTACCATACTAGGTTACCCCCTACAAAGTGCCACGTCCATGTTTTTCAGTGTAAAACCTAGACTTTTAAAAAGGCATCTAGCTTCACCTAATCCAGTCTAAGCGGCATATCTGAGCCTCATGACCGATGTCAATGAATCCCACTTATTTTATCGCTAACCCTCTAGTCTGCAACTAACATTCCAACAAAACCACACGTAAGCAACTAAGAACTATATTAGAAACTATTGCAAAACCTTAGGGAACCACGTTTCGCTGACTTGCAGACTTGAATAGAATTCTGAAGTCTTTATGTGAAGTTGACGGTTACGTGCGCGTTTGCGTTTAGTTTGCCAGGGTTTGTGGTAAGGGTTGAGTCGGGAACGCATTCTGGAACCGAGTTTAGGAGTTAGCGAGTGCAATGCGCCGCTCATGCAGTTCCCTAACCGGTTTCTAATCGTTGTATTTCGCCGCCGCCGATCGGGCTTTGTGTGTCTCGGAGAAAAAGTTAAAATAACTTCAATGAAAATGTTCCTACTCGTTCTTTGGAAACCGACATTCTTACAACTTCCAATCAATTTAAAATATGATGGATTTCAATCGGGCTCTTCAATGTTCCATCAATTTTTTTTTTCTTCCACCTTTTGGAGTAAAAGAATCTAGCGGTATAAACATGTCGGTATCGTTTCCCGCGTGCAGTCATAGCTGTTGTTCAGAAATCACAATAACACCTAGCCAGGAACAAAGCCCTGCCTAGCAACACTCGGGGCCCATTCTATAGCATTCCTTAAACTCGAGACTGCACCTGACTTCTATACAGAACTATTGTACAAGTTCAAGCCTTTCTCTAACCGCCGCACTCATAGACATCGATCAAATGTAATGTCGTGGTTGGCCGGAGGAACAAATGTGAAAATTTATTTTATTTTGCGAAATTCAATACTTTAGCCACTCAATGAACTCTAGGTACTCAGATTCTGCAATAACATGTTAATGCTTGCTGGGAAGAAGCTTACATTGTTTTTTTTTTCGAGTTGATGTTTCTTCTAATTATTACCCCACCGAGGCCCAGAAGATGGCTTGGCCATTGACTAAATAGCCTTAGAGTTTTTTACCTTGATTATAAGTTTCTCTCATACTTACTTATCCATCGCGACACCCTCTAAACTCTAAAGTTTCACTGTGAGTACCTAACTATTACTCGTGCAATATATAAGTCTTCTACACTTAAAAGATTTGTACATACGAATGACTCGTAAGTACCTCATCTTATTCTCATCTACCAGTAGAAGAATATTGTAAAAGCTTTGCAACAATGTTGGTGCACAATAAAGTATACTTGGTCAGTCTGTCTATCATTCTAACATTAATTCGAAAACCATTATCCACAAAACATATCTGAAGTCCCAAAACACAAAACTATCGATCATAAAAATTCTAATAGCCAATCAAGTGGCATCAGTTATAATAAGTTAATCTTCACTGCGCGGGCGCAGGGCAGCGCGCACTTTCGCCCGCTCCGTGCGCGGGCGCCACATTTCTCCCCAAGGACATCGGAACCTGTCTCTACTGCCGACATATCAGATTGTCCGAGGAGTATATGGGAGCCATAAATTGTTTAGCTAAGTTTTAGTTATAAAATGGTCGATTTTTGTGTTTTAAGCAAGACTAGGAAGCCATGTCAATTCAATAAACCCCTAGAGCGGTTCCTCGCTTGCTAGCAATATACATGTTTTTGAACAGCTAATATACTAACTAACTTAAACAACTAACAGCTACTTTAGCAATTATCATTATATCGCGCCTGTACCAATTCTACTTAGGTTTAGGCAGAACTGTAAGTCCCATCAGGGGTAAGTGCGCCAGTAAAATGTCCCATGGCAATAGATAACAATTTTTTTATTTTTTTTATTATGTTTGGCGTGTAATGATTTTTATGAACATTTATTTTGTAAGTACAATTATTAATTTTATTTGATTAGTGTGAATGTGTGGACAATGTGGGTAATTTTTATGTTTTTTGTTTGTTTTTACTATTGTCTGGCAATTTGAGTACTATAAGCGACCTACACAAATGTCTTTTCTTTGGTATTGTTCGTCGTTTCGTTGAACTCCTTGAGTTATGAGTCGAGCAACACGACAACTGCTTGCACTGGCTGGACAGGTCTACTCAAATCTGTATGCTGTGTGGTTCTTTCTTTAAAAGACCATCTCAGACACTCATCTGCATAGTCCTCATATGAGTTTATCAAGATTATGCCTGGACTTTAAATGAGACAGTGACCTCTGAGTTTGTTTCGGCTGTTTTTTTCTCAGAGTAGTCAGATACGAAACACCGGCCTCATCTAGTTTTAAAAAAGAAGACGTGTAAAAGTGTTTGTAAAAACCTATTTGCAAAATAAACATCATTTATCATTTATCAAAAGCAGATCCTGGGCTGCTCCTGAAAAAAATGGAAATAATGAAAAAAATTGTCTTCACGGAACGCCCGGCAGATGTGAAACATCGAAATTGCAACGATGTACATACGTATTTATAATACGCGCTACGCACTTACAAGGGAGATAAGAGCGCTGGAGTAGAGGGCTATGACGGCATAAGAGAGCGTCATGCTGTTTGCCGTCACAGCATATGAGTCTGTCTTGTCCCTACATGAAAACCTAATAATATAATATGCCAGTACAGTTCTACTGCGGGAAAACCGCCTCTTATGAGGTTTGAGATAACTTTATTCTCATAAGAATACAAAATTCACTGACGTGAGAATCTTAAAACTATAACGTAAGTAAATAATGTTGAGAGTTTTACAAAAAGTTGACATTTGTAGAAAAATTATTATGTGGGCAGATCAAAAACAAGAAGAAATACAAACAACTCAATGTTCACAGGCTCAAAACATCAAAATAATGTAAACAAAGTCTCCGTTCCTATCATTTATATTCCGCATTTACCACCCCACCTATCCTGGGGTGGTGGTCCTATAATCACCCCACTTGCAGTGATTATAGGATCGAGTCTCCCGTATTAACCAATCGTTAGTTTAATATACTATACCTACGATAGAAAGATAGACTTTATAAGATTTTATTGAATGGTTGACTTGACTGCCGCGTCAGTCTAGTGACTGCGTGACTGCTGAGCATGAGGTACTGGGTTCGACTCCCGGGTCGGGCGAAGTGTTGTTGGTTTTTTTTATCAGGAATCTCTCAGTAGCAGCCTGGATTTATGTCCGGTTGATGGCAATAGGCGCGCCCCCTATTACATGGGACTTATAAGTACATAACTGGCGAAACGTGGGTGTCCTATTAGGTACAACTGTGCCTAACCCTTCGGGGATGACCGGCGTGATGTTATGTTATGTTAGTTTAACATACTTACGATAGAAAGATAACAATCCGTTAGGGAAGTTATAAAACTGAGATTGAATTATTGGTCCGGTCGGCAACTATAGCCATTACCAATCATTCAGATCGTTATTGCAATTTTACGGTGCCTGAGCAGCCCAGAGGATATAGCTGTAAGTACTGCTCAGACAGACTAGTTAAGTTAGTTTAATATTATTTTAAGACTCCTTCGCTTAAGAATTACCCATAATTTATTCTTGTTCGTAAGAAAAAGCTGTCATTCGACTAGAAGCTAAGTCATCATCACCATTCTCCAGCCCTTGTCCCGATTTATTAGTGGTCGGCGCAGCATGCCTTCTTCTTCCAAGATTCTCTATTGCTCGTCATCTCTCCAGGTCACTTACTTAGTAGCCATATCATCCTTCACACTGTCCATCCTCCGTTTTTTAAGTCTTCCTGTAATCTTATCTCACTCACCACGAAACTTTTCTCACCACATTTAAGAATAGAATCTAATTTATAATTAGAATGTATTTCAAGGAAAGGTAGTGTCGAAAGATTCAAATATATTTATATACTAGCTAATGCCAGCGGCTTCGCCCGCGTGGAGCTCGATAATTGATCCACAGGATCGTCCTATCGGGATGAAAAGTAACCTATGTGCTATTCCAAACTATAATCTATCTCTGTACCAAAAAAAATGTAAGATACCCGGGGGGTGTGTGGGATCAAGTGTAAGATCCAATGTAAGAAATCATACAAGAGCAAAAAAAGAATGTGTGTGTGTGTGTGTGTTCTCCTATTAAAAATTAAAAAAAAATGTATGTGTAACAATAAAAGAATTTCGGGCGCCTTGGGAACGCACACTACATTTAAAAAATACTTGCCAGATAGGACAATTTGTAGAGTCGAACTTCTAATCTTCCGGGGGTGACTAAACTAGGATTATAGGAACAATGGAAATACCTTTGTTAATACCTTCTTTATTACGTCAGTAGCTTCCTTTTTACTTTAAATATTAAATTACTAATTTGAGGTTATCATTATTGTTGCATCTTTATATGAAGAAAGTAAATTAAGTTTGGGCCAGATGTCTGGCTAAAAAAATGTTAAATTAGACCTCAAGATTTCGGCGTCGAAGATGAGAGAATCCAGAATCCATGAAATGGAAAATTATAATCAGACGAAAGAAAAAGTAGAAGAAAAACGCCACAGCAGGGCGTTTTTCCGTTAATAAATGACTTTTCCCGTGTGCACCGATAAATCCAAATTAGGTGAAAATCACACTAGAGCATCGTCCAATATTGAAATCCGAAGAAATTAAGGATCCCTCCTTCAGAACACCTTGTCCTGGGTGTTTAAGGCAGCGATTATGGCATCATTTGGCCTAAAAATATCCGTGATTATACCGGATTTGTAAAATTAATTTGGCGAGATAAATGCCTCGATGACGAAATCAGGTCGTAAAGTGTACCAAATTTCATCCAGATCCGTTCAGCCGTTCTGGCGTGATTGAGTAACAAACATCCATCCAAACTTTCGCATTTATAATATTAGTATAGATTTATATATCCACCTGCTACTTGCTACGCTTTCTAGTCTGGTATTATAAGGAACTAAATCAACCAGAACTAGTGACTACATGCAAATGAAAGAATCTTATTACTGCCATTGAATGCAATAAAGATATTTAACAAATGAAAATTCATCATCACCTGCCCAGCGTTCTCTCAACTATTTTGGGGCTGGATCCAATCTAACCGAATGCAAAACCGATGCAGCCGAATACCTGTTAATACCATGAAGCGATTGCCTATTTGATCTGACCTCCACAATCCAGTTACCTAATGCAGGTAATACGATGCTGTTTTGTAAGACTGCTAGTCAGACTTTCAGGCCCCTGACTACTTGTAACGACTGTCAAAGATTGCCGGCTTAACGTGCTTTCCGAGGCACTAGAAGTCTCGAAATGTAATGAATGGTCACCAATCCACGCAGTGACATCGGTAAACGTAGCTTAACCACGATAAAACCGTGCAGCTGTTATTATTTAGCCTCTCAACAAATGAAGCTTATTCCAATAAAATAACAAGCAAACAGTTGCGCAGAAACAGCCGCGAGACACAACAGTTGACAAATTCTTATGCAGATCATAAAATATATTGCCCACAAATTCTAGCCTGCGGGTAGAAATAGAAACAGTGTCGGTCGTGGACGCATCAATATCTTTCCAATTACGGACGATTTGTAAGACTTAAGAAGACTTTGGAATACGATAAGTAAGAAACTAATAATTTTGCAGGGGGTTTTAGTTCTGCTATGGATATGTATGTTCTACTTCCAAGTTATTTTTGAAGTTAAAATTCAGACAAATTACAAAACATTTATTACTTTATTAAAAACGATGAAGTGACCGATTTCCATATTTTTTTTGATGTCTCTTTATTTAAAAAACAACATTAACATGTCTTCACTAATTTCGCAACGAAGCATTTTAACGGAGACTACGGTTTGGTTACAAGCAAGGTAGTGGGAATCTATAGTTAAAGAGTCTGCCCTTTCAAAAGATTACAATAGGATATTTTCAAAATAAGTATTAGTATATTTCTGTACCCGACAATTTTAGAAGTACGGAAACACATCATATGATATAATTAACTTCAAGACCGTCTTTATTATTACCTCCATTCAGTCCCCACCCAAAAAAAACTAACAACTAAAATTAATGACTAATTACCATAAAAATGCCTGCACTCCCTTCTCGAACTACAAAACAATGCGAAAATCATTACAAATCAAAACAACGAACAATAATCACGTTCAGCAAACTACCTGACTGCCAGCGTCACTAACACAAGAACTTGCGGCCTCTGAGTACCAAACCACCAGACCACACCATCATCCACCATATGAACTACCTAACCCATCGAAAACCTTACCTTCCTTCGTCGAGTTTAAGTAAGGTCTTGCTTGACAGGTGATTGGTGGTTACGGTGTTCAAGTTGATGGGCCATGCTGGTCAATAAATGTATGTAAAAACGTCCGCAGACTCCGGCGACATTCTTGTGAAGAGTCTGTAAGACGTTAGGGCCATCTAAATGGTTAGGACGCTGGTCGATAGTTGTTTGTGCAGTATATGAACATTTTTATATCGTTCTATATCAATTGCTGTTGATTGGCCGTCGTGGAAGATAGTTTCTCTTGTTAGGTGAGATGATTTCACGTTCTAATTGTATTTCTAATTAGAACGGCCATTTTGTCCTTTTAAAAATTCGTAATTGGCTCGGTTCAACATTCCCTGTAATTGATATGACTAGCAATTAATTATATGTGTCTATGATTATATCTCAATTGCTTTGGAAGAACCGTAAATTACTCGGAAAAGATAACTGCAAAAAACATTTTTTTATGAACTAATATGTCGCTTATATAGACGAATTTCAACCAAATCGTCAAATACGACTTAGTATCAAGTACTCGTAAAATAGCAGAAACACCAAACTACTTAACTCAACATGCATTAGAAACATTTAACTCAACGCCATCTAACCATTACAATATCCCCATAAATGTTGGTCTCTTACTTTTTAGCTATCCAGCCTCACAGGCCCAATTTAACACGGCATCTAACTCGTAGCTAAGGTCTTAGACCTACAACAAGACGAATGGGACGCTATAGGACCTTATAAGGCGTATGTCAATTTATTGAACGCACCCGATCGCTCGTTCCCGCGCATTCGATTCAAGATGGCGATGGTCGCCATCTTTTTTACGCTTTTTATCATGTTTTAATATATTTCTGTTTATTATTAGATGCGTGTGGTGTTTGGTTGGTAATTGGTAGCTGTTAGTACAATTAGTTATGTAATAAAATAGGAAGGAGATATTTTACTAGTGTTTTATGTCATTTTCTTGTCTTTGTCTGTGCTGCTAAGAATCTGCTTGCTTTTCCAAGATAATGGTAGATTTAGACCTCCTAGAAAAAAGAGGAAACAAAGCCAGTATGAATAGATTGTTCCAAATTCGGTAGTATTTAAAAGCACCCGAAACTTATTGAAATAAATACTTCATTCAAGGACCGATGGTTGCAATTTGTAAACAATAAAAACGATGTTAATACCCCTATTTCGGCATTCTTTTGAACCTTATAGGGTCCTAGGATCACAATAGTAAAAATACAAAAGAGAAATCAAAAGTGTCGATTGCCTATCCTCCTACGCGGATCGTTAAAACTGCCGAGGGCAACGGCCAAATCGTAAAAAAGGTTAAAGATATGAATGCTAGCACCTTTCTATTTAAGGCTCTATCGCGTTTTAACCATTGATTTATAAAGGCGAACATAGTGTACATTTTTCACGGTATTAATAAAAGAACCTAGCATTTATGTGAAAGAATTTCTGATGATGAGAAATTCTTCGAATTTACTGTTAAATGTTATAAAGGTACTTATTGATTGTAGCTCCAGTGTTACTTGGTACGAAAGAGGGCAGTATACGGGGGCATCATCTATGCTGAAAGGTTCGAAGATCTTGTGGCTAATCTAGAAAAACATCTATGTCCAGAAATGGCATTAGAGGATAAAAAATGGTAAACAAAAATAGAATTAATAACTTAACCTACAACTTGGATGGAAGTATCCTCAATAGAAAAACTAATGAAACGCTCATTTAAGATAATTAAGCTTAATGATATGCACTCCTGCATCCAACCCAGGGTCTAAGCCAGCAGACAAACACGACCAGTTACCTGTTAACTGACCATTAATAATAAAACAAACGTCGACCACACTACAGGGTCAGACAGTAGCCTTGCGCGTATTACCAAGAATATCAAAACAGAAGGCACATAAGAAAGATATAAGAGAAAAAGGTACTAAAAGAAATTACATATATACAAATTCGTAAGACGTGCAAAGGATACCAAAATTATAATGTCCATGTCACAAGTGGTTTCATAAAACCGTATTATAAAGCTAAAACTCGCCAAAGTAGTAAGCAGCAAATGGATATTGTAGAAGTATTTTTCAATAAACTTTTCAAGAAACGGGTCTAAAAGCTAAGAGCTTTTGCTGCATAGTGAATTTGGTAATAAAGCTCAGTTTAGAAAAATTGCAATGTCCAGAAATCTTTAAAGACCAGAGGCCCTGTCACGAGCGCGCGGTGTAAACGTAACGTAAATACGTCGTAGTAAAATTAAAAATATTCATTTCACATATATTTTTTTTTTATTATTTTAAGAATTTATTCATATCTATGGATTATACAGATTGCGCTTGTTGCAAACAATTTAACTAAAATGCTATAGGATAATTGTATTTTCAATTCAAAATTCGACGTCCATATTTAAGTTTCCAAGTAGCTTTCGTTTTCAATGCGTTTTTACAGCTACTTTAAATTGACAAAAGGGGTCAGTTAGGCTTTTGGCAACATTAGGTTTATCCAATACATTGCAACACTTTTCGATCTTCGTTAAAGCTGATAAGATGTCATTTTGTCTAGTCTAGGTCTTCTTCAGTGGGTTTCCAGCAGTAAAAAATAAAAGGACATTCTCATATATATAAATTGTAATAAACAAAATAAATAAGCCTGGAGCGTGAACTGCATACGTTTGTTCGATGTCGCGACAACTTGCGCGCGCGCAGCAGTCGCAAGTCGCATTGCACATGAATTATTGAAGCAGCTACAAATTATACTTGTCTTTACACAGTTTGATACACGAGCTAGTTATGTAAGTATTTGTGCTAACTGTGGGCTTGGGTTTAAGAGCAAAAAAAGATCAGCAAGACGGTAGGCGGCCTTTAGGAGCTATGTCGGGTTGAAACGAAACGGTTTTTGAACTGAAATCTTTTATTTTTAACCACCTCGTTAGTCTTGTGGCCGCAAGCGCTACTTCTGCGCGCTTCTTCTTGAGTTCGATTCCTAGGTCGGGCAAAGTGTTATTGGATCTTTCCATCAGGATATATATAGCAGCCCGAAGTCTGAATTTGTTCCCGATTGATAGCAATAGTGTCGCCCCCTATAACACCTCCACACCTAAACTATAGGTTCCTCTGCCTCTAACCTAACCACTTCTACTTTGCCAAATGAACTTATGTTTAAAAGGCAAAATAAATAGTTCGTTTCCTTTTGTAAAGCCTTGTCAGCATCCCTTTTACAAGATTCAAGATTCGAGGCATTAACCGAAGTCATAATATAACCTGAAACCGTTGCGAATAAGGCCGAAACTAAAATATAATAGTTGAATGCTACTGTATTATGCTACCTAACCTGCAACGTCTTCTATAAGAAATCGAATAAAAAAAACGTCGCCACCCATACATTAATTCACACTTGCGCAAAATCATAAACAACAACACGTATTTTTTGTACCAAAGAAAAATAAACCCCTAGCAGTTTGATAGAATATTTGCAATCGAGTCGGGATCGGTAGCCAGTCCGCGGTCCGCTCAAGCTAGACTTTAGCTCAATGCTCGCAAGCATGCATTAATCTAGGATACTTATAAACAGCTATAACTTGAAACTTATCTATGGATAAGCTCCTGTTAAGGATACTGCAGGTTTGCGGAAAAAACGCTGCGTTTTTTGTCGTCAAGATATTGAGAATATTTCATACTGTTTGCTTTGATTATATAATGTCTAGATAGAGCGTCGCCCTACAATCGTATCAAAGAAAACGAGTCAACATTTTCAAGTATGTGTGCGTGCAGGCGTCGTTTTACACTATGCGTCTATGTCTTTGTGTGCGTAAATAATTATACCAGCTACTACAATTCTCCCATAAATCACATAAAAAAATAGACTTATTAAATAAGATAAGTTTTAGGTGTATGACACGATCTGCACTGATTGGCGGGCAAGCACTTGTGAACCAATAGTTGGTTGACACTTTTTGACACGTTTGCGCGCACTTGACGCTCCATCTAGACATTATATAATCAAAGACTGTTTGCTGTATATGTATGGATTAAAGATAAGGTTTATATGCTTATTACAATGTGCAATTAACGAATACAGCTGCTTCGTTGGCCTATTGGACTCAATCGCTAATGTTAAGCATAAGGATTTGAGTTTGATTCCCAGTTCAAGCTAAGTGTTATCGGTTTTTTCTATCAAGTTTAAAAGCCATGCTTTGTGTCTCAGACAGTTAAATAGACTATTATTTATGTTATGAAATGGCCCGTAATTTCGTAGCGTTTGCGTTGCGTTTACAATGGTTTGGGAATAGATCCCTTAAAAATTATCTGTACCTAAACATTCCAAAACGGTATCTAAGTAATACACTAAATAAGCGGATTTTACTTCGCTAACATTTCCCTAACTCACGATGATTTAATGCACAGAAGTCACATGTTTGACAGTTCATCATTCGCCTGCCCTGGGGTCGGCGCAGCATGTCTTCTTTCTCTATATCTCTCTATTAGTCGTCATCTGAGTGGTCACCCCCTTTCTAGCTATATCATCTTTCACACATTCCATCCAAATCTTTTCTTTGATCTTCTTCTACTCTTATAGCGATCAACATTCATATTCAAAACTTTCCTCGCGAGATTTTCCTCAGGTAACTTAGGGTCGGCGCAACGAGGTTTTCTGCCATTCTCTGTCAGTCAGCCGACAAATTCTTCTTCATTCTTACTTACTTTTGGACTGTAAAACGCGACGTTTTCGCAACTAGTGTGTTCTCTCCCCTGGTTCCCGGGAACGTGGTCAAGCCGCCTTAGAACCTGTCCCTTGGCAGTTATTAGAAGTTATTAAAGAGCGCACTTTTTGCGCGCTGTCGCTGCGCCCGCGCCACCAGATTGCGCGTCTAATTGCATGCTGCGTGAGAATAACGAGACCAAGTGCTCTTGGATAGTTTTCAGGAGTTTTAGTGATTAACGGCTTGTTCACAGGCTTGGGAATTATGGAGTCGCCTAATTCGTTGGATAGAATACCAAAGATACTCTTTTTGAAAGTGGTCTTTTTTCGTGCAATGAAGTTTTTTTATTTTTTTTACGTTTTCAGAAATGGAGGAGGAAGAAACTGGATACAACAGAGAATGGTATTTTGAAGCAAAAGCCTTTGGCGACTTGAGATAACTTATCCTGTCCGACGGCCACGTCAGTCATCTATACTAATGATAATTTCTATGGCTTCCATATTGCGTTATGGAATTATTATAAGGAGCAAGAAGTGTAATAGATTTTCGATCTATTAATGCAATGTACCTACGAGGTGCACACAACCATTATAGGATCTGACTCTTGAACAAATTGTATGCACATAACATCACGCATGTTTTTCTCTGAAGGGTTAAGCAGGGGTGAACCTACCTGTACTTTTTGTGCTAGTTATGTTTAAATCCCATATCATACGGGGATTAGGAGGGGAGCCTTTTGCCATCAACCGGACACAAATCCAAATTGTAGACTGCAAAAAAAATGTTCATATTATTCTTCACCTAACCAAAAATTACAACAATCGTTTCGAACACTAACTTAAACATGTTCATAAGCCATCTTAAACAAAAACTAACAAAATTAATTACGCACTTAGTCTTAAGGAGTTTACTTGAGAAAAACTTAATGAAATGCGGTACACGCGGCACCCTGTTGAGACCTGTCCGGCTGATACCTGTTGTGGCGTTATCAGTGCCTGTTCTCGTCATTAGCAGATGAATACAAGCTCACGCAATCTATGCTGTGTTTTCAACGTGTGGTATAGTATGACGCGCGGATTTGTCCGTCCAAGATTAATTTGTAAAGGATTAGAAATTATTGGTGGATAGCAGCGGTTGCTTAATAGTATGGGCACCGACTCGAATTGAAGATCGAGATCATGGGCCTCATAACCATTCGAAGTAGGCTCTTCAAAAAAGTTTATTTAATTTATTAAGTTGCATGAAATGCATGTCCTAGAAGCAAGTATTCGCAACATGTGACAACCACCAACCCGCGCTGGGCTGGGATTTTGCTAACAGTGATTAGAAAACATTTCCATAGCTATTTATTCAGTTGTGCTGGGCTGGGATTTTGCTAAAAGTGATTGGAAAAACATTTCCATAGCTATTTGTTCAGTTGCAGTGGGAGTTTGGATTTGTGCCCGGTTGTTGTCACTAGGCTCGCCCGGTTATGAGACTTAAACATAACTGGTGAAATGTGTGTGCACTACCTATACGGTAGGTACACATGGAATGCAGTATAGAGACACCTATATAAATGTATGCAGAACTTTTCTAAAAAATAAAACAAGATAAAGGAAAGTAATTTTAATAAATAAGTTTCTTGAATTTACAACAAAACAAAGGGTTTATTACTAAGTGACAGACGGACGGTACGATATACTTTATAAGATCTAGATTAAACATTAGAAATATACGGGACGACGCCTCTGGTAATATTAATGTCAAAACCAACGATGCTCAAACTTTTCTACAATACACGGGCCGTTATCACCCGACTGTACTGAAGGAGGATAATATTTTAAACGTTTATGTATACCTATATCTATTTTATGACATGCTTGATGAGTTTTATGATGGGTGATGTTGGTGGTATCGAAATTGACCAACATTTTGTATATACCACCAACTGGATTAGACTGGTGTTAACACAAGCTTTGCATTTGTTTTTACGCTATTAGGATTTTTGTGATGATGAATATTAATCATATTAAATCTCTAAGAGGTTTTAAAATCTCTAAAAGGTGATACAAACACTTGAATTCAGATATTTTTGGACCAATGACCAATGAAACTGCGCCAACGAAATACTTATTAGTTTTCCACGATACCCAACTACGTGCTTACCATACTATGCTCAAAGCAGTTTCATTATAAAGTTCTTAACTCTTTTATTTACAAAAATGAGTTTCGAAACCATATTTTACTAAGAGTATGTCTGATAAAAAGTTTATACCGCCTACTTATGTACATTTATAACGATGCCGATAGTAACAAACCTCGCATCCCTAAAGCTGTTAATTATATTTTTATGTTTAACGTGAGTACACATAAACTGAAATTAATTAGTGGATAATTTATTAACCTTTTATATTTTTAACCTGTTTTGAAAGAAAAAAATTCTCACGCGGTAATTAGATAGGAGCAAAGAAAAAATAACCCTTCATCTTTCGATATCATTTATATCAATTTTTTTTTTTAATTTTGACAAATTCACTAAGGACGGACAACAATTCAAAGATTTTTGAAAATAATTTTTGAAATCTAAAATCATTTCATGTAAGACCGCATAGCAGTTTGACTTGTTTTTCCCCTTAACAAAAGAAAATGGGAAACTAGAGAATCGTAAATCAGAATGTTGAAATGGAATTCAAACGTCATTTATTCAAATTAGCTTGAGAATTAGCATTTTACCTCCAAAAACGCATAATTAGTCCCCCAAAACGCGCGCCCCCAGCACACATCAATCTGTCAATTTATCATAGCCATAATGGATAATCATACCATTCTCATTACTTATCTTTCGAGAAAATTACCAATATTTTTAAAGACATTTCATTCATATCTAAAATCTCCAATCGCAACACCTTGACAACCGCTGCCAGATTATCACCGTTGATTAACCTGTTGAGTAACTCTGCGGTTGACTAGCGACCAGTGAACCAGTGTCTGCAGTGAGGTAGGACCACACCGCCCTTGCTAAGGGTTATGTTATCACCACTAATTATATCTATAAACAGAGGTAGAGAAAATTAACTTTAATTTGTTTGTCTGGGTTTGGGTACCTCGACGTGAGTACAGTGCTGTGTGGTTCTATTGGCACTTGAAAGATAGAAGTGAGCTGTTGGTAATCATTTGTGAAGTTGTATGTGGACACTGTATTGATAAAACAAAATGGCGGCGTTAGTTCCGACGGAGCATAGCCATGAACCAAATGAATGGTACTTTAAGTGATGATGGTGATGATATTTTAAGTTTATGATCCCCCAGTAACTAGGTTGTTGTTAAAGTCAGATAGTCAGTCGCTCAATTTGTGACACTGGTATTAATTTAGCTGCATCCAGTTACACTGACACCGACACCAAGATAACTGGGAACAGCTTAGCTCAGGAGAATCTCGTGCTTTGGTACATTGAAACTACGTCAATGCATGTATGATACTTGTTTTTTGAGCAGTGATAACCTAGTGGTGTGATCGTCGGGCCGCCAAGTCATAGGTCTCAAGTTCGAACCCAAGACACTCACCTGTGATTTTTCGGATTCACGTGCGTATTGTATAATTATCACTTGCTTCGGTGAACGAAAACATCGTGAGGAAACTAGCATGCCTGAGAGATGCTTCTCGACGGTATGTAGAGCGAAGTCAGAGGCCCATGGGCGGCATTAAAACTCTGACTCCAGGTTAGGCACTAACCACACGATAAAGAAAGAAGAAGAATGACTAATTGTTTTCACACGACTTGATGATGATGACTCATCATCTCGTCATCATGGCGCTTGCAACAGCGTCGAAATATCGGGAGTTCAATATAAACATTAATCGCGGAAGATATCCCGTTAGTGATAGTGTAAGTTTGATGATGATGATTTTGACAAGTACTTTACAAGATCTGTTGAAAACAAATACAATCATAACTAACTATTGTTTAAGAATTATGGGTGTAGAAGAAAGGATAATTCTTATTTAGATAAAGAAATATTTTATATATACACTGACCATAGAATCTCAACACCATGGAATACCACATATTTCTATAAGAATTAAATAAAAATACCATAAGTGGTACATACAGCATTCTTTAAAAGAGAAAGAAAATCGCATACGATGGTTTATACGTCCACCACTCGAATCGAAGCTTCAGAAATTGAGATTTATTTCTTGACAAAGGCAAAGGGTACCTACATGGTTCTTTATAAAATGATATCATTTTAGAAAGAGGGTTTGGGTCCTAGAGTCGTGGAAACAACTAGTTTAGTAGACAGTGAGTGTTGTGATTTGAATCATGCTGGAAATTTCAACAACGGATGACTAACGACTATGAGTACTAAATTTGCAGCGTATTATCAGCCTATATATAGCTTTCCCATTGCTACAGCGGATCTCGTGACCAAATAATATCAGTCGCACAGGTTGATCTTCAAAGTTAAGCCGAGCTTGTAAGTCGGTCTATGAATGGGTGACCATCATAACATACCTACCGGGTTTCCTCCGCCGGGTTTCCGTGCCTCGGAAAGCACGTTAAGCCGTTGGTCCCGGCTGTTATTTGTAGATCTTTGGCAATCGTTACAGGTAGTCAGTAGCCCGAAAGTGTGACAACCAGTCTTACCACGGGGTATCGTATTACCCAGTAATAATAGTGTGAATGCGATGCTCCCCAGTGTCCCAAGTGTCCATACACCTGGATTAGAGGTCTTGAAAAACTCTACAGTCACCGCGATTAACGTAGCTACATGCAGGACCCAAAAAAAAAACAAGTCGTACCACCGATACGAAAGAAGATTAATCTTTAACACTCACAGAAAGTCAGTCTCCCCTCATATCAGGCATTTCTATGCTTAACCTATGTAAGTTGCCTGGACTCAAAGGTCACGACACACAATAAAGCAGGTTGTAGACCTACGGAGATAGAAAAGGTCACTGTATATACTCAATAACTGTGACAGGATGTTAGCATAGCGAAGATCTGACCTATTGTAAGCATTTTACCATATAGGGATTGCCTAATGTTTTGTACTTAGGAGGTGACATAATGATGTCAAGCAGATTGCCGAACACGAGGAGAAATAGACAAGAAAAACAAAAGCAAAGCATTAAAGAGTAACACCCGTATATATAAACAAGTCAAAGTGTTTACTTGAGTAAATGTCATTATTTAAGATACGATTTTTATTATGTAGTTTACTAATTGCTTGAAGTTAGAACTGTCAAAAGTTAGAATTCTTAGCTTTTCTTTCTTTGACGGTTCTTACTTCGTCTAAATACTTGTGTATTTGCATAAAAAAAATTGTACAAGTACTTAATTACTTAAGCTC
This sequence comes from Standfussiana lucernea, assembly GCA_964057025.1. Classification (NCBI taxonomy): domain Eukaryota; kingdom Metazoa; phylum Arthropoda; class Insecta; order Lepidoptera; family Noctuidae; genus Standfussiana; species Standfussiana lucernea. Next base: position 15,897,423 of record OZ059796.1, read on the forward strand.
AAGTAATTACTTTAACTCGACTTATACGGGTGTAAGAGTATATGTAGAATCGCTAAATGAGAAGATAAGATGAGGCCCAAACGATCGGTAAACAATAGGTGCCTATACATATATTATCAAAAAATAAAGACGAAAGAACATGTTCTTAACGCATGATAAAATTCTACGTAGTAATAATCCATTCTGTTATCAAATCATTTGGCTATAATAAAATTCTGGACACTAATCACACATCCGTCCTCTGAAAAAACTCTGAGGACAAGCATGCCAACCCTCCGACAGGATCGAATGTCGCATGCTATTGCTACAAAGACAGGATTCAGCATAATAAAAATACAGCACTGTAATGCAACATAACATTAGAATTACGAAGCTTAGGCTTACATGCTTATTTCATAGAGAATCAACTCTCATTAATCGAACTGCGCAAAATTGATTTTACCACATGAAATATAATGACGTGCGTAGAGGAGTAATTGTATACTTCCAATACTGAAATTATAAAATGTGGAAAGTTATAACTCTGTCCGTGTGTTACCCTTTCACGGCTTAACAGATGAACGAATATAGATGTTTGGCACGCTCACGCGCCTGGATTAGAACATCATCATCTGCCTAGCCTTTTAAACATAGGCTAATAGTTTTTATCCTAGAGTACGTGTTAATTTCCAACTACCACGCGGTCGGAACCGCGGGCATAAGCTAGTCCACAATAAACTTACATAGTTATAAATCATCACTCTTCAAAACAAACCTCTCGAAAGGTATGTACACCAAAGAGTTTCAACGTAAATTAAAGCCAGCATCTAACGAAAACCTGTACCACATACCATAGCAACTTCCTGGCAAGCAGGATCCATCAAGCGTTCTCTCATAACCTATGGGATTTACGTTGCGCCTCGGTAAACGTAATTACGATTTGTCATTTACATAGAAGTCTTGAACTAGCTGAGTTCGATGCGAACACTACACGGCGAAGGCGTGCGTTACACCGTTGTGTAAGGTTTGGTTGGCTAATGTTCGCTGTTCTTCTTCTTTTCGATGATTTGATGATACACTCGTGCAGTTAACTTGATTATTTCGGTGTAGGTGGCCATATTTATCGCAGGTTTAGAAGCGTTCTTCACGTCCTCCTATTTATATTTTTAAGACTGCCATGAATTGAACTGCTAGTCAGCAGGTATCTTGCCCTAATAATGTTTTATTATTTATAATGGCAGTGCCAATTCCAGGATGGTGTATTTGGGGCCCGCACTTGGCCTGCGTGGCCTGGTGAATTACACACTCCTGTTTTTCAGAGAGAAAGCCTGTTCCCCAGTGGGCGGCATCTGTGTCTCCTTATATGATTAGACATCAAGAACAGACAGTACATGCCACGTTCTCTGGTTGTGATGATGATGATAACGTCTACAACAGCCTACCATTACCTTATAGGTTTTACCTTCTGGATGCCAGGAAAAAGTTTGTCGAATGTGGTTATTTATGGTGGCGAGAATGCGAAAAGCACAGAACCGATCGATGTAGCGTCGCTTGCAGCATTATACATATGTATATATCCAGCAGTCGACGTGTTTCACCTGAAATGACAATAATGAAGAACAAGATTTTGAAGACCCCTATATACATTTGTAATTACATGTAATTATTTATAAACATTATCCAAAATAAGACTTAAATTAGGATGTTTTTCTGGAGGAGTCGCCGCAGACACAGTTTGCCGAGTAAGCAAGTTGAACTAGTAGTGAACTGGCCATGCTTGTCGAAAGCCCGATGGATGATGGAGTCTTGAAGACCACGTATCGGTAAGCGTAGCGTTGAACGCCTTCCAGGCTCCAGGTAGATGGACTGACAACTTTTAAAAGGTGGCTGGGATAGACTGGAAGGTCAGGGTCTTGTGGAACAGCTTGGAAAAGGCCTGTGTCCAGCAGTGGGTTTCGACAGCCAAGTTCGTTGATTGATACTGTGATAGATTCGACTACCGAACTTACATACCTACATAACATCGAGCATGTAATCCCCAAAGGGTTAGGCAGAGGTGTACCGAAAAGTACACCTACATTTCGCCAGCTACGTTTAAGTCCCATGTAATAGGGGGCGAGCCTATTGCTATAACCAGGCACAAAACCAGACTCCGTGGCTGCTACTGAGAAATTCCTGATGGAAAAGCGAATAACACCTTGCCCGACCCGGGAATTGGCCCCAGGACTTCATGCTCAGCAGTCGCGCTTGCGTCCACTAGACCCACGAAGCAGTCAACTACCGAAGTTATTGACGACATTTTCTTTTTTTTCTTGTTACCACTTTCATCAACCAAAAAAACTAACCGCCACACTTCGGTGTGACACACATCACCGCATCTGTGTGCGGTGTGTACTTAGGCCGCGCACACACTGGCACGGTTACGTGAGCGAACATAATAAAGGCGCACGCACACCGACGCGTACCGGGCAACGTCCCTAACTCGCTATGTGTACCTACCTACCCGATAGTTGTGTTTTATTTATACTTTCTTAGCTTAGGGGATACGGGCAAGCGGCGGTGACTGAGAATTTCTTAGTGCCAATGTCCATTTAATGGAGTTTGAATTGTGCTGCGATAGAATCGTTGGCGGGTTTTTTTTTGTGAAAATTGAATTTTGGATGGTTTTGTTTTAGTTTTAGTAGTGAAGGTATTTCTTTTCATTTTTTTTTAATTATTGGTTCATACCACTAACACTATGCTTCATAAAATATGTCACAAAACATTTGTTTTTTGGAGCAGATTTGTTTTTAATAATTCATTACAGCTCTATGGAAACCTCATGAGCGAGCATATTATACGAACATTAATTTATTCTGTTTATATAAATAACAATTACCTCATGTTGTTTTTGGTTCAATTCACAAAACACGAAATCCAACATGGCCTATTGGATACTTTAAGATTAAGTAAAATATTTAGATAGAAGATTAAGTATAGTATTTTGATTCGTTGAACAGGGTTTTTATTTCTAATACATACCAATTTAACACATCGCTGCTTAGTTTAAAAAAAAATACAAGAATCCAACAAGAAAAACATGCCCTTTACAAAAAAAAAACTCCAACAAAAAATTCAAATTTCACTTACGCCATTTTCCCCTGACATTCACATCGGCATTAGGAGCGGCGTCTGTGTCACGTCTCGCGTCGCTTGCGTGTGTGCGCACGCGCATCTGTGTGTGTGAGCGACTCTTGCGCAGGTAACCGGGATCGTCTGCGGTGCGCCGGGATAGGCCGCGTTCATACTCCGTACAAAATCGTTAGATTTTTTCTTTTAGTCTTAGAAGATTCTTAGTGGGTTGGTTATTTAGAGTTAGGTTTAGAATTTGTGTTAGAATGCCTAGTATTTTGAAGGGAGAGGGGATTAAATAAAGCAAGGTGAGAAGTAAATTAATTGAACTCTAAGCGGGGAATGCGCTGTGGCGTGCCTGTGAATGTAACTGTATAAGCTGTTCTATTATATGAGATAGGTGGCCAATATTCGTGTTATTTTCCTGAATCAAACTTAATTATTATGTTCTTAATTGCCTCAGTAATAATTAAATGTGTTCCTCCATGTGGTTTTGGTAAAAAATATTTTATTCCCCAAAATTAAATCATTATAAAATACTTCCAACGCAAACGCACTCGAAAACGGCTACCCATTATCGCACCGGAGATCATTTATGAAAAAAAAAATCGCATCGCCAAAAATCTTACAAGAAATTAATTACAGAAAAAAAGAAAGGGGTTTGCTCGGCCAGTGTGTGCGCTGACGTAATTTCACTGACGGCGGGAGCGCGCCGGCGCAGTGGCATCCGAGCCCTCGCGCGTCCCGGTCGACGCATGCGCATCTAGCACATCCAACCTTAAACCTTACAACATTGAAAAAATATCGTAACATCAAATAAGCTGATAAAAAATCATTGACAACTTAACCATCATTTTTTTTTGGAGAAAAAAAGTGATTTTTTTGACGTTTCTGATGTGTCGATATTTTGTTCAGTCCCACACAGTGTTGCACATCGCCCGTGCACGTGTGTTGTCGTCAGCAGCGGCCTACCCGGAGGGAACGATGTAAGTTTTTTATTTTGTTAGTTTTCTAAGACCCTTTCTAATAAGTTTCTTGCCGGTTTTTTTGTCAGATTTTTGGGAAAAGGAGAAAACTTTTTCTTGAGCATCCCCAATTTTATCTCGTCTTATTTCCAGTTTTTTTTTTTTAATTATGTCCAAACGCTAAACTTCTTTTTCTAATGAGAATGTCTACCCAATGTTTTTTTCTGTTTGTTATATTGTCAGGAATTTTCTATGCAAATCCGAAACAAAGTTAATTACCAAACTAGGTGAGAAATAAAACCGCATTGTGTTCACGTTACCTATTTCTAAATTATCTCAATATACATTTGAACTATATAAAACTTTTTAATGTCTATCTATATCTAGCGTAGCTTTCTCCACCAGAAAACAATTTTTAATATTTTAGATCTCATCTGTCAGTAAAATAATAAAATTATGATACAAAAAAATCTCGTTACTTTCACCACATAGGCACAGAAGCATGTTATTCTTTTTTTTTCTAAACACAGTTTTAACAAAGAAATTCTCACTCAAACTTTATTTTAAATCAGAACCTACCATAAATAATATCCATTTAGACTTAAAACCTTGCTCCACGGAAGAGAAAAAAAGCATTTTTCCCGGCATTTTAACATTAGAAAGAAAATGGCGGCAAGACCACGTCACCGATGCAGTGTGGTGACGCGCGGCCTAACCTAGGCCAACATAGTCGATAGGAAGCACAGGTCAATACACCCGGTCATGGTCATGCGCTTTCCCGGGAATAGAATTATTCTTGTTTAGTCTTATGTAGGAATTCTAATTAGAAGTTGGACGTGGCAGACGGCGTACGGGTTTCGGTTTTATTGTAAGTACTAACTGTTTTGAGTATTGGAATTTCTAGATTTTTGAGTTGGAAGCGTGGGATTTGAAACTTAGGAACATAAAGTTAAATAACAATTTTATCCTTCGGGAGTTGAAGCACGCGTTAGTTACCTACAGGTTGATATTGATATCTCGTTAAGAAAGATGTTATACCTAAAGGCTTCATAAATTAATAATATTTCCATCGTTTTTCGCTAATCCAAAACTGAAGCTCGTCACCATTTAATAAAATTGACATATAAAGACTTGACAAACTAATACTAATTACTAAAAAGTTAATTTTACATGCTAAATATAAAAGCTTTACGCTGTTTTTAATAATCATTGGACAGTAAAACTAAAAAGCATATCCAACAATGTCCCTCTCACCGCGAAGACTTTATTCACAGATCATTCTTCGTCCAATCTACTTCTCTGTGGAATGCGCTTCCCCAGGAAATCGGGATGGCAACCAATCGTTTATCGTTTAAAAAGAGAGTTCGCGACTACATTCGGAAAAAGCTGGCAGTATCGTCACAACGATAATGTTTTCCCCATTGTTTGTCTTTTTATTTTAGTATATCCGTGTATTTGTTCTTTTACATTTATATATATTTTGATATATATTTATAGTATTTTATATATCCTTGTAGTTTACTTTAGTATTTCATTAAAGTTATTTTTAGATAGCACACCTACCGTTATTTGTCTCTGCATCACCCAAAGGTTGACTGGTAGAAAATGCCTATGGCATTAAGTCCGCCTCTGCCTGTGCTTGAAGTTTTAAATAAATAAATATCCTAACTAACAAGAAAGTAGCAGTTTTAGTCAGGTTTTTTTTTCAGGGTTACTTATTTCATAAAAATTAAGTCTACAACATTCTTGAGTTCATTTTTAAAAACAACCTAAGTACGCAAATCACTAGAACAAAATGAAACTAAGCGGCTACCCGGCTGTGTTAAAAACGGTTTCTAAGTCGACTCGAGCGCACTCATAGTTGCATGTTATCCTAGGTCACTGGCACGAGCTTTCACGATCATTGACGAAGGCGCCCGACGACGCCCGAACGCAGACGGGCTGTGTCAAACGATAGACGTGCGATAGTGTTTCGTAGTAAGGTGACTAATTCATTCATAACTTGTTGAAGATATTTGGAACGGGTATTACTTTTTGGTAAGCAGTCGTTAAGATACGAGGTTGGCGATTTAGACATTCTTCTAGTGATACGGCCTCTTTATCAACTGCACAGGCTAGTCCGATCACTCCAGGGCACGTTGGTTCACACATACCAACGCTTCTTTCATGCGTTTCTACAGATTTGACTGTCATGTCTTCTGAGAGTGGGATGTATCAATCAAGATCCTGATGAGACTTTCTCAATGCAGTTCCTAAGGAACTGCTCCTTCTTCACTTGTAGGTTCCGTAAAGGCCAACTAGACGGAAGTATTTCACTCAATAGATCAGCAACTTCCGCAGTGGAGCCTTCTTGTCTGCTAGAATACAACAAACCACGATCAATCCCCAAGCATGGTGCTTTTGGCAACGACCAATGCCTATTTAAACGGTAATTTAAAATCTTTAGTTTCCAAAAATATGTCTCAAAATCTGAACCATGAAGCAATCAATCATTGTCAGCAGAAAGTAAAATTCCATCAACACGTTGAACGCTTTAAGCGTCTTCGTCATTGCAAAAACCATATTCAGCAAGCCTTCGAACTATATTTGAAAGGCGTTCTCAACTTCTCCAGTTCTTAGAAGCAAAAAAGGCCCTAGTTAAAATATATACGATACCAATAATAAAGACAACAGTATCGTCTCTGTATATGTATGCCGTCAACCATCACTTGACTTCGTAACAACCAGTTTCTCTGCCTGACGATTTCTGGGAAAGGAGCACCTGTTTTGCTAATAGTACCTACGTGTGTCAACGTTCTAACTGAGGCTGTATTACTGCTCATCTTTTTGTTCAAATGAGACGAGTGATATATATTCTGCGGGCTTAAAAGAGAGGCTACTTTTAAGTTATAAGCTAGCTAGGATATGTGAAGTCTTTGGAAAAAACCGGCACAAAAAGGCGATCCATGCATCTTAATAGCAAACCAGTCAGGTATGTTTTCTGATTTTGTCTTTACATGAGAAAGTCGCCAATACTTATTTGGAATTGCAACTATCCTTATTGGAATATAAATCATTTGCTTAATCCAATATGGTGACAATTTTTGGGGGCAAATACGGGAATATTTTGTTCGCGAACAGTATGGAATATCTATGAGACAGTTTTAAAATTAGTCAGAATAGATAAAAAACATGGGATAAAATTATAGAGAAACCGACAAACCGAAACTGTGGTAAACTTATGAATGTAATTAAGTAATTTGTGGTAACATTATAACATAGCTGAATATAAGTAAGATATAGCTGATAGTTATTTTGACGTCTATTGAATGAAATAAGCAGCTCTCGAAGAATATATTATTAAGTATGGATCTGAAAATTGATTACATATCAGAAAGAATCATTGGAAACTCTAATCAATTAGCTCAGCAAATACTAAAATTAAAGACTTGGTTAATTTGACTAAAATTACAAATCTGTAGCTTTTGTTGTTAGGAAACCTTACGACAAATGAATACTTAACTAAACTAAAAGGAAACCTAACCTAATTAGTAAAATTATACAATTCAAATTCCACCGTTTCACATTCGCCACTTACTTGCTCCGCCATATTGGATTCAACTAACCTAAAAAAACTGACGTATAAAGGCCAGTCAAGGGTTACATGTGGCCATAAACTATAACAATTTGTCCCTGCGAGGGGTGTGGTTGGAAAGGGGGGAGGGAGGAACCCTACCTGGTGAGGTCATGAGTGACCAGCAGACAGGTTTTTTGTTTCCGATTATAGGGATGGGGAAGGCTGTCAGCTGTTTTAGTTGGGGTATCGATGTTTCAATAAAAAGTTAAGAACTGTGGGTGCACCTTCGATACACTTCTGCCGCCCAACCCTTCGAAGAAATACAGGCGTGGTGTTATTTTATGTGCCACTTTTGAGAATGTATGAAACTTTTAAATAGTTAGATGTAATTGCAATAATTTAAAACTATGAAATCCGTCAAAAGCATTATTCGGCACTTGCATAAACATTAAATATAGGCAACGGTAAAGGTTAATTTTATTGACCCCGTAGCAATAATAATGGTATTCACACTCTGTATTGATTATAATTTAAGCTAAATTAGCTTGATTGACATTTTTTACGTCTATTTATTTTACTTCCAAAAGTTCGGTCTTGATAGGTAGGTAATTATTTATAAAATAATGACGATCAATTAATAATAACAAAATATTAGGTGTATCCTTCCGTGACCAGAACACGTTGTTCGATAAAAAAATCCACCGACTATCGACACCGTCCCATCCCTACGTACACATGCCGACAGCCGACATTTCACTGCCAAGGCCTCGCCACCCCATGCTCTATACACATTATATCCTATGGGTTTTTATTATGGCTTTTGATGCCCATAGCCTATTGAAACACGAAGGTCAGCTACAGTTTTGATAGTCACACGTTTTGAATTGAAGTTAAAATATTAAAAGGATTATTTTTTGGCTGATTGGCAACAGACGTCTAAAAGATGTTTTACATTTTAAAACGTATGGTCTCGTTATGTCGACTGTGGCTGAGCTGGAAGCGAAGTGATGTATGGTTGATTGATAGTTTGTAAATGATACGAAATTGGTACGCAAAATGGCCTGAATTGTCATCATTATTTTAGTTTTACTTTTATGTCTGGCCTGGCATTGCATGCAGCAACAATTTCTGTCCAACAATATTGGTAGTAACCTGGTTACGAGTACTCGTTAAGAAAACAATAACTTATATAAAATTAAATAATTGCTAAGTTTCTAGACTCCCAGCTGTATCTACTTTCTTCGGCATTTCACTCGCGAGGCAATGAAACGTTTAGTTAGACTCGTATAGAATGATTTTATGACAAGCCTATTTAGCCTGGACTATATCTTTTTGATCGCTCATTTTGTCTGTATTGCTCCTAGCCCCGTCATAATTATTCTGCTGTGATTCCAATTAATTAGACTTCTTCTTCTATACATATCGTTTATATCATGTCATCTTTCACACAATCCACCCATTGTTTCCTTTGCTCCTTAGGTCTTACTGGAGTTAATGGGGTCCGGGTTGCAATACTTTTACAAAAAACTTCGCTACTCCCAAATTACGTTATGACACAAGATGATCGTCCCCACAGATATAATAAATACAGGAGATATGGCAAGGAGGCGTGGCGCTTGCGAACGCATCTAGCCGCAAAGAGACTTGTTGCCAGTTTCGGCCATTAGTCGAATGTCAACTTGCGACGTCTTCACTGCTTGTGATTTTTTACAAAATGCCGCGTTGTACAGAGGTTGTTTGCAAAAATAACACCTCTATTGTGAATTATACGAAAGATGGCATCTCATTTCACACGTAAATACTAAAATATGATTGTTTTTCTTATTAAATTCATTAAAACATTACTTCGTGATACTAGAAACACGATAAAGTACCAAAAGCAATTATTTTCATTAGGAACAACAACCATTGTTTGCTTAATACAAATCGATCAATGAATCGGCTGGTCTAATAGTGCAATGGATAAGTGTTTTACTGATACTCTCACTCACACGATAGTTTCGTGAAGCGGGTGTGTTTTAGGTAGATAATTAGAGAGGTGATGTCATTTTTGTGGTTGTCGATATTTTATACGATCCCTTAGTACGAATGATTACACAAGGGTAAAAAATTAGACTATTTTTGTTACATGGAACTTTATAGCTGTTGTTTACTAATGTGAGGTACTTATTTTAACATTTTAGCTATCCGAAGTATCCAAAAATAAAAGAAAAGTGGATAAATGCGACAGGAAAAGGTCCAAATTGGTTTCCCACAAAAAATAACACGATATGTTCGTCTCACTTTGAGCCACCTCGAATTCAGGTGCAAAAATAGTACTATATTTTTATATATAAAAAGGGCAGATTAAAGGTAACTGAATTTCATCGATACTATTTTTTCTACGATTACCTCTTCACATCACTAGTTGCGATGTGTGTTTATTCTGAGTCCGTAGCTATAGGTAGAAGCCCCGCCCCATGTATGCCTGTGTTCTATTAGTGAGTTTATTAGTGTTGCTGTAAGTTTCTTTGTGTGCGGGAGAAATATGAGCTCGTGTGCCGTTCTTATAGTTTTTGCTTTTGTGTTAGTGAATTAAGTGGGGAGAACACGGCGACATCTGAACTCGAATACATTTGTTTACAAATCATATCTCCTGTATTTATTATATCTGTGATCGTCCCCTTACCATTGAGGCCACCCCATAGCCCCATACCCCAAGACGACTCATAAACAATGTTTGTTGTGACTGGTAACACGTGGCGGAAGCAGATGCCGGTTTATTAGTAGATACTGTAGATACAAGACGTTATTGCTTCAATTTCGGTACTTCATTGTTCTAGAAAATGTTTCGGCAATGGTGATGTGGGTTGGGTGATGATCCTTAGCTAGAAAGCGTTCTGTCCTCTTTCTGTATGCTTTTTTGTCTTCAAAACTTGGGCTGGATTTTAGGCTTGATGAATTTAAACGATAATGGAATTCCGAATAGTTTTTGAGCCGACTCACGATTGCCTTGATGAGCTGTAATGTCAGTCTTTGAAAATCAAAAATGGCATTAGGTCTTAAACAAACAGGATGATATTCTAAAGCAGAACTAAGATATTTTGACTTTGAGTCCGCAGTTTCATTCTGTATGTTTTTGGAGTGGACAAGTTCAAATAACAACACCCCTTATTTATTAGAACCACCATCGATAAAAAACGAGGGATTAGAACTTTAACCAAAACTGGTCCACATTGCCCCATTTAATAACCGCCACGCGTTCCATATATTCAAATTATCCAACTAATGCATAACCAACTAAACATTACATTTTTATATTCAACTTTCAACAAAGAGCACAGTCAGGGCTCTCGGTGTGATAATACCAACACGATAGGGATGGGATGTAACTCAAACCGGTATCACTCGATACCAAAAAAAATAGACCGCTTTAAACGAGTCTAAGGGGTCAAAAAAGTTGGATACTTGAGAATAAATGGACGTTTGTTATTGTTCGTACTATGGGGGCTTTTGTATTGACAAGAACTTGTATGTAGTGAGCGGTATGCAGTATGCATACGGATCTAGCCTAATAATAATCTGAATTTGATGTACCAAGTGTTTGTGACATAGGGTCATAGCCCGCAAAATGAACCGTCTTTGGACTTATTTATAACACGGGCCATATTTTAAGTGATGGCAATGTTCTCTTTGACAAGCCGTGTGCCGGATGGATGACACTTGTCATAAACAAAAATGACTAATTTCCATAAAAACTTATTCAATGAGTTTTCAAAAATTCTTCCACAATGCTCACCTCCAAACTCTTTTGCAAAATTACATGTTTCTAGACCCAGAAGTTTGTTTGTCTGTCAATTAATTGATTAAATTAATTATTTTTTACTACGTAGCTAGATGGAATAGAAATCAGCTAGATAAGTAGTAGTTTCAACAAAATACCCTTGGGTAGAGGACATCAGAGTGTACATGCAACCACGAACCATTTTATTTATTTGTATTTATAAGCACTTTAACATCATCAATTTAATATCTACGCCTGTTTACTCTTAGTCATATTCTGCTGTACTAAACGCAAAAGCGGTATCTCGGAGAAAGCCAGTTTTGAGAAAATTGAAGATTTGTAAATATAGTTTTGTTAAAACTTTACGGAATAGTTTTTTTTTTGTTTCAAAATAGATATTGCAATTAAGAGTAGTTCATTAGACGCGTATTTATTTAAGCTACCCGAAGCCATGAAAATCAACTTTACGTTTTTTTTTGAAATACCGCTTTCGCGCTTAGTAGGGCAGTATTACGTGAAACGTTAATTTTAAACATGCGTGCAAAAGTAACATGAAATTAACAAGTTAATAAATAGAATTATTAAAAAGAGCATAATCCCATAACGTAAAATTATGAATGCTAGTAGCGACCACACCGAACTGGTATCGGTATAAAGATACCAAGTTTATGGTACTATATATTATCTTACCAGTTTCGATATAAATAGGGGGATAGAATATTAATACTCCTTTAATAACATTGAAAGCTATCTTTACGATAGGATCAATATTTTTTTTGGTTTTCCATAGTTGTACTTATTTATTGTTTTTACGGGATAATTGTAACAATTGACGATAGTACCTAATTTAAAAAAAATCATAGCTAGAGGCCATATTTAAGATACATAAACAAAACGTTAGGGATTCATTCAAATATGATCACTAAGAATTAATTTAGGCTACAAAAAGTAATTTTCTTGCTACAATTTACGACTGCTTGCAAGACGTTCCGTAGGCTATATACTCGTAGTATAAATAGCTATTGAAAGTTTTAAGATAATTATATGTCACTATTACCTAGATTTTGTATTATCATTTAAATTCTGGTTTTATTGTCTAATCTAAGGTAATATACACCCAAATATTGGAACCACAACCACGTTAGGAATGACGAAACAATTGTGCACTTTATTGAAGAAGGAAGCTATCTATGAACTCAATGATTTACCATACTTTTCGAGAAATCACTATTTGTTTTAAGCATAATTTAACTTCCTAGCTAGTGATCTGAAATTCCATACATAACATAAGGACCATATAAACCATCCACAAATTAAAATTGAAACCCAAACCATATTCATATTTCTACAGAACACAGATCTACAAAAATCAGTCTCCATAAAAAAAAGACTTCTATCATAAAAATATTATTCCCAATCGAAAGGCAGCCAACATTCAGGACCGGCCCTATTATCGTTAGCATGTTAAATTTTATTTCGACGTTTACCGTTTCACCACGCTTTTAACCCTTCTCTAGCGATAAACGTTTGAAATTCGAACGCAGCGCAGCGTAGTGAATGGGAATTCCTAATCGATTTCCCACATGTAAAAATTGTTTTTGGGGGTGTATGAACATTTTCAATGCGTGGCAATGATGCTAATGGCCAGTCAGTGTGTGTAGAAATTGGTGTGATGCACCTTTCAATGGGTAAGTCGGTAACTATGTAATACTATGAAAATGTAAACTATGAGCTGTGTGATGTGAGTGTGTTTGTTCTATCCATTGCTTACATTGACTATAGCTTTTCGAAAAGTATTTTAACGAAAACTTAAAAAAAAATCTTTGGGATAAAATGCAGTCGACTTGTTCTTGTTTCTAACGGATGCTTTAGCAGTTCCTTAGCTAGAAAATTTCAACGAAATTAAATGCCTTCTTCCTCTAAATTCTATAGATCTGTCAACACAAACATTTAATTGGTTTAATTCACTTCAAATTCTCAGCAGAACGAATCCGACGGTTAATTGTTTTGTATTTATTTCAATCTCAAAGGGCAGGGACAATTTCAAGAACGCTTTGAACTCGAATTAGCTCTCAATGAAATAGGAACTAAGACATTTTGTACTTATTCCTAATTAGTTCTGATTCCAATCAATTTATATCAGACTTATGCTTATAAGACATCAACTACACGTTCCATAGAAGAATTTCATACCAATTAAAAAAGATAATACAATTGAGCTTGTTAACATTAAACTGCAAAGACAAATAAATAAAATTTACATTACATTACATTCATACTCATTTTATTACAGACTTAAAACACTTTTTTTATTCTGCATACATCAGTTTTAATAGCAGTTTTACATCGAGGCTCCTTAGAGAGCAAAGATGCCATCTTAAATTGACGTGAGTCAAATTCCGCGTTCCCAATGGGAAAAATAAAACAATAGTGAGACCTGTCCCGTCCCTATGCTAATATACATTGTAATTAGAATTCAGTCTAGTGTAACAGCTGTTTTACATTTCAAATTCAACCTTAGATTCTCGGTTCTAGAGCTGGTTTTTAAAATGATGAAAGTGTATGAAAAAATTATAAAAATGTTATCATCTATCTTTTTGAAAGTGATTGTAAATTTTCTAAATATATTCTGTTGGTTTTTATTAATGATTTTAATTACTTCATTTTTACACGGTTTAAATTCGTTAGTAAATGAATTTATGTGGCGTATCGATTGGGAATTAGTTTAATTATTTTACTCGAAATTTTTTTTTATAGAAAGATGTTCAATCTTTTTTTCTTTGAAATCGAGTTTATCCTTAGCTTGGTCTTGTAGGTATGCCGTAGTCGTATGTCGTATATTCTATAGGTTAATATTTGCATATTGTTCAAACTTATCTTCAAGTTCAACATTAAGTTGGTAGCTTTTAGGGTCACGTTCAGCAAACACAATTCTTAATAGTGCATGTAGAATGACAGGCACCTACACAGATTTTTGAACATTTCCCTAGAACACGAGTCTGTTACCAGTTTTCTTCAGCCAATTTTTATTTTATATGGTTTGCAAAGGTGTTACCTATGTTAAGTAGACTCCTGAAACATAGCAATTCCTCAATCTGTTGCAAGTTTTGCTCGGCATTTTACAAATAATGATCTGTGTTTATATCTGATAATTCAAGCGGTGAACATTCTGACTATTTTTGCTTTAGGAATAATTATTTTCTTTAAAACATTCACAGGTAGGCATTTACATTAACAAGTCGTCAGGTTAAAAACAGATGAAAAATCTCCAAAACAAATGAAAGCTCTAAAAATTTCATGACATTTCGACAACTTTCGTGTCACTCACATGTCAGTCTTCACTTGTAATGTAAAATTAGTCCAAAATAATTATACTACGACCCTTTTCACACTGTGTCGGTGCTGTCAATATGTGAGTAGATACAAGTGACTTGAGTTCCTGACACAGGAGGACTTTTTTGTGACAAAATGTCCCTACATCTGTGAAATGCGACATGACAAGTATTTTAAACTTTTAGCTAGTCTGTATGTATTTTGTGATGAACCCACCAGCGTCACTTTGTCTGTATGTTATATTGGTGTCAATATTGTATGTTTCGGCAACGAAGGATTTTTCGAAATTGCGACTTTTTATTTTATTTTACTGAAACAGTTTTTTTTTTTAAAAACACTTTACGCTCATTTAGCTTTCGCCAGTCATGACTAACTACTTCTACTATTTGATTAGGAAAGGCCATTCTCAGGCAGTTTTTTTCGTTGCTACAAGTTACTTCATTGCAATGCCTAAAGTTATTTTAGTTTTCAACATCTTCAGATTGGTCTTGTCTTTATCGTCAAAAATCGCTCGATGCTTACATTGCAAATACAGTTTCCCAAAATCCAAGTATGGAGAATCTGTCATCAACTCTTTAATCATGTCGATTTGGCCAGCAGATCGTTCAACTGTTTACTAACCGTGTGTTTTCCGTGATTCCTGGGAACTTGGCTATTTGCTAGTCAATAGGTGTCTAATAAGGTGCCAACGTTTTCCTCATTCCTCACTGGAACATGCTGTTAAATCTTTAGGACACTCTTGAGCGATTGATTTGTTACCTGGATTGGGTTTCTGCTCCTAAACAATTTTACTTAGATTTGGAATTCTGTTTTCTGTGTGATTCTTATATTGAAGTAAAATGCATTTCGGTTCTTGCATGCAAAATAATGAATTTTCTTTGCCAATTTCGTTTTATATTTAGGAAAAGAATATTTTTCGGTTAAAAATGTTTAGTATCTGCGTTTATTGCAATAGGTTCGCCATGTATCTCCACCATTCGATAAAGTAAGTGCTTAACAAAAGATTGCCTCTCAATTGGGCTATAATACATTGGATCTCCAACCGTATTGTAGCCGCCTATACATATACCGGTCACTTTCAAATCGTCATCGTTTTCATTCCTCATCTTGGTCAACCTGTCGCCTAGCAACGCGGTCCCACTGGTTATTGGTTCAAATCTCGTCGAAAAACAGTCAAACACAAGATCTTTCAAACAAGTTTTACCAAAAACGGGTAGCGGGCACTACACAGACATGCCTCCCATATTTGTTCCACCATTCCTCTTGAACAGCAAATATCTATACAAAGAGACTGGAAAGTGAAAAAAAGATGATGAAAGAAAAACAAAAGGGAGTGTGGTGTGGAATAAGAATAGGATACTGTGTGTTAGTGAGTTTTATAAAATAAATCATTATGTATTCGAGCCACGAACGCTTAGCAATAATAATAGTGCAACACGGGGTGGACACAGGGCTGTCCCTACGGAACACTTTTGGGAAAAAGATAATATTTTTGTGATGAAGAAAGAAGAATCGTTTTTGTCGTAGATTTGACTAGGGCCTGTTGTAGTGTCCATCAGATCAGAACCAGGCTGACTGAATGAGATGAGACAGATGGAAAATATGTTCAAACAACTGACATGAAATACCCTCGTGCGAACCCTGAAAACTCTCTGGAAATGGCAACATACCTAGTAGATCGCTGAAGCATGGAAGCAGCATATTTATTCTTATTATCGGTCAATATAGATAGGTAGTAAATGGCAAGAGTGATTAATGTGATGCAGTCCAGCATTCCACACATATTCCAACAAAAACAATATTAAATGAGAGTTATGTTGTATTTAAATTATGATACTACAAAAGTCATATAAAATCTTTAACTACCAATAACTTTCATGTTATGCAGGCAGCGGCAGCCCTACTTAAATATCACATGACTAACTATATTTGTAAAACTTAGAAAACGTGTAATGAAGTATTAAAATTCCATCTGACATTAATGCAAGCTAGTTCCTTCAATTAAGAACAAAAAGCTCGCATGAGAGCTTTAGAAAAAGCTGACACCCCTAACGATCCAGTTGAACAAACGACGCGCGCCGCTGCGCTTGCGCCTCCCTCTCATTGGCCGATGCAAGTCGCTGCGGCGGGCGTGCGAAAGAGATGGCGCTACGTTTTAGCTGCAGTGAGAGTGAGATGGACGAGTGCAGTCGACGGATGCGAGGGTTTCCGATCATTGACTCCTTTCAAGGCCACTGGCAAGTTACTTTTTTGTTGTATGTCATCGTAACGCCTGTAATACTGACTAAAGTGACCTTCACTACTTTCTTTTGAGGTCGTTTTGGGGACGGACGGCTTTATATCTAAAGGTGTCATTAATAAACTGTTCGTAGGGGAAAGTATTGCGATTAAAACTGTGTCACTATACTTGGTGCATGTTAAGTATGAAATGAATGGTACCTAAATATTCTGACCCACTTCTTTCTTTTTGATTAAAAAGAGAACTGTGTTGGTCAACGTAAGCTTTTACTGAGTCCTACTCCGTTTATCTAGTCATAGTAGCTTCCCTAAATCTTTGTTAATGGTCTAACTTATGTTACTAAGCTCCGGTACACCTTAGATAGGTATTTAAAGGTACCATTGTGTAAATTTCCTACCCAATGAAAATTATACATACATATAGGAAGCTATGATTAGCGATAAATATCATTCAGATGAAAATATAAACCCGAATGACTGTACAAGTTCGGTTGCTATGCACCAACCAAATGATATCAGTCGAACAGTCGCGGTCGGAGACGTCCAAGTAACGCTCCTTACGACACACACTTTCGTTTCACACGTAGCCACAACCTATCCCAATTCCGGTTCCCTAAAATGAAAATAGATAAGTAACGTAAACAGGGGTAGGTAGATACCATGGTCTAAAACTGAGGTCAATGGATTCTTATCTGTGTGAGTTTTGTGAAGTTTTAGAGGGATTGATTTATCATTTTCATTCTGGTAGGTTACTATACGATGCAGTTTGATACAAGATTTTGTTTGTTGTGCTTTAAAGAACTGAGTGTATTAAAAAGAAGGGTGTATAAAAGAAGAAATCGGAGATACTCATAGGCTAGACAAAGGCTCGTACAATGAAACATTAGAGGAAGCCAGAAAGAAGAGAACGAAATACTGGGCTCATGATTTGCAGACACTATGCATGGGACATTTGATATTATAATTTAAAGCGGATAGTGGCTGTTTATTCAGATTCCAATAATTACTCACAGTGATCCGAAAGGTGTTTGAAAGATATGTAGAGAGTTTAATATAAAACGTTGGGTACAGTGCAAAACAAAGATAAAGGTACGTTGGGGATGACACGTGCGAATTGGGTAATACCATAGATATAAATTGGTACCTACTACAATAACGTTGGGTAAAGCAGATAATGATGCATCTACATAGGAATTCTATCTTCACGTGTAAATCCATCAAAGACCTCCTTACATCATTTAGTTTATAATAACTTTCTCCATTTTATAGGAAATTCCTTTGTTACCCTCATTCAACATAAATGTAGGCATGTTGATTCCGTCATTGCGAAAGAATTCGATCTATTATCCTTTGATTGTTGATTAAACAAACTGTTCGTGTGATGTATTTGTATTGAAATTGATTATTATAATTATTATATTATAGTATATTCTCGGAGACACGTTTCCCTCTTCTATATAAAGACATTCTTGGGTCATTCATCATTGAGTCCCCTCAAAGGTAGGGTGGTAGTAACAAGTGTACTAATAATAAGTTCTTACTAATCAGCTTGCCAAGAAAATATAATGGCGATTACGACAAAACCCT
The DNA here is from genome assembly GCA_964057025.1 of Standfussiana lucernea. NCBI lineage: Eukaryota > Metazoa > Arthropoda > Insecta > Lepidoptera > Noctuidae > Standfussiana > Standfussiana lucernea. The sequence continues at coordinate 15,915,955 of OZ059796.1, forward strand.
TTATAATTTCATTGTTCGTTGTATTCCAGTGAGGGGAGCCGTCTCCTTTCTTTTTTTTAGGTCACGGTATCATACACTTGCACTCCGACTTGGGGTTAATTAAAAACTGGAGCTAATTTGAATTTAGTATCAAAAGAAATTAATTTTTTTTCGTTATTTTTAAAAGCAACCTGCTCTTCTTCTTTTTATTTAACTGATGCCCTTTTTACCCAGTGGCTTCTGGTATTTTTAATTGATCATAATTAACTTTGCAATCATATAAATTAAACCTAACTTGGTCGTAACTTCAACTCAATTCCACCAGAAATAATAGTTGCTGAACATAACTTAGACAAAAGAATTTAATCAGCCTACAATACAATACAACTTGCTAAACGATTTCAAACTTTATTGCTATAGCAGTAAGTATCAAATAATTATCAATTTATTTCAATTCAATGGCCGTTAATGCGCCCACGCTAAAAAACTGTTGACTCACAATGTGAAATGAATTTAGTCGCACAAGCATTTCAATTTTATCTCATTGTCATTTAATATTACTAACCTACTGTTAGCATTCAAGTACATGAGACGGTTAATGTCCTACGTCAATAACTTGCAATTTGAGAGTATCTAGGTACTCGTAAGCTAAAAAAAAAGTATAATAAGCCTGGGAAAAAGAAGAAACGTAAATAAAATTGAAACCTTCAGAACCAACCAACCAGAGATTATTTGGATGTTTGAGAGATAGATCCCTCTGAGGCATTCGATACTTCGTAGTACTATGTAATTTAGTTTATTTGTATCTTTGAAAAACCTTTATGAAATTCAGGAAATACTGCTGATCTCGCTTTTATATATTTCGCTAAAATATTGCATTAGTGGACGTAAATTCGATGTCGTAAATCTTTGAGGGCTTTATTTAAAAATGGGCGTGCCCCAGGCTCCATTTTTGGCCCTTACGTGTCTAACCTTTTGTACATGCTTTTTTGTATTGTTTGTTAAAATAATGCACTATATTCTTATAAAGCATGGTTTAATATGCTACATTAATTGTATCATCATTTTCTCAGCTTGGAACCGGCATTCTACGTAATCTCAGAATTTCTGTTTCCTACATTATTATAATGTAATATCACTTAGGAATCTTATGGGAAAAGAATGTGTGAATGAGTATCTAATTTACTTGGTTATCCAGAGCCTAGCTTGAGAGAGATAATACGGCACATACATTATTTAAGTAAGTAGTGCTTGTTAAACTTTTACCTCATTGTGGGAAGCGGTGTAAACGTTTCTAGGAAAAGTTAGGCCTCACATCTAGTTACCTAGGTAGTCTAATTGTAGTAATTGCAGAATGACTTCTTTATCTTCGTGGAGAAGTTCTATTTGCTTAACAAAAGGACTAAGAGAGGAGTAAGTCTAAGTACCCTTATTAGCTGCTGCGGTTAACTTGTTAAGTCTGTGCGAATCGTTATTTGTGTTTAAATTAGTTTTTGGAAATGGTAACATGCTGATCATAGAGATAGTTTATAAACAGCCTACGTGAGCACTTGCTAGCTAAATGATTTTCTGAAATCGATTTATCAGTTCAGTTACGGCAGTGTTTGTTAGCGGTACTGTCTAGGAAGATTTATTTCTTTTATTCTCTACCTGATTCCATTTGATTGTGATCTACCTGCTAATAAAGCTTCATCTATCGAATATTAAGAATAACTTGTTTTTTTTTTACTTTTCAGAATGCGCAGTCTCTAAGATAGTCGTGCTTATGGAAACAGCAGAATATCTACAATTTGAAGACTCTGCACTCTGGTCACAATAAATTTAAGTATCCCCCTTACAATATTTTCTTCGAGTGGTAGGAACCGCGGATTACCGTCTCCTTCCCTTGCCCTTGACCGCGGTTCCACCATCAATAAAGTCAAGCTCTTCTCTTTGTCCCCTAACCACAAAGGAAACGAACGTCAAAACATGTAACTACTAACCTAGTTACTGCTCTATCTATAATTAAATTGCCCCCAGTATTCCACCCTTCATACCAGCATGCCAATAAACTACAATTAAACACCCTCCTTATAAAGTTCACATAATCAATTTAAATCGACACCCGGCAATTTATTTACGTGCCATATTTATAACTCGACATGAATTAGCTAATATAATTCCACAAAAGCTGCATACAATCATTTAGGCATTATATTATACCCTTTAGAAACCAAATAGGCCCATGAATTAAACAAACGAACCCGATCCAAGATGGCGGCCGGCGCGAGAGTAGCTTTTTCGTTTCTTTTTTGAATTTCGAATAGGCGGTCGTTGTGAAGGGGTGAGTGAGAGAGCGGATCGTATTCTAGTTAGTTAGAAATATAACACAGTGTCTAAATGGGCGTAGGTTTCTTTTACTGGTGAATAACGAATATCTTTGTGTTTGTACTCCGTAAAACTTGTTGGATTTAGTTGTTAAATGACTAAGTTTACGTGCTGATTTGTGATTTTGGGACAGTTAGGGGTAGGCCTACTGTATTTTTGTTCTCGCAAGCTATATTTCATAGTTTTGATCAAAAACATCCCGTGTGTGATGAATTCTAAGCATTGGCCTTCCTAATAGCTGAAGGTTTCATCCCTACATAAAATAAATATTTGCTCAGCCTGCAGAAGTGTGTCCCTCGTCTGGGTGTCCCTAAAACGTACCCACGGGCTGTCAATGCAATTGAAATTATGGCGTACACAGCCGAAGGGCCTTTAGCCCACAAGGCCACGTTACGCTCACTTGCCGCTTCCCCAATTTACGAAAAATAATAAACGTTATAACCATTACTGCTTCCGGTGGTTAAAAGTTTACCCCTGTCTTCCCATAAGTGTCATAAAGGGTGAATAATGAATTAAATGAAATTATTGCACTTGTACAGCAATGAAATAAGCAGTGGCATCGTCTTGAGCAGTTAGCCAGACGACTTCATCATATGCCTTTTTTCCAACTATCTTTTGGCGTGCTTTCAGATAATAACCCCTCTTCTTCTTCTATCTCAATGTAATCTCCTGTTAAGTATTTTGTATGTACATAAATAAATAACCATATGTTGGTGCATATCAGTATTTTGCGGAGAGCATCTCCTATTTGATCTCCAAAACCCAGGTACCACAATACAACGAGACTATTTAAATCAGCAAATTGGTTGCCAGGCAAGTGTCGTGTTTATGGTGGAACCTATTTATTTAAGGCAGTTAGATTCTGAGTGTCCTATTTAGATCGGTAGGTATACAACCGAAATTGAGTGACGAGCAGTAAGGTATGCTAAAATAAGCAAAGTTGAAATCAAGTTTGAAGTTGAAATGTTACCCCATTTTAAAACCCTTATTACTGATACTACCCATAGGGAAGGACAATTGATTAAAGGAAGCGAAGTTCGAGAAGAATAGCAAAACGAAATTTCCAATTAAAACAATGAATTCCCCAAAATATGTGTGGTGTTCAAACAGGAATCAATCATACCTTAGTGATTGCTGCAAACGTCTACGATAAAAAACTAAACGAACAGTCTCCATAAAACAATATTACAACCATCCAGACATTAACATCGTTCCGACTTCCAGTGTTAAAGTAAATTATATCTGCCGCAGTTATCAAGAGCGATAGTAAGCCCAGCCGACCGTACTGTAGTCACTGAACGGAAAGCACCAACCGATCGCACAGAGAAAATTGTTGCAAGCCAAATGCGGGTTCCGGCGTTCTATGAAATTTTGTATTGAATATTAAAATCAAATGATGTGTAACCATGGAGTTTCTTGCGGTTCGTCCTGTATTTATTATATCTGTGGGTTCGTCTCAATAGGAAACGACCAACGCGAACCGTGCACCTTTTTTCGACGTTAAGTGCCCATGTAGGCATATGTGAAATGATAGATATGATATTTTGATATAGATTTTTTGATTTTAATTTAAACTATTGAGAAAGCCTTTTTTTCATCCTTTGAATATTATTGTTACACATGGGTATATTTAGTTGATTCAGACGAATACCAATAAATTAATGATAGAATACTTTAATTACTACTACAATACAATACAACAAGAAGACCTTGAGACTTGGTGCCCTTTACCTGTGTTGTCAGAGAATAAACGAAATTCTATCAATTCTAATCTTCAATATTTACTTAAATAATGTTTAGGTTCTCAATTCCTGTTTATTCTTTACTTTCAGAGTTCTCAGCCCTGCAACAGCCCAGCCCTTCCAGCAAGTTCGAATGTCACCGGTTAAAATAATCTACCACACTATAAATCAAGATTGCCATCTCACGAAGACTTTCAATCATCACATTCTGGAGCGTTCTAGAAGTTCTCCAGACGTACCTGGGCCTGGTAACTCCACCACCGTTGGCTGTGCTCATGCGCCAACGGGGGCGAAGTTCCTACTCCTAGTTGCGGGTATCCTCATGAGAAGAATTACGATCATCAAGAAGAATACCACTACCCATATGAGAAAATTTAGAAAAAAAAATCTAAAATTCTATGTTTTTTATGACCAAAATTAACTATGTACAAATAAGCTTATTGTACCTTAATTCCTTTTATTTTTATCGTGCTTGTTAGTGATCCTAAGATTTCTACAACTTTCTCTGGTTTTGCTCGTGAGAACCTGTAATTGGCTCTGTGTTACATATGCAATTGTTATCCATCTGATAAAGCTGTTGGTTCTCCTATATAAATAAATTAAGGACAATATTCTTGTTGTTGAACCTATGTGATTTATTCTAAGATTGTTTACTTGGGTGCCCTAAAATATTTATACATAGGCGGAGACGCTAATATGAAATTATCACTTCGTAATGCAACTTGCACTTGCACTTGCTAATGGAACTCGACGAGGTACAAAATTGTTTGTACAGGTGTTAGTAACCAAAAATTTATTTATTTATCTCCATGATATTAAATTGTTAGATAGGTATTATTCATCTCATTACTATGGCACACCTGTGCCTAATCCCTCGGAGAAATATAGGCGTGATGTTATGTTATTGTTACGAGCTGGGTATGGGATAAATTAATTACTACCAAGCAGACAATTTAATAACTTTATTAAACACAAAACACTTAGATCTTAACCTCTCGTGTGCCGGAACGTAGATCAACGCTCATAATAAGTCAGTGTTAGTCTGCCGGAGCGTATATCTACGCGTAAAACTATGTAAGTTACGTTGTTAGTTTAAAATATATTTTTGAAATATTAACACGGACTGCCGCGCGCGTACTATTTTCCGCGGCAAACAGCGCCTTCGGTGCGCATTGTCGCCCGGTATACGAGGGGTTAATCACAAGTACACTACTGATCACTATTCGCTTGGATATCGCACTTCTAGTTCACTTCGATTCGCTCCGTTGTATCGCCTGAATCAGACTACCCATGTGTGTCGGCGCTTGTGCTTTTTATACTACCCCATTATTCACGAACATTCCGGCGATGTGTAGAATGGTTCGATAAAAACATCAACAAAAAAAAACATTACCAAGTAGTAGGCAAAAAAATAATAACCTACTTGTACCGAATAAAGAAGTAGGTACTTTATGCCCTCGGCGCACGGTCGAAATTACAATGACAATTCCCAATATTTTTTATAAGTAGTCACCTACTTAACCTTGAACCAATAACAATGGCACGCTTCTCGAAGCCTTTAGCGCAAACACACCGAATCACGTCCCTTCCCGAAAGATCTCGTACGTACGACGTAACACTGCCCCCTCCTTAGACATGCTCGTCCCGAGCATCATTAGCCCCGTAGTATCGGGCCAATCGGTCTACATGAACAATCTTAGGCGCACCTCGTAGACCCTTCTGTATTCGGTAGGTGACATCGTTGATCCTAGTCACGACTCGGTATGGTCCATCCCATTTTGCTTGCAATTTCGGAGACCTCCCCTTGCTCCGCACTGGGTTATGTAACCACACCAGTGAACCCTCGTCGAAAGCCCTACTGTTTGCCTTGCGGTCATAACGGGTCTTCATCTTCTCAGACATCTGTTGGCCGGATTGTCGGATATGCTCATAAACATCATTCAGCTTGTTACGCAAATCATGTGCGTAATCTGTTACACTACGTGGAGCATCAGGGGGAGTTCCAGTGATTAAATCTGCAGGCAACCGTAATTCCCTTCCAAAGTTCGCGAATGCTGGCGTCACAGTCGTACTTTCGTGGACTGCGCTGCGGTAGGACAGTACTGTCCCCTCGAGCGTTTTCCCATTTACGGCACAAGACTCCATCCTGGATCACCAAGCTGTTCCATTGCGCCCAATAACTCTTCGTGATGGAACTCATCGCAGCCACATCACTCCACTTAGGTTTAGGAGCACCAGCTTTGATCCACTCGAAGATCGGTTTGATGTCCGAGTCATTTTGCTGAGCCTGCTGTAGGGTTTCCTTCCATTCATCGCTGAGATCTGTTCTAAGCATCCTCACGGACACTACTTCCTTAGTCTCTTGCCTGGCACAGTGCTTACAGTCTTCAGGACAAGGTCTTCTTGACAAGGCGTCTGCGTTACCGTGAGTTCTCCCACTGCGATGTTCAGTTATGAAGTCAAACTCTTGTAGTAGTTCAATCCATCTCGCCACTTGCCCCTCTGGATTCTTAAACTGTAATAGCCACTTCAATGCAGCATGGTCAGTTCGTAATTGGAATTTACGTCCCAGCAAATATTTACTGAAGTGCTGCAATGTCTTTACTACGGCGAGTAGCTCCCGTCTTGTAACGCAGTAATTTCTTTCTGGTTTGGATAAAGACTTGCTGAAGTAAGCTATCACAACCTCTTGGTCTCCTTTCCGTTGAGACAGCACGCCCCCAATTCCAGTATTACTTGCATCTGTGTCAACTATGAAGTCATTTTCAGTGTCAGGATATCCCAAAATAGGTGTATTGCACAGACGTTTCTTTAATTCCTGAAATGCGACGTCGCAGTTCTCGTCCCAACAGAATTGCCGCTTTTCTTCAGTGAGTTTGTGCAGAGGTTTCGCAATGTCGGCAAAATTCTTGACAAACCTTCGATAGTAGGAGCACAAACCCAGAAAGGCTCTGACCTGTGTCTTGTCTTTCGGAACTGGCCAATCCTTGACGGCGATTACTTTTTCCGGGTCTGTTTGAACACCTTCCCCCGAAACTATGTGTCCTAAAAAGTTTACTTGTTGTCTGAAAAACGAGCACTTTTTCGGACTTAACTTGAGATTTGCTGTTTGGATTTTCGACAGCACTCGCTCGAGGTTTTTAAGGTGATCTTCAAATGTACGGCCCACGATGATAATGTCGTCTAGATATACAAGACATGCGTCTCCAATCAATCCGGCGAGTACTTGCTCCATCAACCTTTCAAACGTCGCAGGAGCATTGCACAAACCGAATGGCATAACTTTAAACTGCCACAACCCTTTTCCTGTTGAAAATGCAGTTTTCTCCTTATCCTTGGGGTCTATTTCTACTTGCCAGTAGCCACTTTTCAGGTCAAGTGTGGTAAACCACTTCATACCAGTCAGCGTATCCAGTGTGTCATCGATCCTAGGCAGCGGGTAGCTGTCCTTCTTCGTGACGTCGTTCAGTCGTCGATAATCCACACAGAAGCGCATACTGCCGTCCTTTTTCTTTACCAGGACCACAGGAGAACACCATGGACTCGATGAAGGCTCTATAACACCGTCCTTCACCATTCCCTCAATCATGGTTTCCACCTCTTTTTCTCGTGCAACTGGCAGTCTTCTTGGTCGCTGACGGATTGGTAGCTCGTGGCCTGTATTAATTTTATGCTGAACAAGTCCAGTTCTCCCTATGTCAGCATCGTTTGAAGAGAAAGTGTCGGCGTACTGAAGTAACATCTTCTTAGCCTTGTCCATTTCTCCTTTAGTTAAATCGCAGTTTTCCAAAAGCGTTGACACGTCAAATTTTGTACTACGAATTTTATTTCCGGTAGGCGGATCCTGCAATTGACGCATCCAAGCTACTTCCTCGCAAGTACCGATCAAGGTGCCCTTCTTGATCACATGCTCCTTGTAACTTGGATTCAGTATGCGTACTGCTGAGACGTTGGTGGCCTTGACCAGAGTACGTGCCATCTTCCATGGGAAGTCATTGTTCACCCTTTCTATCAGAATACTTCGATCTTTGTGTCCAGAATTCTGTGGTAATCTAATTGGCACAATTGTTTCTGATCTGCGAGGAAGAACAATCTCTTTCAAGCAGTACACTTTTCCTGATGGTGCACCTTCCATGAAGACTTCATGTGAACCACATTTCAATACTCCTTGATCGACGTCGATCTCGCAACGATGTTTCCGCATGAAGTCCAAGCCCAAGATGCAATCGTCCACTATATCGGCCACGATGACATTGTGCTGGTAAGTTCTATCACCCAATTTTAACTCCACCTCCTTTTTTCCTCGGACGATTATGTGCTGACCGGTAGCTGTTAGTAATCGTATACGGTCGTGGTTATTGACGTAGTCCCCAAGGAACCGACTTGCTAGGTGAGAATTGACGACCGTGTGAGAAGCTCCAGTATCCAACGTCAGTTTGCATGGTGTTCCATTGACTTCGCCTTTGATGGTCAGGCTGTTCCCATCATGTGCTTGCGAGATCAAGATTCTCGGGGCCTTTTCAATACCAGCCAGCACTCGCCCCCCAGTCCTGGCATTTACTCGTTTCCCTGCTGTGGCTGGGCAGTCACTTCAGCCACCCTTCCCTGCTGATCTTCTCTCGGAGTGCCGCGCTTGGGACAGCTTGACCGAAGATGACCCCTTTCTCCGCAAGTGTAGCACCTAAGACTGTACCCTTGCGGCCGGTCGCGTACAGGAGATGCTACAACCTCTCTGACGCGGTGCGTTCGGTGGTCCTGCCTCACTGCCTCTACTTCTAAGGCATGGGCCAAGGCGTCTTTCAGCGCCTCATGATGCCCAAGTCTCACAGCGGCTCTAACTTCTAGGTCGCGTATTCCATCAACGAACGCTTGTACCAGATTCCCATCGATAAGTGCAGGGGCAGACTGGTATGCTTTCCGAACCAGCTTTTCAACTTCGAGGGCCCACTGCTGTAGATTCTCGCCACTACGTTGAACACGATCTTTCAACTTAGCACGAAATACGTGCTCCAGGTGCGCGTCACCGTATCTGGACTCTAACGCCTCCAGCAGCTGCTCGTAGGTTACATTCTTGCCGAGCGCCTCAAGAATATTAAGGGCCTGGTCTCGGAGGGCCAAGGTGAGCGCGGTCATGGCTTGCGGTTTTGTCCATCCATTCGCCTTCATAACGGCCTCAAATTGAATTTTATAAGCCGGCCACGAAGATGTGCCATCGAATGGAGGCACCTTAAAGCCCCGCGCTGAAGGTGCAGCAACTACTGAAGCTACAGTCAAGTCTCCAGTCTTCAGTTCCCCCAAAGCCTTCTTCACCCCAGCGATCTGAACTTCGGCTTCTGAGAGGCGATTCTCGTGCTGCTGTACCTGATCCTTCATCACCTTTAGGTCTTTGCCAAAAGTTGCATGAAGATCCTTTATGAGGAGCATCTGCTCGTCTTGGCGGCGGACCTGCTCCTCTTGGCGGCGGACTTGCTCCTCTTTGTCTCGCTGCAACTGCTCTTCCAACCGGCGAACCTGCTCCTCTTGACGGCGAGCCTGCTCCTCTTGACGGCGAGCCTGCTCCTCTTTGTCTCGCTGCAACTGCTCTTCCAACCGGCGAGCCTGCTCCTGTAGCAGCGCCATTAAAGCTGATAAGTCTGGCGCCATTGATGCTGTAGGAACTGCGGATGGGCCAGCGACTGGCACTGACGTAGGCTGGACACCACCCGGTGTCTGTGTTGGGGAATCTCCAAACCGCCTTTGGTCCATGTCCTGCTGTCGCTGACTCCTGGTACGGATACCGTCCGTGTCGTCCTTCGGTAGAATTGGCATAATTTATCCCTCACTTCTGACACCAAATTGTTACGAGCTGGGTATGGGATAAATTAATTACTACCAAGCAGACAATTTAATAACTTTATTAAACACAAAACACTTAGATCTTAATCACAAGTACACTACTGATCACTATTCGCTTGGATATCGCACTTCTAGTTCACTTCGATTCGCTCCGTTGTATCGCCTGAATCAGACTACCCATGTGTGTCGGCGCTTGTGCTTTTTATACTACCCCATTATTCACGAACATTCCGGCGATGTGTAGAATGGTTCGATAAAAACATCAACAAAAAAAAACATTACCAAGTAGTAGGCAAAAAAATAATAACCTACTTGTACCGAATAAAGAAGTAGGTACTTTATGCCCTCGGCGCACGGTCGAAATTACAATGACAATTCCCAATATTTTTTATAAGTAGTCACCTACTTAACCTTGAACCAATAACAATGGCACGCTTCTCGAAGCCTTTAGCGCAAACACACCGAATCACGTCCCTTCCCGAAAGATCTCGTACGTACGACGTAACATTATTCTTTCGTATGCAAAAATATGATCTTCTCCCTTCTCCCGCGCAGCTGGCCCATATCTTTCTACATCGTTCTCACATGTATGTTTAATCTCGACATGAATGATGTAACCGAGACTTTGTAACAACATAATGATTTAAAAGAGTGTCCATGGAGTTTCTTGCCCATTCTTCTCCATAGAGATCTACGCTTTCGAATGGGCAACTACAGTACTTTCACAAGTTATTATGCCCTGTGACTGGGACTGTAGCTTAGTTTATTTTTTGTGTTTTGACATTCAAAAGTGCCTGTAATGGTTTAATTGAAATAAATGCTTTGACTTTGAGTATATCTGTTGTGCTGGTCTTAATTAATTCTAGGAGCTAAAAAGATGATAGCGATTGTATAAACTTGATACCATTTGTAGCGATCCCATTTTAGCCCAGATTTCCAACTTATGAGATACCTTGTTACTTTGATTAATACACATGAAGTAAAGGTAGGTGGTTAAGTTAAGAGGACGAGGAAACAAAATCATGTGTCACCAACCTATGCCTCACTTATAATAACTTGCTTAAGAATAATATTTTATTGTTTGAGTACCTAGTTTGTTTTAAATCATTGTTTAATATTGTATATATTATTTTTTGTAAAACTAAGTTGTGTGTTATATGATTTTTAATAAATAAGCAACTCAAGAACGTCCCAGTAACAAATCTTTTATTTGAGCGTTTTCCATTTTTATACAAGGTGTAGTTTTGCAACCTCGTCAAAATTCAGGAGGTTGTCATAGAAGACGTAAATATAATCAATATAAATTACGGTACCTGGTCAATAATAATAAACGCTGCTTTTTTTTAGTTGTTTTGATACTGTTTCAGAATGAAGCCCTTTTCAAAAGAGGAGAATCACCCGTTTATCGAATAAACGTCTGCGTTTGTTTGTGTCTGAAAGCGCAGTTATAGGGCTAGTATGAAACAGGCCGCGTTTTAATACGGGTGGTCTACACTTACCGATTTCCGATATTAAGAAAAAAAATATAAAAATTACCCATTTTATTATTGATTCGGGTCGAGAATCATTAGCATAGTTACCTTCTTGAATTTGACGAGGATGCAAAGCAACGCCTTGTATTTAATCTATTAGTAGGTTTTAAACTGGAAATAGGCTATGACTGGCCATCTAGCCGACTAGTCGGTTGCAGAAAAGGCCGAATAGTCGGCCAAGCAGATAATTGCTTTCGGTGGAGTTCAGGGTGCTTCGGCATTGTCTACGACGTGTCGTGACGCTCACAATCGCCGTGTTGAAAGACTAACCTACACAACCTACCTATCTACCTAATACCTACCTGACCTATTTAATTATAACCTTATAGCTAGATTACCAAAGGAAGATTTCAGGTTCCTAGATTATACAGGCTGGAAGGACGACGCACAAACGCTTACTACCACGAATTTAGTAGTTACACTATTTTAAACCCCCACATAGAAATTTAATTACAAAAAAAAACTGTAAAGCTGATCATTGAATAAAAATTATTAGATAACAATAAAAGGTTATAATTTTTATTTCAATCCCTCAAGCCAAATGTGGTCGGATAGTCGGCTGTCCCGTCTAGTTGGGTACCTAATACTCGGTACATCTCTATTTTAAACCATTTACAGGTACTGTTCTTTTTAATAAAATAAATGTTGCCCCACACTAGAAATTTCTCCTGTATCGTGGGTGCGTTGACAAAAATTTAACCTCACATACACAAACAGACAGACCCGGAACAACTACCAGTACCGTACAAATATTTGTTTCGTGCGGGAATCGAACCCGCGACACGCAGCGCTGCACCCAATCGCACAGCCACTGCGCTGCTCCAACCGTGCCGTTAAACTGTCACGAAGTCGGTCGGTCAGCAAGTTGAAGGAACAGGCGCTCAACCGAGGCATTAACTGAGCTAAACTTCGGAGAAGGTAACAATCTTTTCCCTATTACATAAACCTTTTACCTTCAATCGAAAGCAGCAAGTAGTTTCCAAAAAAAAAATTCGATGCAATATCAAAAGCCTGGTAAAAATTTTGAGACCCCACGTCAGTGGTACTAATGGACCCTACACACCAAAGGCGTGTCGGCAACTTTCGTAATTACACGTTCAGTTGACATACATACTTCACTTTGGTGTGTAAATAATAAACGATGTTTATTTAGCAAATAGGTTTTTACTTTTTCACGTCTTCTTTTTTAAAACTAGATGAGGCCGGTGTTTCTTACCTGACTACTCTGTGAAGAAACAGCCGAAACAAACTCGGAAGTCATAGTCTCTTTTAAGGTCCAGACATAATCTTGATAAACTCACATGAGGACTGTGCAGATGTGTCCGAGATGGTCTTTTGAAGAAAGAACCACACAGATTTGAGTGGACCTGTCCAGCCAGTGCAACAATTTGTCAGTTATCGTGTAGCTCGTCAACGAAACGACGAACATTACCAAAGAAAGGACATTTGTGTGGGTAGTTTATAGAACTCAAACTGCCAGACTGTAGTAAAAACAAACAAAAAACATAAAAATTACCCACATTGTCCTCACATTCATTGTTGGCTCCATAACAGTGACCCTGCGCTGGCCTAGGATATTTTCACTAGAATAAGCCAGCTTGCTGCACTCGGGATGCCACAGGGAGCTGGCTTGTGTCGAAACATTGGAAACGCTATAGGCTGATTATGCTGACAGGCCAGCTTGCCACTACTGGTTCTCTCACCAGTTACCAACCAAACAGCTGCACCGTATGACGACCGCCTGCAGTTCCGCTGCCAGTCATCACAGTTGTCAGGTATATCACTTTACTAGTATACCACACGGCGTCGGCCATACATAACATATCATCACGCTTGTCATCCCCGAAGGGATAGGCAGGGGTATTCCTAATAGTAAACCCATATTTCATCGTTTAAGTGTCGTGTAATAGGGGGCACGACATAAACTGGCGAAATACACGTTGGTGTGTAAGTATTGCATTTTTATATAAAACAGAATAGCTGGTTTAATGACAGGCCAAAAGTATCAACTATACTAATTATTTTTTATTAATCTGCTGCCGTTGCTGGGGAAAAGGCCTCGCTCAATTCCGGAGACCATAGATCACAGGTTGATTATTATCACTAGACCTTGCGTCTCACGAAGTCCACGTAAGAAACAAGAGCTAACTTCGCTGTTTAACGAGAATTTGAATCTGCACTAAGTGGGAATTTGTTGACAAGTCGAGAGCAATCTACCCATGCTTAACCTTTTGACCGCCACGGTCGGCTATAGCCGACAGATGAAAAATACTTGAAAAATGTCGTTTCCTTGTTGGCTATTCGCTGGGTGCAAAGTGGGTGGTGGGGACAGTGAAATCGATCTCAGCGCGCACCGTGGCTAAAAAAGGAACTTTTGGCAGACTTTATTCCACGAAGTTATAGGTAAATATGGAGCCCACACTTAGAATAAAAGTTTCGAGTCAAATACTCTCGCTCCTATTCTCTGAGGCAAACTGAGGTCTGATCTCTTTTTCTAGTGTACTACAGAAATTGAAACAAACTGACCTCAGACAGTAGAAGAGAAATAAAAATTCAAGTAGGTATTTCAAGTGTGTACTGTGTACTCCATCTTTACCTACACCTTCATGCTTTATTCACTGCTTACTCCTCGTAAAGACAATGACAGTCAACTATTTGACGTACCAAGGTCCGCCGAGTCCGCCGACCGCTAGTTGGCGCTGTCATCGCGCACCCAGCGAATAGCCGACTGTGGCATTTTGGGCATTATTTCATTTGTCGGCTATAGCCGACCGTGGCGGTCAAAAGGTTAATTGAAATCGTTGGTATTTAATAGACAATCTAATTGTTATCATAGAAATACATTTTCCGGAAGTAAACCGATCGTTGTTTAATTTCGTTGCCGAGTCCATGTTGCTCGTACCAAAACGAGGCGAACGACGGCCTTTTCGCTTTTACTGCACGGAAATAAAGTTCTCTCCGTTTGATTCAAGCGGATTCCACGTCGATAAGTTCGCTCCGTACTCCATGCAATTCGGGGTTTTAGAATTTCAACTTACCAACATTCACACAACACAATAATTAGAGAAACTCAAACAAGTTTAGTGACTTCTTTTATTAAAAGTATACTTCTATTTTATTCTCACTACCATAGACAGCCCTCATTGTCCGCTACATTACCCATCGTCAATCAGTTGCTTACTTTCTTAGTGAGTGTTCCCACTGTATCGTGACTACAAAATCAAAATAGTCTTTATTTCTATAAACATAAAGTACAATTTAACGCGGCACGATTAATCGTCCGCGACAATTTTACAGTGAGTAGGTTTTTTTTATTCTGTCGTCACAACACAGAGGAAAGAGTATTTACTATGATACAGCAGATTATAATTATGGCTATGACTCATGATTATATATCAGTTCTTGTAACTAAATCTATGTCAAATATATATTAATAAATATGTTTTATATTCCAATATAAGTTTCACTAGTCTCTTCCAACGTTTTACATACAAAATAACTCCGTACATCTATCTACAAGTCCCTTAGCCACCAATTTCTTTAGAAACATATGAAATGAAAATTTCCAAACAATTTATATTATTTAAACTCTAAATTGACATCTTAAAGAAACTTAAAAAAGGGAAATTAAAACAAAACTAACTTGGCACCTCGTCTATACTTCGCACACAAAAAAAAACCTAAATTGACATCCGTGTACTACGTACTAGACTAGACACGGATTGAGCAAAACAAAATTATAAAGGTCAACGCACAGTCAGCACTACACGGGACCAGCATCGCATCAACTCGAGTCATTCGGGATTCTTTTTATAAAACTCCATACAGCAAACACACACGCATCCGTTCGGGATGGACGCACACGGGAAAATCCTGTTTCGAAGACTTAAAGCTTCTAAGTGGGTCGTTTTTGGACTTGAAATGGTTTCCGTTTAGCATTACTATAGTCATATATGTCAGACGAAGTAAATTGGCTTGAAAATTGAGGACTCGTACTTTTTTTACTAAAAAAAAAAATACCTCTGAAGCAGGTATGAAAAGTCAGGATATCTCTAGAACTGCAAAATTTCCCATTATATCCTAACCTATTTATGATTTTTTGTCATTCTTCATATTACGGAAATATTGGCCTTTGTCTGTAAAAACATTTTTTTTTTCGATCCAGTGCGCGATGTATCGCCGCCTGCGCAGCCACCAACCGGAGATGCTAAGCCAATCCGGTTACGTGAGCAACGTTACGTGAACGCCTGGTTGACGAGCGGTTGAGCAGACCAGATTCTGACCCCGAGGAGCACTAATACCGCGTGTATAAGTGTGCGTTGACCTTAATGGTGGCACTCATATCACACAGCTTTCTTACAAATGGGACACAAGTACAGTTTTACACTAACAAAGTTACAAGAGACCTAGACATATGTACTTGTATTAACATCAACATATCAGAGAGAAAAAAAACACCGAGGAAACGATGGATGGTTTATGTTTAACCATGACATCGCTAGGGAGTGAACACTGAGATGAAGCAAGATAAAGAATGATATAAGAATACTGCAACGAAGAAAATAAGGGTAGGAGGAATCATACATTCTCATTATTTCATTAAACAGATGACGACTTCTTCGAGGGTTTGGAATTACTATTGCATATGGGAGTAACCAAACGCATCGACGCATAACCGGCTCAGCCAGAAAGAGCTTTATGTCCAAGCAATAATCCCTAGGAGGATTCATTTTTATTTACTCACTAAATCAGGATAATGGTTAACAACTTTTCAGGGATTCTGTTTCCCGGTTTTTTTCGAGCTCGGAATCACTTTTGCATGCGGATTCCGTAACAATATGTAGGTCTTACAACTAATCTTTTATTTTATAGATGTCGAACCAGCGACTTGACAAGACAAATATAAAGATAAATCGAGTTTTGTAAGCCCGCCTCCTATTATGAAGACTTTTAATGGAGAAAACCGTTAGAAGCTAATTGTAGATGGCGCTTTCATAGCTTAGTCTCAATCCGACCAATGAGGTCAAGCTATTTTGAAATATAAAATGAAATTACCCGATTTTCAACCAATGACGATGCTTGGAACGAGCTATGCTGGCGCCATTAGTTCCACAGTTGCCATCCCCATTACATACAAACAAACTCAAGCCTTTTTTCATGGGCGTAGGCAGGTCCTACAGAACGTTAATTATACCTAAATCCTAAATAAATGGAATAGACAATTCAATATGATCGTATAACACGTCGCTAGTACGTAGCACAGAAACGTCGTTGAGTATAACTTAGAAAAGGTAGAAAATAATGATAACGCCGAATTAATAATAATATGTAATAATGTATATAATAGTAACTATTTACAAATGACTCGAAGTGATGATTACAATGTTTCTTATCGACCGCGCTTCTACAACGCCTATAAATATTGTTTAATAATTATTTGTGGTGTTACCTGAAATGAAAAATGGGTATTTTAATTTATATGTCGAACCTCATTCTATACAAGGCTCAAGTAATACTACAAAGAAAGCTGAATTACATTTACAACACACAGTGTGAGGCTGCAGTTTTTATAAAAGTCACGGTTTTTGTGGTAGTATATTGTGGCGAATAAATAAGTGAATAAAATCTCAGCAGCCACTGCAAAAAAATACGGAACAAACATGAAATAACTCGAGTACCTCACTGACCCACGGGATGAGAGTTTTTGCTCACTCTGTGTGGGTTTGGTCATAGATTTAGGCTGGCCATTGGCGAATGTAAGGCACACCGCGCTGTCGTTATTGTTGGAACTGTGGTCATCGAAGGGGCTTCACCCTTCAATAGCTGCTGGGTGAGAGTGGCCGAGGCACTTTACACAATATAACACCTGTAATACCCGAAGGGTTAGGTAGAGGTATTCCTAATCGTACACCCACATTTCGCCAGTTGTTTCAATTCCCATGTAATAGGGGGCGAGCCTTTTCCATCAACGGGGCACAACTTCAAACTCCGTGCTACCGAGAAATTCTAAATGGAAAAACCCAATAACATTTACCCCGAACCGGGAATTGAACCCAGGACCTTATGTTCAGCAGTCGTTCAATGGCATGCAAATGGAGAAGTCTATGTCCAGCATTAGACTTCTAACAACTGATGATTGAAGATTGCCGGGGAGCCCGCTATTAGCAGTAGTAGGTGTCGCGGTACGTGTACCTAAGTAGGCCTGCAAGCGGGCGAGTGCAGGTCGCGGTCGGCGCCGCCGGCGAAGCTGATGTTGAGCAGCATGGCCTCGAAGGGGTCGCTGCGCATGCGCTGCTGGTTGATATTAGCAGTAGTAGGTGTGGTGGTGTATGTACCTAAGTAGGCCTGCAAGCGGGCGAGTGCAGGTCGCGGTCGGCGCCGCCGGCGAAGCTGATGTTGAGCAGCATGGCCTCGAAGGGGTCGCTGCGCATGCGCTGCTGGTTGATATTAGCAGTAGTAGGTGTGGTGGTGTATGTACCTAAGTAGGCCTGCAAGCGGGCGAGTGCAGGTCGCGGTCGGCGCCGCCGGCGAAGCTGATGTTGAGCAGCATGGCCTCGAAGGGGTCGCTGCGCATGCGCTGCTGGTTGATATTAGCAGTAGTAGGTGTGGTGGTGTATGTACCTAAGTAGGCCTGCAAGCGGGCGAGTGCAGGTCGCGGTCGGCGCCGCCGGCGAAGCTGATGTTGAGCAGCATGGCCTCGAAGGGGTCGCTGCGCATGCGCTGCTGGTTGATATTAGCAGTAGTAGGTGTGGTGGTGTATGTACCTAAGTAGGCCTGCAAGCGGGCGAGTGCAGGTCGCGGTCGGCGCCGCCGGCGAAGCTGATGTTGAGCAGCATGGCCTCGAAGGGGTCGCTGCGCATGCGCTGCTGGTTGATATTAGCAGTAGTAGGTGTGGTGGTGTATGTACCTAAGTAGGCCTGCAAGCGGGCGAGTGCAGGTCGCGGTCGGCGCCGCCGGCGAAGCTGATGTTGAGCAGCATGGCCTCGAAGGGGTCGCTGCGCATGCGCTGCTGGTTGATATTAGCAGTAGTAGGTGTGGTGGTGTATGTACCTAAGTAGGCCTGCAAGCGGGCGAGTGCAGGTCGCGGTCGGCGCCGCCGGCGAAGCTGATGTTGAGCAGCATGGCCTCGAAGGGGTCGCTGCGCATGCGCTGCTGGTTGATATTAGCAGTAGTAGGTGTGGTGGTGTATGTACCTAAGTAGGCCTGCAAGCGGGCGAGTGCAGGTCGCGGTCGGCGCCGCCGGCGAAGCTGATGTTGAGCAGCATGGCCTCGAAGGGGTCGCTGCGCATGCGCTGCTGGTTGATATTAGCAGTAGTAGGTGTGGTGGTGTATGTACCTAAGTAGGCCTGCAAGCGGGCGAGTGCAGGTCGCGGTCGGCGCCGCCGGCGAAGCTGATGTTGAGCAGCATGGCCTCGAAGGGGTCGCTGCGCATGCGCTGCTGGTTGATATTAGCAGTAGTAGGTGTGGTGGTGTATGTACCTAAGTAGGCCTGCAAGCGGGCGAGTGCAGGTCGCGGTCGGCGCCGCCGGCGAAGCTGATGTTGAGCAGCATGGCCTCGAAGGGGTCGCTGCGCATGCGCTGCTGGTTGATATTAGCAGTAGTAGGTGTGGTGGTGTATGTACCTAAGTAGGCCTGCAAGCGGGCGAGTGCAGGTCGCGGTCGGCGCCGCCGGCGAAGCTGATGTTGAGCAGCATGGCCTCGAAGGGGTCGCTGCGCATGCGCTGCTGGTTGATATTAGCAGTAGTAGGTGTGGTGGTGTATGTACCTAAGTAGGCCTGCAAGCGGGCGAGTGCAGGTCGCGGTCGGCGCCGCCGGCGAAGCTGATGTTGAGCAGCATGGCCTCGAAGGGGTCGCTGCGCATGCGCTGCTGGTTGATATTAGCAGTAGTAGGTGTG
This sequence comes from Standfussiana lucernea, assembly GCA_964057025.1. Taxonomy (NCBI): domain Eukaryota; kingdom Metazoa; phylum Arthropoda; class Insecta; order Lepidoptera; family Noctuidae; genus Standfussiana; species Standfussiana lucernea. Next base: position 15,935,305 of record OZ059796.1, read on the forward strand.
GTGGTGTATGTACCTAAGTAGGCCTGCAAGCGGGCGAGTGCAGGTCGCGGTCGGCGCCGCCGGCGAAGCTGATGTTGAGCAGCATGGCCTCGAAGGGGTCGCTGCGCATGCGCTGCTGGTTGATATTAGCAGTAGTAGGTGTGGTGGTGTATGTACCTAAGTAGGCCTGCAAGCGGGCGAGTGCAGGTCGCGGTCGGCGCCGCCGGCGAAGCTGATGTTGAGCAGCATGGCCTCGAAGGGGTCGCTGCGCATGCGCTGCTGGTTGATATTAGCAGTAGTAGGTGTGGTGGTGTATGTACCTAAGTAGGCCTGCAAGCGGGCGAGTGCAGGTCGCGGTCGGCGCCGCCGGCGAAGCTGATGTTGAGCAGCATGGCCTCGAAGGGGTCGCTGCGCATGCGCTGCTGGTTGATATTAGCAGTAGTAGGTGTGGTGGTGTATGTACCTAAGTAGGCCTGCAAGCGGGCGAGTGCAGGTCGCGGTCGGCGCCGCCGGCGAAGCTGATGTTGAGCAGCATGGCCTCGAAGGGGTCGCTGCGCATGCGCTGCTGGTTGATATTAGCAGTAGTAGGTGTGGTGGTGTATGTACCTAAGTAGGCCTGCAAGCGGGCGAGTGCAGGTCGCGGTCGGCGCCGCCGGCGAAGCTGATGTTGAGCAGCATGGCCTCGAAGGGGTCGCTGCGCATGCGCTGCTGGTTGATATTAGCAGTAGTAGGTGTGGTGGTGTATGTACCTAAGTAGGCCTGCAAGCGGGCGAGTGCAGGTCGCGGTCGGCGCCGCCGGCGAAGCTGATGTTGAGCAGCATGGCCTCGAAGGGGTCGCTGCGCATGCGCTGCTGGTTGATATTAGCAGTAGTAGGTGTGGTGGTGTATGTACCTAAGTAGGCCTGCAAGCGGGCGAGTGCAGGTCGCGGTCGGCGCCGCCGGCGAAGCTGATGTTGAGCAGCATGGCCTCGAAGGGGTCGCTGCGCATGCGCTGCTGGTTGATATTAGCAGTAGTAGGTGTGGTGGTGTATGTACCTAAGTAGGCCTGCAAGCGGGCGAGTGCAGGTCGCGGTCGGCGCCGCCGGCGAAGCTGATGTTGAGCAGCATGGCCTCGAAGGGGTCGCTGCGCATGCGCTGCTGGTTGATATTAGCAGTAGTAGGTGTGGTGGTGTATGTACCTAAGTAGGCCTGCAAGCGGGCGAGTGCAGGTCGCGGTCGGCGCCGCCGGCGAAGCTGATGTTGAGCAGCATGGCCTCGAAGGGGTCGCTGCGCATGCGCTGCTGGTTGATATTAGCAGTAGTAGGTGTGGTGGTGTATGTACCTAAGTAGGCCTGCAAGCGGGCGAGTGCAGGTCGCGGTCGGCGCCGCCGGCGAAGCTGATGTTGAGCAGCATGGCCTCGAAGGGGTCGCTGCGCATGCGCTGCTGGTTGATATTAGCAGTAGTAGGTGTGGTGGTGTATGTACCTAAGTAGGCCTGCAAGCGGGCGAGTGCAGGTCGCGGTCGGCGCCGCCGGCGAAGCTGATGTTGAGCAGCATGGCCTCGAAGGGGTCGCTGCGCATGCGCTGCTGGTTGATATTAGCAGTAGTAGGTGTGGTGGTGTATGTACCTAAGTAGGCCTGCAAGCGGGCGAGTGCAGGTCGCGGTCGGCGCCGCCGGCGAAGCTGATGTTGAGCAGCATGGCCTCGAAGGGGTCGCTGCGCATGCGCTGCTGGTTGATATTAGCAGTAGTAGGTGTGGTGGTGTATGTACCTAAGTAGGCCTGCAAGCGGGCGAGTGCAGGTCGCGGTCGGCGCCGCCGGCGAAGCTGATGTTGAGCAGCATGGCCTCGAAGGGGTCGCTGCGCATGCGCTGCTGGTTGATATTAGCAGTAGTAGGTGTGGTGGTGTATGTACCTAAGTAGGCCTGCAAGCGGGCGAGTGCAGGTCGCGGTCGGCGCCGCCGGCGAAGCTGATGTTGAGCAGCATGGCCTCGAAGGGGTCGCTGCGCATGCGCTGCTGGTTGGCCTGCGCCGCCGAGCTGGCGTCGCGGACCATGCGGCTCTCTTCTTTGCCGTCCTGTGACCGGAACATTCTTTTATTTAATAAAAATAGAAGGAACAAGTATTTCGTTGATGCTCCTACGCTAATGATCGTAACGGGTTCGGCCTTGTAAGTTGATGTTGATGAAAAAATTGACAGGACACTATTTTTTTTAATAAGAATAAAATTTTAATACTTAGCAATGTTTGTATAGTACAACTATTTAAGTTGTGCGCCTCGACAATCATCGCAGATCTATAGTAAGGACACGAAGATTTCCGAGGCTATGGTATCTGGTTTCCATGTTATCTTCAATAAAGTATATACCTCAGGCCTAGGGCTCCAGAGCCGCACGACGGTCTCGATGCCGCTGGTGGCGAGTAGGAACATGGAAGGGTGCAGCTGGATGCAGTTCAGGATGGAGTCATCTCCGCGAAGACAGCGGATGATATTACCGGATTTACGGCACCAAATGAACATACTGCCGTCGTCAGATCTGAAAAAAAAATTATAATTATATTATTATAGTGCATTAATCATCGTATCTGCTACTCCCCAGCGAACGTTGAAATATTTTACTTTTCACTGTTCGAATGACTTCCAAAAGCCCCTTTGTAGGCTTTCAGTTTACCGGTTTCAACCCTTGTTGAAAGGCACGTACGTTAGCGATGGGCGATTCCGAGATGTTTTAACAATCGAAAGAATCGGAGTCGTTAAAATAAACCATCGAGTCAACCATCGACTCGCGGTTCTACAAAACAATCGAGATGTTTTTCGATTGTTTCGAGTCAGCGGAATCGATCGTTAGTTTTCGATTGGTCGAATCAGTCACTCTCACTCACCGAGTCTCGCTCCACAGATTACTAATTTGTAGCAAGCAGCAGAATGAACGCGCCATGCGCCAGTCGCAATCAAAAAGACCGAGTCGGACTCGAGTCCAAGTCGAAACAATCGAAAACCATCGAGATGTTCAAACAATCGAAACAATCGAATACAACCTCTCGCCATCGCGCATCGCTAACGTACGTAAAGGTACGTATCTGTACAATTCACCCGGTTCATCAAAGCATCGTCATGAGTAGCACAACGATTGGCATCTGGATTAGCGATCGCAGTAAATACTTCTTACATGAGTAAATCCCTAAAACTGCTTATTGGGTAAATGTACTATCTCCAAGAAACACACATAGAAACAAGTTGTCTTGCTGATATCTGTCATTGCGATTGGGCGGCTTTGTCGTTTCGGTCAGCTCCGGAATAGCTACAAAGCTAATTTGGAAGCTGTGGCTGCGTATAGGTGTACTATCCGGCAGCCGCGTACGTACCCGGCTGCGATATAGTTAGCGTCGGGGCCGAGGAAGCTGGCCTCCTTGATGTCGGTGGTGGTGTTGCAGTGGCCCAGGAAGCGCTGCGAGTAGTCCAGCGCGGCCGTGCGGAGCTGCCTCTCCAGGACGCTGGTCGGCTGGCTGTCTTCGGATTCCGCGGCTGCTGGAGTCGGAACCAGAAGTTAGAATACAGGTAGCCAGGAGGTAGCTAGGCATGGCGGCCGTGGAACTGTATGGGTTTAGTTGGTAGGAGTTCGACATGACCCTCCTATCTCACAGAACGGAGGGTAGAGAGAAGAATTTCCCACAGAAAAAAGGATGTGTTGTTTAACGTTAAGGGCGAGAAATGTTGCTTGTAAGATGTCCTGAATCTTTCTTAATCACTATTTACCCAACCACACTCAATTTTAATTCAATTTACGATATTTTTCCAAATAGTTATCACTACATAGTATAAAACAAAGTCGCTTCCCGCTGTCTGACCCTATGTATGCTTAGATCTTTAAGACTACGCAACGGATTTTGATGCGGTTTTTTTAATAGATACGAGTGATTCAAGAGGATAGTTTATATGTATAATACATGCATATTATAGTAGAGAAAACATTAGTATCTCTATCTACATTGCAGCCGTGCGAAGTCGGGGGTCGCTAGTTATTTATAAAGCGCTATCTGTCACTTAACTTCTCCTAACTAAAGTCTGCATATCTATCATAAATAAACAATAACATCTAAAAATATCACCATACCTTCATCAGGCGTGGTCTCCATACTCTCCAACGCCACATTGATGTCCTTTTGCAGCAGGAACACGGCGTGACTGGTCGCATGCCTGGGGAACTTGTCCTTGAAGTACAGGAGACACTCGTGGGCCTCTCGAGCCCTCTTGAGGTCCATCAGACCCTTGGCCAGCCGGAAGTGGGACTTTACGTGGGAAGAGTCGAGCTTTATAGCCTTATAACAGTCTTTTATTGCGGCGTATGTGTCGCCTGACCTGGAAGGGAGAAGGAATGGGGTAACCGGTTTGTTTCAGAATGTTGTCGGGTTTTTATTTGAAAAATTCGTAATTTTTGGAAAATTGAAATTTCACTAGCTAATTTAATTTGTTCATACTTTACATATTATACTCATGATCATTAATTATCATGAAAATTTATTTATCACGAAAATTTATGTACAATCTTAAAGAATCGACAACACCAACAATGCCTTTTCTGCACGCACTCTGCTGAACATGGACTTTTTTTTTATTATACTAATATACCCGACTACGGAAGGGTTATGATTTTAGTTATGTAAATATATTTGCAACATTTTTATGTTCCATCACAGCGTCTAAATTACTGAACCGATTTTGATGAATGAGATGTCAATGGATTCATTACCACGGTCCGGGTGACATAGTTAGTCAGTGGCCCGAAAGTCTGACAACCATTCTTACCAAGGGGTACCGTATAACCCAGTATTAACTGGGCTGTGGAGGTCAGATAGGCACTCGCTCCAAGTAAAACACTGAAATTCATATGCATCTGGTTAGGTTAGGTTAGACTGGTACAGGACTGGGCGACGGATGTCCCCGAATCCGTCGCCCCCATCAGACTGCACTCGAGACGGTGGCGCGTAGTGTTCCACGCGCGCCTCTCTATGACGTAACGGGGGGAGTTTTGTACACCTCACTCCCTCCCGGGACGAGGCCCGCAGGTCAATCAGGCCGGCACTAGTCCGGGGCAGCGGAAGTCGCATTAGTTCCCGCTGCCCCCCGACGCAAGTGTGCGAGGGAACACCGGTGTGGTTTCAGTCAGTACGAGTCTGACAGACCCCTCCGCTCTCCCCAGGGCGGAGGTCATCCATTGAGGATTTCCAAATCGTGAAAAAAAAGGGTTAGACTGTTAGCCGTCCAAAACATAGTTGGTAAAAGGCCAGGCAGATGATGATGATGACTCACCACCCGCGTCGCATGAGCGCGGCAGCCCTGTTCGAGTAGAGGATGGCACAGTCGGGACACGCAGCTATAGCCTCGTTGTAAAACTCCACCGCGGTAGAATAGTTCCCTTTGTTCACGTAGTCATTCGCCTGGAAAATACAAAAAAAAATTGAGTACAGAAGTCTGATCTTATTGAAGGCATAAATAAAGTAAACTGTAGTGTTAATTGCATGCAACCCAAACCCATTCTCGTTATCTCCTGAGGATGGCCCACGCGTCGAGTGCTTTTTGAGTTGCATGTACTGTCATGAATTTGTCCCAGTATCACCTAATTCCAGAACTTACGAAAACTAAAGAAAAATGTTGCAGGTCGTAGTTTCGTATTGAAACGTGGACGTGACGAGACGAAAGGAGTATGTAAGGAAGGAAGGTGGCTCTTAGCAGGTGGCTTCATCTTCTTAGTCTAAGAACCGTAGCTAGCGCAGTGATAGCCTAGTGGTGTGACCGTCGGACTGCCAAGTCATAGGTCACGAGTTCAAATCCAAGACATGCACCTCTGATTTTTCGAATTCATGTGCGTATCGTATAATTATCACTAAGCTCAGTGGAGGAAAACATCGTAAAGAAACCAAACATGCCTGAAAGCTATTTCTTAACGTCATGTAAACCCAAGTCAGAGACCCATGGGCGGCATAAAAACTCTGACACCAGGTTGGGCATTTGTGCCCACACGAAAAAGAAAGAAAGCAGGTGGTATTCTGTCGTTTCTGCCTACCCCCATGGGAAATAAGGCGTGAGTTTATGATAGCATGTATATCTCACCTGCTCCTTAAGCTGCCGCACCCGATCCGGCAGCTGCGGCGGCGGGTCGAGCGCGGTGGTGCCGTTGGCGCCGCTGGTGGTGCCGTTCGTGCCGTTGGTGCCGTTGCGCGGCGACTGCTTGCTCTCGCCGGCGCGGTTGCCGTGGTTGTGCTGGATGATGAAGCTTTCGACCAGGACTGGACGCCTGGCTGAGTTTATGTCGAACAAGTACACCTATGAACGGAAAAGAATGGACATTCTCTGATCCTTTAGAAAAAAATGTGAATACCAGGCATGCCTTACTCATGCCTGTTATTCACATTTACGAACGAACGAAACACGAACTTTTTTCAACCAATGATGATGGCTAGAGCTATCTCCGAGTAGTATCATTGGTTAAAAATCTGTTAATGTTACTCAATATTTCAAAATAGCTTGATCCGATTGGTCAGATTGAGACTTAGCTATAGTCACGGTATCTACAATAACTTTTGACAGATAAGAATCATTTATTTCGACAAGACCATTTATTCAGAGACCATCTGATCACAAAATATATAAACTTACACTGTCACTTACGGGATATCTTTCGCGATTAATGTTTATATTGAGCTTCCGATATTTCAACGCTGTTGCAAGCGCCATGATCACGAGATGACTGGAGAATGCGGGTGGATGGTAAAAGCTTGTTAGGCGCAGACAAATCTGTCTACCCTCTTTCTTTGTCTTTTGCTACGCGCACTACTGGAACTCGGTACAAAGTCACGGCAAAACAAACTCACAATATCACTAGGTTTTCGCTTGCAATTGCGTCGAAATATCGGGAGCTCAATATAAACATTGATCGCGGAAGATATCCCGTAAGTGATAGTGAAAGTTAAGTTATACTTGAAAGCTTAAAACAGTGTACTAAAATATAATTGAAAATATATTTTTTACCTGTTCGGACCCCAGGTTGACCAGCAGCTCATTGCCATCATTGCTGAATGCAACGTATGTAGTCGCCTTCTTTGGAAACGTGTGTTCATTTGGCTCCATTGAGAGGTGCCCTGCAAACAAGCGTGGGTAAGCTCAGTTCACGAAGAATTGACGGTGAACTAAGGTGTCGAATGTTGTACCTACACAAATAGAGCTTGATAGTTGGAAATTTAATTTGAATTAACGGTCAGTGGGTCATCTTAGGGGGTTTTTTTTTAAATAAAGCTTTACTGGACCTCGGCGTCGTCGGTGGCTGTGCAGAGGTCGTTTTGGGCCGCAGAGGGCAGGATAGAAGGTTGAGCATATTTTGCAACAAAGCTCTACACTCCACTTGACGAGGTTGGAGTCAAATACTAAATTACACTTTACGGTCAGGAGATGTTTCAGGGACTTCCAGGTGGACCACGGCAGGTTAGACCCTGCAGGGAGATGCTCACTTGGTGGTAGACAATGAGTGGGGGTTTATACAGTGGCGCGACATTTGTGCTAATTCGGAAACACGAAGATTACCGAAGCGCATACATTTTCTGGTTTAAGAGTAGTGTTTAGATCGGATTTTTTTATTCTCATAATTACACGTACCTACATTCTGGCAAAAGTTCATCAATCTAGAATTATGTGAAGCACTTAAGGTGTGGGTATATTCACCAGGCGCGAAGTAGTGCACGGCGGCGCGCGGGATGTTGTTGTCCGGGTCGCCGTGGCCGGCGCGCGAGCAGCGCATGTTCTGCCGCTCCCACATCTGTCGGGACGCCGGCGCGTTCACCTGGACCATACGGGAATACCACTTAAAATCACGCCTATAGGGTAAGGCTGAGGTGACTTTAAGTACACAATAAAACACTGGTTTCAATACTATCAACTAGATATGCTGTCGCTTCGAGTAATACGCTAAGACTGGCGTGCGGCGCCTTGCACCCACCACGTAACTTCCCACCACAGCTACCACAGCACAACTACCTCACATTATTTATTTATGAAACGTTACAATCATCTTTCACAAATCAAATCAAATCAAATCAAATCGTTTTTCAGATTCGGGCTAGCAACCTGGAGTTTGAATATGTGCCCAGTTGATGCTGAGGAATGCCGGACGGAAAAACCCAATAACATTTTACCCGACCTGGGAATTAAACAGAAGACCTAATGTTCAGCAGTCGCGCTTACGACTACCGAAGACCACAACAATTTGATAACACAGAAAGTATGTCTTTCCCAGTCTGCCCAATGATTGGGCATGAATTCTATGATCCAAATCGCACACACATCTCTAATAATGGAAATCAGAATCTCTCATCAATCACAGCAACGAGAATCTTTAGCTTCTCTTTAAAACCTGCATATCATCAGCGCTTACCTGTAACCTAGCCAGTTTTATCATCCTGGTATCATACAGCCGCACATAGAAGTCGTTGGCCCCCACGGCCAACTGGTAGGGGCGGCGGGGGTTTACGGCCACGCACTTGGCCTCGGCGTAGCGGCCCAGGTGGTTGAGCAGGTTCACCAGCACGTTCGCGGAGTCAGGGTTACAGCTGTGAGAAGTACGCAGGTCGTGTTGGCTGGGGAAGAAGATGAAAGTTGAGATGTAGCGCTTCAGAGGCAAAAGGAGTATGTAAGAATCGTAAAGATGGTGTTCTGTTGTTTCTGCCTACCTTCATGGAAAAAGACGTAAGTTTAATGTTTACGTATCTATTTGCCGCTTCTCATCGTCATTTTCGTGTGGAAATTCGTGTTTAAGTATTATTACAAAAAAAAACATTTTGGATTATATTAAAATCAGGTAATTACTAGTTTACAAGTCTAGGAAATACATAACCTGGAACTTCAAAAAGCCCAATTGACACCTGAAAACTGTCGCTCTAGAACAGTGAGGCCTATTGGGTCGCTAGCGACATTTTTATTTTCTTAAAACTATAGCTGAATGGCGGCGTATTCCATTAGTAAAGCCGTAAGTCCAGTACTAACCAGTGAGGTTCAGTCTCAGTCAATTTGATTGGTCGACTCCCGCTCGTCTCCTCTCTGCTCAGCTCGTCTCTGCATTGGTGGAAACTAGTCCCGAATCTATTCCAAGAATCCAGGTCTCTATCACTTACAGTATGAGCCCGTCTTCTCCAGCCGACCACAGTAGATGCGGATTGTCGGGCGCGGTGGCGAGGCGCTTGACTCTTGCGCAGTGGCAGGCGCACTCCAGCAGCGGCGTGTTGGAGCGGATGCTGCGCACGCGCACCGAGCCGTCTGCCGCGCACGTCGCTATCAAGTCCGGGGCAAGGAACTGGAGACAATGGACACGTTTGAGATTTTTTATTCCTGAAAGCCAGGAGCAACAGTGCCGAGGCAATGAAGCTCGGAAGAGTTCCTAAGAAACACTGACTGCCTTGTGTCAGTGTAGTGCTTATAAAAGCAGTGGTATCTGGCTATTTTCTTTACTTCTTCATTATACACACAAATTCTTGATGTTGTGATGTAACTTTTGGAACACAAAAGCCAGCAACTCTGGTCATAAGCATTTCATAGAATTAATGACACCTGTCCCCGTGTTCACAGCGCTTCGATTCGATTTCGGAAAGTCGTATGTCTATCTCGCTCGTTTTCGTAATGCCAAACGTGTTTTCATGTAAGACGAGAAGACAGAAAAATAATTAAATATGCTGATGTATTTATAACTGATGATTATAACGGTAGTTAATGGAATTGGCATAGATGCAGTGCTATTCTCTTGCTTGCCATCGCCGACGGTCGGACGTAGGTCACATTATTACCATATCCTATACTGAGTCATATAATTTTGTAAACAACATTTGGAATTTCCAACTAGACTCTGAGTGGAATCCACGACATAAATATTAGGCAAGTATATATTGAGGCTTCGCAAAAAGCGCTCAAACAACCTTACTTAAAGTTTTGCATCGAAGGTAAGAAAATCTAGACTAAAGGTTAAGTAACCTAACACCTAATTGGGAAGCTAATTAGCAATAAGTCCAAAAAATCCTGGAAATACTTTTAGCAATAAAGCAATTAGTCTTATTAGGTACAGAATTTGTATTTCCGTAAAAACTGATGTTTAGTACCTACTTGTATTTAAATACAGTGATGACAACAGTGACCCTGTGCCCTAATATAAGCGATTGTTGTTCTCTTCTGTTACTATTTGTTCGAAAAAACCCCAATGCGCCCTGTCAGTGTGACAAAGCGTTCAGTTTCGCCGAATAAACTGATCGCAGTTTTCGTGTATTCTTGCGATTATCGCTTTTATTAGGACACGGCTGAAGCAACATAAATCTTCTTTCAAGTATTAAATCGCGTCTTGTTTGTTGCCGAGGCAACATATTTTTTATTTTTTCTCAATCAGAACTGTTTATCAGATTAAAATTCAACATTAACACTTATTAGCGAAGGTAATGTTTTTTTTTGCAATACAAATAGGCTCCAAAATACTATTTTCGTAACAATATAAAATTACAAACAATACAATAAGAAAAAATAACTTTTAAAGTTGCAGTGTAACATTAGTGGGTGTGACTGTACAATCACTTAAGGTATATTATGCAGTGTGATGACTCCAATTGCTTTTGAATAGATGTGACTCTGAACTATTTAATAATCGGCATGTTACTGTTAGCACACTCGGTCTTAAAAAAAGAATACTGTAAACTGAATTTATATTACGGATTCCCTATAGCCTAATAATGTGTTTTTGGTTGAATATTGATAACTTAATACAGCTTTTAAGGCTGCAAAATCAACAGAACTCTGTGTTTTTGTTTAATGTCTACCAGCAACAATTATATTTTTAGTTTTATCATGTTTGAATAACCATCATGTGTACAGAGTCATCATCTGCCTTGTCTTTTCCTAACTACGTGGAAGCCCCTTCCCAATCAAAACGAATACAGCTGAATACCAGTATTTTACATGGAGCTACTGCCTATATGACCTACACAATCCTGTTAGTACTTGTTAATACCATGCCCTTTTGTAAGACTGATCCTGTCTATGGAGTATTACTAGCTAATTAGATTTGACCCTGTATAATCTGTGGACTTGTGTTTACAACATAGCCCTAAACAAAGACACAAAGTAATTTATTCAATGAGTAATCCTCTCTGTTAATAGGGTCTCAAGAAATAAACCACACATCATGAACACAGTTAAAAAATCAAGGCAAGGACATGTGGGTCGCAATGAATCATTGTGGGTTATCAACACATATGTAAACAAAACATTCTCTTTACCACAGCTGTATCCAGGTTATGAGAATATTCAGTGAAAAAAAGGTGCTGGTGGAAGACATAACCTCCTCTTTTTTAGAAGTTGGCTAAGCAATGGAAATGGGAAAAAAAACAATACAAATAGTAGCAGGTGTGACAGGATAAGGTATAGCAGGTAGCGTTTTCTAAGTAGTTCTATGGGAAAATGATGTGAATGTAACACTGCAAATTGCCAAATTATATCCAGAATTTCATCATGATCAGTAGTATTCTCAAAAGCAATTTCTCAGTAAGAGCCCGGAGTCTGGACTTGACTCTGTTTCATGGCAATGGCCTTATCCCTATTACTTGTATCTGGGCCTTGTATGTAGATACTGCAGGTAAATCTCTGATCAAACCTTTGGAAATAACAGTTGTGATATTATTTTATGATTTGTTTATGTGTCCACATACAACATTATTGGTTATTTGATGTGGAATCTATAAGACTCTATGACACTGGTAGATACAACCTAATTATTATCTAAAACTGACCCTTACTTAATAACAATGTTAGTTTGAGCTTACTATATCAAAATCTCAGAAGAAAACATTGACAGTGGCAAAAATTGGGTAGAAAATAATATGCTGGATTAGCCATGTAGCAGGTGTAGCAAATGCTAGGGTTGCTTGTACTTTATAATATTGCACAAATAAAGTTTTAGTAAATAAAATATACACTAGAACTACACTGTACAATATAACCTGATTAATTATAATAAAAACTTGAACACTCATTGTTGTGCTACATGCAGGTTTATTTAAATGCCTTGTCATGTCTTTCATTGATAATCTTTAATGGATTCTAATTGGCATTGAATATTATCAAATAGAAATGTAACACTACTGTTTCAGAAAATTATGTATACTGTAACCAGCTTTGATATTTGATAACTAAAACAAACAATTTACCCTGCATTTAAAAGACATTGAAGGTAAGTATTTTGTTTGGTGACTCACCTTCACAGAGAATATGTTGCCGGTGTGTCCTGTTGATATGTTCATTAGCTCTTTGTAGCGGAACGGATCCCACAGCATTACGTGGAGATCATCAGATGCTGATGCCAGTATTCTATAATTATATTTATGATTTTGTACCAATTTACAAAATATAAAGTGTATGAGCTATGATTTTGTAATACTTACGAGCCATCGTGGTTCCATTCCAGGCAATTCACGCATCCCATATGCCCGTGAAGTTCCTTCTCTAGACCCAATCTGTCGATCATAGGTCGGGTCACTGTGAGCCGAGTCTGGAACTTCCTGTTTAGATCCCCGCGCTCTCTCGCCGCCACCAGCCCCACGGTGCCGCTGGCCCAAGCGGGCTCCTCTCTTCTGCCCATTTTCGCTAGATAACTCGTCAATATGTCTGATCAACCATCACAATCAGACGATTCATCAAACTAACTGCGGATCAATCTATTAATAGTGTTAGACATCGTACTTCACATTACTAAATGGTGCATGGGAATATATCCACGAAAATATTTAATAGTTCAATGCGAAATACACAATGAACAAACAAATACAATCAACAAAAAGCTTTATTCTGGAAAGAAGGTATTTCTCTTACGAAAATAAAAGTGGAGCTGTCAAACAGCTGTCACTGAGTTGCCAGCATTTTATTTTCTTTTAATCTATGATGACTGTCTCAGTCACACGGATTTTATTTTTATTCACATTGTAATCATATTGTCCATCTATTATCCAAAACTTCAGTTGAAATTATACTGTTCGATAAGTTTTTTTGCAAAAAATATTGAATGCTTTTATCGGGGACCAACTGAAATAATTGCAGCTTCCACATTTTGTGTTTTCTTTGTATTTCACAGCTGACCAGTGTAGCCAACTCTACTGTTTTAACTGTAGACTTACAGTTTTTTGGAAATCTTCCCAGTTTTTAGTTTAAGCCTCCAAATCTACAGTTTTTAGGGTTCCGTACCTCAAAAGGAAAAAACGGAACCCTTATAAGATCACTTTGTTGTCCGTCCGTCCGTCCGTCCGTCCGTCCGTCTGGCAAGACCGTTTTTCTCAGGAACGCGTGGAGGTATCAAACTGAAATTTCTATATGATACTTAGTTCTACTGTCCCTGGAAGCTCTAGAAAAATCAACCTTCTAAGTCAACGCAATCAAAAGATACAGCCACTTAGGCCGCAAATTTCCGCAAATTTTCGAAACTCGCACGGGAATCAAAACCTACAGGGTACTTCCCGTGAACTTAGAATCTTGAAATTTTGTACGAAGTCACGTCTTATAGTACAGATATAGGAAAAATTACGAAAACCGTAAATTTTTAGTTTCGTCATATAAAAAAAAGTTATATACCCACAGGTTTGTACGGAACCCTCGGTGCGCGAGTCCAACTCGCACTTGACCGGTTTTTTATTTAAGATGCTAGTATCATTATTTTCTTTGCTACGTAGTCCATAGTTACACTAATTCGGCCTCAGCAAACCTACCACTAACGGACTGACCAAAAAGCTTCGGTGTCTGCCGCACAGTTGTGCTACGGCCGGCAGAGCGCTGGTTTACGAGTATCTAAATTATGAAAACAAAACTAAAACCATTTGAAAAAATATGTATGTTTTTAAAAACAAGGAAGAAGTGGACAATCAAGATGATTTTCAAAATATTTTAATTGTTATTTAATTCGTATTGTTGTTACATGTTTATTTAGGAAATTTTACTAAAAGTATTTTTTTTGTAAGTGTTCTTTTTCCATAGTATAAGTTTTGTTTATTCCTACCAGTAATTAAAGTATGAAACCATAAAATAATAAAAAGCTGTAGATTTGCCGTTTTAAAATTTATATTTACAGTTATCTACAGTTTTTTTAGATTGGCAACAGCTGCAGCTGACAGCATTGGATTTTTGACAAGTTGGTTTGACTTTGACTTGACGTTTCGCCAAAAGATATCATTTCCATTGCATTGCGGAATATTGCGGATTATTCCTTCGTTAAAATATCACTGAATTAGCTCACAAAACAGCATTATAGTTAAAACTACTACTCAAAAAGTGTTTAAAAGGTATATTAAAAAACTAAGATTTCTTATTTAAACGTATTTCACCTTTTAATTTCATAACTCCGCGGTGGAGCTTACTCAGAAGAGCCTTTGTCCATTAAAACTAAAATTAGCCTTATGAAACTGCATAATTTTATAACCTTGTTAACTCTTACCTTCGCAGGCTGGGAAGAAAAGATGGGTGAACGTAAGGGCCAGAACCTTTACTACCCCCCCGACTATGACCCTAAGGTCGGGGGGTTGAACAAATTCATGGGCACCCATGCATTACGAGAAAGAGCCAGGAAAGTCCACTTGGGGATCCTGATCATCCGTTTCGAGATGCCGTACAACATCTGGTGCGATGGCTGTAACAACCATATTGGAATGGGAGTCAGGTATAACGCTGAGAAGACAAAGATTGGAATGTATTATACTACTCCAGTTTACCAGTTTAAGATGAAGTGTCACTTGTGTGATAATCATTTTGAAATCAAAACAGATCCAGGTGTAAGTATTCCGTGTGGTTCTTGTGTACTGTCTTGCTCGTTGTTTTAACTGTATAATACCCCATTCATTAAAAAAGATGCATGCTTTGTTATATAGATTTCAGTCAGGCTACTGAACTTTGTTTACGAATATTTTTAACAGAGAAAAAACTAAAATCAACCTACCAGCGACATTTGACTTTGTAATAATGAATTTTGTATTATATTTTCAGAACCTTGACTATGTCATTGTATCTGGTGCTAGGCGTCAGGAGAACCGCTGGGACCCCACAGAGAATGGCCAGATTGTGCCGGAAACCAAAGAGACCCAGAAGAAACTGTTTGATGATGCCATGTTCAGGCTTGAACACAAGACAGGAGATGAAGATGCTGCTAAACTTGATAAACCCAGGTTGGGAAGACTGGTGGGGAGGAACGAGTCGGTCTGGAAAGATGATTATGAAGCCAACTGTTCTTTGAGGAGAAATTTTAGGGTGAGTAAACATTTTAGTTAATTTACCTTTAATCTCAATGTTTACTCTTACTTTTTATACATCCTGTGCATTAAATAAACATTTAAAGTAACAAGAAATAAATGTTGCAAAACCAAACCTTTAGTGATGGATTTCTTGAATACCAACACAAAATGTTCTCTATAATAAAGAATGTCAGTGTCATCATTTTATTTACATTACAGAAAAGAAGAAAAGAATTAGAAGAGGCATCAGTAAACGACGGCCTACTCCTTGCTAAATCATCGCTCAGCATAAATCTTCTACCAGAGAGTGAGGATGACAGAAACATGGCTTCCCTTCTCTCTCTCAGACCTTCAAAGAGTATTGAAGAGTCCCAGAACCACACCAGGAGTAAGATCCTCAATATGCCAGCTTTACCCGGCTCTAGTGGACTTCTGACCAGCTTCGTAGGATTAAAGAAAGAAGAATCATTAGGTAAGAGTACTTTACTAACTAGACGAACTTTAGGCATCATTTTTAAAAGAAGTAAGAATGAGAATAATAGTAGTTTGAGTAAGACAAAAGATGAAATTAGTGATGTGGAAGAAGATAAGAGTATTCATGAAAAAACTAAAGTAAAAGTAGATTTAACCATTGAGAATGATGGACAACCACACCATAATAACATCACACCTGTATTACCCAAAGAGGTAGACAGTGTAAATGATGTTAACGAACAAATTAGTGAGGTTATCGAAAAAGAGGAAGATCTTACAATAACAGACCAAGCACTAAAACATAAGAATCATATTGAAATAGCAATAGATAACAAAGAAATAGACACTTTGGCTGCCATGAAAGATGAAACAGACACTATTAAAGAAGAAAAAGAAACAAAAAGGATATCTTTGGTGTGTGACTACAGTTCTAGTGGGGAAAGTTCAGATGGCTAACACAAATTTGTAACTGTTGAACTTATTCCAATGCACTTTGGAAGCAGAGTTATGAGAAACTGTATACCTATGGGTTTTGCCATGCTAATTATCGTTTGAGCCATAAGAAAAAAATGCACTTACCATGACAAGGAATGCACTTTTACTCCATATTAAAAAAATGCGATATCGACCCATAAAAAGAAATGCGCTTACGACCCATGAGGCCTATTGACGGTACCCCATACAGATAAATGAATGAAGATAAAGAGAAGTTACTATTTATTTATATTACGATGTAGTGGATTATAGAGTTATATTGGTTGTTGGTATAGTTCTTTGCAAAATAGGAGCATAGAGGCTGAAAAAAAATGTACACTGAATGCAGAATGTTTGTAAAATGGATACAGGGTGTGGATTTTAAAGAGAGCCTCTTAAACAATTATTGGTATGGATATGGTTCTTCACATATCTAAGAGTGTAAGTTAAAACTCGCGCGGGTTCGGGTACACGCTGGCGCGTGGCGAGTTTCTGTTGAAAAATAGTATCACTAGCTGGCGCCGGCGCTTGCTGCGGGTTTTCTAAGGACAATTTAATAAAACTTCTAGAGCGGGCACCTGCACGAGTTTTAGCGTACCTACGCCCTTTCTTGTAAGTTTGGTTGTCAGAGTAATATCACTAAAATACTAATTATAAAGTGATTGATTTTCGTCCCTTGACATTTCTATATGATCACCTTGAATAGTGGATACCTGCTTAGTTTACTGCCCCCAATAAAAATTAAAATATGCTGCATTCGGTTTAGCTGCTTATGTAAGTTGTACTCTTAATTAATACTTGCAAATTATGATTTCTATGAACAGAGCACCTGATGAAATTATATGAGTATAAAATTGTACACAAAAGAGATATTTATTTACGGAAATAAAAATGCCAAACATCAGAATCACATTTTATTTTCCCATTTAAAAAACATTCAATTTCATGATTTATCTTTCGATGTAAGCAAATGTACCCATAACTCGCGTTGGATGAAGCTTCCTTACATATGGCCTGCCTGTTAGGGTTACTACGCACATGTTCGGTTCGGCATTCGGCCGGCTAAATTGAATAAATGTGGATATATGTTCAGGAAAAAGCCGACCTGCTAGCTTAGTATCGAGCCAACCCCAACATGATTCAGCAATATTAGATGCCGAACAGGGTTTGTCGATCGGCACGAGCCGAATGAAAGCCGAATATGTGTAATATCAGCTTTTTCATAAATTCTGCCGAATCTAAAGTGCCGACCCGAACAAGTGTGTAGGACCCCCTAAATTAAAAGGGAATATCTACACTCCACCAAGCGATCTCAAATAGCTCTAAAGAAAGTGGGTCTACAATGTTGCAGCTAATTTAACTTACAGAGGAAAGTAGATTTTATTATAATGCAGATTAGATTATGAATCATCTACGTAAATATAGAAAGAAATGGCAACGCCCCTATTTCTGTACTTATTTGTCACTCGCTCACACGTTTTATGTGTAAGCGAGAAGTGATTATCGAAAACTTTCATAGCAAACATTATTTAACTCCAAGCCAGAGCTCAGCATATTACAATTCGATATTTTTTAACCCACACATAATCAATGCCAGCACACTGCCCAGACCAAGAATTGAAGAAACTACTTTTGCCATTTTTTCTACATAATGTGCCACTTAGAAGGTTTAAAAATATTTAAATTTAAGTTCTGCGTAATCGTACAAATTAGTTGACACAATCGACGCGGCGCCAGCGAAATTTGTCTCGCACGGGATACGCCCCAGTTCGATTTGACAATAGCTTTACACAACAAACTTGCTCTAAAGTATGGAAATATCAGAGAGTGCAACCTAATATATTATAAGTGTTCTACAGGCGAAAACTAGATGAGAAATGCTTGATGGAGTTAAACTAAAACATATTTTGTGCATAAAGACAACACTTCTGTCTACTTTGAAACACTCAGGACACAAAGAAATATCTATAGATTGACACCAAAGAATCGAGAGACATCGAATTTCTTGTTACCCTATGGGCAAAGAGTATAACTCCCAACCGTTAATATGGCCCATCGAGTTTAAGAAAAAGACGAGTTTTATTGTCAGATCTACAGAGCGAGAGATTATCACCTGGCTCAGTCGAATATGAACCTTAGTTGATCACTTTAATGTTCTTATTCGTATGATAAACTTGATCGCAGTCGCTTGTAGGAATATGCGCATTAGCTTTATACTTTTAAGGTTTGTTTTCGGATGAAGCGCGACTGAGCTAAGTCTTAAGTCCGCTCTATAGATCGCCTTAGAGTGGAGGTCGCGTACCGGCGCAAGTGTAGTGTGGGACGTCCCCTGCTTTAGTCAAATCGCTTTAATTAGGCAAAACAATTAAATGTGAACTTGTATCAAAAACTCGCAGTTGTACAAACGCTAACATACACACTAATACACAGGTCCTGTATTATGATACGCGTGAGATAGGTATGATATTTAGCGACGGTTAGTACGGTTAGCGATGAATATCGTTTACAATATTGTGAGTTTTCGGTACAAGTTTACATTCAATTGTTTTGCTAGCTTAAAACGATGGACCGACGACTTTACAAAGGTTGCTGGGACAGACTAGATGCAGAAGGTGGACGACAGGGTGCTGTGGCCCAGCTTGGGCAAAGCCCAAGCCTATCCAGTCCAGCTGTGGACTGCGATAGGCTGAGTTGATTGCAGAGCGTTGTCTCACCGGAATGGCAGCCTCTTTCTCAATCTCGTTTTGCCATATTAATGGCCAGGTACTAATAGTTGAAATACTGGTAGGTAACTTATAAATACCTACACTAACGGCAAATGATTACATGTATTTAGTTATTAACAGATAACAAGCTTACGTTCTAAAGCTTAGATATCGAATACATAAAACAATATAAATATTTATGTAATTTATTATGAAAATACTTTAATTTAACATTTAATACAATATCAGTGAGTTAATTACTAAATTAATTAGGCAATGAAATTGCACAGTTTTAATATAATTTGCGCTAGATGGCGACACTTTGTTCGCCGATATTTTCTACAAATTCGTTTTTACAACATCCAATTACAGTTCACGACAATTATTAGTTAATTTTATTTATTTGAAGGATGTTTTTTAACCTGAAGTTTTAAGTTTTATGTGTTGGCAGCAAGTGTTCATAGCTGCTATAGAAATGCTGGCAGCAAAAATAGACAAAATACAAAATAGAAAAACATAAGTGTTTACTCTTGGCTGGCACAGCTGAAATTATAATTTGGCGTGATCATTGCAAAAATATAATTATTCAAAATACATACGTAACCAAATAAATGTACGCAAAAGTTGACTAGAATTTGAGATCAAAACATATTAGTTAGGTACAAATATAGGTCAAATTATTGTCGTTTTAAAACAGACGTAAGGCTCCGGATGTTGATATGTCCCCTGCATTATCCCAAACGAAGAACGATGAATAATAGATATAACAAATTAATACATTTTCAACAACATATTAAAGATGAGATGATTTTTATATAATGTAGAAATATCCCTGTTACATTATTCTATGCGTTAAACGATTTATATAAACACCTATTTCAATTTGGCAGAGGGGATGTTTGCCTGAGTTATTTATATTTCTGTCTATAAATAATTGTGATGGGGGCGAAGTACCTTTAAAGAGTGACCAGTCTTAGCGACGCGGAATTGGCTTGAGGCCCGAAGAAAGCTATATGTCCACACAATAACAGCGAATAGCCCGACGTGATGTCAATTCGCGTCGTCCGAACCGAAACCAGGCGAATTACATATTTTACGCTTCGCTGCCTCAAGCCGATTCTTCGTCGATAAGTGATATCACTTCCTTGAACTTAACTAGGAGACGATATTAGCACTCCAGGTTTTGCTAAAAATCATTTTAATACTCAGCAATGTTTCCTGTTCAAGATTCAAGTTTTTTTGCGTACCATCAAAACGCTCCTAGTTATATTCCAGCCCCGATTACCAAATACAATGTCATTATTAAAAAGTTATTCTTCAACCTTAATAAGGAGTAGTTAAACAGGTTCGGACATATTGCGAATACGGTATACTGACAGACACTTCAGTATAATATCCGTCAGTGTCCGGATAAGCGTCCGCAGTTTGTCCTCACCGGTTTGACCGAAACAGGTAGATAGTAGGTACAATTAATGATTTATTGAATACAATGACAAGTACCATCAATGTATAGTGTAGTTATAATCAGTGTAGTTTTAGTGGATTTTTGTTTTTCTAATCGCTTGAAGCGCATCTTTTGTCTTCTAAGGCCAGGATGAGGGCGCACTCGATCTTGGAGTGCAGCCAGGTGAGAACCTCTGGGTCTGATACTTCTACCACTTTTTCGTCCGTTGAGAAGTAGTTTACAAGCTCGTCCTGGAAACATCATAAAATCATAGCGAATCATTCACAAACCTAAAACTTTCCAAAACATTGGCATGTAAGCTTGATTGATTATTGTGCTAAAGCGGCCATTTTAGGCACCCTGGTCTTCTTTTGAGCTGCTCTGCCGCGGTGAGCTGTTGGTAGGTCAGAGGGGATCTGATTCAATGGGCACATAGGCCATCCCATGAAATAATTTGCCAAGTTCACACACACTGAACTTCGGTCCTCTGTTTTCTGATCCAATTGCTGGTGTTAAGCTAAGGTTACCATTGGCGTCTTGACCACTTCCTAAGCTGAAAGCTAAAACCGCCAATGACTGGACTATAAATAAGCAAACATATCTTCAAAAAAAGACGCGCTGACAGGGCAAATCCCTTTAAGGATAAACTTAATTAATGCTAAGACCAAGAGACCTGAGAACGACTTTAAGGCCGAGATCTATAAACGTAACTACCACGTTGTGGGTACTTAACACGTTATTTGGTGTGCGACGGTTACAGAAATAACGCTTATAGCCAAAGTATTACCGAGTTCACTGACGGTCGACTACTTTTCAGCCATAGGCTCTTAGTTGGGTCTTAGGTTGGAAAGTGTTGACCGTTAGCCAGTAAGTAAGGCATAGGCCTTACTGATGATATTGATTCACAAATGCAGATACAGACCTGTTTGATGTTAAGCAGCAGCTTATCGTCGCGCAGGACGGGCGAGCCGATGACGTCATCCAGCTTCACGGCCCACTCCACGTGCCACGAGCCGCTCGTGCCGCTCGCGCGGACCATGAATATGTGTCTGCAGAAGAAAAGTATGGTACTGTCTTGATCAATCATTGATCGCTTTTCTAAGAGGGTTCGGTACTCATTAGGGTCTGTGCAAGTGTAGGTATATACGCGTTTTGAGGCGCTGCATACCTGGGAACCTTCTGTTTACGGAGATATTGGAGACCAAAGTACCAACTTTTTCAGTTTTTTTTTTTATTACAAGTGTTTATGCAACTGTTCTAACTTGACTTTAAATACCTCCATAACCCCTGAAATATCCAATGCATCCATCAGCACAATGTTTTGAGTGCGTTACATTGAGTCCGTCATACTGATCTTTTCAATACAACTTGGTCTTTTGAAGTCTACATCATCCAAAAAAAATTACAATTGTAATGACATAAAATACTTACTGTGTAGAAATAAGCAGCGTGCAGTTGGACGTGGGGCCGAGGTGCGCGTGCGCGATGTACGCGTCCGTGTCCGCGTAGTGTCCGCGCGCCAGCAGCGACAGCAGCTGCAGCCCCAGCGCCGCGTGCTGCGAGTACGGACGCACGCCCTGGAGCCGGACACAACGTCATGAAAAGAACGTCCGCTTGGGGAGGGACTTTCGGACTAATCCAAAAGAAGGCTGTTGGGGGCAGCTTGTGTTGAATGATACACACTTAAGCTTGGAACCGCGTCGTGTGGTCGTGATCAGCATTGAGTGAACCACGAAAAAGATGACAAGAGCCTTGTTTTGGACTATTCAAAAATACTTAAATACATGTCACAATCAGCATCTTACTAGTGATCACTAGTTTCGGACTAGTCCAGAGTCCTGTCCAGCTGTCTAATTTCGAAAAGTCACGACTGCCAAAAAATGTCGTTGCAGTGCCGGCTACCCATCTTTATTATGTGATGGTTTATGATGCAATATGAACGAAAATTATGAAGGACTTTGCGTTGCGATTAGGCCCTCCTCAACGTGCGCAATCTAGATCAGAATTTCGGAGTCGCTCTTTATTACTGAAAACGGGCATGAATATAACATCAGTTCGCATCTGATCAGTTGTAAATTCTTACCTCAATAGGCGCGCAGTGCCTGGGCAGGCGGCGCCTGGCTAGCAGGCGGCCGCCGCTGCGCTCCACGCACGCCTTCAGCGCGCTCTCCGCGCTGCTCACGTTGAGCTGCCGCGACAGCGACGCGCGCGCGGCTTCGCGACACACGTCTGAGGAACAGTGGAACATAATGAACAGCTCATCGTTGAACAAAAGACTTTCATTGAGCGTAAAGCTATTGAGCGGAATTCTCTGCTGAAGACTGCGTTACCGGATAGCCATAACCTTAGTTATGTGGGTTCGATATGGTACCTTATTGATATGCATTTGTATGGTAGCTGTCTACGTGGTGTCCAACGCGATTAAATATATGGACAGCCTATTGGACCGTTGTCGTCGTCGTGACGGTTGCGGTTGCCAAACGGTCTATGAACATAACGAAATCTGTGGCACTAAAGATTCTCACTAAAAAAGTTTGACCGCGTTAAGGAGAAGGCTGGGACACATTACACCCCGCGGTCTACCTTTCTTGGCCAACTAGTATTTTTGGTAAATTGAAGTTTATCATGCAATAAAATAAAGCGTATATGCATGCACTACGGTACTCACTCCTTACGACTACACAGTCGTCATCTGTCCGCATCGCAGACGAAAACAAACGAGAAACACAGTTAATTTACAATAATTAACTACATACAATATACAAGATAGTAAAACACTTAGTAACAGTTATTAAAGTATTTGTAGGTATAAAAGAACCAAGAGATAATATTAAGAAAAAACACAATCATGCTATTATATTTAGTTATATACAGTCAGTATGCATTATCTGTGTAGGCTATTATCCTACCTACAGTTTGGTCGCTCGGCCGACTTACGAGTCGCGCGGCTAGCGGCTCGACACGCCGCCGCCTCCACCCCGCGCGCGAGACGCGTCCCGCGGTCGCCCTGGCAGTCCGCGCAAACCAGCCATAGTGCTAACTAGTGTTTTTCTGTTTTGATTTTTTATATTGTGTTATATTATTTTATTAAACTTTCATAAATAGTTAGAGCTGTGTTTATTGTGAAGAGTTCCAATTCCAGACCACCAATAGACACACACACTCTACAGTGGTGACCCCGAGAAGTTAACACGTGCAAGTGCTACCTACCTAATATAGTGAAAAATACGCGGACTCATAAACTGTTATAATAAAGGATAACTTTAGTGACAAACAAAATGAATAATACCGTGCAGGTGAACGTGGATGATGCAGAAAAGTCTCAAGATGTTTTTCGAGTAGGTGTGCGCGTCCCGCCATTTTGGCCGGAGAAGCCCGCGATTTGGTTCGCACAAATAGAAGGACAGTTCGCGATATCCAATATTACGGCGGACACAACCAAATTTTATTACGTCGTCAGTCATCTCGATCCACGGTACGCAACAGAGGTCGAAGATATCATTGTGAATCCACCAGCGACCGATAAATACGTAATATTGAAGGCGGAGCTCATAAAGCGACTCTCAGAATCCCGCGAGAAAAAAGTGCACCAACTGCTGACACACGAAGAGCTTGGCGACAGGAAGCCGTCGCAGTTCCTCCGACACCTGCAGCACCTCGCTGGTCCAAAAGTTCCAGAAGAGTTTTTAAGAACGATATGGTCGAGCCGCCTGCCGAGCAACATACAATCTATAATCGCATCTCAGGCATCCGCGCGTCTCGATGTGCTAGCTGATCTTGCTGACAGAATACATGATGTCGTGCCGAGAGGTCATCAAGTTGCGGCGACATCAACACAAGGGGTGAGTGAAATGGATACTATGTGTAAACAAATTACCGAATTAACGAAGCAAGTCCAGTCATTAATGCAAAAGGTCAATGACCTTTCCCGCCCAAGCCGATCAAATAGACGCGAAGACCGCTCGAAATCCCGCCAAAACCGATCTCAGTCACGTAGTAAACATCCAACTTGTTGGTATCATTACAAGTTTGGTACTAAGGCCACCAAATGTGTTCAGCCGTGTGATTTTCAGCCGGAAAACTGCACAAGCAGTCAGTAATGGCGGCTGACGACTGCTCTGCATGTAAAGGCCGCCTATTTATCACAGATAAACGCACTGGCATACAGTTTCTCGTAGATACAGGTTCAGACGTGTGTGCCTACCCTAAATCGTACTTACGTAATCAGCTGCAATATAGTAACAAATGTAACTACGAACTTGTCGCTGCAAATGGCACTCCGATACCTACATACGGTACTTATCAGCTAAATCT
This sequence comes from Standfussiana lucernea, assembly GCA_964057025.1. Lineage (NCBI taxonomy): Eukaryota > Metazoa > Arthropoda > Insecta > Lepidoptera > Noctuidae > Standfussiana > Standfussiana lucernea. Next base: position 15,959,961 of record OZ059796.1, read on the forward strand.
TAACCTCGGATTACGTCGTGAGTTTACTTGGAAGTTTATTATTGCTGATGTTTCAAGGCCAATCATAGGTGTTGATTTTTTAAGTTTTTATAACTTATTAGTCGACTGCAGGCAACAGAAGTTGATCGACTCAATAACAAATATGACCGTCGGCGCGCCTTCATCTCACGGAATAACACACGAACTGCTGTCGTTGAAAATGTTTACAGGTCATTCAACTTATCTCGACTTATTACGATGTTATCCGGAAATAACAAGACCAGCTGGATCACAAAATGTGCCAATTCACAATACAAAACACCACATTAGAACGACGCCTGGCCCACCGGTAACATCACGACCGCGTCGTTTGGCACCGGACAGACTGAAGATCGCAAAAAAAGAATTTGAGGAAATGTTACAAAATGGAACAGCTCGTCGCTCTGAAAGTCCTTGGTCGTCCCCATTACATCTCGTACCGAAAAAAGATGACGGCTGGAGGCCATGTGGCGATTATAGGCAATTAAATTCACGAACCATACCTGATCGGTATCCAGTGAGGCACATCCACGACTTCGCATACCAGCTATCAGGATCCACCATATTTTCTAAAATTGATCTCGTGAAAGCATTTAACCAAATACCGGTTTTTGAAGACGACATTAAGAAAACAGCGATCACAACACCATTCGGACTTTTTGAGTTTACTGCCATGACTTTCGGTTTGAGGAACGCTGCGCAGACGTTCCAAAGATTTTTAGATGAAATCCTTCAGGGATTAGACTTCACGTTCGGATATCTAGACGATATCCTCGTGTTTTCAAAAGGGGAGACAGAGCACGTTGGGCACTTGACACAAATATTCAACCAGTTAAAAAAATATGGAGTAGTAATTAACACCAACAAATGTGTCTTAGGTGCTAGTGAAGTTACTTTCTTGGGTTATCACGTATCTGCAGCTGGTATACGTCCCCTCCCAGAAAAAGTAAAGGCGATCCAGGAATACCCCCTCCCTAAAAATGCTAAAGAGTTGCGAAGATTTCTAGGGATGATTAATTTTTACAGAAAATTTCTCCCTGGTGCCGCTCAAATCCAAGGCCCTCTCAATCAAGCTTTAAGTGGCCCAAAAATCAAAGGAACAACGCTCATCACTATAACACCTGAAATACAAAAAGCGTTCGACGCATGCAAAAATAACTTACTAGAAGCCACTCTCATCTCACATCCCGATCCACAAGCTGAGTTAGCACTTTTTACCGACGCTTCGGATGTGGCCATCGGAGCGGTCTTACAACAACAAATAAATGACAGCTGGCAACCACTGGGATTCTTTTCTCGCAAGTTATCTCCCGCTCAGACGAAACATAGCACTTACGATCGTGAATTGCTCGCAATACATGAAGGAATAAAATACTTTAGGTATATGGTCGAAGCGAGAACATTTAAAGTGTTCACCGATCATAAACCCATTACATTCGCCTTCACGACAAGAAGAGACAACTGCTCACCTCGTCAACACCGCTATCTCGATTATATCTCTCAATTCACAACTGACATCAACCACATATCAGGAAATGACAACGTAGTCGCCGACGCATTTTCACGACTGGAAAGCATCGACACTACCATCAACTACAAAGAACTGGAAAACGAACAAGAAAACGACCAAGAATTACAGAGTTTGCTACAAAACAACACGGCGTTACAGTTAGAGAGAGTGAAAACTATGGATGCCTACATTTACTGTGACAAGTCTACTTCACGTCCTAGGCCATTCATCACACCAACTTTTCGAAAAGCAATCTTCAACAACCTACACAATCTCAGTCATCCAGGCCCCAACGCTACTGCCAAACTAGTGTCAGAAAGATTTGTGTGGCCTCAGATTCGTCGTGACTGCAAAACATGGGCTCAACAATGCACTGATTGCCAACGCAACAAAGTTACCCGCCATACCCACTCTCCTCTCTCCTTATTCCCTGTTCCTTCTAACCGTTTTTCCCACGTCCACCTTGACATAATAGGCCCTATGCCACTTTCTGCTGGTTTCAGGTACTGCCTTACAGCTGTAGACAGGTATACTCGATGGCCAGAAGCCTACCCTCTAGCAGACATCACAGCGGAGACCTGCGCTAGCGCTTTCATTTCTGGCTGGGTCGCTCGTTTCGGATGTCCAGAGAAAATTACCACTGACCGAGGAAAACAATTTGACTCGCAGCTGTTCCAGTGCATGTCGTCGATCATAGGCGCCTATCATTGTCCCACAACAGCTTATCACCCGCAATGCAACGGCCTAGTGGAGAGAATGCACAGACAGCTGAAAGCCGCCATAATGTGCCACAACAACGCGCAATGGTCGGAGGTGCTTCCTCTTGTTCTCCTGGGTATGAGGAGCGCCTGGAAGGATGATCTTCAAACCTCTTCAGCTGAATTGGTGTACGGTGAGCCACTCCGATTACCTGGTGAGTTCATTAAACCAGTAACACACAACATCGTAGATGAAGCAGACTTCGCAGCACGGTTAAGAAGACACATTTCGAGACTGTCACCTGCATCAACATCCGGCCATGGTGAGAAAACGTTTTACGTGCCTAAAGACCTAAATACTGCCAGTCACGTGTTCCTGCGGAAAGGACCTCTGAAGAAGTCTTTAGAATCACCTTATTCCGGTCCACACAAAGTCATCGAAAGAGGATCAAAAACCTTCACAATAGACGTCCAAGGGAAATCCACAACTGTTACCATTGATAGGCTAAAACCAGCCTACATGGCTAACAACAATGATAGCCCGAAAATACCACCGTTACCGCAACCACCATCACCACCGCCGTCAGCTTCGTCGCCAGCATCGCCACTATCGCAGCCAGAAACTACCACAAGAAGCGGGAGAACTGTCAGATTCCCGCGACACCTATTTCACTATCGACCGTGAACCGGTCTCAGCGGGGGAGTGATGTAGGCTATTATCCTACCTACAGTTTGGTCGCTCGGCCGACTTACGAGTCGCGCGGCTAGCGGCTCGACACGCCGCCGCCTCCACCCCGCGCGCGAGACGCGTCCCGCGGTCGCCCTGGCAGTCCGCGCAAACCAGCCATAGTGCTAACTAGTGTTTTTCTGTTTTGATTTTTTATATTGTGTTATATTATTTTATTAAACTTTCATAAATAGTTAGAGCTGTGTTTATTGTGAAGAGTTCCAATTCCAGACCGCCCCTTAGGTACTCTCTTTTCTTTTAGGTATGAAGGGGCAGGTAATGTAGGGAACTGACTCTGTAAAATCATTTTGATTCTGTAAAAGAAAGCCGATAGTACCCAAAAAATGGCATGCATATAAGGTTTGAATAAAACGTAGAACTTAAATTGATTTTTTCCATCATACAAAAAAGTTAAAATAACTTGCAAGTGACATTTTTTTTTCGGAAATAATTCTCTACACATCTTATAGAAACACTTATAGAAAGTTATAAAAAGAAACACAAACAATTGAAATGGTTCTAGACTCACCAAATGTAGGTCTTGCGACGAGAGCTGTGAGGGCTAACGCGATGCTAGCTTGATTACTGCTGTCCCCCTCGATCACACTTTCGGGGATGTCGTTGCTTATTTGGGGGACTTCACCTGATGCACAAAGTTCGGGGAATTAGTTTAAAAAATACTCGAATCTGAATTTCAGAAGAAGCTTTTTGATTGGTGGTTAATCATACAGGGCGCATTACAAAAATGTAACTGAACGCGTTTATCACATGTAAACTGTACGGTCGGCCAAGAAAGTGGTGTACCAGTTTTGATTTAGTTTCCCGGTCATCGAAAATTACAACAAGGTTCGTTATAAAAAGATATTACTGAAAGAGACAACATTATCATGACGTAAACCTATGTATTTAGTATTCATACGTCATATGTCACATATAAGTACATGACATTTTAACCTTTAGTATAAATGATAATATAGATGTCAAATTTTTGTTCCGCATTTTAAAATTAAAATTAATTAGTAATTAAGTTGTATTATGGTGTAATTATATGTGATAACGTATTCTAAATGTGTATATACTCAGGAAAATTGTTTTCCTGAAAATTGATAAAGGATTCGAATAAACGAAGTTTCCGGTAACCTAAAAACAACATCAGCTGACGTTCTAACTGCGGAGACATACGGGGAGTATTTGTTTACTTTTGTTTTTAAAATAGCACACAATCGTCCCTTTAACTCTTTGACACGTTCACGCCAATTCCAGCATAGTTTTATTTTATTTTTTTGCTGATTCAGTACCCTGAGTTGGTTGTATATCGCTTTGTTGACAACTGTATGTTCGTAAAAAGTTAAACTTTTAACGATTTCAAAGTGGTCTAAGTATTTCAACATTATTACATTTAACACCCGTGATCGTTATTTAATTAATGTCTTGAAGTAATATTTAAATAATCGTAAGTTTTTATTCTAGACAACCTACCCTCTTATGAAAAAGTAAAATCCTAAGATAGTACAATCTTATAAAAGCAATAAAATTCAAAATTCAATATTCGGTTAGATAATATCAATCTTTTGGAGCTAATATAGCAACCTACCTCATTTCTTTGAATAACACTAACTTTTTCCATGATTTCCCCCCTTTAATCTCTAAATATTTATTTATTTTTTCTTCATTAGTCTATCCTATTAGTTCTCACCGTTTCCCTATTTCCAATTTTTCAGTAACCAATCCCGAAACCATGCCTGTGATGACCCGTAAGGCTACTGCTCAGGATTTGGAGCTAAAATTGAGAACGGCCCTCCAAGAACTTAAGGACTCAAAACTCCAATGCCAACAACTACTACAGGAGATTGATGACAGTGAGGAGGAGGTCAATAACGTGAATAACAAAAACTCGAGCTTAAAACGGGAGCTAGTAGTTCTAAATCAGCAATACTTGGATGTTGCTGATGAACGGGATCAACTGAAGCTGGTCACGGATGGTTTCCACAACTGCAGTAACTTGTATGAGGAGGCTTTGTGTAAAATTAGGGACCTAGAGGATGAATTAATTCATGCTAATGTTAAACTTTTAAATTTGAAAAAGGAAAACGATCGTACCCAGGCTATTGAAACTGTCCATTTGTACAATGAAATAGTAAATACAAATTGTAACCCTCAATCCATTATAACAATAGACCTTACAGAGGACTCCTTATTGAAATATAACCAGAGCCATAAAATTAGTAAAAATAAAATGAAGAAATATGCAAGATTCAATAAAATCATTCGAAAAAGTAATAAAAAATACAAGAAACAACAAAAGCACTATTCTAAAAATATACAATTAAGGAAAGAACGTGTTTCTCTTGTTAATAAATTAAATAACTATCAGATTAAATTGGAAGATAGTATAAATATTTATGAAATAGACACTCAGCGCTTACAATCTGAAATACAGGCCCTGAATAAGTCACTAAAGTCTTTATATAATAAATATGAAAGCTCTAAAAATCAAATTAAAGAGCATATTCTCGCAACAAACGAGTTGGTAGACAAAGTGGACTTGCTGACTCTCAGCAATTCACATTGTACTTGTCAGAGGGATCCCAGTCTTGATGCCCACCTGCCTGTGGCAACGGAGGACCCGTCCCAGGCTGCGAGTGCTCAAGACTGTATGACCAACCAAGATATAATACCTGACATTACTCTTCTAGATTCACAAGTGGTGCAGCCTGAGATTGTTAATTTTGTATCACCTATTAGTCATGATTGTTATCATTCAGTTATGTTCTCTGATAGTATAGGTAGAGGGTTAGGTAAATTAATCAGTAATAACCTGAGTTATTGTACCCAAAATTATTGTATGCCAGGGTCAAACTACAAACAGATTATGGCATCAGTCACAAAAACTATTTGTAATCGTAACACCACTATTACCATATTTGTTGGTAACAGTTCTAAGATTAATAAGGAAGACATAACAGACTGTGTGTCAGAGTTGTTAAAGTTAAATTGCAGTAAAATCATATTGTGTGCTTTTCCATATTTTGAAAAATTTAGTAATAGAAAAAACAATTATATACACATGTTAAATCAGCATGTTCATTTCTTGGTTAGTCATTATTGTGACAAACTTTTGTTTCTAGACATCAACAATTCAGTTGATAAACTTAGGTCGACGCGAGGTACAGTGTATCTTCCTATTAGATTTAGACATCAAATAGCTAGGCTATTAAGTTTTAATATTCACTCGGACATAAGTAGTATGTCGAAGTATTCTTGTATAATTAACACTGCCACTATTAGCATAAATACTAATGTACAGGTGACCTTAAATAAGTATAGCACTAGTGCTATAAATGTTTACAATAATTTTACTGAGGAGGATCCATACGTCACCATGGAAAATTCTCAATTAGGATATGTTAGTGATAGGATCTTTTTGTCTAGTGAGGAAACGGGAGCCTCAGGGCTCACTTCGGATATTAATAATTTAAACTAGGAAGTGAGACAACAGAAGGTACCATTAACAATATAGTTAAACCTACCAACAGCAAGGTATCTTCTTGCACTCAATTAGTTAGTTGTAAAAAAGGGCCTCAGCAGAATACCTTGAAATTATTCCATCAAAATATTCAAGGTATTTCTTCCAAATTGTTTGATATTGAATTGTTTTTGGAAAAAACTATGTTCGACATTATTTGTTTTACTGAACATTGGCTGAAGGATTACCAAATGCTTATTAATTATGAGAACTATACGGTGGGTAGCTGTTTTAACCGTAAATCTATGCTGCGTGGAGGTTCCCTAATATTAATAAAAAATTGTTTTAAATTTAAGCAACGTAATGACATAGTAGGTCTCTCGGTTGAACATTGCGTCGAACTGTCCTGTGTTGAGCTAGATAAGCATGTAATTGTGTGCGTGTACAGACCCCCAAACTATCAAAACTTTACATTATTTGAATCAATAATGGAAGATGTCCTGTCAAAACTTGCAGCCAATAATAAATCTGCAATTATTTGTGGTGATTTTAATATCAATATTTTAGAAGTAAATTCGAACAGCAGTAGGTTATTAAATCTTTTTAAGTCATTTGATTTATCCAACATTTTTATAGAACCTACTAGAGTCACTCCATCTTCTGCGACTTGTATAGATAATATTTTTTGCGATTGTGATTACTTAGATAAAGCCATAGTAAGTTGTCTGCCGTCTGATCATAGCGGCCAAACGGTAACATTTAGGTGTAACACACCATTGCAGAAAGTTCAGATTAAATTTAGACCTATAACAACTAACAAATTAAACAGATATAATAATTCCCTACTGAACAAGTTAAGTGTTATGAGCCATCCTATGGACGATATTAATGTAAATCAATTGTACGATCATTTCTTTTCAATAGTTTACACTGAGTTCAATAAAAATTTTGAAAAGAAGATAAAAACCATCTGCCCTAAATTTATATTTAGTGATTGGGCAACTAGAGGTATAAGAAAAAGTAGAGAAAAACTATTTGAGCTGTATGGCCTTAAGCCTTACATAAACACTGAAACTTTTACCAAGTATGTTGCTAATTATTCAAAGATTTTTAGAAATACATGTAAGGTTGCTAAAGCCTTACACATTAGCAACAAGATCAAAACAGCAGAAAATAAAATAAAGACCGTTTGGAAAGTCATAAATAATGAGACTAACAGAAAAAAAATACGTAACTCAAGCTATACATTAGATACAGCATGTGGTCCTAAAACCTCAAATCAGGAAGTAGCTCAAGAATTTGTAAATTTCTTTACCGATATACCGTTCAAAACTACGGAGGCTCTAAATTCCTCACCTGAAGTCTCAATGGCTTTATTAAAGGCGAACGTGTCTGGCTGCCCGGCTGAATTTAAATTTAAACACATAAACCCTATGACAGTTATTAAAGCTTTCCGGCAAATTAAAATCAAACTGACCGAAGATCTATGGGGAATGTCTATCAAAGTCTGTACATCCATAGTTGAGACTATAGCACCATACTTAGCTTTAATTTTTAATTTATGTGTGGACCAAGGAGTTTTCCCTGATTTAATGAAATACAGTAAAGTCATACCACTTTTCAAATCCGGGGACAGTAAAGATACTAATAATTATAGACCTGTATCCGTGTTGCCAGTTTTTAGCAAGGTGTTTGAAAAGGTAATGCTTAATCAAATGCTCAATCATTTTAACACAAACAAAATTTTACACGATCAACAGTATGGTTTCACCAAGGGACGTTGTACGACTGACGCCGGTGTAACCTTATTAAAGCACATTTTTGCTGCGTGGGAAGAGTCCCAAGACGCAATTGGAATTTTTTGTGACCTCTCCAAAGCATTTGATTGCGTTAATCACGAAACATTACTTTTGAAACTAGAGCATTACGGACTAGGTAAACTTGCACTTGGTTTGGTAAAATCTTATTTGAGTGACAGGCAACAGCAAGTTCAAATAAATGGAGTTAATTCACAGGGTTTAAAAGTAAAGATGGGGGTTCCGCAAGGCTCAATATTGGGTCCTTTCCTCTTTCTAGTATATATAAATGATCTACCCTATTTATTGAAAAACCAACCTAAGAATATGGTGTTATTTGCTGATGACACTTCCCTAATTTTTAAGATAAGTAGACGGGCCCAAAATCTAGATGACGTGAATGATGCCCTACTTCAGGTCCATAATTGGTTCACAGCAAACAATTTAGTATTAAATGAAAAAAAGACTAAATGCATAAGATTTGCTTTACCGAATGTTAAAAGTAATGATTGTGAGATAGTATTGAATAAAGAGAAACTAGATTTCGTCGATAAAACGGTTTTCCTGGGGATTACGCTGGATTCGAGGCTACAATGGGGTTCTCATTTAACATCCCTTGCGGGGCGACTGAGTTCGGCAGCATATGCTGTTAGAAAAATTCGTCAATTCACTGATGTAGATACCGCAAGACTGGTCTATTTTAGTTACTTCCATAGTATAATGTCTTACGGCATTTTGTTATGGGGACGGGCTGCAGACATCGAGTCTATTTTTATTCTGCAAAAAAGAGCCATCAGAGCCATATACGGCCTCCGTAGGCGCGATTCTCTAAGGGAACTGTTTAAAGACATTAACATTATGACGGTACATAGCCAATACATTTATGAAAACATAATGTACGTTAGAAAAAATCTGCATCTTTTTAAAAAAAGAGGTGACAGACACAATTACAATACTAGAAATAGGGACCAATTAGTTCAGCCAGGCTTTAGACTCGCTAAAGTAGACTCATCTTTCATGGGGTACTGTTTGAGATGCTATAATAAAATACCACAAAGTATTCTTGAACTTAATGAGACGAAATTTAAAACATGCATTAAACGCACACTGTGTAAGCAAGCTTATTACAAGTTGGGCGATTATATCGCTGATAATAATGCTTGGCTCAATGCTGGTCCTGCTCCACAAGGACAGGGGCGCAAAAATTGATAGCATTAAATAGTATTGTTGGGGCTGCTGAAGATTGTTCAACTGTCTTTGCATTGTATAAATTCAATCTTTTTAGTATTATATAGCAGCATAGCCTATATTGTGTGAGTGCTATGTACTAGAAAGCTATCAGTCACAGGAAACCTACTTTTTTTACTTTTTCTCGACTTGAATGTGCCCTGGCGGTTAAGAGTATGTCATGCTCACTCAAATGTCTCGCTGATGGTGGCGTGTGTGTCGGGTCATTTAGTTCCCTTCAAAATGGTTGAGTTGAATGATGGCTGATCCATGCGTCATGTTCGTGAACGGGCGCTGTCAGTTGTGACTGGTCATCTCTTGGTTGCCACGGTTTATTTGAACTAATTATTTTGTTTTTTAATTGCCTTTTTTTTTGTACTGTGGACACTTTTAACGTGCACGTCTTGCTACATCGCTCTCACATAATGTACCATCTCTACAAGAATGATGTATCCAAGATTTTTTGTTTATCAGCGATATAATAATGCTTGGCTCAATGCTGGTCCTGCTCCACAAGGACAGGGGCGCATAAATTGATAGCATTAAATAGTATTGTTGGGGCTGCTGAAGATTGTTCAACTGTCTTTGCATTGTATAAATTCAATCTTTTTAGTATTATATAGCAGCATAGCCTATATTGTGTGAGTACTATGTACTAGAAAGCTATCAGTCACAGGAAACCTACTTTTTTTATTTTTTCTCGACTTGAATGTGCCCTGGCGGTTAAGAGTATGTCATGCTCACTCAAATGTCTCGCTGATGGTGGCGTGTGTGTCGGGTCATTTAGTTCCCTTCAAAATGGTTGAGTTGAATGATGGCTGATCCATGCGTCATGTTCGTGAACGGGCGCTGTCAGTTGTGACTGGTCATCTCTTGGTTGCCACGGTTTATTTGAACTAATTATTTTGTTTTTTTAATTGCCTTTTTTTGTACTGTGGACACTTTTAACGTGCACGTCTTGCTACATCGTTCTCACATAATGTACCATCTCTACAAGAATGATGTATCCAAGATTTTTTGTAAAAACATTATGATTTAAAAGAGTGTCCATGGAGTTTCTTGCCCATTCTTCTCCATAGAGATCTACGCTTTGGAATGGGCAACTACAGTACTTTCACAGTTATTATGTCTTGTGACTGGGACTGTAGCTTCATTTTTTATTGCTGTCTTTGTTTCGACAATTCAAAAGTGCCTGTAATTGGCCTACTTGAAATAAATGCTTTGATTTTGATTTTGATTTTGATTTTGAATGAAAAGGACATTAGTTTCTACAAAGCAATTGAAATGTTTCCAAACAAAAGTAATAAAAACTATTTAGACAACCGAATTCCATTTGAAAAAGAAAACTGACAATTGACATTTAGTCAAATATATGCAAAAAATCGATATATTTTCCGTGTTATTTTTCAATCAACTGCATATAAAATCATCTCAATGCCTGCCAACTTGACCATTGCCGAAAGAGCACAAATAATTGCCCAATTTAATGAGGGAAGCAGTATCAGTGCGATATCCCGGAATTTGAATATATCGAGGCGTTCTGTCCGCTTTTGGATTCGTCGTGAAGGAGAGGAGGGAAGTTTGTTGGATCACAGAAGAAGTGGTCGCCGGCCTGCACTCTCCAATAACGATAGAGAATTCATGAGACGGGAATATGAAATCAATGGTTTTAAGCCCACAAAACATTTTGCGGAGATGTTCGATGTGAGTGCCCAAACAATAAGGAATCATCTACATTACATGGGGTTGCACCACAGGCATTACGCCAAGAAAATATATTTGACGGATGCTCACAGACTTGCTCGTCTGAACTTCGCCAGAGAGCACTTAGAGTTTGATTGGTCTAATACAGTGTTTTGTGATGAAAAAACGTTTATATCCAGTCAGCGTGGACGTCTTCACCTTTGGCGATATAATTCAACACGGTATAAAGATGATCATGTAATCCCAAATAGAGAATTGTGTTCTCTACCTCCTCGAGCGACGGCTGTAAATTATATCGACGTGCTTCAGAATGCAATGCTACCGACAGTCCGTAATGTTTACCCGGAGAACGAAGTGCCACAATTTGATTTTGTTCAAGATAATTGTTCAATTCATAATGCGAGGATCGTAAGAGCCTGGTTTCGTTCACACACTGACGTAAGGGTAATTCAGTGGCCCTCAAGATCGCCGGACCTCAACCCGATAGAAAATCTTTGGGGCCTTATGGTCCAACGATGGTCGCATCAAAATGAAAGAACCAAACAAGCTCTTATTAGTCACTGTAATTATATCTGGGAGGAAATGCGGGGAACCGATATTTGCTCACGGCTTGTTGGTTCAATGAGGTCTCGTCTTTTAGAGGTTATAGAGGCCAACGGCGGTTACACCCGTTTCTAATTTTTAAAAATTTTCAATATCTTCTAAATATTACTATATATGCTATGTTTTTGTTTGTTATAAGTATTTTAAAATTGATTGTAGAAATTTAATAAAAGGATAAATCTATTTTTAGCTTGTTTTTTATTGATATTGTAATTACAAGTTTACAGAAATTGTAGGTTTGTGGACTCGCCTTGTGCCTTTACAATTTTATGTAACTTGTTGATTACAATTATGAATTTGTAGATACAATTTTGTCATCAAAATCTACAGCCCCCCGCCGTTGATTTTACGACGTCATTGGTTCCATCAAGTTCAAACTAAGAACAGCTGTCACGTTACAAACAGTAATAGTCGTTATCAATAATCAGATAAAGACAGCAATAGAAGTTGTCAGATCGATCTGCAAGCGAAACTAATCTTTATCACCTATGAACCTGCAAGCGATATTCAACCTTAGGGTGGTACACCACTTTCTTGGCCGACTGTACAAGTATACAGTGGCCCTACCACGACGTCTAAAGGCAGTAATGTTTTAGTATTATTCCAGTGTGGGAAAGAAATGGCGCTAGACATCCTGTATAGCTGTCTCTTTCCCACACTGGAATAGAATTAAAACATTAATGCATTAAGACGTCATGGTAGGCCCACAGCTGTCAGTGTCATCGCCATTGCTCCGGAATGTCGACACGGACAGCTCTTAATCGCAATTTAGAAGTGCTCAGTTTCATTGGTGAAATTCGCTACGAAGTTGCTAAACTCATCACCCACCGGTTAAAAGTACCCGAGTTCGGGTTCGATAAGACGAAAGCGCTGTCAGTTATTAAGGTAATCTTACAGTAGAGACAACTTTGGTTGATTTTAACATTAAAGTTATCAGTGGTTTCCAAAGATGAATCACCTGGTTTCCTCCTCGGTGTCTGTGGTTTCGGCAGGTCATCAAACATGGCGTTTGTCCTGGTGCTAGGACTTGCTCGCAGTCCCAACAGGGCTGCGGCTCCGTCTTCTAGGCGAGACGCCACGTCCATCACTTTCCGTCCAAGTGCTGTACCCTGGGAAAAAAACGGTTTGATTTAAGCCACAAAGTACAAGCATTTACGTTCACTAAGCACCGGTATTTAATAGCCCCATTTACAGAAACTTGTTTAAGCTAGCTTGTAAAAGTTAATTCTGATTGCTGCTTGCTATCGTTTGCAGAATTAGGTGACCGCCATTTGCAAGTTCTGCTAACAAGTCGACAAATGATGACCTACCCTTCGAAGGTATTTGTAGACTTGAGACCCATGAGATTCCTAAATTAACAAACCTATATAGCTATCTACGTAAGGGATGAAATATCTAAGTAAATGATTCGTGGCAGACCCGTGATAAAAAAGGTCGTTGCGGAGTCTAAAATCATTAAGGCAGTGAATCCCTGGTGATTGACGTTTGTGTCCCTTACAACGCGTATATTTTCTTACCAGACAGGGCTCATAATACTGCTTCAGTCCCCTGGAGAAGTCTCCTATACTGCTGTAGGGGTTCCCGAGGATGTTGAGGCCGAGCACCAGCACGTAGAACTGCTGCACCAGCTGCGTCCAGTAGTGGCGGGAAGCCTGGTCCACCAGCGTGCACGCAGTGATCGGAGCGTTGCGGAATTCCAGGTACGACATTCTGGAATTATTAATGTAACCGTAATTCAAGCCTGAAGTAATTGTGTGCAGTAGGGCCAGATTAAAAACCTTTGGTTATGTGGACATGGATATCCATGCACATGTGACATGACACGGCGTCAGTAGGATAATTGCGTAACACATTTATAATGGTAATGCCTTTAATTTTGACCGTTCAACAAGAATCATAGCATTGGTAATGTTGTTGAGCAGACGTATTTTTCAAACATACGAAGCCATGTATTGGCAATTTCTTTTAAATCCCTTCGCATTGTTATTAAAATTGTGTTACGTGATTGGGATTCAGTTTCAGAAAACCTTAACCGCTCCGTAGGCAATTTTAAATTGAGAATCACATTAAATTTTAATGACGGTCCCTTCACTCAACATGAATAAAAAATAATTATCTTTAAATTTACTTAAGACTGTTATTACGAGACATAATGAAAAGGATCTGATTACGACGCCCGTAGGATAATCAAGATTATCAAGGTGAAAGCAGTCTTGCACAAAAAAGGAACTGTTACCACAGAATAATGGCAAATAAAGTGTAGGCCAGCGAAAAAAAAAACACTTACTTTATAACCACATCCTTCATATCACACAGCGAAGATCCCCAGGAGTTGAACAGATACTCCAGCAAGTCACTGTTGAACAGTTTCGGTCTATTCTCCTTCTTGTTGCCAAACTTTGTCTTACTGGGACTGTTAGCAGTCTCCGCAGAGTACCCTCGAGATGACAGACTCAACACCAGTTTTATAGGAGATAGATGGACAAACTCAAAGAGCACATTCCTCTGAGCAGTAATCTGGCTTTTGATAGCAATCATTGGCAAAGGCATGTGAACCAACGCAAGATCTGCCCTCAACCTCACAGCAGGCTTCTCCTGTATCTTCCAGTGGTTCAGAATATCGAAAACGTAGTTCACAAAACCACGGTCTAAATTCACACAGTATTCTTGAACTAAGATCTTTACGTATTTGTAGACGTCCTGGTTTAGGCTTGGTCGATGTTGCTTCAAGGCGACAATCTCTATGCAAGGTTTTAGGCCTTTGCTTGATCTGACGTCATTGGGTATCGGTGCGGGGTATAGAACACTTGGAAACACAGCCTCGTGCAGCTGGTTGTCGATTTGTAACCTCTGACATTTCAAATGACAGTATGTATAAGTGTCAGATTTGCGCAACTGCATCCAAACACCAGGGTTGTAAGTCCTGCGAAGTTCCGAGAAGAAAGGCTTCGTCATTTGCATTTTCTCCAAGTCTAGATGAATGTATTCTTTCAACTGACACTTCTTCTGCTCCGTTTGGTACTTATCCTCAATCCAGGATGTTAGGTCAGGAGATAGCTGCTTCCATTTATGATTGACGTTGACTTCCCACCTGGGTAGAGAATCAGTCATGCTCACATATGCCAGTTCCTTAACTCCTGTGTGAGTTGGCACGCAAACAGACAGACTGACTCCTGACAAAGACATGTAGACCTCATAGTTACTCCTCTCTGCGTTGATCCTCGTTCTGTACTGGTAAGCTATTCGTTCGTCCTGGGCTAAGGCGAAGACTCTCTGATACCCATCCATGTAAGATATCCAGTACACGATGACCTTATCCTTCCTCATCTTCTTGGTCTTGGCGTGTGCTTCGGGAAGGTCTAAGCTGTCGGAGTCATCACTGCTTGAGGAGCAAGGTTCAGGGGACTTGGGGGTTAGCCTCTTGAGGGTTGAGGATAGTTTAGATGTGACGCTGCTGGTGGCTACTAAAGTTGAGTGTTTCACTGAGTGGAAACTTACTTTTTCTTCGCCATATCTAGGGGAGATGACATAGAACAAAATTAATAATTATTTTCTGCGATAATACCTATAAAAATCTTACTATCATTAACTGGCAAAGTTTTATAGTGTAATTTATAAAGATTTTTTAATTTTGTGGCTATACGTAACTATTTACCCAATTTTGGAACCAACACTGTAATAAAAGTTACGCTAGACGCCAGTTCCTGTTATCTCTCTGTGCAAGTCCTTATAAATACTTTTCTTTTTCGTATTTAAATAATCTTATAAATTTTCGACTTACCCATCCTGCCCAAATGCAGCATCAAAACCTTTGCCCTTATTGTTATAAATATTCCACATCAGCTTCCTGTCCTTAGCCGGATCATCCCAGGTGTAGAGCAAGGACTGGTAGGGGCTCAGTAGCGCCACCTGGCCTGAATCAACCTGGTGTAGCTTCAGGAACAGGTCATCACACAAGTTGTCGATGCGGACTGGCGAGTCCCCTACGGTGTATGGCTTAAAGGTTATGGTGAATGGTCGGTCTGTCCCGCCTGTCACTTCTACGCAGATTGCCGTCTGAAAAAAAAGGTTTTATTTCAATGTTGTTTATGTTTTGCTTCTAGGGAATGAAGATGAAAGTCATTAGATAATTCCATGGGCAAAGACCATACGGACCATCTTTCGAAGTATGGACTACTCATAGTCTTCTGTGCAAGTTATCTTTCGAAAAATATCTTAGGTACAATGAATGTGGTGACATGTTATAATACTTATGTAAAAGGCAACACTATTTCACACGGCTTGAAAATCATCTAAATACGCCCAACATTTACACAACCCAAATGCATAGATATACGAATATTTGACACCCTACTTCCCAACTTCCCACATTGTTGAAAAAAGTCCACGTAAACATTTCACATATCCGCATAATAGTACAGAGACCCTAACTTGTAACATAAACATGAAAGCCGTGACGTAAGACTTACAACACACGACCGCGACTGCGGCCGGGGCGCAAGCACTAACTCAATTAGCACCACTTTCTTCTCAACTTTTATAAGACCCGCACACAAATACACTTTCCCTCAGTTTTCAGCAGACTACAGTGAAACGATGTTCAAAATAGTGGTGCTTGTAACGTTTTCTGTGTTATGTGTGGTTGCGGAAAGTGATGATGGATGCCGGCATTCACGATCATACACAAGGGTGAAACGAGGCAGGTATCCTGGCCAACCGATAAGGTTCTACAATCGCCCGCCCATGACCTTCCCTATCAAAGGCCCGTTCTCCTACACACCCCCGCCGTTCATGCAAGATAATGATCCCCCGTACCTCGGCAGCAGACCCTACAAGGTTAGTAAACGTCCCACTAACGAAGGTTTAGGGGACGATGACATAAGTAACCTAGTTAAAAACTTATCTAAACACGACTTAGACAAAATACTTGAATTTGCTTCCGAGAAAGATAAATATTCCCAAAAAGAAAATGTGGACTATGAATACAGCCGACCGCATAAGAGAGAGAATTCACAAAGACCACCGTACACCAAAGATTTTTACAAAGGAAATGTTGATACCAAATATCAAGCAGAGAAACCTTATGAAATGGAATTCAAGAAATACGTTAATTATGTGACCGAAGCCACTCCTTTAAAATACGCGCCACAAGATGAAAGGAGAAATCCATATTCAATAGAAGAAGAACCTAACCAAGTAAGTTATTATGGACCTCAGAATGATGGACCACCGCCGTTTAAAACGTACACTGAGCAAGAAAATGCACCTCCACCATTCCGATTTGGCCTTCAAGGTGGACCCACTGAATCTCCAAGGCTTGATCCCGAAGGTGACAGATCTACTCAATTCAACGGTTTAGGTTCTCAAGACATTCAACCCAATCATTACAAATCTTTTGTATTCCAAGATGACCAAACCAATCAATTTAAACCTTATGGTCCACAATATGAACAAATGCCTACATCTATACCTGATGACAGTATTACTAGCCAGAATTTTGGAAACACTCAAGAACCTAATGCTTATCCAGTCTCTAGTAATTCAGATTACACTGAAACAAATGAAGAAGAAAAGCTACCACCGCCAACGAACATGAGAGAAGACGACTTTGATATATCTTACACGAATAATGTGCCTACCGTAGTGAAAGCTGATTCTGATTCATATCAAGTGGAGAGTTTCGGTGATCTACCGCTGATGAATTATAATTCTAAGTTGCATTCGGTCAGTTCATATCATGTGCCACATTATACTGTAAGTATTTGAGATTATTTAAGCAGTCTAGGAAAATTAAACTCTAATATATTTTGGTCGGCGATCTAACTAACCTCCTGTACTTAGTACGTTCTACATAATAATTTAAAACTCAACCTACAATTATATATTGTTTGTGTCCCCAATACGATATGAATTAATTGTTTAAATCCTTGTAACCTAATATTTCTTCTGGCAATATAAAAATCTGGAAAGTTCATGCATGTATGAAGTTTTTATATAAATCTGCAGCATCATCTTTAAAGGATGTATTGCCAAAAAATTCAACGGATATGGTGTCAAAATGAATGCAAAGTCCAAACACGAATTAATGACATAATTAAAAAAATATATAGAATTCAATGTCTCAATGAGCTGTTCATTTGTTTCAGGTAACCCAATCAAAATCCCAATCACTTCCATCGGCACCTTCATCATCATTCGCATCATCACAGTCCTTCTCCTCATCGACTGGCCTGAAGCCGTCACCAGCGGCCGCTTCCATCAAGGCACCACCCTTCGAACCTGCCCCTCCAGCATCAGCTGCTAAGGCGCAGAGCGATGCCCATCTGAAGGCCATCAAGATCTGGTCTCACAAGTCTAAAGGCGCGGCGTATACGTTGCATGATGATGGAACATTGACTCCGGAGTGGCCAAGACCGAAGTATGGGAAGTGATGTTTTGTAAGTTGTAGTAATATAGTAATTTATTTTGTATTTGGTGGTATTATTTGACCTCTAGGACCTCTTTTAGTCATGACGATGATGATTCTACGGTCATAAACATCGAACTTTGTATTTTAGAGTGAAACCGGCTTTTTGGAGCGTTGTCTTTATCACATATATCTTCAAAGATCTTTTGGCGTGTGACTAAAATCAGAACTAACACCGCCATATTGTTTTTCAATACATTTATAAAAACAATTACTCAAATGTTTACCAACAGCGCCTCCCTTTCAACGTCATTCTTACGCCAAGAGATCCTTGCAGTACTCCAAACCTACGTGACAGTCCCTTTCAATACTACGTAAAATAGGTAAAAGTTGTGGGGATAAGGTGAATTTTGGGAAGAATCAGGATCCAAGTAAATCCAAAAGCTTTATTAACATTCAAAAATCTACTCACCCCCTTATCCATCCTCAACACCGTAAAATGATTCCTCGTAATCGGGAAGTGTTGCGACACGACAGTCGAGTCCCGATACTTGCAATGCATCGACATGGAGTCCGTCTGCGGCCAGAACGGCGTACATTGCTGGGGCGACAGGTCGTTCCACAGGTCGGCTGCTTCGTTTTCTTCCATGAATCGCAGGTGACGCTTTGTGTCGTTGTAGACCAGGAAGTATGGCAGGAGAGTCACGATTTTTGTGAGTTGAGGGCAGAGCTCTGATAGGGTTACCTGTAGAAAAGAAACATTGTGTTACAGACTTTATAATATCTCATGTCTTCATCTTTCTTTTTGAACATGATATGAGTGGGTAGTGCAATCGAGCAAATAAGAGGAGCAACATAATTGCTATTGGCAGTAGTAATCGCTACTATACTTAATATCACAAATAGTATTATATGCTATAGCTAATAGTACATCCCCGCATATCTATAGCATGTACGGCTTTTATTTGCCTGGCAGCAAAATCCGTTCGGCGTCTAATATTGCTGAATAATGTTCAGAGTAACTCGGCATTATTCGATTTTACCGCCCAGCTTTGAGAAGTCGTGGCTACTCTCTCACATGTTACACTAGTACTTATCGCTAAGCTACAGTGACTCGAAGCAACAAATTCTACCGGGAGACTATATTAAATATCATGGTTACATTGAGCAGCAATCTGTAGTTGGTCCTCCTCTCGGTGTGCGGGCACACGACGAGGCCGGGCGCGGCGGCGGCGAGGCGCGCGGCGCGCGACCAGGCGGACAGGTGCGCGCGGAAGCGCACGCGCGACCCGCGCCGCCGCCCGCGCGCGCCCGGGCTCCACAGCAGCGGCTCCTCTCGCACACTGTACCACGTGTCCGACTGACCGCCCTGCCAACAACATCGCAGTTTCAAACACGAAACCGGCTACAAAAAAGAAAAGGTGAGATAGATATAGCAAAATAAGAACAGAAATAAATAAGGATTTAAAAACAAGAGACCATAAGATGAGATAGATCAAAAAAGAGCAGAAATAAGAAAAAAAAGAAAATAATAATAATAAGGAAAGAATCATTAATCAAACACAAGAAAATGAATAAAGCCTGGCTTATATGAAGATCTTCACGTTGGTGGAAGCCGGGTCCAAAATTCACGTAGATAGCTAGGATGTTTTCCAAAAGTGACTTGTTAGCAATAGCATAGTATATTGTAATATGTTGGCTTTTAAAAATATAGGTAGGTACCTTCATCTGCAGCGGCAGCCCCGTCTTGTTAATGAGCCAGTGCTGTGCGTGCAGGAACACCTCCCAGCAGTCGTTACGTTCCACTGTCACGCAGACCTGCACATGCTTGTTGCCGCCTTCTGTCTCGCAATCACTGCTAAGAGTCACGCTCTTCTCTGTTACATCTGAAAAAGGCGTAAAAATTTTAGAAATAAGAATTTCAAAATGAAATGTGCTATTATTGTACGTACCAGTAAAATTTTCATCAAATACCCTTATGAGAATGGGACGGAATGGCTCAAAAGGTTGTTCAATCGTCGTCCTTTATTGGAACGAAGAAGTCTATGGCCGATGGTGACTCCGATAGTAAAGTGATGAGGATCAAACCCTTACTCATAAAAGCAGTTTTCCAAGACCTAATCGTAATTGCTGGGCAATCCACTGGAGAAACTTCTAAAACAATCGTTCTACTAACCTGGTGACAGCGTAAAGCTGCCGGTCCACGGTTGTCCCATATAGTGCATATTGATGGTGATCCTGTGCGGCTGCGCGAGCGCCAGCGTGTAGATGTGCGCGCGCTCGCCAGCCTCGATGCGCGCGCACCAGGCGGAGCCCGCGCGCGCCACCTCCACCGCGTACGGCAGCCGGTTGTACAGCGCCAAGGGGGGCACGACGCGCAGCAGGTAGTTGGGGATCGCGCGCGTGATCCTGTGCGACTGGCAACCTGCGGATGTCGATATCTTGGGCTCAAAAGCCGAAAACGCTCATCAACATTTTCCTGCACTTGTCCCATTCTACACGGGGTCGTCGCAACACGTTTTCTTCTTCCATTCTCCTCTGTCAGAGGTCACGGCATCATTTACTCCTTTCTCTTTCATTTAATAAAAGGGCCGAGAAAAAAAAGCCCAAATACACTAATTGAGCAAAACAACCGACCACATCGC
This sequence comes from Standfussiana lucernea, assembly GCA_964057025.1. Classification (NCBI taxonomy): domain Eukaryota; kingdom Metazoa; phylum Arthropoda; class Insecta; order Lepidoptera; family Noctuidae; genus Standfussiana; species Standfussiana lucernea. The sequence continues at coordinate 15,980,761 of OZ059796.1, forward strand.
GATGTGGCAAACACAAGACGACCACGAAGCGAAATTCGGGTTGTGGCTGTTTTGGTTTTCGACCACAACGCGTTCTGGCAATGAAAATTTGAAAATTTCACTTTCAAGGATTTTCATTTCGACCTCAATATCGGCATCAGTACCCTCGAAAACCAGTAAAAAAAACAACATGGCTAAATTGGTTTAGTTATGTTTAAGAACGAGTTTTCGGCGATTTATTAACACTCCATAATTCATTACATACAAAACAATGATGACTTAACATCATTGTTTTTCTTATATCTTCTTACCTTCTACAGGCAGTATCCTCATAGCAAATATCCTCTTGTCTTCACCATCCTTGGCAGGACAGATCACGTCTCTTGGTGTGCCCACTTCGTTTGCCAATTCCATCCACCAGATACCTTGTGTGGCCGTTTGGTAACTCCTGTATAAAGAGCATACGACAAAGAAATGAAACTACCAGCGTTTCTGATCTATATAAAAAATCTCAGTCTAGCATTTGTAAATTAAGAAAACGTGTTGTGACTTATTGAGAGTTTATGACCCACTTATTGAAATGTCCTAACAGTTGCTGCGTATGGCCACTTACTAGGCCCAACTGATTTAAGAAATACCATCAACATTAAAAAGAAGACCCCCAAGAGAAATACATGTCTAACATTTTGATTGAAATTCGTCAGAGGAAATGCTTGATCAACTATTAACCAGATGTCATCATGTCCAAACAGTGACCATTGACTTCAATATTGTAGTCTCTGCTGTTTTAAATAACTACTTACTCAAAGTTAGAAGGTAGCAGGAACAGCTTGCAATGGTAAGCTATATACAGCGGCACGTTATACGTCTCCTGCGGCGCTATCACTGCCAACCGCATCTTGTCATCGAACGGGTTAGTCAGGGAGCCTATCAGCTCTGCCCCGATGGCTAGGAGGTCTGTCTTCTTGTAGAAGAGCTCCAGGGCGTACGAGGTTTCGTTCCGGATCTGTAAAAACGGACATTTGAAGTAAGAGAAAGAAATATGGGATCATCATTATTATTTGAGGCAAAAATGTTCACCACTGGACATTGTCCTCCAATAGTACTTTTAGCTGATCAAAATTAGTATGTAGGTACGCCGCATACCGTTCTGTCAAAACTGGACTCCTTTGTGAGATTTTCTCGCTATCCAACAACATAATGTTATGGTTCGTTTTTGTACCTTTCGATTTACCAATATTGTAAAAGAGTTGTTTAGCTGTGTAGGTTTTCTTGGGCAACCCAATCCCCGTGCACAAAAGTCCAATCTATTCTAAATCTTTTTAATTTTTGAAAGATTTTTGCGGCCTGCGCAACACAACTCACTAAAGTCAGCGCTAAACAAATCAAGTACAAACCTGTAACGGTGACCTGACAACGATCTTCTTGTTGTTATGCTTGGACGTCCTCTCCACAGCAATGTAGTAGCGCGTGGAATTCTTGCTGGGGTGGAGGACGTGCAGCTTGGACACGCTACGTTGAGGGCAAAGGATCTACGGGAAAAGTAGGTTGGTTATTATTTTAATTTATGTTTTTGTCTGGAGAATTTAAGGTTGAATGGCCGAAAATATTCAGCAGCATTTTCGCTCAGGGTTACAAACTGCAGCGACACAAGAGAAATAAGTCGTGTCGCTATGCTTTGTAGTTGCTGTCTCTTTCGGCAAAGCACCTTTATAAGTTCTCGAGTTCGTGTACTCTTACTTGAGTTTAGATCAGTAAATTGAAGGAGATAACATTGCTTTGGTTTAGATGCCGTGTGCAGACACGGCTTCAAAACTATTTGAAGGATCTAAATGGATAGATCTCGATCTCTCTCTCTCTCTCTCTCTCGAAATAGAACTAAAGTGATCCTGCATTAAGGTGTCATAGTAGGCCACCTGGTCTGTTAAATAGTACTCACAGTTAGATGATCGAGATCGTGTAGTCTCACGGTGAGCGTGAGGTCTGTGAGCTTGGTGCGCAGCGCGGGCGGCGGCGGCGGCGGCGCAGGGGACCAGGCGCACGCGTCGGGGGACGGGACCGCGCCGCCGGGGAACCCGCCCTCGAAACTGTTACAAATATTACATATGTATTATCAATCACACTATAACTTCTCACTTCGATGTTTTCCCCTTTGAACCCTATTCAAATTCTGAAGAACGAAATTCACAATCTGTCGACCTCAGCAAATTAATGACGTAGCAGTAAGCATTAACATAAAATGGCGGATATGCAATATATATCTGGGAATCTTCTAGTTATGGAGAAATTGGAGGTCTAACTTCCAAATTTTTTTCATCCCACCATCTCGGAAAGAGTATTTTTAATCTTCAATATCTGAGTGGAAAAGCCGTTTTTATTCTCTAGAGGATAAAGTAAATTGAATTTAGAACATCGTGTGCACTAAGTTTGTGAATTAAAAAAAACATTAAACCTATTTACTGCTACCTCTATGGTGCCGAATATATCATACAACTTTTTTTTAATTTGTTAAAAACTCAGACTCGGAACCTTCTTGGTGTTCTTTTTTCAATTTGCTTTGTACGCGGTTCTTTACGCGGCATTTTTTCACGTCATTGTTAAACCTTATATTAAAAACAAGAAACTTGAAAACAAATGAAAAAACTAAAATGAGTGATTCTAGCGACGAGTTAGTTTGCTTGACGCCAACAGAATTGACTGAAACTGTTAATAATGCGCAAATGAGCTTTCTCCCTCAACAATCACGCGAGAAGTATTTAAAACAGTACGATATGTTCAACACGTGGCGACTAGCAAAAGGAGCCAAAACTTTCTCAGAAAACGTTTTGCTGGCATATTTTATAGAATTATCCGAGAACAAGAAAGCAAGCACTCTATGGAGTACGTATTCGATGCTAAAAGCAACAATAAAGATGAAAAAAGACAAACATATCGATACCTATCCTAAATTAGTGGCATTTTTAAAAAGAGCCTCATCTGGTCATCAACCAAAAAAATCGAAGGTTTTCACAGTATCTGATATTGAAAAGTTTCTTAACGAAGCACCCGATTCCGTATATTTGGCGGCAAAAGTAAGTCAGTTGCACATTCAGTATCTACTTAAGTATATTAATCTCAATTAAATAGTATACTTAGTAGATGTTGATAGGCATAATTATGCGTTCATATCAATTTTATTCATTTATCTACTACAATACTCTTTACCTTACAGGTTGTTCTTATTATTGGAATAAACGGAGCATGTCGAACTAATGAACTAACACAACTTAATGTCAAAAACATTGAGAAACATTCAGATGACTTACTATTAATTAATTTACCTAATACAAAGACAAAAAGAGACCGCAACTTCGTCATTCGCAAGGAATACGTAACGATTGTTGAGAAATATCAAGCCTTACGCCCGCCTAACACTCCAATCAATCGATTTTTTCTACAGTATCGCAATGGAAAGTGTGTTAGACAGCCTATGGGTACTAATAAAATTGGCAGTATCCCACGAGAAATAGCAACATTTCTTGAACTTCCAGAACCCCTGTTGTACACGGGTCATTGTTTCCGACGAACTTCAGCCACACTTTTGGCTGATTCCGGAGCTGATCTCCTGTCCCTTAAGCGCCACGGAGGCTGGAAGTCCAATGCAGTTGTAGAGGGATACATAGAGGATTCCATCCAAAATAAGTCTAAAATATGTGAAGGCATCGTAGGAGCCATTACACTGAAAGAGCCTCAATCGGATCCTTGGACTGGCCCTTCTACATCAAAAATAAGCCGTTATGAAACACCTAACCATCTCCCTCTCTCTCCAACATTCACGCCAAGGGAATCCGATGAATAGGTACAACTATTAAGTATGACAGATAGTTTACCGAAAAACAGTACACAAGTGACTAACACCAATATTACAGTACCAAACAAAAATATTACACTCAATTTAAATAACTGTAGCAACGTTACTTTAAAATTTTCTTAATTATACCTTAGTATTATTTTGTTATAATTTAAAGATTATTCTGTAATACTTACCTGTCATAATGTAGTAATTAATACCTAAACTGAAATAAAAGTGTACCTATCTTGTGATTATAAACGCTTTTTTTTTGCATTTAGTCATTTCCTCGCTGAGGTGGAATGAAAAGTTACGTGTTGCACTCGAGTGCAAAGATTTTTCACCTCGTGCTCTTTTGATTCCCTCGCTAACGCTCAGGATTCTAATTTTGAATCACTCGCTGCGCTCGTGATTCAATTTTAGAATCCTTCGCTTGCTCGGTCATCAAAATTGAACACGCGGTTAAAAAGCAACTTTGCACTCTTGTATAACAAATAACTATTGTTGGTTATAAGATTTTAATGTTATAACTTTACTTTAAATACCTACATGACCCACAGGGGTCATGTAGGTATTTAAAGTAAAGTATGTAAGTAAGTAATGGATGCGTTGAATAGTACAGACTATTCAATGCATCCATCAGCACAATGTTTTGAGTGCGTTACATGTAGTTCTACCGCAAACCGTCATTTCTCAGCCCAAAAAAAAAATGTTGTTTCCCAACACTATTTTTTGCGTAGTTACACTTGATGTACAGAATACTTGGTTCACGGGTCCGTTTACACCTTGTATACAGTTGTTATATACACCTTGTATAACGCTTAAGTTTTACACAAAGTTTAGTCACAACCAGTTAACTACATTCCAGTTTGTTAACAACCCGGTTTGTTAATAGGCACTGTAAAACCAACCCGGGTCTGTAATGAGTTAGCAATAGAAAAATATACCTACGTAAGGCTGGGCGAAACTTACCAGTCCCATTCGTCACTGATATCGGTCATTAGAGGTCTTGATTTCTTTATTGGCTCGTCGAGCATTTCAGCTGAAGATGTATCACATCCTAAGGAGATTGAGGGCATATTAATAAAAAATACAATTATTTTGCAAGATACAGAATTCCTAGCTTCTGCATCCTCTTGAAAAGCGCCAATGCAATAGGCAATGAAGCTCGAGTAGACAATGGGTCACGGGGAAACGATTTAACCGTTTTGGATCTCGTAACGAAATTAATCAGAAAAGAACAGCGAAGAATTATAAAAACATCATTTTCATTTGTGCTAAACCACAGAAGTGAGATGATGCGAAGTTATCAAGAAGACTGTTGCTGTTTTTAGTTGCCGAGTCAGTAGTCACCAATTAATCTACAATTTATGTATTCTGCTTGTTGGTAATAATTAATTTCTTACCTGGCGTGCTAGGTCGGCTAGTGTCCACATCATAATCGGCTATGGCTATAATCCTCTCGTTACCTGCCAAATCTGTTTCCGCTTTTGTTTTCAAATGGACGGTAGATCCAGGACCTGTAACAACAGCATCTTTCTTAATTGCCGTTACATTAAAGGTATCTAAATTTCTGTTGCAAAGCATTCAACAGTATTAGTGTTTAGCCCCAAGATACAGACTAACCCCCGCATCTATAAACAAGTCAAAGTGATTACTTGAGTAAAAGTATTTATTTAAGATACGATTTTTATTCTCTAGTTTAGTAATTGCTTGAAGTTAGAACTGTCAAAAGTTAGATATCTTAAGCTTTGCTTTCTATGTCGGTTAAATTCTTGTCTATTGCATAAACATGTTTGCATAGGTAATATCTTAAATTCAAGTTATTAATTTAACTTGACTATAGATACGGGTGCAACTTTCTAATTTGGGGCTCCAACAACAACACTCAATGTTAATATTTTAAGGCACTTATAAGATCTCTTGTGTACCTGATTTGCTAATGTTATTACCTTTGTAATAAACAATTTTCTATTTCTATTTTCTGTTTTAATGCTGGATGAGGCAGCAGGATGATTTAAATTAATGTTATCGGTTGTGTTTCGCGTTATTGATTGTACGTTTGTCGTTCATAATTGTCGATAACATTTCAACACTCATTCCGAACTGGTTATAAAGTAAACGGTTGTCATGGTATGGGTCTGTAGGCGCGGAGGAATGGAGAAAAGGTTGTGAAGAAAGTTATGAGTAAGAATGTAAATTGCTATAAGAGTAGAGGAAGACCAAAGAAACGATGAATGAACTGTGTGAAAGATGATATGGCTAGAAACGGGATGACTCATGAGATGATGCCTGAAACAGAAGTATGGAAGAGGAAGACAAGCTGCGCCGACCTCAAATAAATTGGATCAAACAAGAGAATGATTTTTATTTTTCGAGACTCGCCTATATCATTGACAAGTAGCAGTCCACTCTCTCCAGTAACAATAGCAGTGACCACAGCAGTTCTGTCAGTGCAGGCAGCAGCCAGGTCTAATAAAGCTCTGGCTCCAGCTGGAGTCACGGTCACATTGAGCATATCCCTAGCCTCCACTGCTATGTAGGTACAGGACTTGTCGACGTAGCTTTCTGTCTCGAGACCCGAGTCTACGCTGTCTTCGCGGACGATGGGGTCCTGGGAAAAAAAATGGTTTGTAAAGTTAGGTGTTAAAAAACAGGTTCAGCGAGGTCACAGGATAAAACGGATTTATTATAGTGCACGTTGCAAATAATACACAATCTTTGAATTATTTCCTTATCCTTTGATTTTCCGCATTATATTTTCTTTTAGAAACCAAAAGTTTCAAATATAAATGGTGTACCTGTAACGTCACAGTCTTATGCTCCGTCTCTTTCTTCCCCTTGACTTCTGCGTCTGTGAACGTGACAGCCTTCTCGTTCTCATCATGATCGCTGCCAGCTTCTACTTCACTGTGGTCTGGGGCTGAAGAATCTTCTTCATTGCTCATCTCTTCTGCACTTGAGTCACTGCAAACAATATGAGTTGTAAAAACGACGTTAAATATAATGACAAAACATTGGGTTTCATGAAAAGTTGCTAAAGTACAATTTGTTGAAATTTAATCGTTTTCACAATTTCTTTATCGTTCTTAGGTTGATTGTCACTTGCATTTCTGAATAACATAAGGTGTTTTTGTCTAGTTACATACTTAAGTTAACCTTAAATTGTTTTACAATCGTTGATGCAAGTGGTTGAGCAATTACTTGTAATTACTTAGTTGACAACGCACTATGAACTATCAGGTCAAAGCTGAATTTCTTCGCTGTAATAGAAAGTCTTAAAATATGAATGGTTATAAACATCTTGTGATGAAACAACTTACTCAGTAAACAAATGTCCAATAGCAGTCGCCAGTTTATCCATGAGCCCGTTCTCATTCTCCGAGTCCGACTCATCAGCATCCAGCAGTCCCAAGAAGGACATATGTCCAGCACTGAAGTCCACATTGTAGTGCTTGCTCTCCCTACCATTAGGGATCATAATAAACGTCATCTCATTGTCCGTATCGTATTCGTCTGCTGAGGTTTCCGATTCGAAGCCGTTCTTCTTTTTGGGTCTTTTGGATTGGTCTGATGCGACTGAGGAGTCTACTTCTGTTTCTTGGTGGCTAGAGGTGTCCAAGCGGGAGGACATTGGGTATGCTTTTGCCTGTTGAGAAATAAATGGTAGAATTTAGTCAAACAAAAGAAGTTTAACGTCTATTCAAATTCTTGTTCCGGTTGATGATACGTGTGCTCTCTTAATCGAATAATAATCGTTTGGTATAAAAATGTCAGTAGTTGTAGCGCAAATTGAACTTTGTTTTTTTTTTCATAAACAGATGTTTTTTTAAACGATTAAAAACCAAATCGCGAACAAAAATTAAAAGCTTTAGTCGTCTCGAAAGAGTTGATTTATTGGTTTTAATAGTAAAAATGATGAATTTGTGTTTTAACATCTGATGGATGCAACTGAACGTACACAAATTTAGAGCTGATTAAATTTAGATGGCCATCGACACGCTAAGAAGAAGGGTTATTATAGAGTCCAACAAACCTGGAACAGTGTAGCAGTAATCTCCCAAGGTCGGTAAACATTCTCGTTCTGGACCACAGGCTCGATGAGAGGCTCCCAGGCATCCACGCGCTCGTTGTAGCACGACGCGATGAGGCTCAGCGACGCCGTGCCGTGCAGCTGCTGCGACCAGTCGTGGAGGGATACCTCGGACTTCATCTGGTCGGTAGATAAAACTAGTTAGTTTTTTATTGAATAAAAAATGAAGTTTGCAACTGATATTCAAATACTTAGTTGAGTAATTTCTTTATTATACTTCAAGATATTATTTCCCATTGTCTTGATCAAAATCGTCAAAATCCAAGAAAAAGACAAAGAACATAGATACAGCACTTACCTTCATCATCAAAACCGGCACCCTAACCGTATGCTCCATCTCAAACATAACCCTGACACAAGGCACGGACATGATGAACGTCTCCGAAGGCCTGACGCTCGGGTACTTCGGCTGCGTGTAGGTCTCCTCAGGGTTAATCATCACGTAAGGAGTCAGCTTTTTCGGAGACCACAGGTCTTCCTCTTGCTTCTCGGCTTTCGGGTTGTAGGTAGCGAAGTTGAAAGGTTCTTTCTCATCAGGAATTGTTATTTCTGATGTTATTTCTTCGATTATGTCTGTGGATGGAAAAGTTGGTAAAGATGCTTCAATAAATATGGAACGTACCTACCTACCCGAGATAAAAAATAGGATGTTCCCAACACCACCAACAGACACACCACACCAGTAGCGTCTAAAGACGGCGGAACATTTGTGGCACCGTAAGTGCAATGAGCGCTGTCCTTTAATAGGTCGTCAGTTTTGTATCGGTGATACAAAAGTGATACGCTTGGTTTGTTGGGTAAACGTTGACGACCTCTATCAGCGGCCGCCGGCCGCTGAGAAATATCTGTGATTGACGGTTGGTCCGAATATCGAAAATATAAAACCTGATACCTGATGCTGAATTTTTGGTACTCACCCATAACAGTATGAACTGTAGTAGCAGCAACATGCACCTCAATCTCCGAAACGGTCATCTTAACCCATATACCCTCCTCAATATTCTTGAAGGACTTCGAAAACTCAATATCACAAGGCTTTAAGACTAACTGTGGAGGCAGATTTTTAAGCTTCGACTGAAGCTTGGACATGATCTGAAGACCTGCCAAGGAGACTACGAAGGACTCGCTGTTAGAGTGACAGGAGTAGTCTATGAGGAGTTCCGTTCGAAGGAGGAGGGCATGACCCTCGGTCTTCGTGAGGTCGGTGAAGAACATGATCTCTGGCTGACGGAACTGGATTGATATTGATAAGCTTTGTTGTTCTTCTGATACAGATGTTGCTGAAACAAACGTAGATGGCAATTAATTTGTTGTTTTAATTTAATAAGATCAATTATTATTTTCTTGACATTTCTTGACAAGCCGATGGGTTTGCCTCGGGCGATGCAACTTGTGTCAAGCGACACGAGCGCGTGTCTGTTGTTTTTTTTTGCATGTGCACCAAAGCGGAGACGAGCGGAGCGCAGAGATGTGCGAAAACCGACCAATCACATTGTTTGAAATCTACATCACGTCTCTCGTATCTCCGGTCATTCTTCGAATTTCGCGCCTTCCCGTCGCTTCGCAAACTGCGTCGCGGTAACTCGCGGCATGTACTAAACAACGTTGTTAATGAGTTTCCTCCGCTGTTGCTGCCGCAACGAGTGCCGCTTATGCGTGAAGCTCTTGACCTTAAGTGAATATTACGTAATCAAATAATCTTACCCGTAGAATAATACCCACTAGTAGAATCACTGGAGCTGGGTAACCTGGCTGCGCGGTTGTTGTTCTTTGAAGGATGCACATCACCCACATACCCGTGGTTTACTACACCACCTTCCATTGTCTTCTCTCCTGTTGATGTGAAAGAAAGTCTAAGCAATTCTTAGCATGAGATTGATACAGCATCCTTACTTTTCAACAATTAGCCAAAATTGTGTTCAGGCAGAAGATCCCTTGTGTTGTAAAAAACTTATTAGGAGTCATCAACAGCTGCCTAACTTTTTCCCAACTATGGTGAGGTCGGCTGCCAGTCTAACCGGAAGCAGTTGAATACCAATTTATTTATCGAATGCCTTCTGATGATATAAAACAGATACTGGAGAACACAAAACCGATTTTTAGATTATCGATGACAAATTGAGCATTTGCCATTCTATCTTAAGTAGGCTCACAAGAGTTTCTGGTTGAGAATATGTGAAACATTTCAAAGAGTTACCAGGCATAGCATCGAGCAGTGTCCTCGCCAGTTGCAACAAGAAGGGCAGAGCGAGGTTGAACCTGGTGCGGTCGACGCGCACGTCGGCGTGGCGCGCGCGGGCGCCCGTGACGCGCACGTGCGCGTCGATGAGCGGCGCGCGCCGCACGCTGATGCACGCGTCCTGCGCCTCCGCGCTCGTGCCGCCTTGCGATTGGAAGATCCTGGGAAATACGATCATGTTATCGTTCATTTAGAAGAAGGGAATGGAAATGTACTCTGGCCTGAATCTTCTTCGTCGTTTTCTTAATTACTCAAGGTCGTGCCCGTCCTGAAAAGCCTCGGTGGAAGAGCCGAGCTTAGTGTTTTAAAAGAACAAACTACAATCGGTTTTAAATGTTCTGACTACTCATATATGTAAGTCTGCTCTCTGTGAAATGTAGTGAGCCGTGATTACGAGTAATTCACCAAATGGATTCAATGCGGGTTGTTCCATCTCAAAACCTAAAATAACACTTTTCAACAAATACTTACAATGGAACAAAGATTTAGGCAATGTGATGGACTTCTTATTACTGCATTGTTTGGATTAATTCACCTTAAAAAAGATTATTTTATTTGGATTCTTAAATTAACTACCTACATATTATATCAGACTTCTATGTGACAATCCAACGTGGCACTTGTCTAAGGTTACATTAAAACAGCCTACATTAAAACGATGCCCACTGACCTCTTAATAACAATACCAGGATCCGGCCTAATATCCTCAACGAGCAAGCTCTGAAGACTAGCCTTGACCTCCAGACTTCCATCGGAGCTGTACTCCATCTGCAGCATCGTTTCCCCAGCAGTCAGCTTCGCTAGTCCATGGTTCAGGTCTCTGACGGGAGAGCTTAGCACCTCGTCCATGTCCGAGAATAGTTTTAGTTCCATGCCGTCTAAAATGAACCTGGAAAAAGATGTTTTAGTTTCAGACCATTCTTTGTTTAAATCTGCAAATAACGGATCGCCGCACATCTGTGGTAATAAAATCAGTATAAGCTGGCCATCTAATCTCTCAAGGTTACAACTGACATGCGGACTACCGTACCAGTAGAAATAGTTTTACATCTGTAAGTGTAATTATCTCTATTCCTTTGTCGATCCTCACCTTACAACGACCTCCTTTCTGATTGGTTCTCCTTGAGCGAAGAAAGCTTGCAGCTTCTTGACTGATGCGTCAGAAGGTGCAGTGTCAACGGGTGAGCTTGGGACTACGCTTCCTGTATAAAATAAAAAGGAAATTATCAGAGCTTATACCACAAAAAGTTTAATGAAAAAATATGAACACCATCCTTACAATGTTTTTGAAGAAAGAAGTTGTAGGTAACGGTCGTAGTGGGGTTGTGTCTCCCCAGTGAAAAAAACACACTTCTAGAAACCTTTTCCAAAACCTACTTACAAATACAATTACAACAGCATCTATGCTCATGAAATTAATAACATATTTCATAATTTCCTCATTATTTCGAATATTAATTAATCCATAAGTTGTTATTGTTAGTAGTTAAACACTTGTATAATCTATTTAATTTACTAAACCTATCTCGACCAAATGTCTTTGGATGGAGCAGTCTGGTCTCGCAACAATAATTTTCAGGATGAATATCGTACCAATATAATGTCCCTCGCTCAAGTTATCAGTCCACACCGCCAGCATAGTAGCCAAATCCTTCTGCCCCATATTCAACAGCACAGTATCTACCGCCACATCCGCTTCACAAGCGAGCAGCTCGCGGTACAAGTTGATGCTGACGAGTTGTTGGTAGGAGACGGCTCGCTTCATGTCGCAGCGCACTGACACGGGTTCGAGAATTGGCTCCTGGGGCAAAAATGGTTCAGCTTAATAGGAATGGTTTCGTGGAACATAAAAACTATTCACAAATTCAATTTTGCTTAGTAAGAAAAGTATTGCAAAAACTTAATGGAGAATTTTGACCTCTCTAAAGCGTTTGATTGCTTCCGCCGTGAAAGGACGGTCTCAAAAAGAACTCCCATTACATCGAGAAAGTGGTGGTTATCAAAAGGTCTCATTACGTTTTTCTTAAGTTATGTTGGTTGATGTAATAAGGATCTAATACACTTATTGTTTTAGACTTTTATAAGGTTTGCCGCAAGGTTCTATATTAGGTATATTTCTGATTCTTTACAAATGAAACTGCTGCAGAAGAAATAGTAATTAAATGACAAACCTGCACTTCCAAAGTGCCAGCCAACGTCATGACAGCTCTAGAGAAGGTGATATTGACCAGTTTGATCAGAATGTTGTCTATGATTGCGTTCTGTATAGGACTGGTCGGTTCGTGGCCAGTGTTCAGCTGCTTGAAGAAGTTCTCAATTAGAAGATCACCTGCCGAAAGAAGAAACATTCTGTACACTTCGATTGATTAAACTGCTACATTCTGCTGCATGCTAGAATTCGGACATAGAGTATATCTCAAAGCATGTTTTGCAATTGAAGAAGTGTCGCACTTACCCATATTGAAGACTAGTAGATTTGGTGATGATGGCTTCTGTGGCAGCAGCAATACAGGAGCATGGATCTGCAAAAGAGAAAAAAGCAAGTTAATTAAAAAAATCAGGACAGAAGTACAAGATAACAAATAGATGGTCTAGACCGAATTTCTGTCATGACCACCAATCTCATCGGTGACAAATCGTCGACGTGGGAGTTATTATAGTGCACAAGTGTGTTCACAGATACAGGTGTAGCTACTTTCTCTTCAAGATTAGGAATACAGAGATAGTGATGTTAGAGTTAACTTTAAATGACGTAAAGTACCTCAATGACAAGGTTGAGCCTGGTGCCGCAGGTCCGGGCGCCGCGCGCGTGCCGCTCGGCCGCGCGCTCCGCCGCCAGCGCCGCCTCGCCCGCCAGCGCGCTCGGCAGCAGCGGCTCCAGCAGTTGCTGCACGTGCGGGACGTCGTTACATACATAGCATTCGTGTTACTTGTTCTCAGGAAGATGATGAAGAAAAAAATGGTGCTCGTGAAAATGAAAGATGAATCCCCCGTAAAGAAAGTCACACATTTGAATAACGTTCCAGTAAACAAAAGTATTTTACTTATAAAGTAGGTATGAACCTAGAATGATCCGTCCAAGCACTGCAACGGAGAGGCATCACCACAACACAGTTTTACAAGCAGATCCCGATCCGAGGTGATACCGTTAAGATACTTGAGTGTGCAGTATAAAAAAAGACTCATGGCAAAAATCCAATCCAAACGGCTCGAGCTGAGGTAATGCCAATCCTGAGTATCGCTTATAATGGTGGGTTGATTACTCGACATCATCACCGTACCTGCAAGTGATGCATCACACAGCAGAACACGACGACATGCAGCCTCCCCACGTACACGCGCAGCTCGCCGTCCGCCTTCATGCTCTGCTGCTCGCTGGCGCCGGCGCCGTACACCCGCGCGGCTGCTCGCACGTACTTTATCTCCAGGACTTTGTCTTCGTCGGGCCATACCAGCTGGAAGTTAACAAGAAGTACCACTCTAGTACGATAGCCAAGATAAGGCCAAAATAACCAAAAGCGTCTATAAGCGCGTTGAATTGACAATATCGTCAAAGTCGTGGCAAACACCTGGATAAACGATGCGTCCTTTGCATGCATGCGTTTACTAGACTAATTCATAGATCTATAGAACCGAACTATCATCAAACTTGATAATGAAGACTTATCTTTAAATATAAATAGACATAAAACAACTCGATCATTTAGATCATGTGAAATATATGTAAGTACGAAAAGGGCCAAAGAAGATTGATAAGACTAAAGATTACACAAAAATAAGCTGGCATCGTACAAAGTTTTTAGTTTAAACCCATTTTTTTCTACTTGGTCTGCTTAAAAGGTGACTAACCTAATTCAAGTCATACCTTCTTCAGTTCAAACACATCGTCTCTAACCTTAGGATACAGCGTAGCCTCAGCCAGGTCATCGATTTGCAGCGAGCTGAGATACAACTTGAAGATCATGCGGTCATTGGCTCTGAACACGCAGTCACTCTCCAGAGACCCTAGTCGCATCTCTAGCACAGCGCTCTCCAAGTGGCAGAGTTTTAGTGATACTGATGAGGCTCTAGAAAAGATGTATAAAATACATGGTAGTTTATGCTTTATGTGGATCAGATGACGAAGGCCTTAAAATCGGGGATTAACAGTTACAGGAAAAGTCTTGAGGCCTGAAAAAAATTACACATGCTATCAGCAATAGCGATGATGAAGCCAAAATGTAGATTGACTTATCCCAAAAGACTTATGTCAATCTTGTTAAAAATATTTGTAGAAATACGAAACCCTTTGAAGGCCATTGCCACTGGTCTAGGCACTCTAGACGAAGCTCCTCCAGCACACGTGAAGGATCAACACCAACATGTTCCCCAAAATATTGTTTGTTGCATAACATTTTACTCATTTTACTTTCATGGCAAGTAAAGCCTGGTTCCAGAACTTACCTCATGGAGTAACTGAATTTGGTAGCGCCGGGTGGCACAGGAGGGTCAGCTTCGGGCTGCATCATATAGTCCCATAGAGATTTGGATTTTGGTAGGACTACACTCTTCAGGTTTATCGAGTGCCGGTTCTGGATCCTAGACAATGGACAAACATTAGAAAAGGATACTACTATATGACGAACGTGCTTCAGTATTACTGTTTTGTTTGATGTTTTATATGTATGTATGGTGTAGGTACTTCTTTTTTGTGTTTCTTTTGTTTTATCATTTTATAACATCCTGTATATATACCACATTTTATGCAAATAAATATACTTACTTACTACTTTGAATCATCTAACGAAACCACAACGCAAAAATGGCACTCAGGGAGTAACCACACTTTTCTATACAAAATAGTCTTTAGTCGCGTTGCCCGAACCGAAACGAGAAGTTAGACGTCGTTTCCGCTTATAATCGGACCGACGCAAACCCATTCTGCGTCGACAAAATAATGTGGTCTCTCGCTGAGCTTCCGTCATCTTATACAACAGTACAATTAGACTAATTTAATAAAGTAACAGAAAATAAAAGTTGATCTAGAGATCCCACCAAACTGGCTAAAACAAGATGTAGAAGCACTCGCTTCCAAAAGAAATTGCTATAGCATGTCGGTCAAAATCTTCAATAAAATACCGAAACAAATCAGACAACTACCAATTAATTATTTCAAAAAGAAACTGAAGAAATGGATTTAATAATGTTTTAAATATATGAGTTTTTTTGACTTGTGTTTTTAATTCTGAAAGAATTTTATTGTCAAAGATAATTATTCAATATTTCTTAAATGTTTTGTATTTGTAAGTATGTAATTACGAGTATGTCATTGTGTTGTGTATTTTAATTTATTTATAAGTTTGCCTACTGAATGAAGTAAGCGAAATATGTGCAACCTTTTTATTGATAAGACCGTAATGTACCATATTTCATGCAAATAATGAAACTACTTACTTGTCACCAATGTACTGCAGGTATTTTAGCAGTGTGGGCAGTGCATCCGCATGCAGCAGTAATGCCAGGTGTCCTACGTCTGCTACTAACGCCTGTTCCACACTGTGGAAGTGGGAGCGGAACTCTGGACAGTCGGCGCGCACCTGCACAAATAAATTAGGTACATGTTTGAAGAGGTTATTTAGGCCTTTAACCTGAAGATGATAAAATAAATGTCATTAATGATGATATTGATGGTAATCATAATTCACCAATCTGGAGTTGCTATTAATATGCACGAAGAAATAAACAATTAAATCCATTTAAAAGTCAGGTTCAGGTGAGAAGAACAGGGTTTTAATGTTTTTTAACAATGCATGCAAAAAAGACAAATTAAAGGAATGTATGTAATATGTTCAACTACGTCAAGTCTAGATTACCTTAGGGAAAAGGAAAGTGTTGGTATATGGATGTCATTGATCGTTCTTACCTTCCTATACAACAAATTAAACAGCTCCCCAGAACTGGTGATCAACTCCATATACTGTCCAGAGCTGGAGTGATGCTGCTTGTCAGTCAGTAGCACCTGGCTGATGGACAACTGGACAGCTGGGCCGAACTCCATAAGAGCCACGTCCAGGCAGACTTTCGTGATGCTCAGCATTACGTACGGCTTATCCGTTTGTTCGGATGTACGGGAGAGGTTGATTACGATTTCGCCTAGGAAAAAAAGTTCGTAAAATTTTAGGGAGTGTAAATGTATCAGACTGGAAGCCAGAGAAAGATGCAACTCTACCGAAAGAAGTTGAAAAATGTATCCGATAGAAACATTATTTAATTTTATATCCAATATCTTTTTCTTTTGGTATAGATTTAGGAGTATCTGGCCGACCAGCAGCACACTTTCTCGAACGCTTTACCAAATCTTTCTATATAATTATCGGGCTTCCATGGTTTACTACGAGTAGGTAACCTCTCTTAGGTTTCATAACTCATCCCAACATGGTCAAAACCGTCGTATCATCCTCACGAATTTCTTAAGCTCTCTAAACAACTCACCCACAATGAACCTCAACAGCGTGTTAATATTGTTGCTAGGCGACACATTGTCATCAAAGCCCGGCAGGTCCACAGTCCTGGCGTACACCTCCATGTCCTCGTCGCTGTGCTCGGAAGCTGCTGACGCTTGTTGAGTAGCTTGGAACCCAAGCTTGGCTGTCGCTACGTCGAATGTCGTTTCTGCTGCCCTGAAGGAATTTGTTAGAACAGGCTATCATCAACTTCATTGATACTTGCAACATCATTACTCATCAGAAACCACGTATATTTGGATACTTAGCTGAATAATACTGAAGATTAGCTTACAATAGTCTAATGAATATCGATTTTGAGGATTTTTTGAGGCCTTGTGGTCTCCTCGACGGAATTGTGCGTCGAGTAGCTTTCGAGGTTACAACTTTGAATATGGGTGTAAGTAGCTTAGCTTACCTAAACGACGACTCACAACAACGGTAAAGTGGTGCCACAGAGTTTTTCTGTGGTATACAGACTTACATAGTGCTTTTTGGGTAAATAGACTCTGAAGATGACCAAGAAGGTGGATCCTAAGTCTGACCACTTCCTCCAGTGATAGAATTAAAACAAATATTTAAAATTCACAACTTACTTGCTCCTACTCAAATACGCCGCCACAATCTTCTGCCTCAAATTCATAAGATCCTTATACTCCGGATCAGCAGTCACTCTATCAATACTCAGTAGTTCTGCCAGCTCTGGTTCTTCCACCTCCTCGGTATAGTCTCCGGAGTCCATGAAGGATACCGGCACAGTGTTGGGCACAGGGACTGGGAGGTTGTCGCAGAAGTCCAGGAGATTGGCGATGATGCGGTCTGAGAGGTTTAGTTTGATGCTTGAGAGGGAGATGTTTAGCTTGTACCTGGTATTGGAGAAAAAATGTTTTAAGTGAATTCTGATTTCTAATTGTAACTGTTGACTCTAGCAAGTTAACATGAACCATTGTCAATTGTCAATGTACAGTGGCAATGAATATTAAAAAAAAAAGTTACCATTCACAATAGAAGAGATCATGTAGTACGTAACAAGTTAATTGAAATGCATTAGAACTATTATTAATGGGCATCCTCAAATGTTTGGAAAGGTGATATGATGATGATCACAAAATCTTAGTAGACAAAACGACCAAAAATCGGAAGACTTGTGGACACCTGTCCCGCATCAGGCCCGCGTGGTGGAACTTTCCCAGTAATGGAAACATTATAGAATGTTTATGCTTATGCTAGACAAACAACTAACTTGGGCAGCAGCTTGTAGTCCTTCTTGATGCTGTTGGAGAACACGACTTGCATTTTGATCTTGGGCACCAGATGTAGCTCCGAGTCCGCGTGACGACGCGCCTCGCGCCACGTCTCTGTCCATTCGCTGAACAGGATCTGAGCAGACCAAACAACATGTATCATCATCAACTGCCTAAAACCTAATCTGGCGTAATGGGGTATTATCGATTCCTCCAAAACAAAGAGCGAATGCGGCCCCCACCTCTTAGACTAACCCAAATTTCCGTTTACTTGCACCCTTGACGATATGAACAACAGTTCAGATTCTGCAATAAATGTGGTTACGTAATGGGCCCACCATCGTTTGCCTAGCCTTTTCCCAAATATGTTGAGGTCGGCTTTCAGTCTAACAAGGTGCAGCTGAATGGTGTAGTACGGTCTATCATCCTCTTTTCTGCTTTGTAAGATGGGTAAGATAATGCAGGGCACTGTCTGTACTTTGCAAACTAACTAACATCTGAAACTAACACCATTATTGTAATACCTGCATTCTGTACAAATAAAGAAATTATTATTATTATTTGCATGGAGCGATTGCCGTTTTGATCTCCACATGTTGTGTTGTGGAGGTCAAAACGGCAATCACTATCGCAGATACTGGGTAACACCCTTGGTAAGACTGGTGTCCTTTTCATATTTTTCTTAAATGTTAATAAAACTGGATTATTTGGTGCTCGTAAAATGCGCTATGCTGCACTTTCTAAAGTAAGTCCACCAGCATCCAATTATTGAGTATAATTTTGTGGTCCTCAGAAACGCAGATTTAGGTGGTGTTACTCTGAGCTACGGTGTTTTACTCAGGGCTTGTGTCTTATTTTGCCACTTCTTCTGGTCGTTGCAGGTTGGACCGATCATCGCGTGTATTTCAAAACCAGCTTCTTACCTGACAAGAGCATTCAGCGTGCAGTCTGTCATACAGCCTCTCCTCTAGCTCCATACACGTAGCGTCTTCCAGCGTCAAGTTGGATGGTTGCAGATCAGACTTCACTATGATGCGAGAGATGTCCAAGATCATTACACGACCAGACCTGTGAAGAAAATATTAATTGTAAGAAAATGCACCTTCTTTTTTTTAGTGTAATCAAAATGGAGTCGCCCAGAGCTTATGAAAATGCATAATGATTGTTTAGTACGTCTACTGTGGAACAGAAGAAACGACTGGCAGATTGCCTGACTGAAAGATCGACTGCGAAATAACAAAATTGAAGAAAAATATAACAGTCCTGGAGGGTGTAAGTTATCTACTAGATATTAAAGTATCCACATACTTATGCACACATCCATGCTCCGGCACGACGACGCAGGGTCCCTTGACGTCCACGTTGAGGTGGAAGACCTTGCGGCGGCTGACGGCGTAGGCCAGCACGGAGCGGCCGAGCGCCGCGGCGCGCCGCGCGCCGCCCGCCGCCCGCGCCGCCAGCGCCGCCGCCGACATCGAGTGCGTTTGGAAGAAGTTGATCAGCTCCGTGAACGAGTGCTGGCGGTGGGACAGGGAGCTTTGAAAATTATTGATTTTCGACAATGCTAGAACCTCTGTACTTGTTTCAAATCGATTTGACTCAAAACCTTGGTTTTGAATGCAACAAGTGAGTGAGTGATGAAACAAGTGCAGAGGTTCCAGCATGAATTTTAACGCATTGCATCGTATCGTATTACGCTGATTTCGAAGAGTCATGCCCGACACGTCACTGTACCGATTGGTCACCAAATTTTTTTTCATACAAGAAGTCCCGATTCATCATCATAAGAAAACAAATGAGATTTTTATGTTCATCAGTATATCGTGTCAAAAAGTACAATTAACTTGAAATACATTGCATGTCTTTTAAATCAATTTATTAACAACATTCTAAATTAAAAAAAAAACTTACAAACATAATATCTTCAAAATAAAAAAGAAAAGCTTCTCGTTGGTAAGCGTTACTATAGAAAACGTATCATGCCTATAAAGTACTAGCGTGTCATAAATGAGCAGGAGCTTGCCTCATAATCTGTTATCTACCAAGAATTTTAGATTAATTCAAGTAAACTACTCACGCCTATGAATACCAGTTTGTCATAAATAAGAAGGAGCGCATTCTCTCTCACGTATTTTGTCAGCTATCATTGCTAACCAAGTCTAAGCAGTAATGGGCTGTAATTTTTCTGTCAAATTGAATCTCCGTGGCCATAATTTAAACTAATCAAAATTAAATGCATTCAAGTTCGTTGGTAAGCGCAATACTTGAGAAGAGCTGGACCAATTTGACCTGAATAAGGTTTTTAGGGAAAGAATAAATCGAAAAGTAATGAGGTCTTCATTCTGAAATTTAAAAAAAAACTCTCAAACATTTTTAACTTGGGAAATAACGTTACGAATTTGCCATGAACAAGTCGGACACTTAATACTGGATGCACCCAATGCAGCATTGGGTGTTAGCGACGCGCTTTTTTTAGTTAGTATTAAGTGTATGTAGAATGTACCTAGTTATAAGTTTGTTAAAATATACGCGGACCCAATGACGTGCTCGTCATTGCGAACCCCGGCAGTCTGCCTCCATACGTGAGTCGATGCGCACGCCCGTATTTTTGTAATTGCGCAAAGCCCCATGTAAATTCGTCTGTTTTAATTAAACCGAGTTCACCCTTTGTCTCGCGAGTTTATTTCACCACCAGCACAATCCTGCAGCATCTAAGTTCTACAGCTGCCTTTTTCTTTTCTCTTTAAGAGATGGCAATCGCGCGGTTTCCGCGTGTCTGGGGGTCTACACTCTAAGTTCGTCAACGAAGATACGGGCCCGTACGAAAGTAGATCGAAACTTCGAAATTAACCCTAATCCCTATTATTTTCAGAGTCATGAGTTTTGCAAATACATCTGGAGTAGGGACAACTGTCCAATCGTGTTGTCATTCGTTATTAGTTCGGGTCCCTAACTAATCGTATGTCCGTAAGCGATACGGAGTAGGAAACGCTCTTACCTTCGGCCGAAACTACGGGTTTCGTGCTTAGAGAGTAGACCTCCTGATCCGGAACTGTTAAAATACCACCTTGAACTCATGCAAGCCTTGAACTCTTTGGAAGGTGAAACTATTTACCATTTACCATTACTATTTACCATTTAACGCGTAGTTCAAAGACGATTTAAAAAAATAGGAGTGAAATGTATATGTATCAATTTTGGCAGTGTCGTCGTTGGGAATGAAGATAATATGTTGTCCCGTTTACTTGTACAAGTAAACATGTGTAAATATACCTCATAATTATTATAAACAGGGGTTGTATTCTTTCGACTGTACTTGAAACAGTTGTGAATCGTGATCTTTTGTTTTTTGATGACGAGTCGGAACAGTGACGTAACGGGCATAACTCATTTCGAAGTAAGTTTTGTAATGAAGGCCTAACGTTTGAGCTTCCAAAATATTATTAGGATCTTAACCTAATATGACAAATTAACTTCTTAGTTCAATAAACTCGTGATAAAAAGTTCACCTCAATGTAGACCAACTCCACCGGTTCCATGAGACAGCAAAGTCCATAATCAGCTTCGTTGCTGCAGGGGTTCTTCTCCAGGTCTATGGCCAGTAGGTTGGGGCTGGTGACGCCGGCCCCTCGCTCCGGAGTCAGGAGTGGCACCAGGTCTCCATCTGATGTCACTCCTTCAATAACGACGCTCTCTGCACGGGCTGATAGCTGTTGGGTGAAAGTAAAAAATTACCTTAAGTTCCTGCTTAGGTTTGCAAGACAATTAATTAGAAACTAGCGGTGCCCCGGTTTCACCCACCATTTTTTCATTTTACTTGGCTCCATAATTATGTTGTAGCGTGGTGTTAAAATGGTCTACAACCTTTCTCATGAACAGGGCTAACAAATGTAAAAAAATCTTGAACAAAACTTTCTACTACCTAATCGTTTACGTGTCCACAGTAATAAAAAATAGTTAAGCTTTTAACATAAAACATTAATTAGCTAGTGAAACTGGACACGTTAAACTTAGAAAAACTTTTTATCACGTTGCGGGACAGACCGCCTTTTGACGTTATCTCGGTATATCGTTACGTGACAGTACGGCTAAGGGCGGTGAACTTTATTTCATGTCATTTGGCAAACCGTCGATAACCGTTGCTTGCCCATAACATTCCTAGGAAGCACATGATTTATACCTATAAGCGTCAACGTCTAAGGCCGTATTTGTCGTATCAAAAATTTAAAAATATTATGTAATATGATAGTACGGCTGTAGACGGTATGATAAAATGTATAGGATTTTGAAGTGTCATATCATATACATTTGCATAATATTCAAGTGTCCCGCAATGTGTTATCAATGTTTTGTTTTAGGTCCATAACCGCTGGTAATGTAGTTCTTACACGAATTCAAATATACGGAAATCCGTACCCTTCACCTAAGTCGAGTTTCGCTACCTAATTCAATTTGACTCTGTATACCGTACGAATATCGAAGATTTCGAAGAGTCTCTTCTCTATCTTACCTTGTATGCTTTAGCCGTGGGTCTGGTCTCCAAAGACGCGAGGAACTGAGTTAGGGTCAAAACAAGAACCTCCTTGCTTCTATTCATTAGCGTCAATGAACAGTTTGCCAGCGTCAAGTTTATTTTGTGCTCTGAAATTATTCAAAAAGACAAATGCTTTGATTTTTGGACTACAATATGGATCTGGATAATTATGTTCAGCTACCGTACTTAAAATCACACGAGACTGACCCTAAAGCAAAGTCCTTCAGAAGTTATGACCGAATTTATATCCCGGAGGTCAATTCCAACGGAAGCTATATAACCATCGACGCGGGACAAATTATAAAGCACAAGTGTGTTCGCAGACACAGGTGTACTCTCCTTTCAAGTAGCAAGGCCGTTTTGTCCTTTACATGGTACAGTTTCTGAAGGTGGCAGAAATCACTTCAACTAGGTCGATAGGAATTTCAAAACGTCTATAGGACTCCAAGAAATGCTACTCACCAATATACTGCTTCGACTTATCCTTCTGCGGCGCGCCCTCTACATATCCTATCAGCTCACAAACCCTCTTCTTCTCAGGACTGGACAGATGGCTCCACAGGGTCTTGCTCCTCTCTGTCTTGACGCACAGTTCCACATGGTTCTTCGGCACTTCCGGATCATTCTCAGTTGGAGAGCTCGTTGGCTTCCACCAGTCGAATTCGGTTTCTACTACTTCTATGCGGTCGGGTTCTTGGGCGAGTAGCTAAAAAATAAAGATCACCATTAAAGCATGATTTGGGAAGGCTGGACTGCTACACTCTTCTGTTGGGCCTTAAAGCACCTAGGTACCAGAAGCCAATTTTTACCAAGTTTTCAAAGTCCTTAATTTCTTATCAGTGAATCGGAAATCATTGGAAGGTGGAGAAACAAGCATTAAGGGTTTACATTTATTCTACAAAATGCTAGCAATACTATATGTTAGTGATTTTTTTCCCCATCCTATTAGCCTAAGACCCACATAATTTCACGCCTATATGCCCGAAGGGTTAAGCCGAGGTGTGTCTATAATACCAGCTACGTTCCATGTTATAGAGGGCGAGCCTATTGCTATCAACCGGGCATAAAACCAGACTCTGGGCTGCTGCTGTGAACAGAATAAGAATTATGATAAACATTTAAAGATTGAAAAGGACAACACTTACTTCAAACTTCGCCTGCTCCCTAGCAATGATCACCGACACGATTGGCAGACTGTCCTCGCACTTCTGGAGGTCTAGCTTCAACTCGATATCATTAGGACTCCTCAGTGTACTCTTGTAGATCTGCTTGTACACATTGTAGTTCTCCCGGTGCTTCTTGATGGCTGCCCAGGTGTAGGGCCTGACTCTCTGTTCCACCACCACGTTGAAGGCGTATATCCACCACTTCTTTATGTTCTTGGAGAGTGGTATTCCTGGGTGGAGGTGCCGATATTTTCTGGAAAGAAGATAGTGAATCAGTTTTAGTCTTAGAGTAACACACATATACTCGAGTCGGCATTATTTGGCTCAGCCGAGTGGCTTAGTCGAATATACGTTCTGAAAAAGCCGGTCTGCCAAGCTCAAATTGGGCCGAGCCGAACTTAATTTAGCGGTGGTAGATGAACAGTGCTTTGCAATCCGCATGCACCGAAAGAAAGCCGAATATGAGTAGTAATCGCTTCGAGTCGGTAACCTGTTATGTAACCGTCATCATGTAACCGTACCATGTTCTACCTACATAGAAAAAATAGTGACTGCTAAGAAGACGGTTGACAGGGATTATACGACGCAAACCCTAAATAGATCGAGATGAGAACAAGAAAATGATGATGATAAGGTATTTCAGTATTCCTTGTTCCAATTTCACAAAACAAAATTGCAAACTGAAAATCGTCTCACCTATTCAGCTTAATTCTGTCAAATGAAGCCAGCAAGTTATTTATTGACAGGTATTGTCGACGAGACAACTGCAGCGCGCTATCTTGAAGCACAGCATCCAACAGCAGACGAGGCACGCGAGCCTCACCGGAGCGGTTGATCAGAACCTTTACCTTGCAGGTTACTGGTTTCAGTACTGGAAAACAAAGACAAATTAATCAAATTCAAATCTTTTTTGCGAACTAAGTAATCACCAGAATGATCTGCATTACTTTGCTATTTTGATACAAAAATGAGCTTTGGGAGTTGGTGGGATCTGAAATGATCCCTGTGTTTGATGTTTCATCTTAATGTAGGCATCGGATACTTCAGGTGCAGCACCAAGAATGAAACAGCGGAAATCTAAAATGGCGAAGTCTTTACTTCTAGATTTCCGCTGTTCACTCAAAACATTTTTTTTAACAAAATATCCACTCACAAAATTCAAAGTCCTCATGATGCATGGAGAACTTGTCCAGCCCAGTGAGCATGTAGTGCTTCCAGTTGTAATACTGCATGGGCGTGATGTGGGCGGTCTCGTTGTCGTCCAGGGCGGTCGCCGTGGGGTTCCAGTATGCTGACATGGACTCTATACGCATCATCTGGTAGACCGTTGATGCGTTCGCTGGGGTCACTGAGGGTTTCCATTTGCTGAAAGATGATATGGTTTCAGTAGATAGTAAGTAGTAGTCTTGTTATTATTTCTACCTTCAAACTCAAATTCAAAACATTGAATTGGCAGGGATTCGAACATTATGTCAATAAGTTCAAGCTAGGTGCTCGATCCAAAACGTACATCCTTATGGAGAAGAACGGACAAGATACTCTTTTAAATCAAGTTAGTTATTACAAAATCCTAGGTCGACTCGACTTGGCATATTCTAGAAAAGGTTTCTTTGAAGACCTTATAAAAGAAAGAAAATCGAATAACCAGACATCACCAACTCACCTATTAGTAGTCTCAATAGACAAACTCTGAAGACAGAGTCCACACGCGAGAGGACCATCCTTAGAGCTGATGGAGTCCTCATACCTGATGTGGACATTCCTCACGTAAATCTGCAGATTATTCACAATCGCTGTGAACAAATGCTCAAAGAAGTTCTGAGGACCCTTGAGGACCTCACTTTCCGCTTCCAAATCTTGAAGAATCTTCCTTTTCGCGGCTCTGGTGAGCCGTCTTTCCCTTTCTGGGTCGAAATGGCTGTTGGATATAGCTGGGCCAACTAGGACCAGTACATCTTCAATGTTTACCACGACAGGCTGGGTGTAGAGGCCTGACCATGGTATCTGCAGGGCAATGCGGCCGATTGTGCCAATTTTCACATCTATTGGGAGGTCGAGTTCGTACTGTGAAGGTGAAAGTTAGTTTTAGTTAATGCCACATTATCAACACTAATTGGTATTATGAATATCATTTTCTTGCTAGTATTATACTACAAGTAGTTAAAAGTCATAGTTATCTAGATAATTATGATATTAAACACTCAGTGGCAAGTGACTACTAAATGATTTGATACTGAAATGTTTCCGCTTTTGGGACAAAGGCCTCCGCTCTGTGAGCGGGATTGGGCCGAAATCCACCACACTGGCCCAGAGCAGACTGGTTAGTAGTCACTTGCATTGTGCTCTTTGCCTACATCATTTCAGAGACGTTTAAATACAAAATTCTCATCTGCAATATTAAAAAGTCCCTTACCAAAGCCTCAGGCTTAAGCTTCAGGTCAGTAAGGTTGACATTCCCGGAGAAGATGCCCACGTTAAGGTTCTCGGTGTCCAGGTCCTGGACGTACTTGCCCAGCAGCCGGTTGAGGATGCCGGCGACTGCGCCCTCGAACATGGTGACGGTGGCTGGTGGTCAGCTGGAAAGAGATAAAGGTATGTTTATTACCTACTGACACAAACTTATTATACACATAGTAAATAATATATCCTTCCGACCCGGCCATGGCGGCTAATCTTAGAAAGATTAGGCGCTGGACCAACGGCATAACGTGCTTTCCGAGGCATGCGTGTGTCACACCGCCAACTTGCAAACTCCAGGCTGCAACTGAGAACTTCCTAATTGAAAAAGAAGTTCACACTTTTCGAAGTGTAAATACTAAGAAAAAAAGTTAAAAACAATTTTTAATGAATTAATATTCAAAATTAAGTAGTGGTAAGTTATATTTTATGAAAAGTACGAGTAGTTTGGCCGCTATTTAACCGACTTCAAAACAAGGAGGTGGTTCTCAATTCGGTGGTTTTTTTTGTTACCTCTCTCTGTCTCTCTCTCTCTGACATGTATGAACCGATTTGAAAAATTCTTTTTTTAGGTGAAAGGATATACTTTCCGAGTGGTCTCGTAGATATTTCATCAAAATCGGTTCAGTACTTTAATTTCTAAATCAATTTCTGGAAAAAAATATGTCATCCAAGTAAATGAAATTCTGAAATTTACGAGTATACTTGCTGACAAGGATTTGTGTGAGACCACTAAAAAGGGTAAAATAAAAAAAAATATTGACAAAAAAAAACCGACTTCCAAAAAATAACACTAAAAAAAACCGGTCAAGTGCGAGTTGGCCTCGCGCACCGAGGGTTCCGTACAAACCTGTGGGTATATAACTTTTTTTTATATGACGAAACTAAAAATTTACGGTTTTCGTAATTTTTCCTATATCTGTACTATAAGACGTGACTTCGTACAAAATTTCAAGATTCTAAGTTCACGGGAAGTACCCTGTAGGTTTTGATTCCCGTGCGAGTTTCGAAAATTTGCGGAAATTTGCGGCCTAAGTGGCTGTATCTTTTGATTGCGTTGACTTAGAAGGTTGATTTTTCTACAGCTTCCAGGGACAGTAGAACTAAGTATCATATAGAAATTTCAGTTTGATACCTCCACGCGTTCCTGAGAAAAACGGTCTTGACAGACGGACGGACGGACGGACAACAAAGTGATCTTATAAGGGTTCCGTTTTTTCCTTTTGAGGTACGGAACCCTAAAAAGTGGTAAATAACTTTACTTTCAGAAGTCGGTGACAAAAAAGTCAATGAAAGAAACATCAGTCACCGACTTCCGAAAAATTTTACGTTCATCTAACAATCTGTTCCGATGTTCACATTCTACCGTGTATATACCTACTGATTAAATGTTTATCATATTTCTAATAATGTTTGTGTTAAAAAATAGCCAAACAACCCAGAAACATACAAGTCATTACGAAGGTAAGAAACATAAGAAACAAAAACAATCATCGTTAAAGAACTTTAGTGAAGAACATTACCCCTTGAACAAGTTAGGTATCTTTAGGAGTTCGTGTAGTTATTGTCCTCTACGAAACACGAGATACGCACCTACCTAAGTATATAAATATGCTATAAGAAAGTTTCCCCAAAAAAAATCTACCCGATAACCGTCAGTCAACTTTTATAAATAAATGGGGTGACGGTAGACTAGACCTACCAAGCTTGAAAAAAAAACCGTCTATTAAACCACATAAAAATCTACCCGCTGCACTCCAATTGCGTAACACATGTTCTCTCTTGACTCTCCAATGTGTTACGCAATAACTCCGCTGATCTCCTCTCCCGCTGGACTATACCCAGAAAACAAATCTAAAACGCATAGCATAGGCTTCTGAAGTTTCATAACTGCCCTATGTATAGTCGTGAAATAAAATTAACTGTTTTACCTATTCCATGCAAACCCAAGTACCTATTGCGAAAGTAGAAGAAATTCATAAAATGATAAGCAAAGATAAATGAAGCTGAATCACAATATTCAATTACTAAAGTGTCATGTACCAACTCTATGTAACTCAACCCTGAACTTTGTTACCCTCAATAATTTAAATCGTTGCTGCAATAATGGCTTCCACCAGTAAATGTCATCGATGAATAAGTTAGTGGCAGCACCAAGGTGCTGCATAACTTATTAGGCTAGAGCTAGAATAATGTTATATAGGCAACCTAACACAAAATAATAGAATGCTTTGTGTAAGTAAGAATTTCTTTCAATCCAAGTCTTCCAAATGGTTTTGAAAAGAGTTCGTGAACCTAGTCACTTCTCCATGTTTAACAAAGGTAATCTGCCTATATGTTTCCACGCCTGAAACACAGGGCTCTTCTCTGTGGCTATCCATTACGTTTATTTACTTAGCCAGACAATTTATTTGAAGTTATTCGTATTGCAGCGTACCTACTCTATCATTATTTCTAACATAATATTCAACGCATTATTCCCATAAAAAATGTTTCAATTAATTTGATATCTATAGAATAATTGAAACCAAATGTTTCCAAAAAAGGATTTACTTAATTACTATCTAACATATTAGATATCTGTCCGTAGACAATGTACGGAACAAGGAAAATTACCTACGATCAAATAAATTAGGATAAGGGCAGGAAGATAATGACGATCTAAGACTAATTATTATCCATATTAAAGTTTAAAACTCACAGTAGAATATAATTTACAATGTGCCCTTTATTGATGAAATATTATGTAAAGCCAACAGCTGCCTCCTTTCCGTCGTAAGTTGCAGCGAAAACACTTTATTATTCGGAATCGATGCGGTGGACTATTTTAAGAACAGTTGTCGGAACCGATACACCACCAATGACTGAAGTAGAAGCCGATTTCAAAGAAAGATAAAGGAAAGTAATGTACTTATTTCTTTTATATCAAGGAGCTCGTACCCTGTTTCTTGACGCAATGTGGGTGTAGGTACTACTAAGAGTACTAGGTACACCTCTGGCTAACCCTTCGGGATTACAGGGATGGCGTTGCGTTTTATGTTATCAGATTAATTCGACACCCAGAGGAGAATAAAAGTTCGAAGTTCTTTTAATGGTATATCTATATTGTTTGGACATTTGCCGAAAAATGGCTACGTTTCCATTCACCAATATTCACGCAAAGTAGACACATTAAATTAGCTAAAAAATCGATACGAATCATTATGTGATATAATAGTACCCATTTGGCAAGAAAAGAGGTGTCTGATGAGATGATAAGTAACAGAGAAGTATGGAAGAATCGAAGAGTTGCTGCGTCGGCCCCAAGTAATTTGGGATAAAAGCAGAAGAATGATGATGATTATTATTATTTAGGCAGTAGGTACTGTTAAGATTAGGTTTTGGCGGATAAGACCAGGAAAATATGCTGGCAACCAACTTTTAGACTTGTTCTTGTTCATAACAAACAGAGATGCTGCCAAGACAAAATAAGAGGGAGGGGAGGGGCCTCTCCAGCTCTAATTTCCCTCCTTGATTCACTTCCCAAGTGGCCAGACATCACTTCAGATTAGCATAGCGATGAGTACAGCCGCACTGAAGGACTAGTGGTTGATACACTGGTGCACTAAGCAACTTTCAAGAGCAATTTGCGATTACATATGACATTGACAACTTGCATAGTACAGTCATATATATTGTAAATTCGCGCACGTCTAGTAATATTCAGAGCTGCGTTTAATATTAAAAGTATTAAAGACAGAGATGAAGAGTAGAATTTTAAATAAATTTTATATGAAAGTTTTGAAGAACAATGATATCATACACGGTATCTGTGTCCTAAAACAAATCAGATATTGAGGCTTATTTTTCGTCTGCTGATTATGGTACCTAAACAAAGGAGTAGGAAGTACCTAGGTAATAGTTTTGAAGATTGAAAAACCGCAACTTAAACTACTATTACTTTAAAATAAGCATTTTTCACAAAAACTTATCATTACTATTGCTTATAGATCCCTTCGCTGGGACACAGGCAGGTTTTAAAGAGGCAGTGGGCCATGGACACAATCAAGACGCGCGCCTGCTTGGGTGCGCAACCTCGCAACAGCCAATAGCTAATACAAAATACGCAAAACCAAACTTACAGCATTTAATTCAATCAAACCAGTTACAGGCATCTTTAAAGTGTTAAGATTCAGTCAAATATAATTTTGAAGCTAGTTGCCCATTCATAAAGAAAGAAAATAGGTGTATTTGGCACACGCCACAGGTGCACACAATATTAAACAAAAAATAACAAGAAAAAACGTGAATCTCAATTCTCAACACAAAAAAAATAAATTAAAGAAAATTATTGTGTCTCACGGCTGCGCCAAATAGGGGCGCCCAGTTCAGCTATATGCCGAGCAGCAAGACTGCCCGATGCTGGTTTTGAAGTGGACCTGAGATAGTGATGTGAAGATACACGTATCACTGGAAGGAATAACCGGCAAGAGGTTCCGTAGGCACTAGACACTACCTCATCAAAAGTCCTGTCACATTCACCCATTAATAAATAAAAGTGAACAAAAGATTTACCACAAATCCGATGATACGTCTTAGCACGATGAGAGCAGGCGTACGATTCCCGCGTTCCTAACAATAACAAAATCGATATCTTCGATTGGTCGCCGAGCTAGTAAACATCGGACACGCTTGCTCTAGTAAACGTATATTAATTCGGTATCGATGTTTTATCTTCAGATAACGTATCTCGGGATTTATCGATGCATTGTATGACGTGTGTGTAATGTTGTGTTTAGCAATGTCAGACAAGAAAGGGTTGAGTCAGTTTTATGATAAGGCATGTTTTTGGAAAATCTATGGATTTTATAAATGGATTTTTAGTCAGTTGATGCGCAGGTTAAAATTGCATTCACAAGATGGTAAAGAAAACGTTTTGAGAATTATATTGAGCAAGCAAGCTGAAAGATCCTCGATTGCGAGATGTTTCGTAACTTTAAAATAACGCTAAATTATTAATTATTTAGTATTGCAAAGATTTGTATCGCTAATTCACAGAAATAAACCTACAGAGGCTTTGAGGCCTTTTTTAAAGCCAAGAAAACGCCCAATATCAATATAATACATTAGTAACCATTATAAATTATAGTAGTCCCTTTTTCTCAAAACATGAAAGGTAAAACTCACTTTGATGGCCAATATCGGTAATCTCAACCTCACAGAGGATTTTACGAAACGATCTACGTACATTTTCATGACATCACAGAAATATACATTTATTTACTTGTCTAATGCTCATTTTTACTAACACTAGGCGAGTCTAATTGCCTAAAAAAAGCTCCCTGTTGTATTTCCAACTCACGACCCAGTGCTGTGAGTTGAAAATCCAAAAGCGAAATAATATTTAGTCATTCATTGAAGCGTTACTTAGTGTGAGTGAAAACGGGCATAAGTTCTTTACCTGTCCAACTATAAGAACCTTTATGATACAGGTAAATTGTTTGGGTACTTATTTATAGCAAGAAAAGTAATATCGACGTTTGACAAGCTTTGTTAGTCCCCCAATTGTGCGCGTTTCCAAAGTCGACTAAAGGGTTGAAGAGGATGGAGTAGTAGCAGACAGAAAATAGGTTGTGGATGAGGTACCAATGTTACCTTCCATTCCTTCCTATTGACCCTTCCCGACAAAGTCTGCTCTTGTCATTTGTCCGGTCTTTTCGACATAAGATTTTTGTTTCAATGCGTACCGGTACTGAGTAAAAGAATGTCTGGATATTTTCTGCAAATCTCCAGCAGCTTTTTTAAGGATTTATTTGAATGTGAAGGTCAAAAAGACAGTCACTGCGTGTAAAAATACTGGTGGGTAATAAATACTGGGCGCTACGTGCGATTAGACTGGAAATCAACCTACCAACATCCTTAATTGGGCAAATCCTAGATAGAACGGGCTGTTATGCAGCCCATTATCCGCCAGCTAAAACAGTTTGCGACTACCAATCCCTTCATCAAGCGTGGTGATTATGCCTCGGCTTTAATAACCGTATGTATACTTACAGGGTATAAAAGGGCCCATCACAAAGCCGTCAACCAAGGATTCTGTACATTTAACTAAGTAACTCTTCGCAAAAATTATTGCTGAGAAACGTATTTTTGTTTTCGTTGTGAAAAATCACGAATTACGGCAGCTCTCAATGTAACAAATTTAAAATATTTTGCTGATGGATGCATTGAATAGTACAGTGGTCATGGAGATATTTAAAATATTTAAAACTAGTATTTCTTCGCGTTTTAAACGCGTGATTTTGGTACTTTGATCTTCAATAGCTCCATAACGGGAAGGTATATTCCAATGGAAGGTATTTTCCAAAGGAATATTCCAATGACGGGTAGAATAAGTGGCATCTCGGGGTATTTTTACACCCTTCGTTATAGACATTTCCATAAAAAATAAATAATGTAGAATAGAATAATGTAGGTTAGACTGGAAGCCGACCTGTTTAGTTGGGAAAAGGCTAGGCAGATGATGATGTTATAGACATTTCCAATATCTTAACATTCTGAACGATGCTATCGTGTCTGTCCGCTATTCATAACTCTATGACAGGCTGTAATAGTTTAATTTCTTTATTACCATTATTGATCAAACGTGAGTGGCCTCCGAAAGTGAATTATTTCTTCCTTACCATGTATATCACAATTTATTAGTGTAATATAAGACTGTAAATTACAAGAAATGAAAAACCTTCGATTTCGCGATTCTTAAAAGTTGGAGAAAACTGTGGTCATTTTAGATTTAGTAGGTAATCATAATCATTATCCATCACTGATGTTGTTATGTTGGAGGTTATTTTTTTTCATTTTTTTTTATTCAATAGGTACAACAAACAGCTACAATATAAAAATAGGAACAAGAAATACACGAAACTCATAGACAATATTGCAGCCCACAACGATGTACACGGATTAACTTAAGGATACAATACAGTGAAAATAGGTTTACAAATACATTTTTTTTAGGAATCCTGCCTTTTCACGACATGCCCATCGATATGAAACACTTTAATCCGAGACTTAGGACCATTGATATATAAAAAAACCCTTTTTTTAAAACCCGGGTTTATATGTGTTTTTTATATAGGTATCATTGCTTAGGATCGTATCGTAAGGCGGAGTTTGTTCAACGTGTTTTAACGTGAAAGCGCCGGCCGGCGCGCGGCGCGGCGTAGCCCGCGAAATTAAATTTTTCTTACGTTTTTTTGTAATTAGCAAGTCAGTGTCTGGCTATACGGGGTGGAAGGGATACCGACGCGAAAACGGAAACCACATACTCAGTACATCATTCTGAACCTTCCCACATAGAAATCTTTCTTCGTTTATTAAAAAAAAAATGTGCTGTTTCCTACAAAAGTGTTACCTACACGGTCAAAATGTATGGAACAGCTGATTTTTTTTAGCAACCGACGAAAAATTTACATGTTCAGAATGATGTACTGAGTACGTGGTTTCCGTTTTCGCGTCGATGTCCCTTCCACCCCGTATGTAGAACAAAATATCATTCGCGACCATAACTTGTATGTAGTTAGGGCCCTACAGTCCTTACAGACTCACGCCGAGAACCCCCGAGAACACCCGAGAAGCGAGAATGTGATTGGTTTCTCGCCATCTCGTTCTCATTCCACGCAGCGAGACACGATGCCGAAAACGTTACGTGTATAGTTAATAAATAGTTTATTAAGGTTTTTAATATGTTTTATTTTATTATTGCATAAGATTATTTTATGTATTTTTTCTATTGGCCTCAGTAGCCTGATAATAAAATGATTTGATAATAATTTAGGCTTTTAGTTTTAAATATTAGAAATGACGAATATGACATTCTTTAGGCTATGTACTACTCGTAATCAATGCCTCAATTCCTGCACGTCCCTGCCTGCCTTGGCCTCAGATGCCAACCTCGGTCCTTCGATACGCGCCCTGTTTACTTCAAGACCAAGGCGACCGATATGCCCTCGAATTAAATTAGTTTGCGACGAGCTCGTTATTACATTAAATTATATCTAACGGTATTAAGGTTAATCGAGGGAGATGTACTTTACGGGAAAATTACCAACATGAAAGTGAAAGGAAAACCTTTAGTATGGAACCAACGGAGGTGATACCATTAAAATGGATGGATGGAAAAAGAAGAAATGCTGTGCCAACTAAACTGGGTAGGCAAATGCTTGCACCGACTGGACGGGTCCACACAAATCTGTGTTGTTCTTTCTAAAAAAGACCCGACACTAATCTGCATAATCCTAGTAGTGGTACTTTCATACAAGCTTACAAGCATGGCTTGCCCTTATAACCGTCTACTCTTCGTTATTATATTTTTTTCACAAGCCTGCTCTGTCCCACTCCTGGGCAAAGGCCTCCCTCCACTCCTTCCACTTCTCGCGAACCCGCGCGTCCTCCTTCCAGTTCGGACGGAACCTGTCCAGTTCGCGCTTCATTATGTTAGAGTTTCTGAACTGTCTGCTTGCCTTATGGGTTTACCGTATTGTTGGCCCCTAGACACACCACTGTTATTCCTCATAATGACTTGGCTTATATGTCTGGACTATAAAAGAGACTAACCTCCTTTGTTTGTTTCAGATATTTCGCCTACCTAAGTTAATTTTAATGTCGCTCCACTTCCTATCCCGCCCTCTTAGCTCAAAAACATGCAGCCGAAGTTACCTTTGCGTTGCCACCGACGCGGTCGAACGCGTGTTTTTTTATAACCAATTTACAAAATAAATAACATTTCATTTTGATTTCAACCCCAAACATATCAGGATAAGGGCAAGAGAATGCTGATGGGAGCAACTTTGCAAAAAATTTGGTCCATCGGTTGCATAGTAACAGTTGGTACAAAATTTATTTTTTTACAGATACTGTACTCCATTAAATTATGTCTCTTGTTTAACAGAACACACTATATATCCGTATAGACGTATCGTGGACCTATCATGTTATTTTTCATCACCAAATAAAACATGTAAAGCAAAGTACACTTCACATAGTAACGAAACCTTACCGCAGCAAGTGGTACCGTTCTTAAGAAACGGAACAACTTGAAAACTTACTATTTGTATAGCATGAGTGTTTTTCCTGTTCCCGTGTTATGTAACGGGAACACTTGTTTCTGGACTCCGGGAACCGGGATAATGGCTGTCCCGGCGTAATGAGGACAAATCCAAATAGAAATGTGCGGACATTATGTGACTGATATTTTTCTATGTTTACTTGTGGTGTTTTTCTCGTTTACCGCATCATTGAGATACAGTGGGAGGAGATTTGTGTATTGTCAGACGGAGATTCAGCAACCGAATCAGATGAATTATACTGGGTAAGGCCCAGTACGTAATCTTATGCAGGAAATACTGAAGCATCTGTTAAAGTTAAACTCGTCTTACTGTAGCAAAAGCTATCCAGTAGAGACAGTTTACATCACTTCATCTATTTCATCGAGTTTGACTTATTTTCGTGGCTTTCTACGAAGACTACAAATATATGGAATACAGATATACTCCGGCAATGAATCTATGTTTATACATATAATACATAATATATACATATAATAAAATTGTAACAGGCCGATGTCTGTA
The DNA here is from genome assembly GCA_964057025.1 of Standfussiana lucernea. NCBI lineage: Eukaryota > Metazoa > Arthropoda > Insecta > Lepidoptera > Noctuidae > Standfussiana > Standfussiana lucernea. Next base: position 16,016,392 of record OZ059796.1, read on the forward strand.
CATAGAAGATATTTAAAAAAATATGGGGGTCTTTATTAGAACAACAGAAGTCAAAACAACAGTTTTTTGAATTTTTGTCTGTCTTTCTGTCTGTACGTGCATCACGCGAAAACTGCTGCATGGATTTGAACGCAGTTTTCACCGCTCTACAAACTAACTTAAGAGATAGACTACATGTTACCACATTTTTTTTTATTCTATGTACCACACGTACGAAGTCGCGGGCAAAGGCTAGTGTAGAATAAAATGACAGACTCGCCCTTATCATATTAGGTACAGAGTATGTCGGCAACTCGAGACCTCGTTCCTACTTACATCATATTATTTGAATGAACGATGTAGGTGGGTAAATAGAACTATATTATGTAGAGCTTCAGACTAACCCGATTCCAAGACATGATCGTTTTTGTAAACAGAAAGCTTTTCTGTGCCTACATTATGTAGAGCAACTATTTATGTTGGTTTTGATTGCAATTTAGGTAGATAAGTAAGTTGTAGTTCTGAATAAAAACCAACAAAATATGGTTATTATTGTTTTCCTGTGTGTTTTAATGCGAAGAAACAAACAAAAGAACTGCAATAAAACGAAATTCATTGCTCCATAATATCCTTTACCTTACCTATACCACAGAGTACATAATAGTAGATACAAATACCTCGATGAGATATTTATTCAAATAAACGATTGTGTATTTAGGATTATGTACTGCTGCCTAGCTGCCTACACAAGCGTTTGTGTAGCTTCGAATAGATCAATATCAACCTGAAGGCAAGGAACTGGAAACTAACCGATATCACACTCAAATTCTATTCAAATATTGACTGAATATGAATCTGCGTGGGCACTCCGGGTGTAGTTTGTTTACTGAGCTAGCAAATAAAACAATAAGTAAATAATTATATAAGCTTTCACGGTTTATAACTAAACTTAGATTGGACTTGGTAATGATGATGATGTCATCCCGCGATCATGGCGTTTGCAACAGCGTCGAAATATCGGGAGCTCACAATAGTTAATAAATCACAGAAGATATTCAGTGAGTGACAGTGTAAGTTTAAATAATGTCATGAATAATAAATAAATAAATAATAAATAAATATATATATAATAATTTTTTTTCTATTTACTGCCAGCAAGACGTGTACATTTCAGCGCGACCAAAAGATACGACAAAACAAACGACTGCATCAACTGCATGTTCTTAATTTAAAACGATTAGCTATTAAATTCATTTGAGTGATCGAATCCAATCAGAATCGTCTTTCACCTTATATGTAACGTTGTAAGGTTGCCTTTAGCAGACAAACTGTCTGGGGGAATCCGAAACAGCCCAATACATTTTAAAGCTTAACAGTAGCAGAGAAATTTCTTGTGAAATATCGCTGCAAAGAAAGCACATCGCCTGTAAAGTTTAGTTGCCAAGTTTCATGAAACATTGCTCTCACATAATAAGCCGTTTCAAACAAAAAATAATGTCCATTAGCACAAGAAATACTCAAGAGAGATATTACACAATTTTGTGCTGATGCCTCACCGACAGACCGAAATTCATTTAAATGCTAATGGCTGCCGCCGGCGATGTAGAAGCTAATGAAAATAAAAATAAATACAAACACGGCCATCTTGGATTCGAATGCTTACAAAATTTATTCAAAATTCGAAGAACGTCGTCAAATCATCGAGGTTTCACGGAAAATAGGTCACTGTCACTGCTGACCAAGGCTCTTGGCTGAAGTGTCAATGTAATCTATCCTTAGTGACCCAAACAATATTATACAAGGTGAAAGAGACACCGCCGCTAAAACAGTTACCACGTATATTCAGTACATTATTCTGAAACCTCCAAGATTTTTTTTATTTCAGGGTTTAGGGTCTTTTTATTTTACATTATTGCAATTTTCTTAAGGATCTCTACTTTTTTAAATATAAATTGTAGCCTATGTTACTTCCTGATAGTTTAGCTTTCTATTGGTGAAAAAAAGTTAAAATCGGTCCAGTAGTTTCGGAGCCTATTCGGTACAAACAAACAAACAAAAAATCTTTCCTCTTTATAATATTAATGCTAGTATTAGTATAGAAAAGCACAGCCGTATTTAGTTTTTAATGAGACTGTACTCTGTGGCAGCCATGTCGAGGTGAAACAAAAGACAATGCATCAAAACCAAGAAAATTCACGAGGCGACGTAAAGGGAGTCGACATAGAGGGAATGATTCGATCAGATAGGCAGTCGGTCCATTTAAAATACTGGTATTCAGTTTCATCCGGTTAGAGTGGAAGCCACGCCTAGCATAATTGAGAGATGATGAAAAATTAAAAAGTATGTATGGAGGATTTCACATCCAACTGGTAAAATGTTGCTTGACGACAGTAACACTATTGTAGAGATAGTGGACAGGGATGAGCCATTTTTCATGAAGCATAACTATCAATAGATTATGTAAATGATTAGGTGCTATGGTAGGTTCTCACCCGAGCCAATTTTATTTTTCAATAATGTTAAGTAGGTAAAACTTCTAATCTAATCATGCGTGCAAAAAGGCTTTCATCAGATTACAACATGGCGGTTTCAAGTAAAAAATACCAGATATCTTCTAGCAAGTTACAAAAATGGATGTGGCAAAAATAATAAACTTTTATGTGAATGTAACAGGCTGAGGTATCAATATTGTTGTGGCGTATCTTCGATCAGCTCTTTCCCCGAGTTTGTATGAGATAAGTAGCAACCTAAGTTAGTATATTTAGAACCATTTCGTTTAACCAAATCCTCCTGAATAATGTGGTATATTATAAAGCTCAGTAAAATTATATCAGATATAATACGAATATTCGATTCGGGCGAAAAGGATCGCAGATAGTAATCCACAATGGGTTTACCCCAAAGTAACTCCAGATTCAATCAATTATAGGATTCAGGGGAGCTATATTATACAAACGAGATTCAACATATTAATAACATTGAAAAGACTACCCGAAAGATTAATCTGGAGCTTGTGGTTTCTAGATCATTTGTGCGGATATGCCAGAAGCATCAGAGCGAAGTACGACTTTTTATTCCACTGCTGATTCTGTCCCTATCGTTAGTGACATAATTGGCCGATGTCCAGCAAAGGATTGAAGCTATGATAGCCATGAGGCTACCATAGCTTGAATCAGTAGGTCTTGCTCTTTTCTTGATGATGATATCAAGATCGTAGCACATGCCCACTGCAATTAAGATCATCCGAAAATCTTCCCAAATTATACTTCATAATGATGACCGTTTTCCAATTTTTGATTTCTGCCCACTCTCCGCCACGGCCTGTGTCCTGGCAGTAGACGCTGACGATTGTGTGTAGGACATCGAAACGGTTTCGATGCCGTAATTGTATGTGGTCGTTGGGTTGTGGAGGTCAGATAGGCAGTCGCTCCATGTAAATTACTAGTATTCAGCTGCATCCGTTTAGATTGGAAGTCGACCCCAAAATAGTTGGGAAAAGGCTAGGCAGGTGATGATGATGATTATATGTGGTCGTTTCATTAGGGTAGGTAATAAAAAATGTTTACTGCTTTAAAAAAAATGTAAGTCAGGCAAACAAGTGACACATGACACACATACCATGATTTTTTTCACAATGTTTTTTTTGTTAATTTCACAGGTCCATTCTTTCATGTTAGCCACCGTTCCAATCAATGTAGTAACTGTTGTAAGTCTCCTAAGCGTCGAAGTAATCCGGAATAAAGGTCACGTCTTAAAAGCTTGCCGGGGTTGCCAACATTAATGAGTTTTGATGACTTTGTTGGCAAGTTTATTTTTACTTAGATTATTTAAGGCGCCGCTGTAGCCCTGAACGGACGATCAAGATATCAAAGTGGATTATGTTGCTGTGGGGACAACACTTAAAGGCTCTTTAAAAAGTTAAGGGAGTTTTCTAAATAGGGATGGCTGTATAAATTTTAATTACTCTTGTAATTTAATGGATGGGACACGTGTATAGAAAAATCTAGGTAAAGTTGGAGCAAGTCATTTCTAAAATGGACAACGTGGAACTCCAACCAATTACTTTGTAGTTGACGATATGAGTGTGACGATACGATATACGTAAAATCCGTACATGGCTGCAGTGGCAGCCTAGTGGGCCTCCACCGCCGTGACTTACGAATTGTAGCTCGTAGCTTCGAACTCAGCCAGGAGCTTTACTTTGTGCTAATTATTAGAGGTAAAAAAGTATGAAATTGCCGATTTATACTACAAATTTAAAACGTTTTTAAACTCGTCTTTTCCAAGATGTAACATGTTTATTTAATCAAAATATTTACCCTCATTATCCATAAATTGCTGCAATCTAATCGGAAGTACAAATTGTCTAAATCACGAAAAAAATGGTAGTCAATTGGAGCAATGTCTAACTGCAGCTCCTGTAGAGTTACAACGGTGTCCCATGCAGTGTGAGGTCTTGCGTTATCATGGAGCAATAATGGTGAAGATCGATTCACGAGTCGGGGCTGTTTCACTGCCAGTTTCACCATCATTATTCGAAGTTCGGCACAGTAAACATCTGCTGATATTGCTTGACTAGACCTGGGCTATATAGCTCAGGTAGATAGTGAACACCATGAAGAGACCACCAAACAGTTACCATTACCTTTTTATTGGTAAGCTTTGCTTTAGAGCACTGTTGCGGTGTTTGACCTGGGGTCAACCATTGCAGTTTTCGCTTACGGCCATCGTAAAGAATCCACTTTTCATCACATGTCACAATTTGATCCGATATTCATTCATTTCTGTACCGATTCAACAAGGCAGCGCAAGTTTCAACACGCGTTTCTTTCTGCAGATCAGTCAAATCATGAGGCACCTATATTCGGCTTATTAATTTTTAGCTTATTGATTTGATGCAAATGAATCAATATTGTGGGTAGGTAAAGTAACGTCAAACTATGCTGCTAATTCCTGGGTAGTTTGACTCGGATCGGCTTCCACACCATCTCCTTCAATTCAGCGATACTCACTTGTGTGGCCGGTCTTCCACGTGGTTCGTTCCTCAAGTCGAAGTTTACATTACGAAAGCGTTTAAACCAAAAACGCAAGGTCGTTCATTAGCAGTCTCCTCTCCAAACGCAGCATTGATATTGCGGGCCGTTTTTGCCGCGTTAGATCCGCGTCGGAACTCGAATTAAAAAATTACTCGGATTTTCGAATTATCCATCTTTTCCGTATAAGCTGAATAAAAAAACAATTGAAATTCGAAAATCGAATGATGCTAATTTTTTAAAAGAAACATCTCATGAAGGTTTAACATCAATTCAAAGTATTTATTACTATAAAACGGCAATTTCATACTTTAACACCTATTACTTCATCACCACTGCTCCGAAAACGCTAAAGGAAAACATCATGAAGAAACCGAAATACTTTAGATTCAAAAATTCAAAGACATGACGCCAACCCGCAAAGGATCCACGTGGCGGATCACGGACGGATCACTCAAAAGAAGAGGCCTGTATCCCGAGATCCGAAAGATGCATGCTTTGTAGCCTTTGAAAAATCCGCCCCTAAGACGACTCACTGACCAAATGTTCTAACTTGATCCTCGTCTATCTCATATGCGAAAGAACTAGAAAGTCGGAACGGAACTTAAAAGGTAAGCCTTAATTGGTTTAGGTACTAACATTTTTGGTATCGTAAAAATCTGTAAAGACACCAGAAGCTGCTGGATGTGTGTTGTTAAATGACGAAAGGATCAATGATATATGTAGATATACCGACTTAAGTAGAGCTGCGTAGCGTAAAGCGGAATCAAACATTAAAAAATAAACAGCAGTAAGCTACTGCCCACACTTATGTGAACGTCTGAAGCAAAATGAAGACAAATATTGTAAAAAGAAAATAAACACATAACTTGCAACACTGTACTAATGCAGATGATCATTTTCCCATGAACGTTTCTAAGCATTTGTAAAATGACTTCAATGGCATTTAATAACTACGTGCGACCATTTCTAGAAAATACTTCAGGTGAATACAGTGCAATATTTATTGGCTCTAATAATTGAAACGACCCAAGGTCGTTATGGCGATAAAATGGAAGTCATTATTTACACCGAAGTTACCAGAAGGCCTGGAAAAATGACAATCGGTTTCAAAACGTTTCGTATTCACTCAACAGGATTGACATAACTTTTCGGTAACTTTTGTCAATCCAATAGATTTTTGACCTAGACCTTGGACAACCTATGTACTTATTGCAATTGTTTTTCAAACTGAGTATGTCATCATCATCATCATCATCTGCCGAGCCCTTCCCAACTATGTTGGGGTCCTCTTCCAGTCTAACCGGATGCAGCTATTTTATACTATATAAAACATCACATGCGTATCTGGCATCTACAACCCGGTTGGAACTGAGTTAGTAATGAGTATGATATTTTATGTCTGAAAAAGATGCTAGCTTGTTTCGAAGCTATGATCTACTGCACCTTCGATGATTTTACGATACCTACTCTATGTATTTGTTACGATAGATTCAGATGAATATGCGAAATATCGTAGAAGAAGAAAACTGTTTGCTCACTAATTCCCGTTTACTATAATAATGTTTATGATTGTATAAGCCTATTCGCGAAATAACGACCGTCCCAGAGCTTTCGCAGTGTGCATGACTAAAAAGTGGAAAGTAGCATTCACAAGGAGTTTAAAGTAGAAAATACATATTTTTGTCTTTTTCTCCTGGATACCCACACCAGACCTCCCAGTACCAGAAGGGGGTGGGTCGTGCAGAAGGTGGGTACATGATACCGTCTAGTCGAAACTCCCCGCACAGATAAAACAGCCATGATTCAAAAACGTTTCTTAATAGATATCAACGAAGATCAATGAAGTGTCTTTAATCAATTATCATCAAATCAGACACTGATAAGAGTAAAGGTCACGAGACACGCGCAATATCAGTCGTATATACCTACAGGTACCTGTATTCTTATCACATAAACCTACGGGCTATTAATAGACCGAAGGCTGTCATAATCGACGTCTCAAGTTTACTTCATCGATCGATAAGACTAGGGACGTAAAAAGATAACATTGAAAATAAAAAAATTGCGATCAGATTCAACAAGAAAAGAGATTAAAACCATCGACATTTTAAAATACGAGCAACACCTACTTACATGCCGCTGATTCGTACTAAAACGACACAAAATTCAGAGTAACAATTATGTAAACAATTTTCTTAGAATTAGAATGGAGTTTTCCACTTACCTAATTTTACATGTTTCACCAAAATGCACTTGGATTTCCCGTAATTATGCTTGCAATGACGTCAAACAGTTCACGGCACTGGGGAGGGACAGACTGAGTTTGACAGGTGTCATGCGCCCTGCCGGGTGCCCACCCAGCAGGGCGCATGCGCGGGAAAGCAGTGGAAAATTATGGAGAGGGCGGGAAACAGTGGGTGGGAAGCGTTCAATACTCGAAAGGATATGACGTGGCGCAGGAAATTAAAGCCTGGATTGAACTAGGTTTTAGTTTTATTTGCAAAAGCTTATGATTGTGTTTTATTACTAGTTTATTATGTCGCTTTGATGTAGGATTAAGTTTTTAATTAACTGAAAGGAGTCATAAGGCCATTTACATTCCAAATTTAGTCTGTGTCAATTCATTTTATTTCAGTATTCTGAAGAGTTATACGAAGTTTATCGATCGATAAGTTCTACGTCTTCTTATCGCTGAAAGTTGTGAAGCATCGGATTGTCCTTAATTTATTCTATGATTGAGCTTTTATTTTCTCCGAACTCATCCCACACGGGAGTCGGCCACAATGGCCCAATGTGTAGAGAGTGGCACCCATAGAGCTGGAATACGTTGGCCATCGTGTCACGTGTTGTATTTTCTGTTGCCTCGTGTTTCCAGTTTTCCCGGAAAAACACAAATATAAAATTTCAATGTTCGTTTATTATTATAGGGCTTCTTAACTTTACGGTTTGTAATGAGGTGACTGCTCCAATTTCTGCACGTTTTCAAGTGTGTTGAGTTTAGTATGTACGTTCGATTCCCAGTTGGATGAATTATTATGAGAGTTTTTGTTCTACCATCATCTTATACTATTACGTTCTCTTATTGACGTTACCGGTAAACTATCTTTGATGTTTTCGAAAGTATTTCTTCATCTTTCTCCTGTCCTTATCCCAATGCATTTGGGGTCGGCGCAGCGTGTTTCTTCTTCCATACTTCTCTATTACTTGTCATTTCATCAGACTCCTTTCTTGCCATATCAGCCTTCACACAGTCCGTCCATCGTTTCTTTGGTCTTCCTCGACTCTTTTATAACCTTCAAATTCATACTTAAAACTTTCCTCAGGACATTTTCCTCATTCTTCGTTTTCGAAAGTATTTCTTTTGTAGTTCTTTTCCAGTAGGTAGTCATAAGACCACTGGGGTAACTCTGTAATAAACGATGCTTAGTCATCTTTATTCGGGTTTTGTTACCAAATCGAAACGAGAGACTGGACAAACGTGTGTCCAGTTGCTGAAACTCAAAATTAGTATCAATTATTATTTAGTCATCTGGACACGCCAAGATTTTCACTCGAGTCCACATAGTGAAACTTAAATTAAATCACTTTTATGTTTTCGCCAACTGGACAGACTCAGTTTTTTTTTTGCAAAAATAGGAAAAAAGGGTACAGTCATACACAATTAAATGACCGAGGCGATTTCATGAAAATGCTGCCTCACTTTTTTGTTTGAAAAACCTTATTCGCTGCTATTTAAGACAAATTTAGAAATAAAACAAATATTTATTTTGTCTTAACAATTAAATAATATAAATGCTGGTTTTATTGGTGAATAATTTTACAAAGAAATACAAAATTACCCATTCCCAGCAGTGGGATGTTTAGTGGCCGATGATGATTGTGACCCAAAATGTGACTGTACTTTGTCATGCATGAATTCGGGTAAAATCCGAACAGGTGTCCAGTTGGCGAAAACTTAAAAGTGATTTAATTTAAGTTTCACTATGTGGACACGCTTAAAAGTCTGGCGTGTCCAGATGACGAAATAATAAGCGATACTAATTTTGAGTTTCACCAACTGGACACACGTGCGTCCAGTCTCTCGTGTCGAGTTGTTGAAAAACCCCTTTATTCAAGGGTTTACTATATATACATCCAACAAAATATAAATATTAAGTGAACATGAATCATTAGGGTATGTGTAGGGGATAGGATATGTCCAAGCTTTAGGTACTAAGTACTTACTTATTACGTTAAATCTACATACTTTGTTTGTTCTGTATTAAGGTTGGCAATCCAAATAAAATTAAATCGTCGACACCTGTTTGAGTTTTTAATATTCAGTTAGATCGAATGCCTGCTTTTCGCAAAGATGTTTTATTACCTACACACTAAACTATTCTGCTGGTTATACTGACACACAGAAAAATTAAAACAACCATTATTTTTTCAAAATAAACGTATTTAATCATTAATCACTCCACTGCATAATTAGGCTGTTCGCGGCTGCGAATAACAGGCGTTACAGGTTCCGATGGGTACTTGCGGGGCGAAGCAGTCGCTCGGGCAGACGGGGCAGGCGGCTGCGTACGCGCGAGGGTACGAGCATGACGTGGAGGCAGACCATTGTGTTGGGGTTGCGTGCTGGAACATACGTACAGGAGGTATAGCTGACTAGCTTTTGCTCGCGGCTTCGCTCGCGTTACGGTCGAAAGTTATCCCAGGGGAGCATCTTAAATATAGTCTACAATACTCGGAGATGATGTTCGAGTAGCTTCCCATTAGTGAAAGAATTTTAGGGATCGTATCAGTAGTTCCGAAGATTACCCCCTACAACCAAACATACAAAACATTCCAAAAAAAGCAATTTAACTAACCTTAATAAAGCTACCGAACACACAATGCATGACGTCATAAGCGGGGCAGTTGAGGAAGACCCCCTGTGCCTTCAGGTCCGCTCCCAGGCAAGTGGTCTTCACATGCTGAATGGCCGGCCCCCACTCCGCATGGTCTTTCTCGAACTGCTCGAAGTAGGCTGTCAGCTTCGTCTTGTCTACTGCGTTGCCATTCAGCCATTTGGACTCACGGAAGACGCAGGTCATTTTGTCACACTGGAAGACATTTTTGGACACATTGATAAGTTGAAATACTTGGAATGTACGAAGGTAGCGGTTTCTAAAGAAATCTCTTTTATCATACCAGCGGTCTATTGTGTAACTAACTGACACTGGTCATGATGCTTCAGCATGGGATTTATTAATTCCCTTGAAAATCCAACGGATTGTGGGTGTGTTACACAATTGGAGTCCTAGTGGCCTACCGTCATGGTAGGCCACTAAGACATCGTGGTAACCCCACTGATTTGGTTTAAGAGTTGAATATTTCACCTGTTTTTAAATCGTACAGTACAACACTGTGCATAAAATACGCCCGCGGCTTCGCCCGCGAAAATTGTTTTTTTTTTTAACACATTATTATTATAAGCTTACATGTTATTCAGATTTCAGATGTATACTATAAGCTATAATACTGTAAAGTTTAACCTAAATCTGTTCTGTAGCTTTTGCGTGAAAGAGTAAAAATCACCCATCCATCCTCTCCTCACAAACTTTCGCATTTATAATAGTATGTAGTAAGAAGATAAAATAAGATGTGATAAGAAGATAGTATAGGAAACTACTACGATAAGTAGGTATTCAAGCCTTTAATTACCTCATTTGTGTACTGGGCACCTTCGCACTTAGAGGTCACATCAGTACTAACAATTGTCGGAGCGCTGACGCAATTGTAGATCTGGGAAGTTAAAACAAAGGAATCATAATGGCTTGTAAGTATGTACATTTTTTAAATCATATGGACCTTACCCTTAAAATTCTCATTTCATTTTCTATAAATACTAATAAATACTGCTGCTACTTGGTCTTCATTTTTAGGTGCCGCTATATAAAAGTTGGTGGTGACCAACTTAAATGTAGCGCTCGCTTAGCTCGCTCGGGTCGTACGCGGTTCGTAACGGTTCTAACAAAACCTAACCCATTAGGTTGGAGTGTTCTTGTACAGAACCTTAAAAAGACAGCTTAACAGGTAGAACTACGTGAAATTGTTACATATACCTTTTAAAATGTAATTTTTGTTAGATCTGGATAGCTTTGAATAACTTACCACATTCGGTGTCTCCCCACAGTAGGTACCACCTCCAGGGGCCGCGGAACAAGCCTGAAAAAACATGATGAAGATAAGTAAAAACCAAAGAACAGAAAGCTTCATCATTACAAAAGATGTCGTACATAGAAAGAATCTGTAGGAAATGCTCTACTCAAAATGCATCCTGCATTTATCCTGTCTGGGATGGTGAACAGGCCTTAATTCACCACGCGGGCCACAGTGTGGGCTGTATTTCAGAAATAACACCACACACACCGTTACAACCCGAGTGCATCAGAAGAAGCTCCAATGTTCGAATTTCATCAGATGAAGCCTAACAAACCGAGCAACGATCACAGGTCCCCCAATTATTATTATACTGGGCAGTAGTTTCCGCCACCGAATAAGCGCAGTGGCTAATTGATTACTTGTACGTCATGTAGCGGTCCCGCACTAAACAAACATGATATAACAGTTTGAGTAGGTTAAGGTACGTTTGTGGTGTAGCTAGTTTCCTAGGGTTTAGTGTTAGGGTCTTATTTTTGGTGTAAGTAGTCTCTATCTAGATACCATTCAGAAAAATATCCTTGTAAAGTGTCCACCGTTTAGAAGATGTTTTAGTGACATCACCTGCCAGACCAATGATGCATGTTTTATTAGCAGACAAGGTCGCACGTGGTAGGAAACACAATTATTCGGCACTTTTAGATCATTGAGGAACTCTCCATTGTTTCCAAATAGCAGCATCATATAGGTACAGGCTGTCAACATCTATTTTTTATTTCTTCTTTTTTATCCATCACTGCGGTCTTTTACAATTATGTATTTAAGGCAACGTGGTTTCGCGGCGAGTCCTGCAAGATTGACAGCCCGTCGAAATATTCGCGCAGGTTTACAATACAGGGTGCAATTGAAGTCATGGGCATTATTTTAAACTAAGGTACTACTCATGATACTAATTGCATTAGAGCTAATATTACGCAAATCAAAAATATTATTAATGCAAGTATGGAAAAAGAATAAAAAGTATCAAATAGTTGAGCACGTTCTATCGAATGCTGCTGTAGGCTAGGCACACTAATGCGGGCGTGAGTTCTTTGACCCCGCCCGACTCACGTGACATAGGTAAGTTGCTAACGATTTGATTCCTAATATTTACATTCCAACTTTCCGTTCATACTTTGCCGGCTTAGGACGGTCAAAACTACGTCAATTGACACACACTAAAACAAAACAAAAAAATACGTAGGTAAAATTAATTTCCTGTAGTTTTGGCGTGTTTTCAAAGTTGGAATCACAGTACATACAATAACTCTCCAGGAATCACGATGTATTTACCATTTGTAGGTATTGCTGGTTTGTGTACCATTACGCGGTCGAGGCATCGTGTCCACAATTAGTCCACTAACACTTAATGCAATGCGATCCAAGGGTAAGACACAAGAGGCGCGTGCAGCGATTACGTCACGAGATCAATCGTAAATCAATAACACGTCAAAGCACTTGCGCAGTCGTTATGACCACACTGGTTTGGGGGGCCCACCCAGCGCGGGGTTGATATTTGAGTTTTTGCGAGTGAGGGAGCGGGACGGAGAGAGTTCGGGGCGGGCGGCATGCCTTTGAGCTTATTGTTCCCATTAGTATTACAATTTGATGTTGGATTACTTTTAGTTCTGCGCTCTGTACTGCGCTTTAAGATTTTGATACTTCAAGACTATAAAGTATTTTGTTTTTATAACTTTTAGTAATGCTTATTATTTACAATAATAAGCATTTTGCAATAGGACTTATTACATTTTTAAGGTTTTCCATTCTTTCATAAATAATATTTTTGATTTGCTTAATAGTAGCCCTAATGCAATTAGTATCATGAGTAGTGCCTTAGTTTAAAATAATGCCCATGATTTCAATTACACCCTGTATATTTTATTGAAGGGCCAATGTTGAAACACGAAAAAATAGGAAAAAAAAACATAAAAATTAACCTAAACTGATAATTATTAGTATACCAAAACACCCATAAAATTACATTGTCATGTTATGTCATGCAGCTTGCTCTACTTAATAATTTTAACCGACTGCGATTATATATATATTTATATATTTTTTAATGTTTTTCGCATGCGCGAAAGACACTATCGCAAACGGATATTTGTGGGAAATGAAATTCCTTATTAGGAAAGATGGCGGCTACGAAAACCATTGACATTTGCGTCATGGATGTCACGTCTATAGTAATCGAAGGCGCTCTAAGCGAATATGGGTGTCAAAATCACAGATGGCGGATACGATAATTATCGAATTTTTCATCACGAGTGTCATGTCCGTGGTAACCGAGGGTGCTCTCAAGGAATAAGGGGTCAAAATCAAAGATAGCTGCTGCGAAAAGTAGCGAATATTCGTCATGGGTGTCACCGTCCATGATAATCGAGGGCGCTCTAAGCGAATATGCTGTCAAAATCAAAACCAAAGATGTCGAATTGGAAAATTACCGAAACAAAATAAACGAAAAAACTCAAAATTTTCGTCGAGGCCATCTTTGATTTTTATTCTGACATCATTTTCGTTATCAGTGATTCCGAAAGCTATGTAAACGACACCCATGAAGGATAAACTGAAAATTTTCGTCGGCACGTCGCAAAATTCATCACTGAAATATGTCAGGTGTCCTTTCCCGCAAATGTCCTAGATTTTTTTAAAGTAACTCCTTATTCGTATTGTAACAATTTTGCTGTGGCAAGGCGACAAGTTCTAGAATAAGAAGAAAAGTAATGCGGAAGCCAAAAAAAAATGTTCGAAAACTAGTGATCATGAATTTTAATATAAAACTATTGTTGGCTGTTGTTGGAAAAAGGAATAAATATAATTATAGGCCCATGGGCGGCATAAAACAGCGACACCAGGTTAGGCACTAACCACACGATACAGAAGAAGAAAGGTCGAATTGATTACCTCCTTTTTTTGAAGTAGGTTAATAGGCAGGTAGAGCAGCTTTAGCATCATCTCGATTAATTGAAGTACGACTAAGTGTCAAAGGGGGAGGTCCCCGCACAAACGATTTGCTTTTGTTGTTGCTGTGAATTTCTGAATTTTGCACAATAAGATATTAGCCTTAAGTACCATCAAAACGGAACATCACATCTACATAGAATACCGCAGTACCTATCTAGTCATAAACATAAATAAACTACGAATGACTTCACTGATGTCTCACCTCACAGGACACCACAGTTGCTTGAATAAATGCTAATTATATATGTACTTAGTTGTAGCTTACTAGCAAACATATCATGTAAAGTAGGGCCACCGGACCAATATTTAAAAAGATAAAAGAAATAAAAACAAAAGACTGTTCTAACTATAGCGCGACTGATTAGGTAAACGGTTGTCAACAAGTCAATTGCCACTCGCTGTTCTATAGGAAATGATTGTGATGATTTTAGAGATGATAGGCAGACACCCACTATAAGTAGGTACCAAACCACATTGCACAGACTACCTAGGGCTTCAAATGGTGTACTGTCGATAATACTGCCGAATATCTAAATCTTTTCTGACTGCGCAGTCAAAACTTTCGTCGTCAAAAACGCCGATAGGACACCACAATCGTAGATCAAACTTGCACACACATCAAAATACTACAACAGAACCAAAGGATCCCATAAACTATTGCTAAAGAACTTACCGCTACGCAAAACACAAGAAAAACACAAAACTTAAACATGTTTAAAACACGGTCGTCCTCTCTAGTCGAACTATGAAGACTGGAGAACAAACGAAACAGGTCCAGATATTAATCTGTAAGGTCAAGTCAGAGGTCAGGTTAGCACGATGATAGTACTTGTCAAATTAGTCAACAATCTGTTTAAGAACGTCTTGGCAACGTAGATAATATTATGATAATAGGTTCTAAAGGGTTCAACGTTCGATTATACTTCGATGCCCGTTTTCTCTAACACTACGCGGTACCTAAGTGTAATGCGTAATAGAAGCGCACTGTAGGATTTTCATCGGGAAAACTGGCATGAGATTTCTTTAGTTGGGTACAGTTTGCACTGTACTACATACCTAAGAAGTTTATATTGTTGTACTACTATATAAACTTCTTATATTGCTGAACTCCTTTCCAAAATAAATTGCACAAAAATAAAGGCAAGCCCAATATTAGCCTAGTAGATTATTATAGCAACAGGTTTTCACTGAGAATCGCGTACCAAACTGTCTGTCTTTGGCTTGTGTTTGAGTTTTAGCATGTTTTATCATTCCAAAGTATATTGAAATAAGGATTAACAATATTATCTCTTGATTTAAAAGTGGTTCATTTTAAACCTAAATAGGATAAGTCGATCTACCCGAAACTTTCCTGTTTGGCTTACTGGTATAGTTGTTAGTTATCAGGTGTATCCGCGAGATGGCACTGGCCACCAGTTTATCAGTAGACGCGGTATTGCGCATAGTGAAATGTTAGAAAGATAATGTCCAGATTATGATCTAATATCATTTCTTTTGTAGGAGATAGTAGTTATCGATAGCTGACAACATTTTTAATAATATTAGATATCATCGCAAATGCCTGAAGCTATCAGTTGAAAAGCTACAGACTGCAGGTATCTTTTTAATTTTTCCTGATTTGAGTACTCACAATTAAATCTAACAAATAAAATGATAATAAACTGTGCATTTAATCTTTATTTGTACCTATTTTACAACATTTTTATAAATTCATGTGCGTTAGTTTAATTATATTTTAATTGTTTGGAAATCTTGAGCGATGTTAAGTATGTTTAACTTTTTATTACATTACATTAACATGAAGACAAAACCGATTCTTTTTTTATTAGTTTAAATCTAAAACACGAAAAAGATTAACATTTTACAATTTGTTCCTATCGTGCTTTGTAAATTTCATTCATATAGTATCGTAACGACCTCTGTGGACACTACGAGTAAATGGAGCAAAGATAAAAAAAAGTCGAAAACTCAAGATAGGCATAAATCTCGTTCCTCAGCTGGTAAAGTGCAAATTAATGTATTTTTTTTAATAAATCATAGTAATAGTAGTGAAAGCACTGTTGCTATTTTTTGAAGCAATAAGTAAATACGAGCAATGGAGCGCAGTATACTAGGTGTTAAATTAACGGATCGTGTTCGAAACACAATACTGCGCTCCAAAACAAATATAGCTGACGTGGCTCAAAAGGCTGCCCAACTCAAATGGGACTGGGCAGGACATGTCTGCCGCATGCCGGACAAACTGTGGGCCAAAATAGCAGGAAACTGGTGCCCTGACACAGTAAGGCAGGGTCGCGGCAGGCCACGAAGGAGATGGCGGGACGAACTAGACAGGTTCCGTCCGAACTGGAAGGAAGACGCGCGGGTTCGCGAAAAGTGGAAGGAGTGGAGGGAGGCCTTTGCCCAGGAGTGGGACAGAGCAGGCTAGAAAAAAAAAAAAAAGTAAATAAATGATTTTTAAATATAGGTAAAAAGTACTTAAACACAATAATGCACAAGTTACAATTTTCCGACGTCATGACAAATTATTGTTGGTTTGAAGTATGTAGTTATTTACAATCACCCAAATATGGAACTTCTGAAATAAATTATGTAATTTAGTTTGTTTAAGGTTTAGGTGTCTCTAATCACATGAAAATCACATTCAAATATTGCAATGCTATTCGCTGTGCTTAAGTTTCTTTCTCAAGTTACATGAGGACAAGGTCGAAATCGAGGACCGAGAACCTATTTTTGAAAAATTAAGAAGCCCCACAATAAAAAAAATAAAAAGTATCTACTGACTACTTACTTTTACACTTCATCATTTCAACTTTTTTAAGCACAGCCGTAATAGAGATTACTTCTCAATTTAGTATTTCTTTTCAACTACAAGAGAGTAGTGTCACCTCTACGAGCAGAATATTATCTTTAGTGCTACTCTTTGTTCTGATTGACGTTCCATTCCAAGATGGCAGACATGCCGCTTGAGCCATGATAGTATGGAATCGTAGGATTACGATTTTTAGGTGTGTCTTTCTAAATATCGAAATAGAATGTCTCCCGAATTCTTGACTAATGTCTTATACGAATGTTCTGACGATGTGAAACAACTCGCTTGCGTCAAGTGCGCTAGTTTTAGGTAACGTTTGTGCCGGGACATATGTAATAAAACGGTGATCGAAATTGTGTTTTTCGGTGTGTCGTGTACGATAAGTATTCTGGTTTGATGTTAAATTAAAATGTGGAATATGATGTGCGACGTGATGCCCACTATATCGGAGGACAGTATCAGTCAAAGGAGTTCGCAGTTATCCGGTGAGGATGCAAACTTCGAGCAGTTGATGGTTTCGATGCTCGATGAGCGCGATAAGCTGGTGGAGAGCCTGCGGGAGACGCAGGAGCGGCTGGGGGACTCGGAGCTGCGCCTCAAGGAGGTGGAGAAGGAGCGAGACTCGCTGCACAGACAGATCGCCGCCAATTTGCCTCAGGTCAGTGACTTGAATGCTAATGCCTAGCTGCTTATGTAAAAGCGGATATTATTTATATTACAGGTACTGCTCATTTACGGTTACGATGTAGACATGCTTGGGGTTATGTTCAAGTTCATGTCTACTAATTTTCAAGTATTTTTGAATGCCCCTTATCTTCAAGTTTTACTCGAACCATGTAGTTGATTTTCTCAAACAAAAATACACTGGAAACTGAATGCTAACTAGTAAATCTTCCTTAAACCATTAATTATCTAATTCAACAATAGTGGAAGTCTATTGTACAATCAGAATAAACCAGACATCGTTGACTGTGCTAGACAATTACTGTATTGATGTGCTATTGTTATTTTTATTGCTCCGTAACTGTGATTAGGAAATCTGATTAGAAGACTATGTCACCTATTAAGCAGTTTGATTGCGTTTTGACATCTGTGGGCTTCCTGCATTGTGTCAATTCTGAATGACTGCAATAGTTTCTTTTTTGCTCATAAATAAAGTAAAAAGCCAAAGCAAACATTTATTAAAATTGCGATCCTCGAAATATATTTGAGCTGCCTAATCATAGCAGATTATGATGCCTCTTGTTATGCTATAGTTTGCCTATCTTTGGAAAAAAGGACGGTTTGTTGCTTAAGGTCATCTTTTGCCGTGTGATAGTAGGCAAATTGGAAGCATGCCAATAAAATCTTGCAATATTGATTTATAAATTGTTACATTATATCTTAGAATGTTGAAGGTGTTGATCAATATATGTTTTATCTGGACCCATTATTGTCTCATTGCTTGGCAAACGCCTGTCGCACATCCATCCAGGTACTGTTTTTCCCACACCATGTCGAACTTGCCCTCATGGTGCATGGATGGAGCCTCTTGTCCAGCTGTCATTGGCCATCAGCTGGCAGGACTTAGGCAGCTAATGTGATGTAACTTCAACATCATCATCCACAGCCCAACTTCACCCACTGCTGTGTATAGGCCGGTCTTTGCTTGTGCCAAGCTCCACATTCTTGTGCTTATGGAACTTAAATACTTTAAAATAATGGTCACCTTGGTCTACATTTAATTTAAGCTTGAATTTGACTTCCATTAAAAGATGTTTTACTCGTTATTTTCTACACTTATCCCATATTTTTTGGGGTTGGCGCTATATTTTGTCTTTGTTAGTCATGATTTTAGTAGTAGTATTAAAAAGGTATTTCAATAATTGTAACTTTGCTATTGACTCAAGTCAATACAAATCTGATATGTGGGTTCTTTAGCTTAAATGCTTGTAAAGTAACAATGAATATTGTTAGTGTGCAGACCATGTCAAGGAGAGTTGCACACATAATGCTCAGCCAACGGAACAGAATTAAATAAATGTACATTCTGTAACTAAGATGAAGAATTACACAGTATTTATTACTACCTCGTTTTGTGCTGTAATTTCAAGTATTTGTATTGTTTACTGTTACATTTTTTGGTTGTAAAAGGTTAAGGAAAGAATTAATTATTTGTTAACTTAAACTTTAATTAATGGTGTCCTACCAACGTTTTTGATGGTTTCTACCATATTGAAAAATGCCTTAAATGTTTCCTCAGTCCAAAGAAAACAATGTTATCGCCCCTGTTTTCACCACAGATGAAAAATTTTATATTTTTGGCTATTGTTCGTTAATTTAGAGCGGGTTCTTAAGTAATTGCTGGTTTTATTACTTTCTTACAGCTTTCCAAGCTTCAGGGCTTGAACCTTTATCTAGGGTCCAATTTTCTTATGGAGTACCTATTATTATACTGTCCAAGTGTCCATACCTACAAACAATACATTATGAATATATGATTGCCATTAAATTAAGTCTGCGGTATATTTATAAATAGGTACTTTACCCTCTGTGGTTATAGTAGAAAAACCATAACATTTCATTATTCAGTAGGTACAAATCAAATTATTATTTCAACAAGTGAGTTCACTTTATGTAAATCCCCATCAAGTAGTTGAATGTTGAGATAGAACCAAACTTTGAAATGAACATAAATCATAAACTGGGTACACCTAGCACCCATTATTGATAAATGCAAAAATAACACTGTCTGTTACCCTTAACACTGTCTACACGGATAGACCAAAACTAAACTTGGATAAAGACATAATTATAAATACTTTTTATGTCAGTAGAAAATGTTCAAAGCAGGCAAAGCCGCAGGCAAAATCTAGATATTCAAATATTGATGTTAGGTCAGCTATCATTCACATAATACATGCAGATAAAATCTGTGATAGACTGAATACTATGTAAAATTGTCATGGCTCTGATAACATAATGTACACAGTACTATGATAGTGAACATCTACTCTGGGGCAACGGAGCCTGAATTTAACTAATCACTGTTATCAAATCAGTGTTGGATTGTAACTGGTCAGGCCTGAAACATTTGATCCTCTGTGTGATGCCAGCTTATTTGTGTTGTCACAATTAGCTTTTAAACCTTTAATGGGCGTAACAATCTAGCAATCGGAAAATAATGTTAAATAGGCATAAATATTATTGGTAGATAATAAGTTTCAACTTTTTTTACATGTTTTTATTTTAGTGAGTGATTGATAAGTCTTTTAATAACTTGTGTAAAACAATAGAATAACTGACAGGAACACATTATTTAATTATTGAGCTGAAAAATATGGTGGAAGAAATATTCCCTTTGCCTTATAAAGGGTTAATACATGATAGTAATGATTCTGTATTATAAGGGTGTAGTTACTTTATTAAGAATAAATTATTATTATTATCTTAGGTTCGATTTGGTCAGGCAGTATTACTAGATTTTTCCATCTGGAATTTCTCAGACAACAGCCAGGAGTCGGGACTTGCGCCTGGTTGTTGCCTGGTGGCAATAGGGTCACTCCTTAAGTAAAATCTATTACCATCAATTCTAGAGCTTCCAGGTTCTTGTTTGGACGTTTAGCTGTTACGTTTTTCACAACACTTGTATTGATTTTCTGTGGTATAAATTAAAGGTTGACTATTATTATTTAATAGTATGGACCGTTTATGAATATGTAATTTTATTCTCTAATAGACGTAAAACAAAGCTGAAAATAATTTACCAAAAACCTTCAAAACAATTAAGTATTGGTAAGCACTTGAAATCACCAAATTGCTAAACATTTTAGGAGAATGACGTAAACATCGCCAAAAACAATGTTTTAACGCGCACGTTTCCCCTTTACATCTGTTGTGATTTGCATCAGTTTGTTTTCATTCAATTTCGATACTTGATATTAAGCTAGCTTCTTGTCGGATGTTTTGTTCGATGGTCGAAGTGCCAAAGTTTCTGCTTCAAGTTTAGGATGGTGTATCTTATACACAGCGTTGGCCGAAGCAAGTAACTTATTATGCTCTATATTTTATTTCATGTTTATCACGTAAACAGAAGGTCGGTCCGTGTACGAGAGATCATCCATACCATATGGAGACCCTTCCGTGCCACGGAAAACACGTTGAGCCAGTGGTCCCGGTTGTCATTTGTAGATCTGGACAATCTTTACAGGTAGTCAGAAGCCCGAAAGTCTGACAAGTTTTACCAGGTTGTATCGTGATGCTCAGTCACTGGGTCACCACGCAGTGACTTGGTATCGATCGATAGAGGTCAGATAAGCAATCGCTCCAGGTAAAATACTAGTATTGAGATGCATCCTTTTACGCTGGAAGTCGAGCCCAACAAAGTTGGGAAAAAACTCGGCAGATGATGATGATGTGCATGTAAACATGACCAAGTATCACCACTTTTATCTCATCATGCTCACAAACCTCTTCACTGACTGGTTTTTTGATCGTTATCTTGTTCAAGCTCGTTTATATGTAGGATGCCACTGCTTATACTCTTGTCATCATTCTTGTATTATTTGTGAGACATCAAAAGGATCCACAAAGCACCAACGAACTTGTATAGTTCAGTAACAAAAATCTACAAAAAATGTTCACAGGACACAGGCAGACAAAGGTTGCTTCTTAGGTCTGTTTTTCAAGCGTGATCATTACGGCATCAGCCCTGGCTAGATCGTTCATCGAAGCGGCATGATGGAGACCCATGTTTAGCACTGTCTAGCTCAGGCAGACCGATCGATTTCGCTCCCATGTTATCTAGAAAACGGTTAAAAATAGGAGTGGCTTTACACTTTTATCATCATTAAACAACTAACAGTTTCAATTGGGTTATCGTTGCATTCCTGGGTTATAAAAATATTGCTTGTTCGATATGGTAAAAGGCTTGCTTAAAGTGTTGGCATTTCTCATTTTTGCAGCTGTTCTAATTCAAATTTTATATCGAATGATAGTGTTCCGATTTGCATGAATCCTGCCCGTAGAGTTGCGATGTCGGTTACATTTGTCAGGAACTCGTGTTCCGCTAAACAATGAATATCGCCTTCAAGAACACACTTATCTTCTTTAGTCCGAATATCACACCCACGGATATCCTCAACATCCACGCGTTTAACTTAACTGACTCTTTAAAGATCCACCAAAAAATCTTTTACAATTTCATGCTACCTTTATCCAAATGCAATTTACGACCTTGTAAAATGAAAATGATCCATCATTTACGACCGCGAAAATTTTAAGGGACCCCACACTCGCCAAAATTTCGCGCAATCTTTTTATATTCATCCAAATAATTGTGTTGAGTTCATACGAAGTAATTTGCTTAGGGAATGACTCGAGTTTTCCTCGCAGTGATTTATGAATGTATCCGTAGCGCAATTAGGCTGGATTGTCAGCGATTTTGCATGAATTAAGCAAGTCTAAAGTAACTGAAGGTAATTCAGCGGAATTTTTCACCAAAGAATGTTGCGAAACTGAGGGGTTTCAAAATGAAGTGTTATTAACTTTGGAATGGTTTAAAAAGGTTTTTGATGCTGTCGAGGCGGTAGCAGCTTTGTTTAATGAAGATATTTATGATTATGAGCATAGTTTCGGCTGTGTCATAAAAACTTTTTAACAGCTTTCTGAACGCTATTATTAGCGCTGTCTTGTTGGCGTGAACAAACGCTGTGATTTGTCCCTTATGTTACAAAATGTCCTTAACTGAAATATATGCTTAGTTAAACAGTGTACTCAACTGGATAATGTATCATATAGGGCCGTTAACCATTAAATAACAACATTTTAACCCCGTTATTTCACGGCAATCCTAACAAAACTATCTGGTTTATCTCCACTATTTTCTCAAGCATCCCGTCCCGTAATGTTCTCCAGCCACTGCCTACATTCCTGATAATCAATGTTTTCCTAGAATGCCACTACACATTTCCGGAAGCATCTATTTCGGTCTGCAGCGTGGCCGAGTCAAAATATCAATGAACTTCTAATGCCCCCTATATTTAGATCGGAGATAATTTGGAACGCTTTCTACTAATGTCGGTGCCGTCAAACGGTAGCTATTAGTGGGGTTTGATTTTGATTATATTTTAATTATTGAAAAAATATTGTTTTTGGATCATTAAGAAGTTAATATCGTCTCTGGTGATCAATGAATAAACTAAGCCCGTTTCAGTCTTGATCGCTTCCAAATTGCGCACGCCTATTTCCTTGTGTGCCGCGTTCATTCTTTTTATTTTTCTAGTTTTTTAATAACCTGTTCGGTTTAACTTACCAGTCCCCAAATCGGTATTACTAATTATTTTTACAGCAGAAATAAATGTGAAACAATTGAAAATGTAAAAGTTGATTAGTAAAATCGATAATTGAAAGACACCTAATACTTGTAACCCAAGTACCGTTTCACGTTTAATAGCTTGTGGTTTAGAAACTAATTAGCCAAGCAACGACTGCCTGGCTGCTTTGCGTAATTAGTTTTTTCTGCAAGATCTATCTTGAGTACAAGAATGAGTTGCTAACTAAGAAATAATTAAAAGAGAATGCTTCGCTGTGGGGTTACATTTGTCGTCGTTAGTTACAATACTCGAAGACATGGAACATCTGGATTTGAAACAAACATCTGTAGGCCATACAAATATTTGTCGCAACGCCGCATTCAAACTGGCGACCCTGTGCAAAAGCGGGCACTTCGCTACTACGCCGATACTGTTAATATTTGCTGGTACGGAAATAGCTTGTTTTCTTTTAGTTTGTATAACATGGCCTTCTTGTATAAATATTATTCAAGTTCAACTAATTGATACACAGATTATAATGTACCTTATTCTGTGACATTTAAGCATAATGGTTAAACTGAGGTTTCTTTTGCTTTTTCGTAACAACCGTATCAAATTGTGGACAAGTGGACATTGCGAGAAATCCAATCAAAATCTGATCAGGCACAGGTAGCTGTTTCATAAGTTCACCGTAAATTAAATATCAATATACTCAACAAATTTATTCAATGTGAGAATTACACAAGCTCTGTTTATTCTGCGGGTCCCGTGAAATCGTCGGAAGTTGTGATGTAACCACAAACTAACTCGAACAAACAGAAGCCTTCGACACGTTCTTAGGTAAATGATAAAATTCCCCGATTTCAACCGTTTGCTACGGTTGAGAATTTGACCCAAGTTTCTCTTCCAACCATGCTGAATATTCGAGCCTGCTCCTTGTAGACTCGTCTCGTTTAACCTGTGTAATTCGACAATTTACGAGCAAATATGAATGTTTGACGGTTTTGTTGGCATAACGTTTATTACTAAAGTTTTAACCGTGGAACTGCTGGAGTGGTATAGCATTGTTGGCAGGGAAGTCTGGATCTGTAAACATAATATTTTCTTTAAGTTCACTTACGTAACTTACCAATGCACAACTTGATGGCTAGATGCGTTACCAGCGCATCTTTAGAAAACCGGTTATAATCATTTGCAATATAACACTAATGCATGATTGACCAGATATCGCCATCGCAACATCTGCATCATAATACCATTCAACCTATACAAAACAACACAATATTTTCATCATAATGATAATGACTCAACAACATCTCCGAATGTTCACCGCTCAAGCTGGTCTCAAGCTTTCACGCCCTTAAACAATGTCATGACCACAATCATACATTTATTTATTTGGAGCATTTAATAAACACGCGGGTAACAAAGTCGATATGAAAACATCTCTATTGGCTTTGAGCCAGTGCGCGTTAGAGCGCGAACGGGCACATAAACTTGTACACAATCCGCCATACTCTTTTACACGACGATGAAGTTTATGGCTGCAGATATTAGGATAAACGGACACGTTATTATTGGGATTTGGGAGATGTCGCAATGATTCATTGTGTCTTTAACAAGTCTTCGTAAATACTCGTAAGGCGGCCGTACACGAGCAGCTCGAGCGTTTAGTAATTGAACAACTTGCACGGATCGCACAAGCAGTCATTGTCTACTACTTGAGCAGACACTGTCAAGTGTCAACCTGTAGTTAGCCGCCCGGTATATGCCAATAAATAGAGGATTGTAGTTCACTATGCAGTGACAGCTTGTAGCAGTTGTCGTGCAGCTTCTTTTTAGCCACCCTAAGACCTGTATCATATATGTGTGCGAGTATATTAGTTGCGCTGCTAGCCAGATGTCAAGCAAAATTTTGAAGAGCAGTACTCTAACGGAGATCCTAAGTGCTGTAGGCAATAAAGTTCAAGTCGCTAAATGGTTTAAACTATGACGTTTGAAGCTTTAATTGTTATTACTACAACGTGGTAATTAAATTCCCTATTATATTGCAGTAGTTTTAAATGATACCATTGTACACTAACGATGCAACAGAATTAAAGAGACAACCGAGCGAGAAGAATGTTTAAATTAAATGAAAAGCATCTCTATTCAGAGCTAGTCACGCGCTCAATGGTGACAAAAGAACCATTTCTTTGAAAACGTGTTTCCTGATAATTGTCTACCAAATAAACGAGAAATATCAATTGAAACTTGTAATGGATTTTTAAATTAAAGACAGGCCTGGTCACCTGCAGAACATTTCATTTGAGTATAATTTATTCTACCTCAGTAAGGATAAAATCTATAACGACTAACCATCTTCCGCTATCAAATGAACTTGGAACCAAGCGACATTCCGTCTAAATCTTTTCTCAAGTAAATCTGTTGACTCTCTGTATGTACACAACAAGCTGCGCCTGATTTGCAAACAAACGTCAAATATTTATACAGGAAGAAAGTAAAAGGATGGTGAAGAGTACGAAATGAACTATGCTAAGGTGGTGGAAATAATACCGTAGCAGAATGGTGTTGCTATTGTAATGTAATGATAGATATAATAGTTTAGTAGTAGATAGATATAATAGTTTAGTTGCGAAGTTTAAATATTATTGGCAATTTTGAGAGAGCCAATATTAAAACTTTCACAACAGGGTAGTAGAGTTACCAAATTCTATTACTGAAACTATGCTATGCATTTGATAGCAAATATGCTGACGTCGTACCTGCCTGATGGTAAATGGTCAACGCCGCCTATTGATGTCTACAATACCGGCCAGCACAGACAGCGGTGATCCAGTGACATTGATCATCGTTCAGACATCCAAGACATTTTACGTCAGTCGAAATCTTGTGACGTTACAGATTTGCGACCAAAAGAAAATTTTGACGCGGACTAAGCGCGTAATGAATTATATGCTGGAGTAATGGAAGTCGGACGACTAGAGTTATTACATCATTATAACAGTATTGCGTAATGCAACTGTAGTTAGAGAACACGTATATAATATTAGAGTTAGCGAAAAAACTTTCTGCTATAATATTCAAAAGAGGCATTCGAAGGGAATGGAACTATTGAAGCAAACTGCAGATTCAGAAACACGGATTTTGTACTGATAGCAGGACCGCTTTATTAACTAAATATATTTTACCTAGGAGCCTTTTAACACAGGCTTAGTTGAGAAATTGTTTACGCATTCTACAGTTGATCCCACATGGATCTCCCTTTCAAAGCGAGCACAGATTTATCTTAGGAATATCAGTAATGCAGAGATGTCGACCGAAACGAACCTTTAGACTGTCGGATTAGGCGACCGAGTTCTTAGCCAGAAAGAGGCTTTACCGTAGCTTCAGCTCCATTCGAATATTTGCAAGGGATTTGGACTTCAAAGCCGGCCACTTTTGTGAAGTGAAGATTAAATACTGAAGTGACTGAGAATCTTGAGTTTAGCACAGAAATGTTTAATAATGAAAGACCTAAAACTCACCGCGCAAGAAATGAAATACGAAGTACAAAAACATAGCCGAAAACGTAATTAATTTTCCATTCCACGTCAGAGCCTTTTCGCAGTATTTCAGCCGGTGCTTCACCTTTCCAAGTAGAGCCGTATCAAAATCCAATTGCCATTTGGTAGAATGCCGTAATCATAAGTTGAATACCGCTTAACTTCATCCGTGCCCGCATAAACGGCGCACCGGGATGTTTCTACGATTATGGATCCCTATATGGGAATATGTATTTGATCCTGATATTGCACTTGCGTATTTTGTGGATTACGGGGATTTATCGTTATTATTTTCTATGCCACACTGAGATGGCATAGCGTTTACTTAAATGATTTAGTTTGACTGCATTTGTAATTCACATCTTTGAAACAGGAACCTCGAGTATGTCACCAAATAATTAATATGATTCAATACTAATCGTGTGTTGTTTTCGATTCTGTGTGTTCCCAAGCAACCTGTTGTCATAATTCGAGCCCATCACGATCCTCCAATCAAATTGTCATGGTGCTAGTGGAGCTAATCGCCATTAGTTTTGGTTGATATCCCATGGAAATCTGTTGGTCAATTAACGGGAAATACTAACATGTTGCAAGTTTTTATTCTCATGTTTTTGGTTTGTAACTGGCCTAAGTTTAACAGCTACCAACTATCAGAGTTCTACTATCTATAATTATTATTTATCTATAGAGTTTATTTTAAACGCTTTAATAGACAAAAATATCGGTGAATCGTGAAGCTTTGTATGTGTTTTCTCTTAAATAGAAAACCGTGTTGAGTTCTGTTTAGCGATCCCATTTTAGTAATTAGTGAGCCATGAGCCCGCTATGAGAGCAACTCCAACAGAAATGGTACGATTGTACTAAAATATTTAATGATCTTGTAACGAAACTTTTGAAGCTATTAAAACTTTTTGGTAGTAAAAAAGTTTGCTGTGGTAAACGTACCAATGAATACAGGGCAAAGGGTTGTCATCCAGTTTTGTGGATTACCATTCATCAAAACCAACTAGTTGCTCACAGCTGGCATCCTCGAAAGAATCATGCTTATTCGTATTCTTAATAGTACATTTTGATATAAGTGGGGAAAGTTTGTTATTGCGGCCGAGGCGGAATACAGACATGAGCGACCAGGCGAGGGTGTTATGGAGCCGAGAACTGCAGTAACAAATGCCCACCTGTATCAAACGACGGTTTTCAATACACTTTCGAAGAAATATAATAATAGAACGAAAAATATTTTTAACCGACTTCAAAAAAAGGAGGAGGTTCTCAAATCGGTTGTATGTTTTTTTTTTTTTGTGTTTGTTACCTCATATCTCCGTCATTTATGAACCGATTTGAAAAATTCTTCTTTTATCTGAATGGATCTACTTCCCGATTGGTCGCATAGAAATTTCATCAAAATCGGTTCAGCAGTTTGGTTTTGAAATCAAAATAGCTGGAAAAAATGTCATCCAAGTAAAAGAAATTGCGAAATTGATATTTGACAAGGACTTGTGTGTGATACGATAACTAAAAAGGGTAAAATAAAAACTTTTTTGCAAAAAAAAACCGACTTCCAAAAAAAAAAACACTAAAAAAGTGGAAAATAACTTTACTTTCGGAAGTCGGTGGCAAAAAAGTCAATGAAACAAACAATAGTCACCGACTTCCGAAAGTAAAGTTATTTTCCACTTTTTTAATGTTTTTTTTTTGGAAGTCGGTTTTTTTTTTGCAAAAAAGTTTTGTCATCAACTGTTAGGAAATTAAATGATTTGCTTTTTTTCCGCGCTTTGGTTTCGCCAGGTTGAAGGAGAGGCAAATATGATTTTTTTTTAAATTCAAATACTTTTTAATTTAGAACACAAACAAATTTTAATTTGTTGATAAAAGCAAATTATTTAAAAATAATAATGTTTATTTATGATATTCTGTTCATAAAAACATTTTAAATCTTCATTAAATATGAAGGCCTTAAAACATGCACATCTTTCCTGTGGAAAAAAAAGCAATAATCGCCGACTATAGGGAATTGAACATTTGTTATTGTTAATGTTATCTGTGGCCAAAACAGGAAAAATAAAACCCTCGTGTGTGATAAATGAAAAAAAAGCCACGACTGTGAAATACATTGCATGTTGAACGTAATCGTAGTGCGATAGGAACCAGTTTTCGAGGAAGTGTATAAAAATTAATGTAACGAAGGGCAGAGGTGTATCTATTCGTAATACACCCACATTACGCCAGTTATGTTTAAGCTTCATGTAATAGGGGCGACCCTATTGCCAACAACTGGGCCCAAATCCAGACCATGCGACAAATCCATCTTGCGGTAAATGAAAGAAACGACTTTTGGGCTATATTTGACCAAATAGAGTGAAATCGCTGTTTCTTTCGTCACAGTTGATAATGCAAACCAACGATATTACGATCGTGAGAAGATACGCATGGCTGGACAATGGTCACCGCTTGAGCTGCACTGTGTTGACATTATTGTGAATGCATTATGTAATTGTTGTATACATAACCGTTTTAGAAAACATCGCGAACCGCAGAATTATGAATGAGCGTAGAAACGCTGGCTTTGTTTGTTGTTGCGCATCCGTCGTAATAATTATGCAGCCATTGCCCCTGGGTCAGATTTCACACCTAGATTGAGTGTCTCATCTTGGTGGAAATCCTTAGACTCATAGATGTACCTATACTAAAACGAACGTTAATTCGAAGGTACTTTCGAATAGTAAGTAAAGGAATTGGCAGATTTGTTATGAATTTGTAAGTGATTGTTCCAATTTAGTTTTTCAAAATTGTCGATCAATTCCCAAAAGTGGAGGTTCGTCAACAGTCAGTTTTTTTTGGAATTATCCTAAGCGTTCTACCAACTTACTTGTTACTAAGTCCTTCTTCCGTATTGCCTAGATACTGCTACCTTCTATGTCTTGCACCAAATTCCGAGCTGCGCCCATGTCGCGAACTAATCAGGGCGCGACAGCCTCTTTCATAGCCACTGACGTCCTAGACTGGCCGTGTCCGCACTTTGATCTGTAAGGGCCGGGCGTTTTTGTACTTCACCACTGTTTTGCCTAACGTTTTTGTACTTGTAGTTGTTGTCAAGCCTACACTGTCGTCACATACTTACCGAAGTATTAACACTACACAACACAAATATTTTTAAAAGAGTAACCCAGTTCTTGTTCGTAGAAAACGACAAAATCTAACTTAACACCTGGTTTCTACGTTTCATATGTGCCGATATAGGTTTACGTCCAATTAAAAATGAACATTCTTTAAGAATTTGACATTGATTAGTAGTTGATCTATGTGGATGATATCATGATCTTTCCTACGTTCACCTATTAATATAGCTGAGAAATTGAAAGTTTCCTACGAAACATCCGCTAGTATTTTTACCACATCGTAAAAATGACATTCATATCGTTATTAACTAATAAATAAGCCTGCTGCTCTGAAAATATTTAGCTCAGGCTCTAAAAACCAAATAAGAATCTAGCTTTTGGACCGTAGCCCACACATTATGCACAGCTGCAATTTTATAACGCCGCAGAATGTGGGAATTTTTATAAGCCGCTATTATTATTAATTTTTGAAATTATTGCGCTTCAAATAAAATTAAGTAGCAGTGGACGATTTCATTATGGGTACTAAAAGTAAGTACTAATGATGAAACCACTATGACTTTAAATTGTATAAAATGGTTCCGCCGCATCTTCTAACCGTAGAAGATATATTCTGGTAGTTCCTTAAATCTATGCTATGGATTCTTTACGGTTTCCACCATCCTTTAGATCAGATCTCAGTTCCTTTATGAAGTTTTACTAAAACTGTTTGTAAGACTTTAGTATTTTTGACCTCGAGCGAAGCCTGGTTCAGTAGCTAGTATAATGTAAATCCTCGCTAAACCCGTGCCGCTCAAAGCTTGCACCATTCGTGTCTAGCAGATAATCAGTGCGCAACGGGCGTTCCCTTTCATACAAACGTTCACTCGGATATTGTTACGCGTTTCAGTCGTCGCAGCAACGCCGTGTTGTGTTAGGTAATGGCAGAACTCAACGGTAGCTACGTTAGCAATCTAATTAATTAGTTCAGCTTTGCCATTTACATCAAGGAAACGTGAATTTGCCAATTTCATGATTGCTTCAAAGATTCTGATTGCTCCGTTTGTAGATTTCCGGGGGTGTTATGTTCAAGAGGTGTTTCGGCATGATACCGTAGTCTGTACCTATTTTTTTTTTGTCTTTAAGTTGCATTTTTTTTTTATCATAGTACACTTTTGCCTCATTGATTTCTCTTGTTTTACTGCGGTTTTCTAGGAGGACTTTCTCAGTAGTAGGTCGGAGTCGTCTCTTATCTTTTTTTCTTTATCGTGTGGTTAGTGTTTAACCTGGTGTCAGAGTTTTTATGCCGCCCACGGGCCTCTGGCTTGGCTTTTACATGCCGTCGAGAAATATCTCTCAGGCATGCTGGTTTCCTCACGATGTTTTCCTTCGCCGAAGCAAGTGATAATTATTACAGGTACGATACGCACATAACTCCGAAAAATCAGAGGTGCGTGTCGTGGGTTCGAACTCGGAGACCTATGACTTGGCAGTCCAACGGTCACACCACTAGACTACCACTGCTCGATAAATCGATTGATGTCGTCTCTTATGATATGGGACTTAATATATTTAGCGAAATGTGGGTGTACTCAAGGCCACCTCAGCGTAACCTTTTGAGGTGAAAGGGCGTGATGTTTTGAAGTAATAATTTTATCACAGATGCCAAATCGATTGTTTAACTACTGCAGTGTTCAGACTAGTCGAAATCTTCCAATAAAATGCCGTCTCGGTTCAATGGTTTCATCGAAAACTAAAGGATGGCTGTTTGCGGCCCATATTTCTTTACTGTTCAGATATAAATTGATGAAGACTTTCACTTGCATTTTACATTTTAGTTTAATTTTGTTGTTGTAGAAGAAAACCCCTGCTTCATACTCTTTAGCATTGAGTGGTCGTGTCGTTTTAATTGCTGTCTTTGTATCATAAACAGTGTTTGACGCAGGCTTTTTTATGTAAAGAATCATTATCATTTTTTATGATATTATTATTTTTCTTCAAGTTTAGTAAGCAAAGCCAAAAGCTACCGAAAGATACAAAGACCAAAATTACAAAAATCCCCAAAAGAAAATCCACCCTAAATTGTATTCCTTAAAAGCGATTCTTGTCCGGGTAAATAATTGATGTCCTGATATAGGGTAATGCAGCTCGGTAGAACACCATTAAATATGAATTAGATCTGACCCATTACAAAATCAATGTTTCGGGTCCCTTGTGAACATGAAATACAAAGTTGTCGATCGCGTCAGTTTCTACACTCCTTTGCAAAAAAAACGGGTGGTTTTGATTTTTCTTCATTATTGGTAATCATTTAATTCTAAAGGGGATTTAATAATCAAACTAAGTTACTGGCACTTAATAAAGAGTCTGGGTATGAAAAAAAGTTAATTCCAAATTCAAAACTTTTGTTTTTAAAAATAGTAACCCCCTTTTCAGTTTGTGACTTTTTACTTACTTTTCGCGAGTTTGCGGTTAAACGGTTATCAGGCAACTAAAACTAAATTCTCGGTATTTTTAGTAGAATAATTTATGTTTGTCGCATAATCCTGCCTTATTGCTACAGTAGCTTTATGTCGATTGTAACGGCAGAAAAAGCAATAAGAGCTAGTAAAATTATAGCGCTGCTGGAAGACGGGTGTAGCCAATGTTACGTCTCACAGCGGTTAAACGTGAGACGTTCAACCGTCCAAAGAACCTGGACTCGATACCAAGAGACAGGTTCCGCTCCGAGAAGGCAAGGTTCTGAGAGAAAACGTTGCACACAACCACAAGACGGCCGCTTTTTTAGTGACTCGGGCTCTGAGGAACCGCAAATGCAGTTACATGGACCTCAAAAGAAATCTTGAAGCGGTACGAGGAGCACAAGTTAGCCTATGGACAGTGAGGAGGAGGCTTTTAGCGGCTGATATACGAAGTCGACGACCAGTCGGCCCCCAAGCTACTCCGTGAGCACCGGATTGCTCGATTGAGGTTCGCTAGAAATTGCCTATCTTGGACACTAGGTAACTGGAGTAGCGTACTCCGATGACGCTCGAATGTCGAATTGTCTGAATGGCGAGGACCGACGTCGGCGAATGTAACGAAGACCAGGGGAACGCTATGCCGACGTGTGTTTTGAAGAAATCACCCCTTATGGTGGAGGGTCTGATATGTTTTGAGCGGGCGTAACTTCCAGCTATCGTACCGAGATAGTATTCATTGAAAATGGCTCACTAAATACGCAAAGGTAGATAACAGAAATCCTTTGTCAACATGCACAACCCGCACTGACTCTAATTGGTGAAGATACCATTTACATGGACGATAATGCTCGGGCCCACCTAGTTCTTCTGATAAGTAGGTGCCTATATGTAAGAGGTCGGTATTCGTCGTTTGGATTGGCCAGCGCGGAGTTCCGACCTTAACCCCATTGAGCACGTCTGGGACCTCCTAAAAAGGCGAGTACGATCAGTGCAACCACTTCCATAAAACATAAGGGAGCTTAAACGCGTGATCTCGGCTGAGTGGGAACACACCCAGAGGACACCATCAAAAGCCTGGTGGAAATCATGCCAAGACGATTACATGCCATAATCGCTGCAAGGGGAGGTCATACTCATTATTTATTTTCATTTTTTCATGTCTTTTTTAGAGAAGAACTTGTAGTCTTGATTTCATTATACCCATAAAAATGACCATTTTAACACGGCTCTCTGTTTACATTGACTAAAACACCGATTCTCATTGATAATAAGAAATTTCAAGTCATTTATGCTAATGACATACTAAAAATATTAATATTATCCAAAGAAAAGCCAATGACTAAGGAACCCGTTTTTTTTTGCAAAGGAGTGTATTTCAGGACTAATCTTGAATAATACTAGGTAGATTTTAGTACGACTAACGCTCAAATTGGCTTCACGCAAAGGAATGTGTGATTCGCCAAGGCGGCTAAAATAAATCCAGAGACTTGTTTTCGCATAGCTCTTGCTGTTACCTAGTTTTCTTAACAAGTTGGAAGTTTGGGTAGTATTTGCAAATAATTTTGTGCGAAGATGCTTGGGATTTTCATTTCTCGCGACGACGTTTTCGCGAAATCTGCGTTCCTCGATTCTCATATCTTTATGAATTCTCATTCCAATAAATCCTTGTAAGTTTAGCTAGAAGCTACCCAATTTAGAAACTCTGTAACAGTTGGCAAAGAAATAGATACGATAAATTTTCCAAATAAGTCTATTTCAAAATTTATTGCTTTTCCAGCTTTACCTTAATTTACCGATACGACAGTCTCTGGAATTGAGCCCCAATCTATTCGGAGACTAATTGCCCGATATGAATTGTTGAACTTCCTTCACAACCAATACTTTACCTATTTGCTGTTACTTAGTAATCGTTGTTGGCTCAATATACCCTTGATAATACTATAAAATATACTTTATTGTTTCATTTTAATACGTAACTACATCAAATATCGATTATCGCTCCTTCAATGCAATGAGGCAAGGTCGTTAGGGTAATCAAAAATCTTGGGGCCACTTCAATTGCAATTTGTACTTTAAGGTAGTAAAAAAAGAATTAGATTTCTTTGGCAGTGTCTTGTTCATTTTCTACATGCCGTAATGGTTTTGATGACGAATAGGGTATTATACGAATCTTGTTCTTTGGAATGTCGACGGTCAAAGAACCTGTCTCTTTCTACGACGTTTCTTGAATTTTCTTTTGTTACTTAGGTTTTTAATCTTGAAGATGTTTCTTTTTAACTTTGTCCTGTTACTGAGATTTGATTTGTGATGTTTTAATGATATAAGGATGAATGTCATTTGTCTGCTTCCTTACTGTGTTGTTTTTGGAAATACGATGTTTAGGTTGATAACTCCCTAGCGACAACTTCTTCGCATGCCAAATCCGGCATTGTACTTTTCAAAAAAATTCTTTACCTGTAAAAAACTGCACTCGAAATCGGAAATCGGTCTTGCGCTAGCTTTAACATGCCAAGATTTCCCTGTTTTTATGTCCATAAAAATTAACGAACCTTCGCCAATATCACAGACTCCAACGCCTCTCTCCCGGGAGAGGACATGTATTGATTATGTAACTGATTATCCGGCCATGTACACCGTAAGTAATGACATACGACACTGAGGGGAATTGCTGCCCAACAAATAAATGAACAGTATCTACCTCGATGTTTTGATGAGATATTTGCTCTGATAAGATTGCACGTGTAAAAGCACAGGAAAAGGTTTTACTCAATTAAAAGTTGCGAGGTTTATTTTTAGAATGAAACAAGCTCTGGCGATAGGATCGAGGCTAATTATAATTTACTACTAAGGTCTCCTGCTCGCTTCTAATAGGTCAATTAGGTATATTGTAGGTAGTGATTATTCCAGTAACCTGTTGCTTCTTCAAAGCGATGTAGCTACACATGTTTGTATATCTATTAGACTATAATGTGTTATTACTTACTTAAAATCGGGTACCTAGTATAAGATAATATTACAAATGTTTTTTAATAAAATTCTCCATAAATTAGTACACCTAATTGGAAAACCCACCCAATGTTTACTATGGGCTTGTCTATTTATTTATCTTATCTTGAGATCGTTTTCAGTAATTTAAAGATGTTTATAATGTACACAAAACGTATTTTACCGCCGGTACCGATTGTATAAACAAAATTCTAATTTGTTACAAGGAAGTTCTTCACAATTTTCAGTATTAAGACGCCTTCGCCAAAAATATTTAATTTCATTAGTAAGAATATTTACTAAAACTATTCTTCAAGGACGAATTTTATTAATTGCGAGGAAAATGGGGCTCAATTGACCATTTCGCCTTTTGGCGCCCAACTGGGACTCAAAGTATTTATTTCAATTAGACCATTACAGGCACTTTTGAATGTCAAAACACAAAAAATAAACTAAGCTACAGTCCCTGTCACAGTGCATAATAACTTGTGAAAGTACTGTAGTTGCCCATTCGAAAGCGTAGATCCTATGGAGAAGAATGGGCAAGAAACTCCATGGACACACTTTTAAATCAATATGTTTTTACAAAATCTTGGTTACATCATTCATGTCGAGATTATACATACATGTGAGAACGATGTATAAAGACGTGCGAGTAAGAGCGTCCAGAGTAAAAAGATAAAATCAACAATTCAAAAATACAATATTCCATGGCAGCTGCGAGATGACCAGTCCCTACTGACAGCGCCCGTTCACGAACATGACGCATGGATCAGCCATCATTCAACTCAACCATTTTGAAGGGAACTAAACGACCCGACACACGCGCCACCATCAGCGAGACATTTTAGTGAGCATGACATTCTCTCAGCCACCAGGGAAAATGCGAGTCAATAAAAGATGTAAATGGTAGCTTTATCGTACATAGTACTCACACATGTGCTATGCAATTATACAATACTAAGAGATTGAATCTATACAATGCAAAGATATGTTTACAATCTTCTGCAGCTTCCACAATAACTTCCCATGGTAACCAATAAGTTTGCCCCTATGGTTGTGGAGCAGGACCAGCATTGAGCCAAGCATTTTTATCATCAATGTAATCTCCCAATTTATAGTATGCTTGCCTACATAGTGTGCGTTTTATACAAGATTTAAATTTCGTCTCATTCAGTTGTAGAATGCCGGGAGGAATTTTATTGTAACATTTTCAAATTTTCAAATAATGATTTTACGTGTAGTGGAAGCAGTAACTGAAAATAAATATGTAAGACGTCCACAAAGACGTCAGTGTGAATCCAAAAAGTAATATTACTTGTGTAACAAGAAAAACAGATTACTAAAGTAAGATACATTTTATTTTCGCCCTCTGACTTGAGTTAGAAGGGCAAAGGTCATCCCGTTGCCATGGTGGTAATTGAGCTATGCCGCCGGAGTTGCTAAGTTAAATGCTTTGTTATTTCAAGTACTAAATAACATCAATTAAACACAATTGGTTTCTTCTTTGCTCAATTAAAATACTACTTTCATTCCACTTGGAACAATTGAAAATTGAACCCGATACTTAAGAGTAAATTCAACAAATGGGCGATATACCCGATCAGAAAGAAAATACTAATGCTACTTGCGATATGTTGACTAGTAGGTACACTAATTAGACCCGTTATCGAGCCTTTAATATGCTTTTCATCAACTGACAAATGAATCAGACGTCAGACTCGGTACTGAAAAATAAATTTCAGTTTAAAACAACAGCATGAAACATATCACCTCAATATCAGTCTTGCGGCAAAAATCAATAATATGCAAGATTGTATTCCTTTGAACTGTGAAGCGGTTTAATTTAATTTTTCGATGCAACGGTCTAGCTGGAGCACCGCCTACTCGCGCCTTATCGAAGCCGTAAGTGAATCAAGATATTTTGCAGTGTTCGGAAGTATGTTTGCCAAGTTTTTTGGTGACTCGTCGTATTGGTAATATTATAGGCTCTAAACTAAAGACTATCCGTTTCTTTCTGGGACTTTATATTGGCTCTTGTAAAAATGACAACAGAAAGATGTATTTCAAATATTGTTTTGTCTCTGTTTGGGCTTAGCATCAAACTTTGTTCTGACAAAACCGAATCCACATTAAAGCTAGCTTTGATTTGCGTGGAAATTGTGTGCCCTATCTTTGCCAATAGACGGCGCGATGTCAGTTTCTGTAAAAAATAAGTTGAGGTTAGCCGACGCGATCGAATAGATTTAAAAACCCAGGAGTACCTCCGCTGAAAGCCAGAATCTTCCTAAAATATAGGCTATAAGACATTCGGAATCCTGGCAGTAAAACACCTCAGACATAATAAATGCCTTGACTTAAAATACTCGAAGACAAGCTCCTCTGAAAGAAAACGGCTCAAGTCTATAAATAAAACAAATACAACATTCCTTTCCGTACAATATGGGCATGGTCACGTTTTTAGGGCGGTATTTGCATATTATGTTTGAATAGTATTGAAGATTAAACTTATTGGTGTGGTCGGAGGATGTCAGGGTTAAGATATCCCTATCTTTTTGGTCTCCTTAAACATCTAGTTAATACACACATCAACACGGTCTAGGGATATTTCATACTCAATTAAATAACTCGAAAAGTACTGGCCGCATTGGAATCTTTTATACACCGATTTGTTTGTAATTTATCTCAGACTAATTCCAAATTTAAATTTTTGAAAATTCTTTTGTTTCGGTGGCATAAAAATGTCTTGATGTATAGGAGAGGGAATTTTCATTTGTGCGAAATTTAGAAAACAATACGAATTACGTTTAGTTACAGTTTTTTTTTTCATTTTTAAACGAAAGATAAAGTTAAAATTGAGGTATTGTAGCCATGCAACGCCGACATTTGACGAGGGCGGAGATGTTACGAGCTGTGGGAATGCTGGAAGCTGGATCTGTTCAGCGTAATGTTGCTGAGGCCATAGGGACCCATCAAAATGTAATTTCAAGATTGTGGACACGCTATCGTGCCACAGGTGAAGTAGCGGAGAGGCACCGGGGGCCAAGTCGCATCACTACCCCCAGACAAGACCGATTTTTGCAAATTACTGCGCGAGCACAACCAAATGCAACGGCGACTCAATTGGTCCAAAGGCTGCGAGTGGAACACCAAGTGCTTGTGAGTGACCAAACTGTAAGAAGGCGACTGCATGAAAGCAATCTACGCTCTCGTAGACCACTCCGGGTCCCACCTTTACGGAGAGGCAATCGTGGACGACGATTAGAATGGGTTCGGAACCACGTGGACTGGGGCCGTGAGCAATGGTCCAATGTGCTGTTCACGGATGAATCCAGGTTCGGCTTCCATCCAGATTCACGAAGGACGCGTGTTTGGCGAGTTCCTGGACGATGGAGCCGTCTCCAGAACCCTCAGGAAGTTCACCCATATCAAGGAGGAACAATTATGGTTTGGGCAGGAATTCGTCTTGGAGGACGGACGGATCTCGTTTGGGTGCGGGGCAATATGACGGCAGAACGATACGTCCAACAGGTGCTGGGGCCCGTAATCTTGCCCCACAGAACACAAATGGGGCAAGATTTCCTGCTCATGCACGACAATGCCCGGTCACACACGGCGAGAACGGTAGCAGCTTGGTTACATACACATAATGTTAGGGCCTTAGACTGGCCTGCTCAATCGCCAGATCTAAATCCCATTGAGCATGCGTGGGATATGCTGCAAAGAAGAGCTCTGAAGGAAGTTCCTGAAAATCTGGCTACAGAAGATCAACTTTTTGCGCACCTCAGAAGGACATGGGACAATATTCCGCAGCAAGACATTGAC
Source organism: Standfussiana lucernea (assembly GCA_964057025.1). NCBI lineage: Eukaryota > Metazoa > Arthropoda > Insecta > Lepidoptera > Noctuidae > Standfussiana > Standfussiana lucernea. The sequence goes on from OZ059796.1 coordinate 16,055,559, forward strand.
AACCTTGTTCTGAGCATGCCGAATCGTTGCCGATGTGTTATGAACATCATGGGCGCTTTCTCAGACTACTAACTTCAAGTTTATAAACACAAATTAAATGATTTTTCTATTTTTTGCAGTTTTTACTCACAAATTAAAAGTTCATTCATATACGATTTCCGTCTATGCTTCATTTTTTTTCCATAAAATCCTGAAATTTTAATCTAAGTACCTTAACCATTATTAAAAAATGGTAGAATATTAAATAACGTATCTTTTAAATATATACATGTCATATAAATAATTAACACATTGATAGTAATTCGCTTTTTTAAAAATATCCCTAGACCGTGTTGATGTGTGTAATAAAAACAAATTCATGGTAATGATTTTTTTTTTGTGGAAGACGGGTAGTCGCAATTTAGACGGCAGAAAGAATAACGAGGGTAGTCTTCAGAAACAAATTCGTAGAAACATGTGCTGTTGTACTATTAAAATGAGAGACGTTAGCGAATCTTAACCAATTAGGGTGCAGAATTCTTTCAGGTTACAGCTCAAAGCGAAGTCTGCAGACTAGCTAATAATATGTAACAAAGCTCGACAGTCGGGTTACCATGACAACAGCCATAATAATGATAGCAAGTTCACAGGTGAAAGCGTCATTTCGATTCAAATCAGGCATAACTCTTCACAAACGCAAACACCAATTTTCCATCGTAACTAATTAGATTCACGAACTGAACCATGAGACTGTATTCACGGTGATTGTAATTGATAGAGGGTTCCGCAGCTTCATCAATCAAACGTTTTATAGAACGTCCCGCCGTAATTAGGGGCTTTCGTTCAGATTCCTCAAGTTTTTGTGAAAAATTGAGTCGAGATTTTATGGGATCAAGTAGGTAATATATTTTTGGGTGGTGTTGGGTGGTTCAGCTCTTCCAATAAGGCTGTAATTATAAAAATGTTTTAATAAACTTTCTTTGTTTAACTGGTGTTTATCTCTCATGCTTTGCATTTGATAAAATATTAATGATAATAAAATGCACGGCACGTATAATTGAGATAAATCAACTCGTTATAGGAGGGTATCTACACAAATATCGTGACAAGTTTTAGGTGGGAGTACCGGCAACTGGACTCAGCTTTAACCTATAGTTAAGGAAGTCCTTACCGACCGTAACGTCCTTTGACTTGACACCTACTTGTTACATTGTTAACCTATATTTCAGTGGCGACGGGTGATTTCATGAAGGAGGGAAGCCGCAGCAAAAAAAAAAAACAAAAAAAAACTTACCAAGGCCAGGCGTAGTCCAGGGGGGGGGGGGCGTAGGTAGGGCGTACATATTTCTCAGTCCACCCTTACTATACGTGTAAGCACTGACTGATAGATTGAAACAGTGTCTTGCAAGTATAATAAAAGTGGCTTTGAAAAAAGCCGGTTGTGGTGTGATGAACTGATGACGTATGATGTCTACTATACTAGGCAAAACTACTACTACTACTTAACAACAAGACTACTCTACTCACTTATTCTACTTATAATAACTACTTATACTCTAAAGCTATTCGTCTATTCTTTCTTACAAAGTGCGCTAAGACATTATCATAAAAGCCGGGATTATTCTTAATTTTAAGTAACAAATGTTTCTCTATAGAAAGAATGGCTAGATCAGATAATCGTTCTTGTTTTTGAGAATTACGCATGTACGTATGAATTCGCTTCAAAGCCGAAAACGACCTCTCCGCGGATGCTACTGTAACAGGAAGTGTCAAAAATATACTACATAATTTTGTAATTTGTGGAAAAGTGTCACATAATAATGAATTTTGAAAATTGAGATAAAGCTCGTAAACATCTAGTTTATTCAAAGATTGAGTTGTGTATAAGACTTTCAACTCATTCTTTAAAGCAGAGAACTCAAATATTTGCGGAAATTTGATTAACAAAGAAGATATTATTTCATCTGGAAATGATCTACTATAAAAACTATACTTAGATTTATTGAGTAAATTAAGAAAACTCATTTGCGAAAGTGATTGGTACCTGTGTTGTATTTGCGTCTTAACATTGTCTATTATTTCAATGAAAAGACGCCGATACATCGTTCTAACGTCTACTTCTGTATTTAGTCGTCTACTCTGTCGCGGCGGCTCACCGAATTCCTGAACGCTGTCATAAATAAAATCAAAATTGTTTATTAAATCATTTGCAAGCCAACTATTGAATGAATCTATTTCGCGGTTTGCTACTTCAATATCAATCTGTTTTGACTGCAATAAATTAAAAAGAACGTCGGTTTTTTGAAAAATGTCTGATAATACGTGCAAAAAAAAACAAAACTGCATGTTTTCTAATTTACTGAGAAAACATTCTGCCAAGGAAAGTGATTCACTATCCCAAAATTGCGGGTTATCTAACATCGAATTAAAAGTTTTAATTATGTCTAATCTGCAGTTAAAAATTACATTAATAATGCGTGAGTGATAATGCCAACGTGTTTCGGATACTCCGGGCATACGGCGGTCAGCTATTTCCTTCAAAAGGTTGGTCCGTTTAGTAGATTTGTTGAAAAACCTAACAATGCTATTTACGTGCCCAAAAAAAGTTTTCAGTTCCTGAATATTTTCAAGGGAACGGCTAAGAACTAAATTTAATACATGAGCGTAACATGGCACAAACATTGCCATATGACATGCATCCCGAATTTTTGCTTGAACGCCACCGTGCTCACCAGACATAACTGCCGCGCCGTCGTAAGACTGACCAACCAACTTATTCCTACAACGATACTGGTCAAGTATTTCCAACAACTGTTTGGATAAAACTTCAGCAGTTCGACTTCCGCTAACATCGTAAAAACCTAGGAATCGTTCTTCGATTCCAGTTTCAGATAGATATCGAAAAATTACAGTTAATTGCTCCCTATGACTGACATCGGGAGTTTCGTCAATCATTACAGACAGAAATTGAGCTTTATCTATCTCGATTCTAATGTGGTCTCGTAAAACGGATGCAATACTACGTATTAAATCATTTTGAATATCACTAGAGAGACCAGAAAACGCGGGGTTCTGAACTGAAGAACATAGTTCCAAATGTGAGTCCATTACTGTATCATACTTGCTCAAATATAACAAGGTTTCGATATAGTTACCACGGTTGTCGGAATTCGGACTTTCATCGTGGCCGCGAAAAGCTAATTCTTGTTTACCTAACAAAATAACGGTGTCGATAAACCGTTTCATTAAATTCCTATTTCGATCTACTTTTCTATTATGAGCTTCATGCGAATTAGCGAAAAATGATTCTATTCTACTACACCCGAACTCGTGTAAATCTAAACAGCTGCGAATATGCTTTTCAGTTTGAACATGTTTTTTCGAGGAATTCGTCAGATTATTAATATCCGTAAAACCCCCTTTATTCCAAAGGCTACTAGAATCTGAGAAAAGTAGGCACGGGAAACAATACATTTTATTTAATTTACAGCTGCCAGTCAGCCATTGATATTTATCGTATAGAGAAACATTAAAATGTTTCACAAAACCATCTTTTCGTTGATAATTAATTGCCATATTTGGACGCGCCCGCCCGAGTTTTATAACATGTTTTTTATTCTCAAAACTTAACCTTGAAAAACTAGTTTCTTCGCAAAGCAAATAATCTGTGAGACAGCAGTCTAAAGCGATCAATGCCATCCTAATTCTAATTAATTTTTAAATCTACTCTAAATAGGTAAGAAATTTCAACTTGTTAAACTATCTACTTACCCAAATACCTAATTTCAACGTACTTTTATACTTTATTTTCACTACACAATACACGCACAAACTAATTTCTAATTGATACACTAATCAATTCAATTAATACAACGAACAAATTGCAAATTACCTATCTAAAACAAAATAAAAGCCATTAAGTACTTTACATTCATGCACATGAAAAATACGAATGCAATGCATTTGTTTACAAATTCTCGAGCGCCGAGCCCGAAGCATTACGAAATTTTACGAATCGAACCGAGTACGGCGCCCGCGCCAGTACATGCGTCTCCTCTCTCCGATATACGCATCTCGTTTACTCGCAAACAGTTCTTGCCTATAACCCGCATTATTCCGGCTTACCGACTCCTAAGATAACGCGTGTCACGTGGCTCTAAGTGACGTCATGACGACATAGATTTGTATAGACATTTTAGAAGGAAAAAGCCGGGACGCCTACGAGTTATTTAGGAGCAACATGTTGTCTTTTTGGAATTTATTGACAAAAATTGTAATTTTGGCAGGCGTTTTGTAATACATAATATTTAAATTGTAGGGTGTATTAAATACCTTCATTATTATACCCTACTGACTTGGATTTCCAAAGGGAAGCCGGCAGGAATGGGCTTATTGCGTGCCTGCGCTACTGCTATATTTTATTATTTAAGTTCTTTCAGTATCTTTTGGCGTTTGAAAGCTATTGACAGAGTGGCTTTGTTGGTAGACATTTGAGAAATGATTTCTTGAAATCGTATTAAATACAGGTTGGCGGCATTAGTTCCGATTTTGGACACGCGCCAAAAGACCCTTGTACATTGTACAGATATAACTGATGTACACAGAATATGACCGACTGGAATTTTTAACGTAATAATAGGGATTCATTCGTACCCCTCTGCACGTACCGATAATGATTAGATAAAACTGGCACGCCATTGATTGAGAATCAATACAGTTATCACCTCCAAGTTTCGTGAATTCATCTAATAAATATTTTAAAAGGGGATTCATTGTGACGTCCTTAAAATTTTATCATCTCAACTCAACAATGACTTAAACTCGAAAAAACGACGTAAAGAGGTTTCATTACAGTAATTTGTATTTCTGTTTTGTTGTATAATAAAATTGAAGGCTTCAAGTTATGAGCTGCTGAAAACGTTTTGTAATAGAGTAACTAGAATTGTTAATTTCTCCGGGAAACGTTGTTTTCACCAGAAGTAGCAATTAATTATTAAAAGCGACGACAATGGGTGGCCAGGCCCAGTACCCAGTACTCCACCCAGAGGCTGTGTTTTTCAAGTTATATTGTAGGCACGTTATTCAGAATTGAGAATTCTTGGGAATTGGGAAGGACGTGTTTCCTTCCATGTCCTTCAACTTTTCATTTTCTCTGAAAGATTGAGGTCGTAGTAGAAACCACAAGCTCTTGTTCGTAAACCAGTTCATTTATTACGAAGTCTTTGTCTCTAATGTTACAACCAAAAATCGTTCATCGTTTACATCGTCCCGCTTGCGTTCACAAAAAACCTCTCTAATCATTTTATACGTCAATTTACAAAATTTTCTGTATTACCTAGCAAGGGGCTCGGCCCAAATGCGCAGGTCCCAACGCTCGTTTAGGGCAGAGGTCCGTTTCACAAACTCTCTGGCCGCTGTAATATTTAAAGGAAACACTCAGCACGGCCTCCCCAAAGTATTTACAAGCTGTTTTTGTTTAGATTTATTCATGTTCAGCGTTTGCTGTGGCTTTTGACGTTATGTTGTCAATTTTGCTAATTATCTAGTGTCGGGTTAGATACTGAGCGGATGGGCAGGAAATTGTGTTGGAAGCTGAGCTAATAGACTATTCCTGTTGCTATTTTCTGTGACACTTGATTGAATAATGTGACTGTTTGGCGCGCGTATTGTTCGTTACCCAGTGTTTTTCGAATTAGAGGTAGAGTGGTCCAAATGAGTATTATGATCGTATATTTAGACCGACTTCATAGCTGTAGTATTCATAGCATTTATCCGAAGGTTTTCATCTCAATTCTGCAAGCCATTCGTTTGTACACTGCTTTGAAAGTTGACCGTAACAATTACGGTCAACTTTCAAAGCATCATTTATCAGATTATGAAGCCCTGGTAGTTTTATTTTGCTCCTCATACAATTTTTGTTTTGGAGTCCTTTGGAATTTCGAATAAGAAATTAGATTTGAAACGTCTGTGAAGAAGTATCCATTTTATTGACCTTGTACTTGATCTTATTTTATTCAGTTGTCATTCACTTGTCGTATTCTCTTTCGAAGCTTCTCGTACTTATTTTCATTTATCCGGAGTTTTACTGAAGTCACTGATCTAAATATTAAACAGAACCAGTCCCAATGCAACTAGGTTATCGGATAATGCAGGTCGGAAAATATTACGATGCACTATTGATAGTAAATTCCAAGACGAGATAAACGTTCCGTGAATAAGTAAGAAACGATTACGGCATGTCTAGATAAACTATCGAAATGAGATAAGGTGCAGTAAAGTCAATACCCTAGCCAATAAACAAACAGTACGGGGAAATAGTAATAAACGTATATTGCATTTACTTTGTCGACGGAGACGATGTGCTGTGTCCAGGGGGGGACTTGTATCGTACACTGGGCTATCTTTGAGAATGACTCTAATACTCGTATAGAAGCTTGGTTTTTTTTTTGAAGATGATCTTTGATCTTTTTTCTGTCCATTTCTTTGAGAATCTGATGTCACCAATTATTGTATGTCTTGCAATCGTAGAAGATTTATGTAGCGCCTAAGTCTGTGAACTGGGGACCAATATGATAAACTCGAAGCTGATCCCCCAATTTGATCGAATCGTCGCATCACACGTGCTGTAAGGATGAAAGTCCATAATGGATCTTAAAACATCGTTAAGATCGACGAACGATAATTCTGTCCAACACAATTAAAAGGGGCGTGTATGATCTGCGAAGTTAATTACCGACGACCCAAATATAATCTGCAAGTAATCCTTGCAAATCAACTCTAAATTAATTCAAACCGACTTACCATCACGGGTGTTACAGAATCAAGTTTTAAAGACCTATCCTTTTCTAGACCTAGCTTACTATATTTGTATTTAAATTAAAAAAAAAAAAAAAACTATATCAGTGCCGCCGGTTATAATCGTGTGGGGCTCTCTGTAGGGCCGCCGGTGATATAAATAGCCTGGTCGATAGTCACTCCAGACTCGATGCTCGAAATCAGACCTAAATGCGTGGTACATCAGTCTGCTTACTTTGTAGACTAATAAATACTTTGTAACGCCACAGGATTAAAGAAACCAGTAGGTCGACGTTAATGAAATTAATTTTGCGTATTGATTTTTGATGGATCTACTGAGTTGGTTTTAGCAAGTAGAAATGCATTGGTTATCGGGACTGAAAGTCGTCTAAAGATTGATTTCCAAAAAATAGTCAGCTGCAATGTCTTAATTACTTTCCTGCAACCAAAGATTACTTTCCTAAATTTGATTATTCAGTCATATAGTCCAGCTATCGTTTTAGTGGATGCTTATCGATTTTATAAAACCATTAGTATTAACACATAAAACGGGATATTTTTTATTTTTTGGGCTCAGTACTACTACCACTGTCATTCACAACTCGATTCTGTTCTCGACACACAAAAGTCACGGGGTCCTCTCGCGAACTTTTCTCGGCACTTTTTCGGTTTTTCCAAGCAAATACCAAAATACAAGAACTATAAGAACTATTCTTTACCAAATATAAGAACTTCAACCGGAAGGATGGGTTTCAGTTGTCGAGAGCCTGGAATTCAGTGAATTTCGTGTATATTTCATATTATTAAATAATAAAATTATTAAAGATACAAGACAATAGCTTAAATATTTAAGGTATACAAAGAAAAACACAATAAAGTATTGATTTAATTGTTTATTTCGTGTTACACAGTGCATCGCATTTTTTGTCACATATTTGTGTCGTTGGCGTACACGGTACGCGCTTGCTTGTCACGTATATGAGACAGTGGCGTTCAAAAGATTAAAAGGGTCATTACAGGCTTCTCTTACATTTTCCAATCATTTTAACTAGCTAGTGTTTCAAAAGAATCTCTATGGAGAACATCTAACAAGAATTTTTTTGGTTTACTACTGAAAACTTCAAAAGAAATCCGAAAAACTTTTATATCTAATGGTACGTGTAGTAACAGCAGCTGTAATTAAAGTCTAGTTACGTTAGTAATAGGGGCAGATAATTACTTGTTAACAGTTACTAATTAACGGTAGTTTTACGTTAATTCTTTATTTCATTAGGAATATAATAGTAGCTTTGTTGCCTTCCCTCCTTTGTTGTTTTAAAATCAGTTTATTTGAATAGATTAAGTTTGTGTGTAGGTAATCTTTGGGCTTTATTTATCTGTAAAAATGTTCCGATAATTTTAAGGTAGAAAAAGACATGATAGTTCTGCCAATGCGTCTTAATACTAACGGTGTTAAGTACATCCAATTATTCTCGACAGTAATTGCAATGCATATGTATGCGTTTATATTTATTGCCCTTTTCCCATATAACCAGCACAACTACACTATTAAAATATTAACAACACACTCATAACAATAATTGTCCAACACGATTGTGTACACAGTTATCAACCACGTGTGATTTAATTACTTCAATTAATCATGGCGAGTTTTGAACGGTACCTAATGGTCACAAAGTGTGGATACTAGAAGGACCACAGTTTTCAATTATACTCAGCGATAGCTCATTACAATGAAGCCAGGGAATTAGTATGGCCTTTCAAATCGTAAATGTCACATCATCATCATCAGTGACATGCACACTTTGAAAATTAAGGACCTTTGGAGTTTTGGACGTCGGCTTGACAGTTTTCTTCTTAGCGTGTCGATGGCTATCTCAATGATGTCGACCCAGAACTTGGCTACGAGTTTGGCCTTCAGTAGGGTTCATCAGTTCTTGTAAACTGTTTGCTTGTCGTTGTCAACCTTGCCAGTTAAGTCTGACTTGAGCAGTTATCGTTCAAAACGTGATGATTTTTGTCATAACACGATATTACGCTCCATTCTGCTACCGCCATATTACCGTGTATTGTGTAGATAGTGTACAAACAGAAATTAAATTACGTGTGGTATAAACTGGGTTTACTGTATTCATCCATTCTGTGGCTAACGTTGATGTGAGTTCACCATTATCTGGTACATCAGCGTGAAATATTGGGAGGAAGTTTTGTTTTGGCGTGTTTTAAGTGCGTAGTACTTTAGGTGCTTTGTTGTACATATTACGAAAAGTGTTACTATGAGAGTTTTGGAGTTTAAATGTTTCAAGGGCGAGGAGTAAAAGTTTCTTGGAGTATTTGTCAGGCAGAGCAGTTAAAATACGTTGATTTTGGAAAATCTGATTGCTTATGAGAAATAACTTTGGTAAAGTAGAGTGAGAGACAATGCCCGGCAGTGGGTGAAGTCGGGCTTTGGGTGATGATGAAAGATTATTAGGTTTACCTGTAAAATATTTATCTGAAGAGAAAAATCTTCAAAAATTTTCTGTAATATATTAGATGTCACTTCCTTTTAGCGAAAAAAATCACAGTGCACTAATTCAATTAACTTAACCATAAAAGAAAACCCAACCTCAGGAAAAAACCCCTTACTAACACCAACACCAACCTAACCCCTATTCCTAAAAAAACAGTAGTCACCTAAAAAACCAACGCCATAACGTAAAAAAGCGTCACAAACTCACAATAGTATGAATGAGTTGGTCCCACGGCATCGAGTCGAACCGGTCGCGGCGACCTTGTCAAGGCGAGCGGGTTACATATCGCACCTTGCCGAGGAATGTTAATAGCCATCTCTATTTGGTGCCTGCGTTAGAGCAGTCAAGGGTTTGATAGAGCAGATGCTTTGTCTCATCTCTGAAGTGGTTTTGATTGGCTAATGGGATTTGTAATTAAGAGTTGGTTGGGAAATGGGAAGGAAAATTCTCGATGGATAATAAGATTATTAATGATCACGATTGATTAATTTTGTTGTACAATAAAGTTTTATTGTACACCACAAAAATTGATCGATCTCGATTTGGTTTAGCTCTTCTTACACATCAAAAGTTAAATAAAGTTAGAATTGCAAAATGTGACATGCATATATGATTGTGAAATCTATCCCTGAATTATTGCGCTAATGAACTAGAAGTTTTCACCCTCGTCTTGCAGCATTTTAAGGTTTTTGATTCGTGCTCGGTACAGCTCTAGTTATCACATTAACCGAACACACTTCTCTTCGTAGGCTTCATTTTGTGAATGCTAAATTTCCACAATTTAACAAAGAGGTCTCGGAAATCTTGCTTAGTTCTTGTCGTGGTTTACCAAACGCTTGGCCTAGATCTTTATCCTAATTAACATACATGGTAATGAAATTCGTACATTTAGTTACTATTCAAACAATTTTGTTCTTAATTAACGAGCATTGCACGCATACAAGATTTTGCAAACAGAATCAAGATCACGCTTTGCAAACACCAAATTAATGAATATTCATTAGCCAAAGATGCTGGTTTTATTATATTACCTTTAAAAGTACACGGCCTCATATCAGAGCATTCCTCTTCTTGTGTACTGATATTAATAAGGTCGTTCAGTTTGAACGGTAGTAGGGTGTGGATGTGGAGCTATGTCGCAAACTATCTTTCTCCTGTGATTCTGCTCTCTATGGCCCAAAAGATGCAATCAGTAACCTCTGCGCTGCCACCGGTGGACGAGTTTTGGGCTAACAACATGTTTAATACTGTCGTGCTAGCCACGAAGAGGAATAAAATCACATACACGCTTAATCCACTAGGGTACATAAAACATCGAAATCCTGCGTTTCAAGGGGGGTTGTGGTTACTAATAGTATCACCTCCAAGCATGAATACGTCTTTCTCTGTAGAAAGACATGTTTGACTTTACTGACCATTATGTAATGGAACAGGTGGGCGGTTGGTAAGAGAATCCACAGATAGACATACACACAGAAATTGCCTATTCAAATGAAACTCAATTTATTTGTACAAGCGCACCGCGAAATACACTTACCTACATTGCGTCTCCCGAAATACTGATTGAATCATCGACAACTCAATTTTGGAAGTACACATGTTTCCATGACGTCATTCAAACCCAATGTACTGTATTCGGCCTATGTTAACCTCACTTGAATGATCAAAGTTGTATTTAGGTAGTTAGTAGTAGGTATCTCAAGATATCTGAATATTTCCTAATATATAATATTATTTCCTGGATATTTCCTAAAATGTAAAAAATAAAATAAAAAATAAATAAAATATTATTTTCACGCCAAACCGTCTGAGGAGTAGTAGTCAAAATCAGATCAGATTGGGTCTAGCATTAGTATTTTGTCATTTCAACCGTTATAGTAGTAGGTAGTACAGGATTCAGCCTAACATCTTTTGTTGTGGCAACAAGATTATTGATACAAATATTGTTTCCATATACCAAGACAAGAAAACTGATACAATACCACCAAATCGGAATTTTTATCGCCCAATCTGACTACTATCTTCACATAAAGATGCAGAAATCTAATTAACATTTTGTACTATGCTCAGTCATCCTTTAAATATGTCCTGTATGTTACGCTTCGCCTAATTCTTCACCTTGGCAGCTTGTACTAGCATTGCCATGTTGGATATCAACAGAAGGACCAACCGTATAAAGTGTCGAAGTAAGCTTACGTATCTACTTTATGCTTAACGAAACGTGAAATTCAATGAAGTGAGTCCGATCGAGGCTGTTTTTTCTTCTTATTGATGCGATTTTTTTGTCCATAAGCGGATTGATACTCTCTGAAAACTATATGATGTGTAATGTGGAAGAATATAATGCGCTGAAGTTAATTGCAGCGTAGGTAATTGATGTTTGGAGGTTGAGATGATCATCATGATGCAACAAAGGATACGTTTTCGTCTCATTCTTCTTCTGAAGAATACTTTTGACTCGGTAGTGAAATGTATTAGTCAATGTCAAAATAAGTTTTTGATTAGCAGACACTATCAAACTGCTGAGAAAGCCTCCCCCATTTTCTTACAAGTTTTCTTTTCCTGAGCCACCTCAAACCAAGCTTTTTCGTACGCGTCTAGGTCATTTCACCACCTCTTCCTGGACCGACCTCGATATTAATGTCATTTGTTTATAACAATAAAATATATAAAATTTGAATGTCATTATGTTTTGATTAAATATGCTAAGCTACTAATATTACCTAACATTTTAAGAACTTTTATAACCATATTTATCTGCAAATAAATCTTTGACTTAGGCCTTCTGGATCTCCTCATTGATGATCGTACCGAGTCCATTAGCCAGCATACGGGCACTCAGCTAAAATTTAAACGCATTTGCCAGTCGGCTGTGCGGTTATATCTAGTGACCGTAACGTTGTAAATAACTTATGTATTCTCCGAAGGATGGCGCATGAACGAGAGGCACGAAATTGTGCTGAAAAGTGGGTGCTTGAAAATTTTCAGCCTACTGAATATTTTTTTGAATTGAAAAAGTTCCTGTTTTTAACCGACTTCTAAAAAGGAGGGGGTTATGTATTCGACCAGAAGATCTTTTTTTTTTTTCATGTATGGACACCGATTTCTCCGTGACTGTTGGTCCGATTTAAGTGATTTTTTGCTCTTTGCTCCCGTACTGTATGAGTTATTCTCTATAATATACATTTTTTCTTTTTCGTCTATCTATATGGATGATGTGCTAATAAATTCTAGTTACAATGCAGTCTTGATACTTGACAAGGATTTCTGTGAGATACTTACCACAACTAAAAAGGGTAAAATAAAACTTTTTGCAAAAAATACAGCATTCATTGCTTTGCAAACAAAAGCTTAATTAAAACTAAAACACATGCACATAAATTATTTGTAAATAATGCTTGAAGTATGCTCATAAACATTACAATACTCAATCCACAACACGTGCTCAATCGACAAAATGTGGCTTTACCTTTTAAGTAAATTATGCTGCATTAATTATTAACTTTCATGTGTTTATTAAGCTTACAGTCAATCATTAAAATTGTAACTGTTATCAATAAACCGTCCACATGATTTAACGATCAGTAGGTCGTGGTTTCTTACCCAGGCAGGCATTAACTTTGTGTAGGTAGTTTATTTCATCATCACTGCTCTCAAAACTTTGAAGGAAAATTGAAACCGGCGTGTCTTAGAACTAAACATTCGAAGTCACGGCATCTACCAGCCCGCACTGGGCTCGCGTGGTCCCACTCCTGGCGTCTGTGTGTCCCAGCAGTATAACGGAACAGAACATTATAGGCTTATTATGTTCAAGGATCGCTCGTTGAAGTGAGTAGCTAACTACACCCTCTCGCGTGTATCCACCATGTGGCACAGTAAGCAGATTACTCGCGACTTAGCTGTGTTTAGAGAGGCTAATTACTTATGAATTTATTATCAGAAGCTGATAGCTTGCTACGAGGTTTGTGGGTCCATTTCTCATATACATGCGGATTTTCAGTGAGCTATGATTATGGGTACTTGTGTGAAGTTCTATGGAACCGTGGTCGATGGAAGCTTTTGGCCGACTGACAAAAGAATTGATGGCGACGCAGACTTTACGTCTAGCCAGTTTTGGGAAAAGCCTTTCTAAAATGTTATTCTGCTAGATTCATATATTCTCTTTTGATTCGTTTCCATTCCATTTTTCTCAACTTTGGCTAAAAAAATAAATAACTGCTAATCAAGACCAGGTGGGCGGGCCACGTGCAAAATGTAGAAAAGTTGTTAAGAGCGTTTACGTCTATCGCGCGAAGTCAAGTTTAGGTAATTCAATGCATTTTTTACACACACAGAAGCGCGCGTGCCTGTGTGTATAGCGCTGGCGCGCTCTCGCGCGCTATAGTCAAACTAACCCACTATGATCCGTTCGAGTGCAATTGTTGTAGTAAAATTTAATTTGAATTTGAATTTGAACGTACACGGATTACTAAAGTACGAGTGCATAAAATAAGTATTCAATAATATATTGCAAGTATAGCTATAATTATGATTAATATTAAAGTCGTTTTTTAGTTATTCAAACATGAATTTGTTGATCTAAACTTTAGAAAGAAACCGAACTTCGTTAATTATTATTGATTTGTGACTTATTAATAAATATTTCTTATTCTATTCAAATAAATCACTTTATACGGATTTACTTACGTTTATTTTATGGGTAGTTCTACGATAAGAGGTAACTTGTGCGGCAATCTGTTTAAAATAGAAATTTTATTCTATATGTTGTTATTTTTTGCAATGAAACACATCACCTAAATGTACTTTATTAAATAACGTCACGATTAAATGCCTAATTAAAGTATATTTTTCTGAAATTCCTTATAAAGTCTAAAAAAGTATCTACCCTGGCCTGTCCCCCTGTCGGTTTTAGTTTAATTTGCAAACGATATATATCTTCTTTGTATCAGTTATTAAACTAAAGTATGTTAAACACAAATTTCAATAAATATATTTAAGTATTGTTAAGGAAAAATAGAACAATATATAATTATTTGCAATATTTTTAAAACTTAACTTTTGTCCCACTTTTTTTGGGTATCTACCCTGGCAAATTTCATTACGCTACTACAAACACAAATATAAAATGACCACATTCCAAATAGCGCTGAAGGTCATCTATCGATGTGAAGTTAACAAAACAAAACATGTGAGCCGTTAAGAGTGCCGGCATTTGTTAGTTATTGAGACCAGTTGGTTCAAAGTAGTGGTTTCGCGAGGTCATTGTTTCTCTCCACTGGTAAGTCATAAAAGTTATATTATTCATTTAATTTATTTGCATTTACTGGTCTAATTTAATAATAATGTAATAGTTAAAGTGTGATACTTAATATACCAAAACATTTCTTATGTCAATTAAAACAATAAAATTTATCATGAAAACGTCTCTTCCCTGGCATATTTCCCCTGGCAAGATAACTGCCAGGGGAGAGACTTGTTGACCAGGGAAGATAATGTTAGTGCAATCAAACTTAAATATAGCATATTTTTATCAACGAATAGTTTAAAATAATTTAAATAATTTTGGTAAATTCTTAAAACTGAAAAATAAAAGAGTTCTCAATTCATATTGTTATTATATTATTGTCTAATATTGTTATAGATCATGGCACCACGGAAAAAATTAACACGTGAAGAAAGATTACAGAAGAAACGTGAAGCTGAGAGACTACGATATGAAAGAATTTAAAAATGATCCTGAAAAATATGAATTGCAAAAGCAAAAAGAAAAGGCAAAATATTTAAAAAAGAAGGAGAAAGGAATAATAAAGACTGTCGACCAAATGACTCCTAGAGAGCAACGTAAGGCACGAAAGATATGGAAAAAAAAGCAAGAGAGCGTAGACAACGACTTGCACTTAGAAGAAGATGATGAAATGCAAGTAATATTCTGTAAAATAGGGGACAACACTGGAAAATTATTTAAAGTTGATGAAAACGATATTTCATTTATCTCAGAAGATCAGATTGTTCAGGCATTACCTACGCCAAATCTTATTTTGAAAGGGCAGAGGATGTTCTACTCTTTCAAAGAGTCTGTGAACGTGTTTGAGAAAGCTTAAGCATTTATTTTTTATTAATATAGGCAAGAGAGTGCCTTTAATTTATATTTTTTATTTTATGATTAAAACATGTTCATTTAGTGAAATGTAGCATAGGTACAGGTGATATGAAAATTATCCTAGTTATCTCAAGTCTGATTATTTGTATTACTTAAAAGACGCTAGTCTAATTAGTATTAATAAAAGAATATTTTATTATTTGTTGTAGGTACAATGCCATGTTAATTTCATATATTATTGTGTAATAACACTAAAGAAACTTTTGTTTTAAAATTCAGAAAAGGCTGAAATAATATAGTCTGTTAATGTTTAATATGATTAGTAAGAATGATAGTCTGATTCTATGTTAATTACAATGTTTAATTAAAGTTGATTTTACTAATTTTGTTATTTTTATTACTACAAATCCTCTCCCCTGGCCAAATAAGTATCTACCCTGATCGTGGTGTCTCTACCCTGCCCAACGTATTTACCCTGGCCTTGTAAAAAGTAATAAAATATGCATAAAGTGACTTGCCCTCACGTGAAAAGATACATAAATAGGACCAAAATCGTAATATAAGTGTTTAATGAAAAAACAGCAACTTTTCTGCGTGGCCGTATTCTGTATGGACTTAAAACCTCTTATCGTAGAATTACCCTTATATTATATTTTAACCTGACGCGATGTTCCTCTTAGTGACACCTCTTATGAGGGAAATACAATAGGTTGGCGTTAACTTTAAAAACAATTTATGTTCTTATTTACAAAAAAATAAGTAAAAGTTTTAATAAATAAAATTCGTATGTAAAAAAATTGGGTAGATATTGTTTGTCACAAAAAATATTGTCAGTCATCAAAAATAATAATAAAAAAATTTAATCATCAAAGTACCAAGATTTTTTAATCACACTATAAACGTCCGCTATCCTTCCAAGTACGACTAAGGTCAACTCGGGTCAGGCAGAGCGCCGAGCGACATGTCCTCTCTCTAGAAAGCCTCGCGGCGGTCTGATTTGAAATTGCTCGCGCGCAGTGATTTATAGTAGTTTTCAAATATTTATAGAAAAATAATCACTGTAAATTATTTGAAATTTTAAATTGGATGTTTTAAAGCATATGTTCTTCTATTATATTATGCTATTATTATATTAAATCAAGTAAGATATATCGGTGAAAAAATCATTTTAATTCCTTAATATTTCACATTGTTTGAACTTTAATTTCTTATATAAAGAAACCTAAATAAAAAAACTTTCTTCTCCAACTATATTCCTTAGGATCTTAGAAATAGGTAAAAAAAAAATCTAATTAGGTTTGCCAGTGGTTTCCTATAATTAGAGCGTCGAAACTGACGCTAAAAGGGAAATTAAGAATACCTCTGTTGAGTTATCTTGATACAATTTACCAATACTCTATTAATTGAAATATTTTTCTCTCCAACTATTGAGACAACGAAATTTCCTAAAGTTATTAGTAATTATCATTTTTGTAAAATAAAGGGTTGATGGTATTAAAGGGTTTGAAAAGTACTGTTTTGGAGTCAAACAGCGCATGGACGGCGTAAACGCTCTATATAACCTCGGTATGAAGTCTGAGCTTTCGGCTCTAACACATGTCTACGTCTGTGCCCACAAAAGCTTATTTGAAGGGCAATTTTAAGTTCTCAAAGCTTTCAGCCAAGTTTTTAGTACAAGTTCTTCACTTTTTTGCCTTGTAGTTCTATTTTTAGGGCCAATAAAAAATACAGGCTTATTTTAATATTAAGTTTCAGACTAAGCGAAGTAAAAACAAAAGGCCAAAGAAAAACGTGCAAATTGTAGAAAGATGTTGAATATAATCCCGATGGGCGAACTCTGTCCAACCGTAAGCTTCACAGATGTCTTCGCCCACTTCTATTTTAACTTTAATTCCCTTTAGAAGCAGGTTATTTCTGGCCAAGTTGAACACTCCTGGCGTACTGTTTGCCAAATTATTAATTTATGAAACATATAATTTATGTTCCTTTTGCCCAACTGATTTATGAATGACTTGACTGACTCTGGTTTCTAGTATATACTGCAGTGGTTACTTTCAATGGTCATAACTTGAGCTGCTTGTCACATTTGACAAGTAATATTGACGTGTCCTGTTTCTCAAATGACGTTTATAATAGCTCGGTTTGATGTATTGGCAGGCATACAGTTGGAGCTAAGATATTGGATCTACTTGCCATTGAAGTGATAAATATCTTGTCAGAAGAGGAAAGTCTTTGACCAGTGTTACCAGTGACGATTAACGGCAATGAAAGAAGTCATCTACAATGGACGACCGATACACGTCTGAAAGTCACCCAAAAAGCAATTGAGAGAAACTTATCACGAGTTGAGTCTCATTTGATAAATATTCTAGTAGGTAAAATAAAGTCGATTCCATACAGCTTTTAAAGTAAATTCTTACACGTTAAATTTTCTCGTTCATAAAGTTTAGGGTTTATCGGCCACATAGTTTCGCAAATGTGAAAGTCAATTGAGAGGAACGGGTTACTTATGTGCTACGTTACATGTATTGTAATTTCTAAACGTAATACGTGCTAGACTTTACTGCAAAAACCAACCATGTTTTGGATTAAGATTTAAATTATTCGACCTGCCCTCGCCGTACTTTGGTCGCCAGTAAAAACTGTTCACACTTGATTTTGAGTATGAGTGAACGAAACAATACTATTCAAATGTCAACGAAACAGAAACTTAATCATTTTTTGACGCGGAAGGCCGAATCTAACGAGATATCCTTGATTTTGATAAGAATTAAAATCTAACATTGCCCAAAGACAACAACGCTACGTCTCGAAGGGTCTTTAGTGATTATCTCAGCCAGTTCAGCGACTGTGATAAATCTATACTTGATACAAGCACACTGATCCTAATTGGGGTTAACAGTTAATTAACTGATTTTCTGTTCTGACGAGCCTATCGGCAAGAAAAACACTTATAATGGTGTGCTAGACAAAGGCATTCAATCCTCAGCTTAGTCGAATATATTTCCATTCTGATCTATTCCCGGCTTTTTCTCAGTGCAACAGTTAAGTTATTGGTTTACGGCTTGGGCCCAAGCTCAGATCATAAATGGCGTTGACTCCACACCATCTATCTGTGCTTCGACCGACCTCGGCTTTTCCAGGCATTCATTTTCCTATTGAGTAAATCCTATCGTTTGGGTGCTCTATCCCGTCCATTCTTACATGTCCTGCCCATCGAGGACGTCTAATTTTTATGGCTAACCTTTTTAACTCGATGAACGACGACGAAAATGGAGTGTTCATAAAGACTGTTCTACAATATTCATCCTACTTAGGGGCCTCAAACTTTTCCCCATAGAATCCCCCTGCGACCGACTGATCAGCTAATTTGTATACGCAGTTAAGCTTGTTATGCTGTTTGTTTGTTTGCATCATGTTATACTTTTTATGCACAAACTTGGGCGTTTTGTAAATGTACCTGTTTTCTTCGTGTTTTCACGGTTAACGAGTGTTTGTTGTGCCTCAGTCGTTTAGGATGTTGTTTGTTTTGCAATTGAATAAAAGTAATATTCGAACTCGGGTGTTAGTTTGTGGGAACATATGTGGATTATCTAAAGTTTTACCCATGTAAGGTCCTATGACTTAAATGAATGAAGAATCTAAAATTATAACTAATGTGGCTGAGAATGGGTAAACTGAAGGGTTGAAGTGTTATACAAAAGCTTAGGAAAATGGCCTTGCGTATTGAAGCCTACAAGATAATGCTTAGCTCTCATTCTCTTGATGGTTACTTGCCTAGTTTTCTATATTATTGCAGAGTCTAAGCTTTGTCTTATTCCCGATCCAATTACCTAAAACCATTCTGTCTGCAATACTCATAATCGCCAAACTTATCTTATTCAAACGAACGTCTTCACAATTCCGCGACTCCGTTGTGCTAACTCGGAACTGGTTTCATCCGGCGCGATCCACCGTAATCCGGTTATATCCGGCCGGCGGATATAGGACACGATGGGAAAAAGCTAAGAAGAACCAGTCTTTCGGAATATTTAATGAGGAACTGAATTAATAGACACGAATCTAACTGGTTAGAGTAACCAATAGATTAGTTCCATTTGCTGTCCTCAAATGGAACTCCTGAATCACTCACTGTTTTGACAATTGTTCAGTAGGCAGAGTAAAAAATAAGATCAGAAAGAGTCTATGGAGAGAATAAACGGTAACCTGTTGGTATCTCGTTAGACGTCCTTGTTATCTAGTTGCTATAAACTAACATATTTACGTGTGGCGTTTGAGCTAAAAATAATTTTAACACACTTCGCAATTACTCCCCGAATTTAAGCTGTTCATTTGCTTCTTTCTCAATTAGTGTTTAATATCGTGCTTTCCATGAAATGGATCTTCTTTGCTTTACCCAACGTGTGTATTGTACGCCGGTTAAGTTAATCGTTGGCGAAGTAAATCGCTTTTAACAATCGACGCCGAACTGTAAACAGGGATACGGTTTATTGGATAATTGACTTTATTTTTGTTCGCGCCTGTCCAGTTCTGGGAAACAGAAGAGTTTATGGTGTAATAGTGTGCGGGAGGTATTTTATTGTCAGTGTAATTTAGATGTTATTGACCATAGCTTGTGAATGCGGTTCAGCAGTAATCGCAGGAGTGTCCGTAAGACACCTGTTAATTTTAAAGGGGTTCGAAATTTTTTGTATAGAAACTGGGGTATGGCCATTATGGTTTTTCTTCGAAGTTACGGCAAGTTCTCATACCAATCTCATTGCGATCATTGCCTCTAAATAACTTGGCAACGCGTCACTTTAGGTAACCATGTCTCTGGTGACTGGTAATTTTTGTTGGTTTTAGTGTCCTTTACCCATACCTAAGTGCCAGTTTCATCGTGGGCCGTACGTTTGCAGAGAGATCAAAATGGCTATGGATTGATTACGCTAATTCGGTTCTATGCCCTTTGACCTTTACTGGGAGCACTCGTGGAAATATCTCCAATCCGTTATACGGGGTGGAAGGGACATTGTACTGAAAACGAAAACCACGTACTCAGTACATCATTCTGAACATAGAAATTTTTCATAACTAATTTAAAAAAAACAGCTATTCCATGCATTTTGACCGTGTAGGGTAGGTATTGCACTTTTGTAGGAAACAGCTTTTTTTTAATAACCGACGAAAAGCTGTGTGGGGGTTTTCGGAATGATGTACTGAGTATGTGGTTTCCGTTATCGGTACGGTGTACCTTCTACCCCGTATATCTGTCACAATTTTGAGTGTAGATCTATATTCTTCTAGCTTTTGCCCGCGGCTTCGCTCCCGTTATGGTCGGAAATTATCCCTCGAGAACGTTTAAAAGACTGAGCCGATAATACCACTTCCCAATTGTAAAAGAATTTTCAGAATCGAATCAGTAGTTCGAATATTATCGCCTACATCCAAACTTACAAACACACAAAATCCTACTCTTTATAATATTGCTATAGATATTTACAAATACAGCGATAATGACGGGAACATGTTCTGTTGCTGCTGCTACTACACAACATCAAAACAGCGATGGGTCTATGTCCATCTAGATTCTACAGCTAACGGGCTTGGTTGTCTGTTGGGGTTGTCATGTCGACCATTTTATTTTAAAGCATTAAATAAACCATGAATATGTGGTTTTTGAGGACTTACTTGCTCGATACTGTATCATTCAATTGAAATTTGTATACATAAGAATATTCTATCTATGTATCATTCCAATTTATCACACCATCCACTCTCGTATTGTAGTCAGAACGAAACCCGCAAGCCATTTGTCGTGATATCACATTGTGATCACAATTGTGTCGATGAGCACCCCAATTACCCATTCCCCACAAGTGGCTTATCTCGTGGGATCACAAACATCTTGAGGTGCACAAGAGGTCGTTTGTTATTGAGTGCTATATGCCTGTCGTTCTGCAGGAAGGAAGTCCGATTATACAATCATGGTTGTAACAGATCTTCGTTGTCAATTTCTTGGCATTGCATTGGTGTGAATTTTCTATGAAGTTTGTGTTGACGTTCTAGATATAGGTAATTCTGATCGCTAACGACATGATTTTAAGATGCATACGTTTACGTATTAAACCTATATGAATATTTATTAAGCTGTAGGGAGATACATATGTTTAATTAGATCGTCTCATTATCCTATTTCCTTCTTTGTTCCGTGATACGATGCATGAGAAAGATTTGATAATGCGTCGTCTTTGAGTTTACCCCATTTCTTTTCCGAATATTTCTGACAAATTGTTTCAGTTTTCTAAACAATCCTTCAGAGACTGATTGTATTACTTAAAGAAAATGTGATCTTCGGCACGCTTTGTCTTACGTGATTAATTTCACGTTAACACGTACCTTTTCATAAACGAGTATCCTGTAACATTATAACCTATGTAATAAACTAATCAACCGTTGTCTCGGCTCCTATTACATTCCTTTACAATTTTCTACGTGACTTCGTTCACATCCACGTGTCGGTCGTTTCACCCCTAGCTATGTAAGCTACTGCCACCTAGCGGGAAGGGTTGGAACTGTTCGCTGAAGCAACAGGGTGTAAGTTCTACAACAGCGTTGTTTGTTTCGAGATAGCGCCCTCAGTCGCCTTCAGTTCCACCACCCTCTGATAGATAGCGTTAGTAGTATCATTTGGTCATTCGTTTCAAGTTTGGTGTGCTGTAGGGTATTTTTAAACATTGCTTTTTTTTGAAGTCGATTAATTTATTGATGTATTTAAACTGGCAAGGTATAGTTCACTAAGAGTCATGAAAAGTTTGGTCTTAATGCAAGACAATCATCGAAGAACATGCTTTATTTAACATGAGATTCCACGGTAAAGCAATAATCTTCCATGTTTACAATCAAGCGTAAAAACGCTACTAATCATCCCAACAGCAATCTTAACACCTCATCATCATACAATAAATTCTCACTATTACTCTCATTACAACATCATTTTCCATACAATAGCGATAAGTTCCCAAGATATGTTTATATGCGTCCGTCATCGACAGCTACGACCAATATATCTTGACACGCGGTGGATTTTGGAAGTACGTTTAACTGTACTGGATTTGACAGGTGAATGACGCTTTTGTTAGCAAGCAGCGCCACCCTGGTGTCTCAAATTATGTTGGTTAAGTAATACTGCATTATAATTATGACGTTACTAGCAGTCACGAGTACTTACGATGCCGGTTATTATTAACAATTCTAGCAGATGGCGCGTGCGAACGACGTCAGATAAGTAATATAAGGTTTTAGTGTTATAGTGCTACGTGGTTCTCTTGGCGCGTGGCCATAGTCGGAACTGACACCGCTAACTTCTTTTTTTTTTTTCAAAACAATATTCAATTTCACAAATATTTAATTTACGAACAGCGCCTTACCGACGCGCGACGCTGTCACTCAAACGCCAAAAAAAACATGACGTACTATACGATGTTGGTAATTGTAAATAATGCTGGCAGATGGCATTTGCGAAGCGACGTCAACTGTGTAATATTAGGTTTTACTGGCGGGGAATTTGGAGGTCTAGACAAATGGGGTTTTCGAGACGGGTAGTTTCGAACTTCGATACTAGATGGCGTTGGTAGGTTAGCTTTGTAGGGGTGAATGCGATTCTTTGATTTCCATTTACTTGCTTGTAAGTTAGAGTTTACTATGTTGTTGGAAGTGTAACTTAATAAATGAAATCTTATTTACAATAGCAGCTATAGATTGTTGTTGGAGATCACAGACGTGCCAAAACAGGTAGGTATGCTGCCTAGTAACAGAAACAAGACTACCACAAATTATTCAAATGAAAGCACATAAGTATTTGAATCTAAAATTCGACACCAATGAATCGATTTCTTGGAAACTGATGAAGCGGACATGTTATATTTGTCAATGTTCCTTGGTAATGGCCGAGAGGGGGAGGGAGGAATACGTTTATCGAGTGTTAATTGTGAACACGTGGTGGTACAGGCGTTTCATTGAGCTGTTCTTGGTATAAGATGGGTGGTATGCTTCGAGTGTTGACAGAGTCTTTATTACAAACCCAAAGTTAAAGAAATAAATTTCCAGCCAAATAAATAACCAATTTTTTTGTTTTACAGGTACGTTCCTTTCGCATGTTCGAGTTTACAACGAATCATAATCGAGATAGTCGAAGATCAAAGTACGTATTCCATTAATCATTAAACACTTCTTAAGCGTTCACTAAAATCAACAATAAAAAAAATCAAAGAATATAGGTCTAACACACGTAACATCTACGTGACAAAGGTAAACACAATTTAAAATATTTAAAAAATCAATAACATTCATTTGGCACACCGCCTGAGGGTCACGGCACTATTTTTATATGCGCGCACGCATTTAGAGTTCATTCATTCACGGTTTAAAATTAGAACGTGACGGTTCCCGCTGTACTCGGTCAGTTGGTTCGTAGCTGTGGGCGTGTGCGGTTGTCATCCCAACTAATTAGATAGACGATAAATAATTCGATAAATTACGGTTTCCTTCCGTTTAATGTGGACTTCTAAACTATTTTAAGAATTGAAAATAATGAGGCGTGAGTTTAAACGAAACGATGATTGAATTATAACACCTGTGTTACCGTAACTGGTAAATATCCGGCGTAATGGTGTAATATTGTAGTTTGTAGTTCAAATGGGAATAGAACGATTATATCAGCTGTTGAACATCCCACACGCGGCGGGTCAATTGATGGGTGAACAATCTAATATGTTACCATTAGATGTGACTTTAGCTGAGCTGATACAATTAGTAATGGCGGAATTGAGATTTATCTGATACGCCCTACAGACTCACACGAGAAGTGTCGGTGAAAAGGCCCGCCGGGTCATAGCGCGAGAACCGAGAAGGTCTCTACACTCATGCAAATCTCACTTGAGTTTTTATAGTCATCCGGAATGAGTCACAGTGCAGCAGTTTAGCAAAACTCAAAAGTTAACGAAATAATTTGAAAAATGTCTAGAAATAGCATACTACCACAGATGAAGTAATCGTTACTCAGCTTGTAAACTAAGCACAACAACGTGCGAAGCCACTTACCTCGCCGCACTGAGACCGAACAAGAATGTCATACCATTTTCTTTTCTCACCCCAGAAACCCTTTGAAGCGGGCAAAAAACCGACACTGATCGAAGAACACGCGAGCGCGAGAACGAGATGGCGAGAAACCAATCACATTCACGCTTCTCGGGTGTTCTTTGGCGTTCTCGGCGTGAGTCTGTAGGGCCCTTGATACTGCCGAGTGGGATCGTGAGAGAGCCGATCCCGCTCGGAGAAGAAGGCGTCTTTGAGGTCACGAGCGTTCAGAGTGGGGACCCTGTGCGCTCACCGAGTGGCCTTAGAGATGACCGGCAGCACAGTGGTCACGTGCCGCCGTGCACACTTGCACAGCGAGGCTCAGGGGAGACCTCTATACAATCTCCCCAGGGATGTGCCATAACAGGCGTTGCACAGACCGCTCCGGACAGGTCTTTTAAGAGGAAACGGTGCCTCCTCCCATGTGCGGATGGTGACCACCGGGGTGGTTTTAGTGAGGTATAAATCCCACACTCCCCGGTCTTATCCCCAAAGACCAGTCGCCTTTTGAAGGTTTCCCCCCCGTGAACAAAAAAAGAGGGCCCTTGATACTACACAATGCCTTGTTAACATGTGCCGGGTGTTGGCGATTCAGTGCAAAGACAGAGAACTTAGCCTATTGCTTGGGAGATACACTCCGTTAATTGCACTTTCTGCTTTTCTTGGGACTGTCTCGCCACTGTGTTATGCAATGAAAAATACTTATCAGCTTTTTGAAGGTAGAGGCAAAGAGCATATAACCTAAAATAGTCCGAGTCTCTCCAATCTCCTCCCAAATTGCGCCACAACTTCCTACACACCAAATCTATGCTTTACAATAAATTCTAACCAACAAACAAGCTGAACATACTTCAGCAACACAAATACAGTCTGACGATAGAATCGGTTGTACAAACACCAGTTATTATGTGGGTTAGTGCGTTCCCCACCCACTGCTTGAATAAATGTACAGTTGCCATGTGCCCATGTGTGCCGGATGGACTGTGACTATTGTCATAGTTGGATCAGCGCAGAATTAATCGGATATCTGTCTAATTGAGGCCGCCGTTCATGATGTTGGCATGTCGACAACATTATTGGGAGAAGTTGATTAGCGTTGATTGGGTATGCAAATATGCTGCCGTGATGGTTTAGTTTCTTTTAAATGCCTACTGACTAATCAGATGTTTTGAAGTATTTTTATAAGTAGATGTTAATAGCAGAAGAGGTTCGTGGCTAAATTATAGCCGCGCGGATAAATCAATCGGTAGGTACAAGTAGCGGAGGCTCTCCAAAACTGGAACATCACTATGCTATAGATACGAACTTACAAAAGTGTATATTCCTAAGCTTTACTGACAAGGTTGTCATTTCAAAGAGTCTCCCAAATATGTCAGGCGTGTATAAGAGGCTTTTTCGGGACTTGAATTTATTTTCTCCACTCGTACTTGTTAACATGTCGATGTGTTCCGCACCTACGCGTTTCCTACTTGAGCGGTACTTCGTAAGAGCTTCCTAATCTTGACTGACATGCTTCAGCGGTTACAGGTCAAGGTTGAGGCCTTTGGAGTACTTTAGAATTCGACAGTGAACTTTGATGATCGACTTACATCTAGGATTCAGGCAGATACAAGACGACTGTAAAATTGTATCTTAGAGGAGTGTAAACATTGAATTTGATGTGGTTTAAAATGTGGTAGTAGTGCATGGCTGTTAAA
The DNA here is from genome assembly GCA_964057025.1 of Standfussiana lucernea. Classification (NCBI taxonomy): domain Eukaryota; kingdom Metazoa; phylum Arthropoda; class Insecta; order Lepidoptera; family Noctuidae; genus Standfussiana; species Standfussiana lucernea. The sequence continues at coordinate 16,081,760 of OZ059796.1, forward strand.
AAGAACAACTAGGGAGCTAAATGGTGGCCAAAGGAATTGGAACCCTAATCTTGTAGTGAGACCGCTTACAACGATGGAGATACTTTAGTTTTAGACTGGCACGAAAGATAGACATTATATTCGGTTCTGCAGTGTAAACTACTAAAGACAGAGAAGAGAGTGTAGTCTGACAAGACTTGACTAAGATATTCGTGTAGATCATATTGATAGTACCTGCCACAATAGGACTGAAATCAATACTAAACATAGCTAAATAGTTGCCCAACCCCGTCGCCAGATCACCGCTAACTACGAACAACAATAAGTTCAATACACCTGCTAGTACATGCGATAGCCTGCATTGCGATAAATCTGTCCCCGTTCACAACATGACACAGCCTGCGCTGCCCGACCAATTGCAGCGCATAAATCAATTGTGCTACCACCAATGTTTTGAATTTCGCTGAATATCTTATTACTTATTAGGCTGTGATGTATTCATTTTGAAGGTAATAAATGTTTCTCTTGTCACTGGTCTACAACTGTTGAGGTTCAACGCATTAGGGGTGCCACACACAAGTTCAGATCGGCAGGATTCGGAACAGTCGAGCGGCACAATCGAAAATACAGTAATCACGGAGTAAACGGTGTACACGCATGAAGAAAATAGTTGCCGGTCGAATACAACTTCCTTCATTTTTAGAAAAAGAAAGGTTAGAAATAAATGCCGAATGCAGTTTGCTGATCGTAAACGAGCTGAATGAATGTACAACAAATGCCTGCAGACAAATCGAATGCGCCGTCCCGAACATGTACGTAGCACCCCCAAGCAGGCGGCGACTCGGCGAGCGATGATATTGATGCAATTGACAATAGTCAGTGCGTGACGAGCTTGTTTACTATGAAATCATTTGTCACTGTGACACGATTACTATAATAATTTATCACTACCTACTATACTATTTTAGGTTTGTTTATAGGCGGGCTAAAAGCTTTTTGTCGACAATGTGGATTGAATCTATGCAGGTCATCATCTGCCCCGCCTTTTTCCAAGTATGTTGGGCTCGGCTTCCAGTCTATCCGGAAGCAGTTCTATGCAGGTTCTGTACGCAAACGTCACCATCATCATTGTACTCTTGACGTTAAAACGTCTCGGTGTACCGGTGGTAAGTTCAATATTTCCGACAGGGAAAATATTGTAAGATTTCTATCGTTGCTAACTACGAGACTTTTTCTTTTTGGGCTTGGCTTTCAATCTTACCAGATGTGACTGAATTTGTCCCGCTTAGCCGAGCAACAAAACAAATATAAGTAATCAGTTTGGAGATGTTTTTCTTATCGTGAAAGGCCTGAAACATGAGCTTCAATAATATTTTCGCTTTCGAAATAAGAAAAATGGATCTCGGCTTGTTTTATTTATTCTGTTGATTCTAGTTATTTACGTAAGATTATCCGACTATGCGACGTATAGAGTTTCTATTGTAGCGTGAATATATACGCACAAATAGTTGTTGATTTTTGTTACAAGGAAGTATAAACATAAGAGTCATGTGGTGTATTGTTGTACACCCACAGTTCTCGATAACGGGATTCAGACGATTCAGCCCCATGTTATAGAGGACCGGCCTATTGCCATTTAACGGGCACCATTCTGACTCAGGGTCATATAATTGTAACTCTTTCTAATAGAAAAACACAAGGACCAAGTTCTTGTCGGGAAATTAAGCTTATGTCATGTTGCGAAAGGACCAATATAAAATTAAGGCTACAATGGTAGTTACTAAACATGTTTCTTATACATAATCGTACACATTAATGTGTCAAAGTGTAATTGTATTCTTATTAATTTGATAAACATCATCATTGGCAACCTTGTTCTCCTGAGTATAAATATCTTCCCTTGTGCCATGCTTTCCTGGTTAGTGCTTTTGTGTTTTCATGTTAAAATAATAAAACGAATACCAAGCTTCGAGTTACTACTGCCATATTATCAGATTTTTTTTTCATCAAACCTTGTAACACTGATGATTATCTCGGATCTTCTTGAGATTTAAACTCTACCATTAACTGTACTGATCTTCCATCAAGAAGCGAGATGGAAAGGTCGTAAGGTCGTCGTGTAGTTTCACAGTACATTTGTTTGTCCAGAGGCACTTACGCCGATTTATAGCCGGCCCGTTAGCCGCAGAAGACATGGCTGAAGCTGAAACATACGCCATAATAAAGGGGGATAAGTTTTCACTGTAAAAAATCTCACGAATGTTTCTTCCAAAAGTGATGAGACAGAATATGATTAAACATGATCATCATTTCAGCCGAAAAACTACACAATGATGTAAATACGGTTCCCCGAGCGAATGCAGATCGATCATCCTCCGCTTACAAGAGTTCCGCTGACCAATAATTCTCTATCATTTTTTGTGTTTAATTTACGACCCGCAATCACTTGAGTTAATATCCCATCTGATGACCAGAACACTTCGCGTTGTTTGTTTTTAACTAGAAACTGAAAAAACTGCCATTCAAAGCCCAATTAAATTTTATCCTCCCCATTGGCAACTTGGGGTGTGCCAAATAAAAAATAACTGTCCAATATAGACGAAGCATGGATAAACCGTTTTATTGCATCCGTAATTGGGGATATATGGCGATCGACGATTGATCCACAACTCCGCATGCGCCTTTATACCTCTGCTAAAAACCTCGCATTTATTGCTAGCTTTTAAGATATTTCAGAAGTCGAAACACGTTCGACGTCTATGAATAGTAAAAAAGAAGTAATGGAAGAAAATACAACGATGCCTCATAATTCGTTGTCGCTTTTCAGTTTTAGCCGCGTCGGTTTTCACAAACAAACCTTCCCAACTAGCAAAAGCGCTATATAACGATTGATTTATAAGGTTATTACTCTTGTACATGTTTTATAACAGCATCAGTTTTACAACTGTCTGTATAAAGGCATGTTTTAAGTGTTTTTTGCTAATATGGTATATTGGTCTTATCACCTTATCTTACATACGTTTATATAACCAATGTAAATGTTCCTTATAAAGCATTGGACATATAGAAGCATATAATATGGCTTTTCAGACATATAATAATTTAGCCTTGTAGTCGCATTGCCCTCATACTATTTGTAAAATTAATAGGGCTATTATAAAACCTATTTCCTTATAATGTTTATTTGAATGCAGCTTAAAAGCTAATGCAAAAAGGCAAGTTACATAGCTTCTATAAATAAATAAAGTGTTGACTGCACCTCTATGTAACAGGTACAAGAACTTTATTCTTATATGTGTAAATGTATATGCAAATTTCGCACTCATCACTTAAATAATGGTCGTAAATTGCAAATCTACAATGCTGATACCAAAAAATGTTTATATAGAATAAATATTTTATTTTTCTTTTGTGATAATGAAATGGGATGGAAGATTCGAATTAGTCTGATTGTGACATCCAAAGCATTCTTCTCTTATTATAAAATGTTTGATTTTCCAAGGCCATATCACGTCCGTAAACAATTTGTGGAGATCTTCCTTTGTCAAGAAACGTTCCACATCCATATTAGGTACTGTCTGGGTTCTGTAAAATAAAAAAGAGTGCAAAGTAGCAGGTATTCACAAAATTTTATTATAAAGAATAATGGAGACTGAACCCTAAAATCTTTCAATATGGTTGAGTCTATGTGTAGTAGCCTGCTACAATAAGGGTACATGACTTATAAGTGATTTATAAAAACATTTGATTTGCTAATCCTTCTTATAGTAGCAATTAACAGGAAATCACAAAAGTAAAATAGTTTTTAAAATTATAAAAAGATAAAATTAATGAGGCGCATTAAAAATTTGCCGTAAAACTTACCCACAATTCTCACAAATCTGCTTTTCCACATAAACTTCCAGTACAAAATACGAAAAAAGTGCGAAGTGGTCAATGTCTAGCTGTAATGCAGGCCATTAATATCTTTTATAAATCACGTAAGTACCGTATTGAGGCAAATGACGCGTGAATAAATCATGAACTTCTCATATTCGTATTGCGTTTGCTACAATACGAGAAATTGCCCTTATAGCCGTATTTTGTTAGCAGTTATAAGTGTAATTTGTTACATAAAAGCAAATGTCTTGCCTATTTACAGTTAATCAGCCATACAATATGCCTTTACATAGCCAGTTTAAGGGGGATAAGCTTATTATATGGTAGCTATAAAATCACTACAAGGTTTTATTCCTTATAATTTGTGCCCAAACGCAATCTTATTAGCGTTAATATGGCCTTTATAAAACATATTTTTTTGGCTTTAATGACATTTATAGAGCATATTTTTGCTACTTGGGTTTGAATCTCAAGAGCGTCCAATATGAGCATATTCGGCCTACGACGTTCCTCCCGCTGGGACACAGACCTCCCCTCATTGAGGAGTGGTCCCAGTGCTGGTTGTACCAAATAACACTAGACAAAAAACTTTGTAGTTTTATTAACGAAAACGAATATTGGTTCGACTAAACACTGGTGTGTGTAATCGAACCAATATTCGTTCCGTGTGTTTTCACACACTTACTGTCAGAACTCCACATTAAAAGGTTAAACTTTCAGTCATTGTCCACTCATCGTGTGCAATAAACATTGTTTTTAGAAACTTGTGCAATTAAGAACATCTCCTGTACTTAGTTTTAAAACAGAGAGGTAGTTAATATCTTGTTTAATGGACGGACTATTTTAAACTTCCACGCTTATGGGGTTTCTTTAAGGTTTTAGTAGCTTGTCAGGGCCACCATAACTTAGGTTAAGACATGACTAATGTGAATAAGTCACAGTTAACTCTCTATTGTTGAGCGACCCCGCAGGTGACCCCACGCCTGTATTAACAAGTTAAGATAATGTTGGTCCATGTCATAACCAACACCTTGCAGCTTCTAATAAATGTTCTTTCTTCTCAGTCTTCAATCCATTACATAGAGAAACATATTTTCAGAACTAGCGCTTGCAATCTAATAACAAATCTTACACTTGCATTGTTTTCCAGATTAAAAAGTGTAAATATGAAGAGTAGCGGAATAAGACTCGCGTATCGCGAGGGATAGACGCCTCGGGTACGGAGCGCCAATCAAAGCAACTGCCTCCGGGCGGCTATTCAATTAGAAATGCCCTTCTACAGTTTTTGTGGAACAAGGTAGTGGAGGAAGCGAGGGTTGACTTGCTGAAATCGAAAGAAAATGTAAGAGGCCTCTGTATAGCACTTGCACCACCACCACATGTCATGCACTTACGATCTCAATAAAAAGCTATTTTTTTTTCATTCGTTCACTGTTAGACGAGGCACTGCCTAAACTATTGGGTCTATAAGAATTTCGCAAAAGAATTCACGAAACTAACGAAAGATTTCTCCCTGTTACAATGAGAATTGTGATGAAAGTTTTTATGGTTAGTTCATCATTTTTGCCGTCGAGAAATCTGAGATCGAGACTTGTAATACCAAAAGTTAACGAGCCTCACACTTAGTAAATTGTGACAAGAATCGGACCGTTGTCACTAAACCACCACGATGGGAATCCCTTTCATATAAATCGCTGTACGCTTACATGTTGCGCCGCCCGCTTACAAAATGCTCTATGCAAAGAGATTAATAAGACTTATAGAGCGGACATTGAGAATATTTTCATACAAAAGTTTTGATCCCGAACTTTTTCGATTTTGACACACGAATGCTACCTGACAAGCGGGCATGTGACACTAGACAGAACGATTTGTTACCAAGTTGTAACAAGATTTGGGTTACGATTTTCTTCGTCATGTCCCGTCTATCGCTCGTAAATATTAGAATGTCTTTGGCTCTATGAGACAGGCGGGCGCGACCGTCGCGGTTTGTACATGGTACCGTACAGCGGTAGGTGAATCGGTCCCCAACACATAATACGTCTTTTTGCCAGCCCCGCTCACATTTCCATGTCCAAATGACCCTTTATTTTCTTTTTAGAATTCCGTTTAATTCCGATTTCAAAGGGGAACGCAGTAGAATATATTGTTTATGCTGGTTTCATGGTGAATTATACATTAATCAAAGGGTTTCTCGGCCTCTTTTATGACAAATGGGAACATAATAGAAATCAGTACTGCTGTAAAAGTTTAGTAACAAGAATAAAAACATTTTGATAATGTTTATTTTTATAAAGAATGACAACACAAATCACAAACCAGTTTTTCAAACTGATTATTAAAAAACGCAGAGCAAGCGCGACTAAAACAGGCGATATTTGCATTCTCCTAACGCTCATCTTCAGCCAACGTGATAGTCAAATCTCTCAGAATTCCCAAGCCTAATCAAAGAAAAGACACAGTCTTCTTTCGTCGCGTAGTACAGTAAAAAACAAACAATTCCCAACCTTCCTACTACCGTATAAAAGTGTATAGAACAATTTATTTTTATGTGTACACGGTATCAATAAGGTATACATACCACGACGCGTTTGTTTACGAGGCTGGGCGTGTCGAATGTGGTGTGTTTTGGTGGTTCTACCCTGTGTTAGTGCATGGTTACATGTCGTTGGGATATATACTTTTACTGGGCTGTCACATGCGATAGGTAAATGGCAGACAATTGTTGGGGTTTTTGTTCGTCGATGGTGGAATAGAATATGGAATTGATGAAAGCTTTTTGATTTAGTGAAGGCACACCTAGGATTTATTAGGGAAAGGCCGTGTGTCTGATGGCATTTTCTATTAAGAGAAATGATGCACAGGATGAATTTCAAAAATCCTTCGTTAATGCAGCAAATTTTCGAGCTTCTAGACCCAGCTGTTTAGGCTGTACGTTGTCTTTCAATGAATTTTATGTCAATAGTAAAGATCTGACAAACAGACAGACAACGTATAAAAGAAGGTAGATAAGTTTAATGGGTGATGCAAATAAAAGTATGATGTGGTATTTATTTCATTCGTTGTTTGTAGTGTGTAGTATCCTATTTCTTCCTTCATCACTTGTCATGAAACAGCAAACGGATGCCGGTCGTAAAAAGTATATTGCTCTTCTCATAGCCTGGGTCCAAAAGCTAAATCTCGATTGATATCCGGAAACGATGCAATAACAACAACAGACGAGATACTCGTAAAAATACAAGTCAAGAGAACCACGTTCCTAATTATTTTCCCACGCCTCGAGGGCTAAATATTTTCACGGCTGCTATAGATCTTGATAATAAAATAATATAAGAAGTTTAGCCTGAGGCTTCAGAAGTGAAAGTTTAAAGTTCATAAGCTTTGATTTTGTTCATCTTTTACGTGCTTCGTATGTTTATAATACCAATGAAGTTTTCTAAACTTTCTTTCCATTCAATTAGCTGTTTACAGACCTTGATAAAAACCAAATAGTACGAATCCACCTACAGAGTATGTCAACACCAGATATAGCCGTAAATTAACAAAAGCCGTAAATAAGATTTCTTTTCATCAACACCACTACTGTGAACTGCGATCATAGACGGAACCCTGACCTGGCAAACAGTCTTTCATCAAACCCTCTCGCAAGAAAAACATATTATAGGCACCTTTTAGTTTATACCGTATCCTACGAATAAATGTCTTTGTCTTTGAAACAGTCAAACTAGTACAGACAAATTGTGGGCCGGCTGCAGACTGTGGACACTGACAGATACTTCAGTATATATTTGTATGGAGGTTTCCGTGTCCAGAGCCGCATTCACAATTTGTTTAGTACCAGCTTGAGTGCACCTAAACCGACCGTCACCGTTATATTTGTGTCCTGTACTTATAGTTGGTCTCGTCTGGACTGAGAATCACGATAAATCATGTACTTTATGATAGCCGTTGTCTCTAGAAGTCCCCATCACTTAACGATGTTAGTGTATCTTGTTTGAGTATGTTTAAGCTTCAAATATTCATCAATATGTAAGTAACTGACTAATATCTCCGGGCCCAATATCTTGCCCTAATGTATTCCATAAGCGATCCGTCCTTTTAACTAATCTAAGTAAGTTTGTAGCTTGTCAAAGTCTCTGACAGCTTCGCAGGACGTCCCCCGAATAGTAAATGTTTCATACTTTTTTTTTTATTTGAAACTGGATTAAAGGATCTATGGTCGAATGAAGCCGGTAATGTCTTTCTTTTGTTTTCGTTTTGTCTGCTCCAATGGGTAGCACGAAGTTTAGATTTATTTTCAGAACTAACTTGTATTAAAGTGTTTTGAAAGTTAGTAAGCTAATATCAATGATTAGCTATAACATTGTTTTTCTTTGGCTTCGGATATTATGTTGATTATATGTTGTACTCAAATGTGGATATACTCGTACAGTCAGTTGACTTGACCCTACAACCCCTGTTCTGCTTCATAAGACGGGTCAGGTTATGCAAGGCAATGACTTTTCTATATAGTAGTATTGAGTATACCTTTACCTAACCCTTCAGGAATTACAGGTGAGAAGTTATGTACAACCGAGTTATCTTTTGGCTTGACGATCCTTCCTAGAACTTCAGAAACGAAACAATTCCCCTTAACAATCAGAGCACCTTCCCTTTGAATGATAAACAGCTTATGAAGAACCCTCGTTACTTAAAGTTTCGTGATCCCAGCCTCCGCGTCTTATTACATCTGCGCTGTTATTACGCCTTTTTTCTTCAGCCGCTCCCCTCCCACTAAATGTTATCTTTGTGAAATCATTTCTTAGTAAGGAAATGTACGGGGGACAATGTTTGAACGGGTGCAACAAAGTTCAATACAAGTAAATGCTTTGAGAAAATAAGTCCAACGTTTTTTAATTTATTCTAGGTGAAAGAACCTAAAAATCATTTTTAATTTTGTGTCTATATTCTGCATTGAAAAAAAAAAGGATAAACAGTAACAACGTAAGATATTCCAAAATAGCTGCTGCAAGCGATTATGCATATACCTATTACAAATGCAATCTGCAGCCCGCAATACTCGTTAAAATTCATAGTTTGCATTAGAAAACTCATTCCTGTCCCTAACGTGTTTATTACAGGCGGGCCCGTGGCAATTTGCGTCCACTATGTTTTCACAATAATATTATAAACGGCGTTTGTTCAGCGCTTGTTTTCAGACAACTATTTTTACTTACTCTTCTTGTGACGGTTAATGAAGCCGGTCAAAAGATTTAAACAAGGATAGTCTTAAGTTTATTCCCGACTTAATTAAGTTGTTGGTTTGCTGCCTTATTTTGTGGAGTTTAAACATGCCGCTAACAGTTAAAAAGATATAAAATGTCTCGACAAAGAAATACCTTCACAGAGTTATAAGGAAGCCATGTTTATTCAGAAAGGTGCTCGGAGACGGAATACAGCGCATCGAGATTAGACGGATCCCACAATAGCGAGAGATTGCTACAAAACTGGCATGCTGGAACATTTGCCTTCGCAATACATGCTACATAGTTACATACCACACTTTCATATTTCAATAAAGTTCAAGTCCAACAAAATGCACTTAGCCGGGACACTTCAAGCGCCTGGGTGCTAAATCATGGCCGGCCCACTGATCTAAAGTCTATACTTACCCGTTCGGCCATTATCGCCTCAAAACTTCGTAATAGTTTCGAACCCGAACGCTGCACGTAATATGTGGCCACATAAATTGCACACTGCACATAATTCAATTTACGGAACAAAATTTTGGTCACCATTAATTTAATTTTACATTTTATTTTAAAGTAGATATAATCAATTGGTTCAATTTATCAAATTGGTTATCGAGCGGAAACCCGATACTTTTATCTCGTTCCCGATTCGGCAAGCGACGAATAAGTGGGAACTGGGTAGATCGATTTCCCAATTCTTGGAATCAGAAAGTACACTTAGTGTGAGGGCTTTCGTCAGTCGTCAAGGATTGACGGGTGATTGATTGCTGCGAATGGGTTCAGAAGAGGACGTGATCGACGATTTTTTAAATTCGCACTGGTAGAAAAAAAAGTGTCGTAATACGCGCTTTTCAGAGTTAAAAGAAAGTCTTAATCTGTTTCTCAGGTTACTAAAACTGCGATTTGTATTCGCCGAAGAATCTGCATACTTATAACAATTATTTCTTTCACTCTTAAAAGTGTAATAATGAAAATATTTATAACCTAAAACTCTCTCAACAAACTAAAGAAATCGTAAGGCCTACTATCAGCAATAATATAGCCTGTTATTTCATCGAACGATCCCGTATCAGAACTTCCCCATACAATCATGGAACACATGAAATACTGAACTTGAATCTTGAATTATGAATATAACTTCACGACTTTAGTACTTTCAGGAACTGCAGTTTTCGATTTTGAGGAGTTAGCTGGTTTCTGCTTTATGGTAGTGGAGAATTTCATTTCACTGTATCTTGCATTTCAAGTTAATACTGAGATAGAATTACGGTGGGTCTGCTGCCTATTTTATGTACCTTTTCTTATAGAATCGTACGATATAACAGCTGTTGTAAGTTATAGTAGTAATATTATTTAATATCTAAGCTCGATTCCGAATGGAAATTAATTTTAAGACAGGATGGGGATGACATTCGATTTTCAAGCTACTGGTACTAGAAAGTCGGTGTTCAGGAGTTTCAATTTCTTAGAGATTGTTACATGGATTAAATGATAAACTTAAGTTAATAACAGACACATAAGCACTACATCGTCATCACCTCGTTTTTACAAGCAGATCCCGATCCGAGGCCCTTACCGTGATTGTAATTGTATATTGATGTATGTATAAAGTTTCATGTGATGCTGTTCCGTGCAGTGCTTATAACTATGTCTTGACCTTTAATTCACTAATGGCAATTGTACTAGAAACGTACAGAAACCTATTAAAGAAAAGAAAGAATTCCGTTGCGCACTATTCTAAACTTCAATCAGCATTACCACAATTAATTGACTCTGATCCTAAGGGTGTTCTCAAAGAAAATGAACACTAAAATGTGTTCTATATTTGAAGCTCTTGAACATGATGTTTCCAATGTTTCTAACTACTGCCAGTATACAGTAAGTAGTATACAGTAACCCCCTTCAAAGGTTTTAACATGGAAGCTTTCAGAAGGATTCTAGAGGATATGTTTTAGTACGAGTACTTGCCAAAATCCTGGTTGATGTTATGTCGTGTACGCTATTACTGGTACTAGAGTAAAGCCTTTGCTCCCAGTTTTGTGACTGTCGTTGTAAATGTAGGGTAGTTGTTGTAACGATCGAGTTTACGACCCCTCTTAAGTGATATTTATTGGATCCACATACGTCATCGAAAATATTGGGTTGGTGCTTAAAAATGTAGGGTCGACGGTAGTTCGATAATACGACTTATTGGAGAAGCATTCGCCCTACGTTGATTCCCGCTATGTCGATTCGTGAAACAAATGACATCTGTTTTAAAAAGTTTACGCTTGACTTCGAGACTGGTCAAGTACACTTAAAACAAAAAGTTAAACGTTTTTTTTAGTTTCAAATAAATTCTTATTTTTTACACAAATTTTAACTTATTGTAATAAAAGAACACAACAAGGCTATTTTCCAAAATATTGACTGAAATCGTCTTTTTGTGCGACCAAAAGTACTAGGCTAGCATAATATCAATGTGGTCTACTACATAATTGAAATATTGGTTGAACTACTTATTTTGGATCGGAATAAGTAGTGCTATTTTGGGTCATTGAACCTGAACGATAATGTTAATATCGACATCCCCGGGATTCGGGGGAATATTTTAGTGAATGTCGATGTACTAGATGAAGTTAAACGACAGTATAGATATCTAATCAGTATTGTGACTCGGCCCTATAGTTGAAATAATGCCGCGCGATACGTAAACACGCGGTAGGGCTGCCTATCCATGTTAAGATAACGGTGACTAAATCCCGCGAATAGCACTACCTATTCCGATCACTGCTAATTATTGAAATACCATCTTTAATTTATGCAAGCTTAGTACTTCTTATCTGTTTACTGCACAGATCTTGTGCAAAACGTGTACGGAAAATAAAAAGACAAAAATTTGGTCGAATAATGCGATGTTCATCTTCTAGCAAGCAGCTCATATGGCCTCGTTTAATCTCGGCCACCCAATATTTGATTGATGTAAATGAAGTAGCAGGGTCCTCCAGAGTAGAATCTAACTCGGCTTTGATATTGATCGGACTGAAGATTTTCAAATTGAAGTTTTGTATCACGTAACGGTGACCAATTATCTCCATGTTCAAAATTCATACATATTGAGCAAGCTGAAGGATTTGCTCTGTAATCAAGTCCCCTCGAACATAGAGCAATTGAAGGCTGCCTGAAGTTCTGTGCGGTTACCCTAAGAAAAGTACTAGGCGCTAGCCTAGTACTTTTTAAATACATGCTAATGTATTTTCAGATGGTACTTCAATCATACGTTTAATAGGTGTTAATATTAAAGAGTAAGTACCTACTCAGATATGCTAGCCTAGTACTTTGTGGTGGGTTATCCATATATTTATTAAAAAACCCGGTATCACCGGATGAACGAAATTACTTAATTGAATTTAAAAGTACAGCCGTACTTCGTTTTTAATGTGACTGTACCCTGTGACAGCCATGTCGAGGTGAAACAAAAGACGTTGCATCAAAACCAAGAAAAATTGCAAGTCGACGTAGCGAGAGTCGACATAGCGGGAATGATTCATAGTGGGTATGTCTTCCGATTTTCTTTTCTTAAAACTGGAAAGATATATGGATTGCGTGAGGAGTGATATGAAAAAGGTGTAAATGTTAGTGTGACTGCAGATTACCATAATTATAAGTTTTATACAGTTACATACCATCACCCCTGTAATCCGGTGTAGTTTTACAGTATTTTTTTTCAGGTATTTGCGAAGTGCTAAAAAAAATTAAAATAGTTACTTTGTAGTTTGGTATTATTTTGGAAGAAAATGTAAGTAGGTTAAATCTATTCTTCCTCTTACACCTTAAAGTTACAAAGTTACCTTATATATGCACTAAATTCACGTATGGTAAAGTATCTTCGTGAAAAGATTTAAATCTCAAAATAGATTTCACAGTTTATGACAAGTTATAAACATATGATAAAATGCTAGAGATAGAGAACTTACGAAACGCGCTTTAAAAATGTTTGCTTCTTGACATTTCAAATGGGAAATTGGGAAAGTTACGGAGCTTTAGAAACTACTAATTTCTTCGTTTCGTCTTTGAAAGAAAGTTTTTAAACCGACTAATACTTCCCTTTTTTCGTTTCCAGGCGATTTCAAGGTTAGTGTGCCTGCGAACTAAACGGTAAATAGATAAGACAAACTAAAACGAAGGCAGTCGAGATAAAACCTTGGCTTAGTTCTGGCCAAGCCTTGGCCGGGATAGGGCTAGAACTAAACCAATATCCTTCCTTCTTCCTCCGCATTACATAACATAAAACTTTCAAACGCGTCTTGACATCATGCCTGTTATCCCCGAAGGAGTTTATCAGTGAACCTACAGTATACCCACATTTCGCGAGTTATGTTTGTGTCCCATGTAACAGGGGGCAAGCCTATTGCTATTAATGAGGCACAAATCCACACTGCGGCCTACTACTGTTATTCCAGATTGAAAAACCCAATTACGCTTTGCCTGACCTGGGAAACGAACCCAGCACCTCATGCTCAGCAGTGGCGCTTACGAACACTAGACCAACGAACTCTTAATTTAATTACTATACTACTTAATCCAATATCCACTTAACGAAGTTCAAACTCACCTGAAAAATATACCGAAGACTAACTACACGAAGAGATTAACAGTAATTAATCTTCCCAGCTGAAAGTTTTAATTATCAGCTCGTTAAACTAGAGGCGTTCATTGAACGAATGCTTCGTTCACTCGGCCGACTGACAATAGAATTGGCAATTTGTGATAGTTAACCGTTAGTTTGGCGACCCGTTTTGGTAAGCCGCAGGATTATAATATTTATTATGTTAACGGTATTTTGATGAGAACCCGAATTTCACACACAATGTAGAAACACATGAACAGCTACATAGTAGTGCACAGATGTTGCTCGTAATGCAAAATATCTATCATGAAATTGAAAACGTTTTTAGTGGTAACAAAAAGTTTAAACAGCTCGGAGGTTTCTTGCCATGTTGTGTATATTTTCAATGACATGTCTGTGAGCAAAAAAGTTTATTCCCTCACGGAAGGCAGCCCGCCCAAAACGTATAATTGGATAACACCACGTGCCCCGAATACTTCATAGTTTGACAAATCATCGCACTTATATCCTACAACTGATTCTACATTTTCGGCTGACATTGGAAAAATCGGCTTTCGGCCATTACGTCATATTCGGCGCGACCTTCCGCGTCGCATTGCTACGAGCGGCTCGTAGCGGTCGCGTAGCAGTGGCTACGGGCGCGTCAGACACGCTGGGTGAACGCTACGAGATGCTACGAGCGCGTAGCGTTTGAAGTTGACGTAGCTAAGTGAAGTTTCTGTGTTTGTTTTTGAAGTGCCGTGAAGTGTAAATATCATTTTAATCAAATAATAAATATTCAATTAGCTGAAGCTTATGCTGATTAACATTCTCTGTTGAATTAACAATAAATCTCATTAATTTTTCAACGTTTATTGAACTGTGAGTGTCATCAATATGTGATCGCTGGCTATGGGTGAAGGCTCACTGCCGGGGGTGTTCTTCTGTGCCGGGGAGAACGGCAACGGGTACAGGCTGTCGGTGCAAGGCATCAGGACGCTGCAGGGCTTCCTCAGGGAGCATGGCGCTGACTGCGTCAGGCAGTTTATGCAGGTATATAAGCATATACTAGTGTTTTATGTATAGAATTCAAATCAAGCAGGTTGGGCTTCGTAAGTGGTCACTGCCGCTTATAAGGCATTATACGATAGACGGGATACAGCGGACAACATCGTAATCTGCTTGCAATACACTAGCAATCATGAATTTGTTATATAGTCTCACTGAGACATGGAATCACAGTTTTTCTGTGACATCTCTACTGATAGCTTGAATCTATTTGGGTAGTAACAATGGCATCTTAGATGCGTTACCATCCGAGACACAAAGCTGAAATGTGTCTGTAATTACAAAGGCTTGTGTACCTTCCAAAGTGGAGCAAAGTTGTAGCAGAACCAGAATGAATGTTCTACATAACATAATATCACGCCTGTAATCCCCGAAGGGTTAGGCAGAGGTGTACCTAATAATAAACCCACATTTTGCCAGTTGTGTTTAAGTCCCATGTAACAATGTAATGTAATGAATGTTCTATGATTAAAATATAACTTTCAACTACCAGTTGATTCTTAGAATTTAATCTAGAAGTGTTTATTATACCTACATTAATGGCTATCATTGTTGCGGAACTCAAATAACACCCTATAACAGACTGAAAAAAGTTTTAATCAGAACACAGAAAGGTAGCGTAGTAACAATGAAATTATTGTGAGTTTGTTCTCGCATACTAATGGCTGATTTTTTTAATTCGATACTTTCTTTCTGTTCCTTCTTTTTAGGGTTCCGTACCTCAAAAGGAAAAAACGGAACCCTTATAAGATCACTTTGTTGTCCGTCCGTCCGTCCGTCCGTCCGTCTGTCAAGACCGTTTTTCTCAGGAACGCGTGGAGGTATCAAACTGAAATTTCTATATGATACTTAGTTCTACTGTCCCTGGAAGCTGTAGAAAAATCAACCTTCTAAGTCAACGCAATCAAAAGATACAGCCACTTAGGCCGCAAATTTCCGCAAATTTTCGAAACTCGCACGGGAATCAAAACCTACAGGGTACTTCCCGTGAACTTAGAATCTTGAAATTTTGTACGAAGTCACGTCTTATAGTACAGATATAGGAAAAATTACGAAAACCGTAAATTTTTAGTTTCGTCATATAAAAAAAAGTTATATACCCACAGGTTTGTACGGAACCCTCGGTGCGCGAGTCCAACTCGCACTTGACCGGTTTTTTAGAATCAATATTCAAGGATTTATTTTCAAACTAATATAACACTTACAATAAAAAATATCTGAAACCAAAACTAACCTAAAATAGTTTTCTCTCCTTTTTATTTTTGTCTGGGTAGTAGGTGACGTAGTATTGCGTACATCTGTATTAATATTATAGAGAAGTAAAATTTGTTTGTATGTTTGTAAGTTCGTATGTAGGGGGTAACTTTCGGAACTACCGATCCGATTTTGAAAATTCTTTCACTAACTGGAAGCTAGATTATACCCGAGTGTTATACGCTACATTTAAAACGTTCCCCCCGTGTAAATTCCGTACATAACGGGAGCGAACCCGGAGCAATAGCTAGTATTTCATAAAAACATACAAGAGCTCTGTGACAGAAATTCAGTCGGCGTTCCCTCACTAATTCCCTTTGGCACCCTTTGGTTAGAGTAGAGAACCCACAAAAAAAAGCATTCATAACATCTTAAGTCTTTCAACTCGCGCCCCCTGATATATCCTTATCTTACTTAATGAGTCTACCGCTTTAGAAAGGCAGTACTTACCTACTTACTTCAAACTTTCTCACAGCATCCTTAGATCTCCTTGATACATACTTCGCAGGGAAGGTACAGTCACGAGCAAAAATACTTTACACTAAACGTTCGGACAAACAAGGACGGACAAATTGCAGGCGCGGCTCCAGACATATACTTTATTTAAATGTATTTCAATGTCTGAATCCTTCTCACAATATTCAAAAGCGATTTGATCCTTAGGTATTGTGTTACGAATATATTATTTTCGAAACAACACAACTATAAAATAAGTCTTTTCTCAAAGTTGCAATCGTTATTTCATTAGGAAATTGCCGTTTAATTTTGCGTAAGTGTAAGGTATTTATGTTCGCGGCTGTACTCGTAAGTTAGACGTATTGTCTACACGACGGCTGCCAACTGACATCGTTTGTCACAAAAAGAGGACGAGAACTTCCAAGGATCATTGTTTTATGTCAAATTATGTAGGTATGTTTAAAGTAAGTTATATACCTTCTTCCAGTCTAACCGGATGCAGCTGAATACCAGTATTTTACATGGAGCGACTGCCTATCTGACCTCCACAATCCAGTTAGTACCCACTCAAGACTTGTCAGAATTTCGGACCACTGACTACCTGTAACGACTCTCAAAGATCTACAAATGACAGCCGAGACCAACGGCTTTACGTAAATTCGTACGGTGGTATTGAGTATCTATTGTTACCCACTTGTTTGTGCTGAAGGTTCCTTTCGGTAACACTCAAATAAGTTATTTTCTTTGAAGATCATTAATCATAACATTTATCTTTTATAATTAAGTATAAAGCTAACGTACTCGTAACTACGCGCTTATAATCCTCGACAAGTTAGATAGAGGTGTACAATTGTACATATAGGACATGAACATTCCACCAGTTAAGTTTAAGTCGGTCCTATATAATAGAAATTCCATCCACGTCAACAGGGCACAAATTTAATGCTGGCTCCGTTCTAATACTAAGAAATTCCGGTTGGAAAACCCCAGTAAAACTTGCATAATTATCAAGTAGGTACATCATTAATAAGATTTTGCTGGCAATGAATGCTTTGTGGCATAAAGTCCGCCTATATTTTAAGTACGCAGGAAAGAAACTGCTACATACAATAAATACAAACTTCTTAATAGGTACCATACCTCCTCAAAGATATTATCACTAGAATATTCCTCTAATTTTCAAACCAAACCCAAGACACCGGACACCTAGGTGGATCCTAGTGTCCGGAACACAAATCTGAGCCGTCCGGAGCCCCATTCATCTTGTGGCACTTGAGAGCCACCGAAGTACCGATATAATTACTACCCCAGCGCTACCGTTTGATAAATTGCCGAAATATTTTCACTACTAGGTATATTTTAGCTTAGATTTTCCTTTAAGGATTATAGCGTTAGCATTTTAATTTGGGGATTTGAAATGGCAGGTTTCGACGTAAATTGACAGTTTTTAGCCGTTTCAAGTAATGTTATGTGGAGGTAACTTCTATTTTAACTAACAGATATGTTGCTGGGGAGTTTGTTTGCGCCTCTGCTGCCTAGATCCCACCAGGAAATAGTAAAAATCAGGCGATTTGGTGGACTATATTTTTAAAAAGTTCTCAGTTTGTTTGTTTATGCTGAAAAACGGTCCTTTTAATTTTTGTACGAGGTTCGAATTTTGCACGGTGCGGTTGCAATAATATGCAGGTATCCGTGTGGAGTTGCGATAAACAAGCTGGCTAATCAGGAACTGGAACTACAAAATATAAATATTTAAACTGACAGAATTTTGCCCAACAAAAGGTCTGTTCTGAGATACGAGTACTTACATAACACACAAACTTAAATAGGCTAAACTTCTACACCTAAACCTAAATTAGTCGGAAGCTGTGTTGATAATTAATTAGCTTTCATCGCTCTAGAACCGCACGACTGACGTACTTCGTACTCAGCTGCATCTTGAGAGCGGAGCTGTGTGAGCGTTGAGAGCGGTGCTCTTATCTGTGAGCGGATTGACTTTGATCTATCGCTTGCTTGTTTCTACCAACGTGGATCTGAATTTGGCGCGAGTGTATAAGGAGAGAGGGGATAAGGGGATGGTTGGATGGTTAGGTTTTGTGTTTTTTATTGGGAATTATTGTACGAACGAAAGTATATCATTTTGTATGCACGTCATGTCCCTGCGACAAATCATTCTCTTTTCTTTCTGATCCGGGTTTTAGTTGTTTTTTTTTTTTTTTTTTTTATATATCTACTTATTTTTTAACCTGTTCAGTTGAAATAAATGATTTTGGTTAACACATAAAACAGGATATTTACTACGTTTACAATCCATTTTAGTTAAAAAATAAAAAAAGAATTGAACAAAATGATGTCAAAACCTAAATAAACATGCCGCAATTGTAAACAGACCCTGTCAGCTACAGTCGTATTAAAAGCGTGAATCTTTGAAAATATTTACAAATCGACAAAAGATTATTTAAATCTAATCATGACTTCTTACAAAAATTTAAGCGAATCGAAGTCTAGCTAAAGTAATGTACCCAAATCCTTAAAGCAATGGAAAACCAAGTTCTCTCCGATCGTTCCCAGTACCTACCTACAGGTTGTACAATCAACCACATGTATTGGTAACAGAGAAGTTTTCTTAGTTCAAATATTACTGGTACCACTGACATGCAGTTGAACGTACGCACAAGCATAAATAACTTAAAATTACACATTTTGTGTAATTTTAAGTTATTTATTGCTAACAATATTTTCTTCTAAAGCATTGATTGAAATCATACTTTGCTGAAATAGGTCTTTGGTCAAAGTTGCAATGGTTATTTCACGAGAAAGTCGCTGTTAAATGTCGTGTAAGGTATTGATGCTCGTGTCTGTACAGTATGAAAACGCCTTTACAAGTGGTAGCTTTTAGTCGTTCGCACTGTGTACACCATGTAGGCACCGATGTTAGTGTGTTTGTCAAAAGACTACGTCATATCGACTTTTTGTGGTCGTATCGTGTAACGTGAGCTTTGAAACCAATTGGGGACATCGGGCTCTTTTATGAAGGGAGTTTGTGGATCTGTAGGGAGGAAGATGGGTATAGATGGGTTGTGTTACTACTGAGATATTGATTAAACATTCTGAAATGGCAAGTGATTTGATGGTAGGTAGCTAGTTGTGGGTGGTGTGATCCAAGTCTGCGTCCAATTAACAGTTTTGTCATCAGTGTTTTGGTTAAACTCTTAAAATAATTGCCAACAATGATAGAGCTTGAATGATAGAGCTTTGCAGTTGGCTACATACTGGTCGTCGAAAGTTTGAACGAAATCGCCTCGTAAAGAAAAAGAGAAACGATACATTCGCAATAAGTACTCAACTTTCAACATAAAACGATATTTTTCATATTAGAATGACGTCGTTTAATCGTAGCTAAGAACGACACTGCTGCTACTAATAATATCTGAAACTACGTTAGATACTGTAGATACTTGAACGCAGTTCCAAGAACAACCCTTCGTGCCACCTGGTGTAGTTCTGATAACTTTGATATGAACATTCCTATTCTACAAATCGCCAGAAGTCAACCAATAGCTGCAAACATGCACGAACTATTAACTTAGTCTAGCAATTGTTGCATACGCTTACAAACTATAATTAGGCTAAGTTTTGCACGCGGTTTCTCTCGCTCCGAGGTCGGATGTTATCCTGACGGCATGAAAATGATCTTATGTTCTAACTAAGTTCAAGGTCGATCTGTATGATATTTTTCATCCAAATCCGTCCAGCCGTTTTATCGTGAAGGAGTAACAAACACACACAGACAGTTACCAAATTTGGCATTAATAAAATAGTAACCTTAAAACCGAAGGCCAAAGGTGGACCAATAACCTGGCGATGACCACGGGAATCGCTGGATGCGGGAAACAAAGGACAGGGTGATGTGGCAACGCTTGTGGTAATCCTATGTCCAGCTGAGGACGTTATTCAGCGAATAATGAAAGCGATGAATAGCCATCATCTGCTAAGCCTTTTCCCGGGGTCGGCTACCAGTCTCACCGGATGCAGCTGAATACCAGTATTTTACATGGAACTACAGCCTATCTGACCTCCACAATCCAGTTTTTACTTCGTAATACGATACCCCTTGGTAAGTTTTCAGACTTTCGGGACACAAATGATAGCAGGGACCAACGGCTAGTGCTTTCCGTATCACAGAGGAAACTCGGTAATTGTAATGGGTGGTCACCCATCCACGGACGAACCTAGGCAAGCACGGCTTAGCCTAAAGATCAACCCGAGCGGCTGTTATAATTAAGCCACGAGCTCCTCGTATAGCTATGATGGGTACAAGCAATAATACCGAAATACATGCATATTCTATAACGTTTCCAATATACATTATTTATTTACGGCACCCATAGAGGTGCCAAATGTTGGAATACAGTTCTTTCATGTGTTATTGAAAGGGTTCAAAGGTAAAATTGTACCCAAAGTGGGTGCAGCTTTTAGATTTTATATATTTTGTTTATTTAATAACAGAAAATTATGTTGTTTTTTTTTGTAAGCAATATATTACTTGTATACATGTGCTTGCTCCTGTAATTTTATCATGTAAGGTTACGGAAATTATTTTTAATCAAACTGACTAGCTCCTTAATTTGTCCCCATATATTATTTAAAACACAACGGTCATTATTTGATTGTTGAATGAAATAGCTATGAGACAGAAAATCATACTACGTCAAAAGTATGCCAATTCGTTTACTTCCCTGGCTGTATATATATATTAAGATTTATTTGTTGCCTGTCAATATAATATCATGTTACTAACTACTTATTTATTTTTTTACAGGTAAACAGGAAAAATCTAGCGGAAAAAGGGTAAAAGTACCAATATTTCTACAATATCATTCACTTCATTTTACAAAAACAAAGAATCTTTATCGAAGATATTTCAAGGAGAATTTTAACTGGGAATTTATGAAAATGGCTACGAAAATTCTATCATGCCGATCACGTCTTTGTTCTTGAAACTACATAGAATGTTCTCAAGAAAGGTTTTCAGAAAATTACTTTGAATATCCATTTACAGTACAATATAAAATTTTAAGATATAATTTTACACAGTGAAATTTAAACGTCCAATCGGACAATGAAACTTCTTCAATCCCACGTGTATATAATAAAAATCATGGTAGTTAAGCAACACCTATTCTAGAAAGTAACATGGGTGTCTGGACTCCTTGTCATGAATATTTATAATATACTAACTATTCTGACTAACTGATTAATAATCAGTAGAAATCAGACTGTCTTAGATGTGATTAATCAATTTCATATTTCCAGTATCTAAACCTTTTTTTATGAATGAAATGAAATGAAGAAAATGTCGTGAGGATAGTTTTGAGTATGAATGTGGATGGGTATAAGAGTAGAGAAAGACCAATGAAACGATGGATGGACTGTGTGAAGGCTGATATGGCAAGAAAGGAGGTGTCTGATAAGATGACAAGTAATAGAGAAGTATGGAAGAAGAAGACATGCTGCGCCGACCGCAAATAAATTGGAATAAGAGCAGGAGATTGATGATGATAATTTTATACCTGCATGTAGAGATAAAAAAAAACCTAACGCTTTTCAAAGGACCTCTTTGACTTTACTTAACACAATATTTGGCTACATAACGATCGGTTTTCGAGTTACAAACCAAGAAAGAAAAAATGTCCTGAATCAAGTCCCAAAAGATGTTATTGTCGATACTTCCACTTAATATTCTCCGTGTATGAGCCTATATGGTATATTGAATAAACCATTCCCTCTCACAACATGTGAATTACTTATGTTCATACGGGTGTAGTGGGCGTCACATAATCTATAATTTCTCGATACGTCGGATTTTTTGCCCGCCTCAAATAATACCGTGTATATGCCCGTAAGAATGCCCGATATTCGATCGTATAGGTAGAGGTACCCCTATTAATATTTATGAGGAGTCGTAATGCCTTCATATTCATATGTGCGAGAGACTACGCTGGCCCACGAGTTCTTGAACTAAACTGGGCTTGTACCACTACCTCTTTCACCAGTATAGCTGTGCCCCGCGGATTCACCCGTTTCTCTATTTGCTCGTCTCCTAAGGGTCGTAGCTAGATGTTAAATAACTTAACCTACCTCAAGAATTTGGCTATCAACTGCTTCATTCAAGCGAGTTCAAACAAAGAAATAAACGAACTCTTCAGCTTAATGATATTAGTATAGATTACTTAAATGTCACTTCAGTGTGAGAAAGCGACCCTACACAGGACGTCTAGCTCTATCTCTTTCCCACTCTGACCAGACCGGGCTATCTGACCTGAACTCTATAGGTTGGAGTTCACCAAATGGAATGGTTCCTAATGGGATCGCGTGAGTTTGTCACTTACTGTCGAAGCTAGAAGTTTATCTAGGTACTGTAAAACCATTTGAATTCGTTAAAGCTTTAGTAGAGTCTACTGAAAGGTCCCGACAGTCTATAGTCCGACGGAACAGGTATAACTACATATTTGCCTGTCTGGTTCGCGTATTTCTGAAGGACAGATTTCCACAAGTATTCAGATTTAATAAGCAACTTGCGAGTGCCTGAAATTTTTGTCAGCTGAAGAATTTTCCCTTTGAGCCGCAGAGCCTTCAGACGTTTCGGCGGCCGCTGCTAGAGGCGGCATTGTAAACTTTTACTACACAAACCAAGCATATTAGATAGGTACCATTTACTTGCACATCGAAACTAATGATTTTGATTGCAGTTCTTAATAGAAGCTGAGCGTACAATGCCGTTTCGCTGCCAATAACTTTAAAAATAAAATGATTTTCGCTAACAAATTGACTACCGGCTTAAAATGACCGCAGTTTTAATTTGCCAACGTCATCATTTAGTAATTATATGAAATTTCTATAACACGCTAAATTGAAGTAGTTTGTCAATTTGATAAACAATTACGCCCGTATGACTATTTAGTCAAGTTAAAGGAATTACTTGAGCTTAAGTAATTACTTGGAATTTTTTTTATGCAATAGACAAGAAATCACCTTTTTACAGTTCTAACTTCAAGCAAATACTAAACTACACAATAAAAATCGTATCTTAAAAAAATTACATTTACTCAAGTAAACACTTTGACTTGTTTACACATACGGGTGTAAGTTTCCCTGGCGGTACGATCAATACATCAAATATATTTTGCGCAACTATTAATATCTGGGGAGTATAGGAACTGCATTACCATCTTACTCGTAGTTAAAACTTATATTTTTTACGAAAAGGTAGCAGGCGTATTGTACAGGACTGCAATTCCCCTCAAGTGGATAATAGCGCTGTTACGCCATCTATCGGTAACAACTGACTGACTATTTTATAGAAAACTCTTTGTTTTGATACCTGTATATTACTAGTGGTTTTATATAAAAAAGTTTCTCTCTTTAAGCAACTACTAGATTGAAAAGCCTTCCTGAAGTCATCCATTCTCCTGCCCTTGATCCCCCTTTTGTTGTTTTGTACAAAAAACTTTTTAAGGCCTTCTTTTTTGTGTCTTCTCCAAGTTTTTCTTGAAAACATTTCAGAAGTCATCATGACAATGTTTCCCAGATTGTATCGTTTTCTCAGTGACACACCTGTGCCATCGCGGCCGCGCGGCGCCGCCGACGAGACGACTAGCTATCGATAATTTTCTCGCTCTAGCAATCTGCAATATATCTAATATTATAATAGATGTACTGTTAGAATAGGTATGTATCCCTTGTCAATAAAAGGGATACATATACTAATAGTTAATAGCATAACACGCCTGTGGTCCCCTAAAGGTTGGTCAGAGGTGTACCCATTAGTACACCCATATTTCGCCAGTTATGTTCAAGTCCCATGTTATAGGGGGCGAGCCTATTGCCATCAACCGGGCACGAATCCAGGCTGCTACTGAGAAATTCCCGATGGTAAAACCCAATAACACTTTGCCCGACCTGGGAATTGAACCCAGCACCTCATGCTCAGCAGTCGCGCTAGCGAGCACCAGACCAACGAATCAGTAATTATTTCTTTAATCACTACCTCTACTCGCTTTTCGCTAATCGTTTGCGATGGGACAGGTGCCTCAACAAGTATTTAGAGAAACAAACAAAACCAATATAAAATAAAGCCCTTTTCCATGGATATAACAACTTTTAAGTACTTTCAAACTACACTATACGAGTTTTTTTACAAGCACATTAATACGTTTTTAATATCATTAAATCGGTAAAGAATAATATCGATTCGTGTTGTATGTTGCACGCCATTGTTTTTATTAACGTTGTTACTCATAATTTGTTGTAATGGCGTTTCCTTGTATCAATGTTGAGGTTATGACTAATATGGAAAAGGGTTAATAGAATATTGTTATACAAGGTGTCGTTTTGCATCCTCGTCAAATTCAAGGGGGTAACTATGTAATATGTGTCAAATTAAAACAAAAACAAAAAAGCAACGTTTATTATTATTGACCAGGTACCGTAATTTATATTGATTATTTATGTCTTCTATGACAACCTCCTGAATTTTGACGAGGATGGAAAACTACACCTTGTATTATACCCATGCATAATAGAATTTAGTGCATATTTGCATAATATAGGACGTCCTTACCTTGAGTTGACACCCATACGATTGATCTAGGGTAAATTCGTTAGAGATGGCCATATTTTTTTTAAGGTGAAATAAATAAATAAATAGGGTTGTTACAATCAGTCTTTTATTCTTATCATAATTAACAGTCATTAGTCTTATAAAAATCAACCACAAATATTTTTTTTATAATTAAGCAACATAAGATAAATCAATTTAAAAAAAATATTGAATTGGCCATCTCTCCCGGCACATCAGGGTGAGTTGGCCGTAGTTGTACTGGTAAGATGGCCAGTGCTAGACTTCCCTTTTCCCTTGCCTTTGCCTTTAAATTCAATTTGTTTAGCTTCTTTTTTCTTTTCTTGTCCACATGTGGAGCACATGTCTTCAAATTCGGTACAATTCTCATGCACCCATCTGTCACAAATAAGACACTGGAGCCATTCTTCAACAAGACGAGTCCTATAATAATTTTCTCCACATCCAGCACAGTTGTCTGCCTCGTTTTCTTTGTCCTCTTCGTATGATGTATCACAGAGTACTGGCTCACTGTGATCAGAACTGCTTTCACTAATACTCCTCACAGCTTTTCGTCTTCTTATCCTATTTCTATCAGTCTTCTTATCTTTGGGTTTAATAATATTTTTTTCTTGCTTAACTTTTCGTCTCTGTTCTTTTAAAGTCTTTTCTTTTTCTTTATTCTTTCTTAATGCTATATGCTCCTCAGAAGTCAAGAGTATGCCAACCTGTTTGCTGCGTTTACGAGCCTCTATTATTTTTTGTGGGATAGGGGAGATGTCTTTTAAAATTCGAGAAGGTGTCGATTGATCAGTACTTGTCCCTGGAATTGCCAATGGTTCATTTTCATCTGTTTCTCTAGAGTTAGGTGGATTAATGGACATTATGTCTGTAGGAACAGGTAAAGTTGGATGAGTATTAGTTGCATCATAGGCACAGATGAATGCATAATCAGGTATTGCTGATGGGTTATACGGAAATACTCCACATGCTCTAAAACCAGAAATAGCGTTTTCAGCAGTAGCTGCCTTACCCCACGCCTTATTCAACAGTGTCCCAAATGATAGTCTTGTAATTCGACGACCTGGATTTTGAGTTATCCATAGCCGGCATTGCTCATAAAAATGATGTTTCAACGATTTAAACACTGCCCTATCAAGGGGCTGCAAAAAATGAGATGTATGGCTTGGCATAGACAGAAGAATGATCTCATTTTGATTGGCATATTCAAGCATTTCAACTGAATTACAATGCGTTGAGTGACCATCAAGCAATAGTAAAACTTTTCCTTGTGGCTTTCTTGGCATAAAATGTATTTTTAGCCATTCCAAAAATATTGCTGATGTTATATAGGCGGATTTCTCAGACATAAAAACGCGGGATCCAGGTGGCATTCCATCTTCAAATTCACTTTTCTTATTCTTGCCTTTCATTATACACGCCGGTGGTAAAAACGTGCCTTCGGCATTGCAACATGCTATAATTGTAATGGTTTCACCCTTTTCTGTTGACGTTGCTGTGGATACAGCTTTAGTACCTTTTCCTGCAAGTACATTTCCAGGACGATTGTTCAGCTGAAGACCTGATTCGTCCATATTGAATAGACAATTGGGCTTTGACATCAAATCATTGTCTATGAGAATTTTTTCTAACAAATCAAAGTAACCGTTGACCTCAACTCTGTTCATACCTTGACAACGGGCTATTGAAACTCCTTCAGATTTCCTCAATACAATATCTGGGTTTCTGCGCAAAAACATCTGCAACCAATCATAACCAGCCTTTTCCGCTGATTTATTAAATTTATGTTTGATGTTTAATTGTTCAGCAAACTGGAAGGCAATCATTCTTACATCACTGATTGTCAGCGGAAATCCTTTTTCTTGCATTGTTTTAATGTGATCTGCAAGTTTTTTTTCATTCTGGTCTCCAAGCATAGACGTTGGCCCCATTGGTCCTTTTTTGTCATTGTTAGTCTTGTACCTTCTTTCAAGTGTTTTGCGAGGTATGTTGTAAACAATTGCCGCTTTATACACAGACAATTCCCCATTTTTTATGGAATTTATAGCAGCTATTAATGAGCTTTCACTCCAATTACCACGAGTGGCTATAGCTTTTCTCTGATATATGTTTGGCATCTGAAACAAGACATAAAAACGCTTAAATAACACTTATAATAACAATAATTAGTATGGCCATCTCTACCTGAATCTGTGTGGCCATCTCTCCTTTTTGTACGGGTGAGATGGCCACACCAATTCTTAAAGATAGGTTAAGCATATCGGGCGCCATTGTTAGGTTAGAATAGACGTAATCATTTGCTAAACACAATAAGCTTAGTAAACACTACACATTTACAATAAAAAAAATGTATTTCACGATAATATAT